>CM055128.1:154450702-155060732 GCA_029206835.1 Rana muscosa
GTTCCTGGGCGCGGTGTGATGATTTTAATATTTTATTAAAATTTATTGTGTGCAATTCTTGAGGTTCACGGTGTGCCCTCAGAAACGGCTTGGTTTGCCGGGAGCGGCACGCGTGCCACGCGTTCGCCATCACTGGCCTAGAATATTATTAATAGCCCAGTCATGTAAAGAATAAAGTAAAGATTCAGCAATACCAAATAAATCATAGTTCTCTTCATACACCAAAGCTTCCAACTCTCCAATCTTGCTTGGGATTCATTACATGCATTTAGATATGTCCTCTAAACACACATAAACGCAGATTTGACAGTGTCAGTGTGAATGGGGCTCAATTCAGGTACATATATCCAATCTAGTTCAGGTACTTTACACTACTTATTAGATTCAATAAATAGCGACATAATATACAGTACTGGAAAAAAGTAGTGCAGGAACCTTTTTCAAAGTCGCTGTGACATGAGCCACAGCTATTTGAGCAGTTTCATTGCCGGAAATAGGGTGTGGCAGTAGACTTGGAACTGTCAAATCACATGACAAATCACACTGGTGTTAACCAGGGCTTTAGACCACAGGGTAGCCATGTAACAAAAAAAAAAAAAAACACACAGCTTCGGGGCAACCCCTGTTGTTGTCAAACTACCTAATTGCTAACACAGGCCCAGTTTTTTTTTTTTTGGCCTATCCTCAAGGAGTTAGTATCTAAGAATCCATACTGTGATTTTTTTTTCTTTACTTTTTTTTCTTGATGACTTTTCTCTTTGTGTCAAAAAATAATAATATTCCCAATTCAGTTACCAGCTTAGTCACACACATTTGCAAATATACGTGTAAGCTACAGTGTGCATAGCAAGGCACCCCAGTGCACTGTCTCCCAAATTGGAGCACATATAACAGTGGAAACATGAAGGGCAGGTGTGCCCATCCCCCCCTAAAGGTACAGGGACGCTCATTTCTCTTTTGTGTGTTGTTTTTTATTTCAACAGTGGACTGGGTGACCTGCAATTGAGCAGATGCATTTCCTTACCACAGCCAGTTCAGCTGCGGCAACTCTCTCCCACACAGTGCAGTCTACTAGAACTTTCTCGGAGGAGCACATATGACTGGCTGGTCCAGACTGCCCAGCCACTGTATCCCTGTCAGGGAAATTTGGCTGTACGCTGTTCTCCTGTGCACACGTTTCGTCTAATAATATAATGCATCTTACCTATCATTCTATTTCCCATATATCCCTGAGTAAACAGACATCACCATAGCTTACGTCTCAGCTCCATCAGCATCACTGCCTGCCGAGCAGTTCACTGGTTCTTTTATTCAAAGACAAAATAAATTACAAACAGGAAGTCCTGGCTCCAACAGCCAATCGCCTCCTACACAGGATGTGACCTCCACAGGATATGACCAAATAAGGAAATCCAACAGGATTAGTTAATACAAACAACCAATGAATAATGGCTAGAGTCTTATGGGCGTGTCTGGGCAGGGAAAGCGTGTATGTCTGTTTTTAACAATAGAAGCCGCCTGGCTTTCAAACATGGACGTTCTCCCTGACCATGACAATTCATAAGCTACCGTATTACCGCTGATAGGAATGCTTATTTTGCGTTATTTCAGAGAACAACGCATACCCGAATTATACTACCATTCCTGGGGATGGGAGGTTATCTGCAGGTGCACGCTACGAATCCAGACCTGTGCTGATCAGACACAGCAGAGACAAGAGCGTGCATCTGCCTATAACCGATAATGTCCTTGCAGAGTGAACATATCCCCTCCAGATGAATGTCTGTGCTAATGCACAGGGGCCCTTTCGCTGGCGGACATATCCCCACTCTGCAAACACCTCTCTCCAACCCCAGGAAGTTTTCCACTACTAGACAAGATTCAACCAGCGTCAGTCCGCCCCAGTCAGCTCTTTAGAACGGGTTGCGGGAGTACTAACACTGGGTGACACTGACAATACATATTAAATACATCTTCATAAAATTTCCACAACAATCCCCCAACATGCTGGCAGAATCTTTGCTACACTTAAATCAATGGAAGTTATCCAGTGTATACCTTTTCTTCCACCATGTTGCTGTAGGCATTTTTGACCTTAGATGTCACTTCTGCCTACTTCTGTTTGAAGCACCAGGCATGTGGCAGTCAGTGGAGCTTTTGGTGTGCAGCTGGCTTCAAGGGACTCACTGTTAGGCACCTGTGGATCTTGTATGACTGCCTAAGGGGGAGGGGGGGTTCCATCTAAGGCCTACTGCACAGGCATAGTTGGTACCCAGGTGACATCTCTGCTACAGCCATGGCAGACATAACTGGGTAAACTGCCAGTTCCCGAACTGTGAAAAGCTGTTGGGTAAGAGGCCTTTCTTACTTTGGGAGGGCTACAGTCTACCATGTCTGAGTGTGTTTGGCCATTCTTCTTAAGGAACTGGTTAAGCTCTTGAGGGTAACCTTTTAAGAATAAAGATGCTTTTAGTACCTCTGGAGAGTACCCTTTGGTATCCAGAAACCCTGTCCTTTTATTTCAAATACTTTTTATATAGAAAGAGTGACAGCAATGAGGACCATGTATAACTTTGCTGGAGCCTTGCTTCATCATGTTTTTTTCTGAGATATTGAATATGAAGACCTGGGTGGCAATACGGTCTCCCCTGCTTGTGTTGAACTCATGTATTCGTTTATGCAATGTCTTAAAGCCTAACTCCAGATTTTCTGTCACTCTTAATAGTTACATAGTTTGTAAGGTTGAAATAAAGACATCAGTCCATCCAGTTCAACTTGTATATGTATGTATAGTATCTCACAAAAGTGAGTACACCCCTCACATTTTTGTAAATATTTTATTATATCTTTTCATGTGACAACACTGAAAAAATGACACTTTGCTACAATGTAAAGTAGTGAGTGTACAGTTTTATATAACAGTGTAAATTTGCTGTCCCCTTAAAATAACTCAACACACAGCCATTAATGTTAAAAAACGCTGGTAACAAAAGTGAGTACACCCCTAATTGAAAATGTCCAAATTGGGCCCAATTAGCCATTTTCCCTCCCCGGTGTCATGTGACTCCTTAGTGTTACAAGGTCTCAGGTGTGAATGGGGAGCAGGTGTGTTAAATTTAGTGTTATCGCTCTCACTCTCTCATACTGGTCACTGGAAGTTCAACATGAAACTGAGCTGCAGCACGGTGGCCAAGACCATACAGTGGTTTAACAGGACAGGTTCCACTCAGAACAGGCCTCACCATGTTTGACCAAAGAAGTTGAGTGCACATGCTCAGTGTCCTATCCAGAGGTTGTCTTTCGCAAATGGATGTGCTGCCAGAATTGCTGCAGAGGTTGAAGGGGTGGGGGGTCAGCCTGTCAGTGCTCTGACCATACACTGCATGGCTGTTGTCCCAGAAGGAAGCCTCTTCTAAAGATGATGAACAGGAAAGCCTGCAAACCGTTTGAAGACAAGCAGACTAAGGACATGGATTACTGGAACCATGTCCTGTGGTCTGATGAGACCAAGATAAACCTATTTGGTTTAGATGGTGTCAAGCGTGTGTGGCGGCAACCAGGTGAGGAGTACAAAGATAAGTGTGTCTTGCCTACAGTCAAGCATGGTGGTGGGAGTGTCATGGTCTGGGGCTGCATGAGTGCTGCTGGCACTGGGGAACTACAGTTCATTGAGGGAACCATGGAGGGGAAACACAAAAGCGCCACTCTAAGTGCAGTATGTCAGTACATTTTAATGAAATAAAAACACTCACAAGCAAGGAGTTAAAAATGGCATATAGAAAGTAAGGAGTCCGTGTCTCATCTCCGTGCAGGGCAATGGTGTGGAGCGGGTTGCGCCGGTGGAAGCCGACGCTTCCTGAGCTGCAGGCACTGGGATGTAAGGAGATGCAGGGACAAGAAGTTCCTTTGCGGTCGGTAAGCCTAGTGACTGTCCTTGACTTCCAGGTAGTAAGGGGACCAATAGGTTAGCGCACTTTCGGAGCATGTGCTCCTTCTTCAGACCTATTGAGGGAACCATGAATGCCAATGTACTGTGACATACTGAAGCAGAGCATGATCCCCTTCCTTCGTAGACTGGGCCGCAGGGCAGTATTCCAACATAACGACCCCAAACACATCTCCAAGACGTTCAATGCCTTGCTATAGAAGCTGAGCGTAAAGGTAATGGACTAGCCAAGCATGTCTTTCGACCTAAACCCTAGGTGCCCAAGAGAGTTAAGACACTGTTGGAAAACAATGCTGGCCACACAAAATATTGACACTTTGGTCCCAATTTGGACATTTTCACTTAGGGGTGTACTCACGTTTGTTGCCAGCGGTTTAGACATTAATGGCTGTGTTGAGTTATTTTGAGGGGACAGCTAATTTACACTTTTATACAAGCTGTGCACTCACTAATTTACATTGTAGCAAAGTGTCATTTCTTCTGTGTTGTCATATGAAAAGCTATAATAAATTAAAATATTTACAAAAATGTGAGGGGTGTACTCACTTTTGTGAGATTATGTATGTGTGTGTTATATCCAAATTTCTATATCCCTGTACACTGTGTTCAATGAGAAACGCATGCATAAGTGTTTTGAATTTAGCCACACTACCCATTGGAACCACTAACCGTGGAAGGGAGTTCCACATCATTACCACGCTTGACAGTAAGGAACGCCTTAAGCCTCGTACACACGGTCGGACTTCCATCGGACTTTTCCGTGGTTTTTTGTCCGAACGGAGTTGGTTGGGAACACCCATA
This sequence comes from Rana muscosa, assembly GCA_029206835.1. Lineage (NCBI taxonomy): Eukaryota > Metazoa > Chordata > Amphibia > Anura > Ranidae > Rana > Rana muscosa. The sequence continues at coordinate 154,455,450 of CM055128.1, forward strand.
GCATACACACGCTCTGACTTTTCTGCAAACTTTCTTAAAACTTCTTACAACATTGCGTGTTTTTTCTGCTCTTTACTGCCACCCTTTGGTCAACTTCTGCTATTGTTGGTTGATTTTAACATTAGTTGTTTTGTCCATCGGACTAAAGTCCGATGGTTATCTGTACACACGGTCGGACTTGGCTCCATCGGACTTTTGTTGGGCAAAAGTTTGTCTGTTTGCAGACCCAACTTTTGTCCGATGAAATCCAAAACCAAACGAAAAAAGTTTGTCCAATGGAGCGTACACACGGTCGGATTGTTGGTCCAACTTGCTCAAAACGAAGTTTGTTGGGCAAAAGTCCGACCGTGTGTACGGGGCTTTAGTCAGTTTAAGATTGAGCTGCTTCTCATCCAGCTTCATTGTGTGACCGCATGCCTTCTTTGGAGACCTTAAATTAAATGTTTTTCTCCCAATGACACAAGTTGGCCCAAACTAACTATTTCCTTTACTAAGGGATGTGTCTACTGTTAGCGTTGTATCATACTGTACATAGCGTCAGCTACATACATTGTGCAGCGCTGTGTTCTGGCAGTGTCTCGCGAGACTTCCCGTGTGCTTGTAAAACAAAATCAACTTGGGCTGAGTGCTTCTCAGCCATTCAGAAAAAAACTTTTATTTATCAGTGAATACAAGGCTTCCTTTAATTGGCGGAGATCCTGAAATCCACCTACCTCTTCACTTCTTCCAATCAGAGGAAGCCTTTTGTTAATTAAAAAAAAAAAAAAACAAGGCCTCTGAATGGCTGAGAAGCACATAACATGATTTCTATTTTGTTCCAACTGCAGACTGGATGTCCTCAATACTGCTGCTGAACAGAGCATTGCATATTGTACGTAGCTGATGCATCACTTAGTAAAGGAAATACTGTAGTTCTTTTGGTCCAAAAGTTTACAGTAAGTACCAAAAGCCCTATTGTGAAATGTTTTTTTCCTCAAGTTCTCGTTTATTCTGTATAATAATTTTTTGCTAACTTTTGAGACCTCTGTTTTAATGATTTGGTTTGGTATGCAATGTTAGGATTGCATTGGCCTTTACAGATTAAAATCCTTATTTCTGTAATCTTCATTTGACAATAGTGAGTATTAGTATGTGTCCCTGGAGTTTGATCTAGAACAATATTGGTTAAATCTTTTATTTGCCTGCATACCAGTTTGTTAAACCAATTAGCTGTTAAAAACTCATTAAGTACATTGAAGCTGCCAGCAATTAGTACTTCAGTTCACTTGCACATCCTTAATAAACCCACAGGAGCTCATCTCCAGAGAGGAAACAGAAACTACAGATGAGAGGAACTCATTTATACCAAGCACACACATACCCAATCAATAATGAATTGCTGGGAATTCACCAGTGCACTGTACGTGTTATCTTTTGTAACTTTCCTCTATAATTAAAGAGTATCTAAAAATGTATAACTAAAGGGCATAGATACTTTTAGTGATACCTGTATTCCAGCAGTTTTTCATAAAAATAATAGACAAATTAAAACATTTAAAATGTAAAAATTATAGACAAATAATAAAAAAAAGAGCAAACCACAGAGGCAATAAACAATCTGATTAAACATTTGTTTGGTGGAACTGTGTAAACTAAAATCTGATTGGTTGCTATCCCTTCCTGCATGTTGTATTTTATTGCTTTTATTTAGAGCTGGCAAATATAATAGACACATTAAAGCGGATTTCCAGGCTTTTTTCAGTTTATTAAAAGTTAGCAGCTACAAAAAGTATAGCTGCTGACTTTTAATAAACAGCCACTTACCTGTCCCACGGTCCAGCGATGCGGGCACCCGAAGTCTCGCTCCTCTCCCCCTCCTCTCCGCCACACCGTCATTGGAACTGTGGCCCCCCGGCCGTGACAGCTTGTGGCTTCACAGCCGGGTGGTGCGCATGCGCGACTTTTGCTGCGCTCTCCGAGTGGACAGGCAATCTTCTGGGACCTGTGACGTGTCCCGGAAGATTGCCTAGAGGGAGGGGCCGCCTAGGGGTAGAGGAGTCGCCGCCTAGGCAGCCTGAAGGCGGAACTAGGAAATGGGACCGGAAGTCCCTCTCTAAAGTAAGTACCCACCCCACCCCCCCAAAAAAAATTTACATGGCATGTAAGGGGGCAAGGAGTATTTAAAGCGAAACTTCCACTGAAATTTCCAAATGCCTACTTTGTTGATTACATATTCCTATTAACATAGCCTAACTTAAAAATATACTGTGCCTTGAAAAAGTATACATGCACATAATTGTGAGGTGAAAGGTAAATGATAAATGTTTTTTCAAATTTTTTTTTTTTTACAAATATTTGAAAAGTGTGACGTGCATTTTTATTCAGCCCCCCCCCTGAGTCAATACTTTGTAGAACCACCTTTCGCTGCAATTTCAGCTGCAAGTCTTTTTGGGGATATCTCTACCAGCTTTGCACGGCTAGAGAGTGGTGTTTTTGCCCATATTTCTTTTCAAAATAGCTCAAGCTCTGTCAGATTGGATGGAGAGCGTCTGTGAACAGCCATTTTCAAATCTTGCCACAGATTCTCAATTGGATTTAGGTCTGGACTTTGACTGGGACCATTCATTCTAACATGTGAATATGCTTTGACCTAAACCACGGATCTCCAAACTACGGCCCCGCCAGCTGTTGCGGAACTACACGTCCCATGAGGCATTGCAAAGCGCTGACATTTACAGACATGACTAGGCATGATGGGAAATGTAGTTTGTGAACAACTGGAGGGCCATAGTTTGGAGACCCCTGACCTAAACCATTCCTCTGTATCTTTAGGGTTGTTGTCCTGCTGGAAGATGAACCTCCGCCCCAGTCTCAAGTCTTTTGCAGACTCTAACAGGTTTTCTTCTAAGATTGTCCTATATTTGACTCCATCCATCTTCCCATCAACTCTGACCAGCTTCCCTGTCCCTGCTGAAGAAAAGCATGATGCTGCCACCACCATGTTTCACTGTGGGGATGGTGTGTTCAGGGTGATGTGGAGTGTTAGTTTTCTGCAACACATAGCGGTTTGCTTTTAGGCCAAAAAGTTAAATTTTGGTCTCCTCTGACCAGAACACCTTCTTCCACATGTTTGCTTTGTCCCCCACATGGCTTCATGCAAACTGCAAGCGGGATATCTTATGGCTTTCTTTCAACAATGGCTTTCTTCTTGCCACTCTTCCATAAAGGCACGATTTGAGAAGTGAACATATTCTCCCACCTGAGCTGTGGATCTCTGCAGATCCTCCAGAGTTACCATGGGCCTCTTGGCTGCTTCTCTGGTTAATGCTCTCCTTGCCCGACTTGTCAGTTTAGGTGGACGGCCGCGTCTTGGTAGGTTTGCAGTTGTGCCATACTCTTTCCATTTTCTAATGATAGATTGAACAGTGCTCCGTGAGATGTTCAACGCTTGGGATATTTTTTGTAGCCTAACCTGGCTTTAAACTTCTCCAACTTTTATTTCTGACCTGTCTGATGTGTTCCTTGTCCTTCGTGATGCTGTTTAGTAAGGTTCTCTAACAAACCTCTGAGGGCTTCACAGAACAGCTGTATTTATGCTGAAATTAAATTACACACAGGTGAACTTTATTTACTAATTAGGTGACTCCTGAAGGCAATTGTTTCCACTATCGGAGTAAAGGGGGCTGAATACAAATGCATGCCACACTTTTCAGAAAAAATTGAAAACCATGTATCATTTTCCTTCCACTTCACAATTATGTGGCACCTAGTGTTGGTCTATCACATAAAATCCCAATAAACAAATTTTTTTTTTTTGGTTGTAACATGACAAAATGTGAAAAATTTCAAGGGGTGTGAATACTTTTTCAAGGCACTGTATAATTAACCCTGCCTGTACTGTGCTAATCATTATCATTTTTAAACTAGATTTGTACACGGTCTGTCTTATTAAAGGGTTAAAGATCTCAGGGTTTGGGTTCTTTCTATGTTCATACACTTAGACCACTTTCACGCAAAAAAAAGCGCCTGAAAACTTATTTACATTAAAATCAATGAATCCTTTCACACTGGGGCAGTGCGCTGAAAAAACGCCCCTCTCCATTGAAATGAATTAAAAGCGCCTGAAAAGCGCTTCGAAAGCCATCAGTGTTTTACTGGCAGTTTTTCAAGCGCCTCAGTGTGAAAGTGGCCTTAAAAAGAATTGTCCCTGTTTCAAAGCAATAGAAGCTGCCTATAAACTAAAGCCCTACAGTGGGGAGAACAAGTATTTGATACACTACCAATTTTTGCAGGTTTTCCTACTTACAAAGCATGTAGACGTCTGTAATCATAGGTACTCTTCAACTGTGAGAGACGGAATCTAAAACAAAAATCCAGAAAATCACATTGTATGATTTTTAAATAATTAATTTGCATTTTATTGCATGACATAAGTATTTGATCACCTACCAACCAGTAAGAATTCCGGCTCTCACAGACCTGTTATTTTTTCTTTAAGAAGCCCTCCTGTTCTCCACTCATTACCTGGATTAACTGCACCTGTTTGAACTCGTTACCTGTATAAAAGACACCTGTCCACACACTCAATCAAACAGACTCCAACCTCTCCACAATGGCCAAGACCAGAGAGCTGTGTAATGTCATCAGGGATAAAATTGTAGACCTGCACAAGGCTGGGATGGGCTACAGGACAATAGGCAAGCAGCTTGGTGAGAAGGCAAAAACTGTTGGCGCAATTATTAGAAAATGGAAGAAGTTCAAGATGATGGTCAATCTCCCTCAGTCTGGGGCTTCATGCAAGATCTCACCTCGTGGGGCATCAATGATCATGAGGAAAGTAAGGGATCAGCCCAGAACTATACTTCAGGACCTGGTCAATGACCTGAAGAGAATTCAAAAACGGGTGAGTGCGCTAGTAGTTAATAGATGCAAATATTACCTATAATAGAATGTGAATAAAAATAAATAAATAAAAAGCAAGTGATACACCAGCCTACCTAATAAAACTTAAATGACAAAAAATAAATACAAATTTTGGGCATCTAGACACCAAAGTAACAGGTGCCTATTTTAAAACCTTAATGATTAGTGTTCATTAGTGAAAAAAATATCTTTATAATCTGATAATAATCCATACATAATCACAATAACATAAATTGAATAAGTTCATGTGCTGCTAGTAAAAGTCCATGCAACTGTAGTGTGCTAAAAAGATCACAGCAATCGCAACGAACATCCAGTGAAAAAATATCCAGTAGTAAAAGCTGTTAAGCCCTGTACACACGATCGGTTTTACCGATGAAAACAGTCCGATGGACTTTTTTCATCGGACAAACCGATCGTGTATGGGACCCATCAGTCTTTTTTCCATCGGTTTTAAAAAATAGAACATGTTTTACATTTTTCCGATGGATCAAAAACCGATGGCAAATTCCGATCGTCTATGGGCAAGTCCATCGGATAAAAAACCCACGCATGCTCAGAATCAAGTCGACGCATGCTCAGAAGCATTGAACTTAATTTTTCTCGGCTCATCGGAGTGTTTTACGTCACCGCGTTTGGAACGGTCGGTTTTTTGACTGATGGTGTGTAGGCAAGACTGATTGAAGTCAGCTTCATCGGATTTCCGATGGACAAAACCATCGGATTAGAATCCATAGGATATCCGATCGTGTGTACAGGGCTTTAGTGATCCACCTTCACCGACTCTAATATGGACACCCACAAAAGTGCTCAAAGGATGGCAGCTTACCACAAGTAGTTGACCCTTTTAATGAAGTGACCTCGGTACGTGACCAGGGGACGCCTCTACGTCCGTTTCGTTTGACACGCTTCCTGAAGACGTGTCAAACGAAACGGACGTAGAGGCGTCACCTGGTCACGTACCGAGGTCACTTCCGGTTCCCTTTGGCTGAACGCACGCCAGCGCACACGAGTCGGGACCTTCTCCACCAATTTGATACTATGCCATCCAGCCTAATGCCGCATACACACGACCGTTTTTCACGACGTTAAAAATGCCATTTTTTAAATTGGGCATTAAAAACGATCGTGTGTAGGCTCCAGATCATTTTTAACGACGTGAAAAATAGTCTCAAAAAATGAGAACCTGCTCCATTTTTTCACATTGTTTTTCACGTCGTTTTTTTTAACGACGTAAAAAACGGTAGTGTGTATGCTTTTACGAGGGAAAAAAAACACACATGCTCAGAATCAAGTATGAGACGGGAGCGCTCGTTCTGGTAAAACTAGCGTTCGTAATGGAGATGGCACATTCGTCACGCTGTAACGGACTGAAAAGCACAAGGCTGAAAAGCGCGAATCGTCGCTCAACAAACTTTACTAACATGAAGGGTGGCGCCATTCGAACGGAACTTCCCCTTTATAGTGCCGTCGTACGTGTTGTACGTCACTGCGCTTTGCTCGAGCGTTTTTTTTCATTAAAAGGGTCAACTACTTGAGGTCATCCTTTGAGCACTTTTGTGGGTGTCCATATTAGAGTGAGTGAAGGCAGATCACTAACAGCTTTTACTACTGGATATCATTTCACTGGATTGCTGTGGTCTTTTTAGCACACTACAGTTGCATGGACTTTTACTAGCAGCACATGAACTTATTTAATTTATGTTATTGTGATTATGTATGAATTATTATCAATTTATATAGATATTTTTTTCACTAATGAACACTAATCATTAAGGTTTTAAAATCGGCACCTGTTACGTTGGTGTCTAGATGCCAAAATTGTTTTGTGTCATTTAGGTTTTATTAGGTAGGCTGGTGTATCACTTGCTATTTATTTATTTTTATTCACATTCTATTATAGGTAATATTTGTATCTATTCACTACTAGCGCACTCACCCGGTTTTTTAATTCACTTTGCAGCAGTGGTTTCCACAGTTTTTTTTGAGGTGCAGCTTTTATTTAGTTTAATTCTCTATTTATTTGCACATTTGGCGCGAGATACATTTTTTCTATTTAATGACCTGAAGAGAGCTGGGACCACAGTCTCAAGGAAAACCGTTAGTAACAAACTACGCCATCATGGATTAAAATCCTGCAGCGCGCGCAAGGTCCCCCTGCTCAAGCCAGCGCATGTCCAGGCCCGTCTAAAGTTTGCCGATGACCATCTGGATGATCCAGAGGAGGAATGGGAGAAGGTCATGTGGTCTGATGAGACAAAAATAGAGCTTTTTGGTCTAAACTCCACTCACCGTGTTTAGAGGAAGAAGGATAAGTACAACCCCAAGAACACCATCCCAACCGTGAAGCATGGAGGTGGAAACATTCTTTGGGGATGCTTTTCTGCGAAGGGGACAGTACGTCTGCACCATATTGAGGGGAGGATGGATGGAGCCATGTATCGCAAAATCTTGGCCAACAACCCCCTTCCCTCAGTAAGAGCATTGAAGATGGGTCGTGGCTGTGTCTTCCAGCATGACAACGACCTGAAACACACAGCCAGGGCAATTAAGGAGTGGCTTCTGTAAGAAGAATCTCAAGGTACTGGAGTGGTCTAGCCAGTCTCCAAACCTGAACCCGATAGAAAATCTTTGGAGGGAGCTGAAAGTCTGTATTGCCCAGCGACAGCCCCGAAACCTGAAGGATCTGGAGAAGCTCTGTATGGAGGAGTGGGCCAAAATCCCTGCTGCAGTGTGCGCAAACCTGGTCAAGAACTACATGAAACGTATGATCTCTGTAATTGCAAACAAAGGTTTCTGTACCAAATATTAAGTTCTGCTTTTCTGAGGTATCAAATACTTATGTCATGCAATAAAATGCAAATTAATTACTTAAAAATCATACAATGTGATTTTCTGGATTTTTTTGTTTTAGATTCTGTCTCTCACAGGTGAAGAGTACCTATGATAAAAATTACAGACCTTTACATGCTTTGTAAGTAGGAAAACCTACAAAATCGGCAGTGTATCAAATACTTGTTCTCCCCACTGTATGTGTAAATGTAAAGGCAGTGTTACATCCCAGAATAAAGACTAATTGCTTACTGTAGCCTGGTTACGATGCTGTAGAAGGATCTGCTTTTTGTCAACACTTCGCTGTTAATATCCGAGAGCGGGATGTCTGATACCTGAGGAGATTGAAGAGAGCTGAGCAGAATGGTTTACTTAAACATGCTTACCATGACCACCCTGCAACTGATGGTCATGGTGCTTTGGTAAACGTCTTTCCTTATGGGTACTGTGAATGAGCTTACACATGGTCAATGAGTTTTGCCGGTATAGGGTGGAGTCTTGTTGCTGTTCTAACTATCGTGTAGAAGAGAGATGATTATACTTAACTATTCTCAGGCTTCTCCAGTCCAGTCATGCGATCTTCCCAGCTGGAGTCTAGATTATAAGGGGAGAGGATAGATTGCCGACAGCGGCTTTAATGTCTTTGCGGTGATGTCACCCATATGCTTACTATGGGGCATCGGTTGTCAGGTGTCCCTCCTCTCCTCTGAAGCTTGCCATTGGGAGGCGTTCACATGACCTGACTGGAGCGCTCAGTGAATAGAGAAGTTATACAAATCTTCCTTTTACAGGGTTTTTAAAAAGGTTGATTTAGGAGGTGGGAGCAGGTTTAAGCTTAGTTAGGAATAGCCTGGACTTCTAGAAAATAGTATTTTTTGTACTAGTTGTAAAATTTATTTCTTGAAGTAGAGAGACACAGGTTCCAGCCCTGTGTCTATGATCATGCTCTCAGTGTTGCTTTTCTTCAAAACTGGGGCACAGGCTCTCTGGTGAGCTGGGGCTTACTATATATACTTATGTAGCGGGTGCCCCCCATCTCCCGTGGCCGTGCCAAGCTGGCCAAGGCTCTCACAGAGGGAGTGTGTGCCTGTCGGCTCCTGTGGGGGATTTCTTCCCCCTCTCTCTCCTCCCTGACACTGACTGTTTGTTCTGCTCTTTCCCCTGCATCCTCATTGACAGGGAAAAGAGAGCCAATCGTCATCACCAGCAAAGCATTCTGGGACATGTAGTGCCCACCAAAAACGGCCCCATAGCCTTGTATGGGGACAGGACTACACACCCAACATTCTCTGGCAAGGACAGAATCAAGGACACCATCTTGTCTGCTGAGGAGAAATTGGTTACCACGAGGTAGGAAAAGAGACTCTGCCCAGGGGTGAGGTGTTGCCTTCCGGCTCAGTCCACCGCTTATTTCCAGCATTTCACGGCCGGTCGGGGACATCCAGCCTGAGAGGGGATTCCAGGCGCACCTGCTCCAACAACGTGAGACGTTCCAGTGTGAGGTAACCAGTTGAATTACCAGAAGAGCCTGCCTGTTCCAGGGCGTTAGTTTTGGTCCTTGACCGCAGGACTGGGGAGAGGGCACTTGCCCATTTCCAGGGAACAAAGACACTACACATAGAGAGTGTTACTTCACTTTGCCCACACTTGCCAGAACCTGGGTCTCATTGACACCCTTTTAAGCAGTCCTAGTGTTTGCCTTGCTATCCGGATACAGTCAGCATACCACAAATACACTTTGTCAAGCAGGAATTTAAGTGCACCAACTAAAGTGGGTAGCGGAAGATACAAGGCCTCATTCTTCTTCCAAGGGACTGAAGTTACTGGTGCCATACGGGCACACACACACACTTACTCAGGGCTCTGTACATGTAGTGTATGAGTCGGGTAGTCTGACTTGGGGGTTATGCCACTGAACGCTGGATTGGGTGCAGTGTTTATAGTTGGGCCTATGGTGTCAGGGGACAGAAAAGAAAGGTCTGACATAAGAGAAGGTCATTCCTCTGCTCTCCTCCTGCCTAGACCCATAGAGCCAGTTTGAGTAGAGGTAACCTATCTGAATTCCCTGAAAGCAGCCTGATATAATATATTGAGTTATATTGCTCTTGATCTCCCTTATTGCTCTTCTTAATTCATTTAAAAATATACTGTTACTGTCTGTTACTTTTCCACAGAAACCTTACAGCAAAAGACAATTTCTGTGTTTTTATCATAACCTGTGTGTTTTTGTTGATCCTTGCACTTGCATTATTACCTGGTGTGTCTGAGGGGCTGAGACTGTTTTTGGGGTTGAGAGGCAGAGTACAGAACCAAATATACTCAAACAGCTTCTTCGGAAGTAGCACTACACATATGTCTGTTTTATGGATGGGTTTGTCCTCTGTATATTGCATATGTATATTAACTCTTATCCTTTTATTAACAGGAAACCAGTATTGACACACTGCTCATAAGGGATGCAGGGACTGAGAGCTGTAACAGACTTAAACGCAAGAAGCAAGAGACAAATGATGTTAAAAGCAAGAGACCACTAATTACAGAGTTTGGTAAGCAGCTTAAATCAGTTGTATTACAGTGGCAATTGCTGGGTCAACTTTGGCCCCTTTTTTTTTTGCCGCCACCTTTTTTTGTAAAGCAAAACAATCTGTAGTCTCTCAATAATGCACAGTAAAAAATTGGTGCTTTTGTTTTTTTTTTGTTTTTTTACAGCTTTTAAGCTGAATGTTTTTTTGGGGGGTATACCTTGTTAAATGACATTAGTAACTTATAATAACTTACCGTATATACTCGAGTATAAGCCGAGTTTTTCAGCACATTTTTTTGTGCTGAAAATGCCCACCTCAGCTTATACTCGAGTCACCTTTTTGCGCCTGATCTCCCGGAATTTGGGGACCCGGTACCGGCCGGCCGTTGGTCCCCTGGACCCCAAACCTGGCACACATATAGCCCAACTCTTCCTCTACAAGTTTGTTGTCCGGGGGACATACGGCCGAGGAGCATCAATTTTTCAAAGCCAGGCACCCCTTCCATAGACTCCCATGTTAAATGGTAATTTCTCTGGTGAATTTGGGGACCCGGTACCGGCCAGTCGTAGGTCCCCTGGACCCTAAACTTGGCACACATGTAGCCCCATTTCTCCTCTATAAGTATTCAAAGTTTTTTGTCTGGGGGACCTACGGCTGGCGAGCACCGATTTTTCAAACCGGGCACCCCTTCCATAGACTCCCATGTTAAACGTCAGTCTAGTCATGGACACAGTAAGGCATGCACATGGACACAGTGAGACACAGTGAGGCATGCAGTCAATACGTTTTCCCATTTTTTTGTGGTAAAATTAGGTGCCTTGGCTTATATTCGGGTCGGATAATACTCGAGTATATACGGTATGTTGGCTTTAGGTTTAGGTTGGCAGTTGTCCCTGTTTCCTGGAGACAGTACTGTTTCTGTGTTAAAGTGATACTAAGCATCCTGTTGAATTTACATTGTCCATTCTATTTCTGGATGATGTGGATGATGGCACTGTTAGAACTAAATTATTAAAAAATAAAACCTGTAAGTACCCGGTTTCTTTTTCAACAACTATTTGTTATACAGCTTCTAGTCCTCTTGCTGGTCACATGTTCAAAATAGAAAAAAAAACAGCATTTGGAATTCAGTGTAAAAATAAATATCAATAAACTGTTTTAAATTGTCATACAAATATGTATTTGAAATCAAATCTTTAGGCCTCATGCCCACTGGCGTTTTTACAGCTGCGTTTTTTGCAGCTTAAAAACGCCTGTCCATGTTATTGTAAATATTTTTTATTTTTTTTTTGAAAAAAAAAAACAAAAAAAAAAACGTCGGAGCTAAAAACGCGACCGCGCATTAGTGCGCGTTTTTGCGCGTTAGTGCGCGTTTTTGCGCGTTTTTTGACGCTCGCGTTTTTTTCTGCCTAATTCTGACGCTGAGGAACGCACTGGCCCTGGGTTTTTTTTACAGCTTACAAACGCCTATGCTCTTTACAGCTCAAAAACGCCTAGGTGGGCATGAAGCTATAGACTAACATGGACAGGCGTTTTTAAGCTGTAAAAAACGCTCAAAAACGCGGCTGAAAAAACGCCCGTGGGCATGAGGCCTTATTATTTTTCGGCAATAACATGGTGTGAGCAGATTTCTGCCAGTCACAGACTTTGTCACGCCCTTCTAGCCTGTGTCTTAGAATAAGAGGGAGATGAAGCCATCATCAGTTTACATACAATATCCTGCCCACACTGTGTTTAGCTGGTTAGTGAGGAGGAAGGGAGTGTGTGTGACTCTAAAATCACATGGGCAGCTTAGATGTAATAGGGAGGAAATGCTCAACATAGAGACTGGCTGAAAACTGAAGCATGTACAGAGCTGCCAATACTGCTCTGCAAAATCCCTGTCTGCATCGGGGACTTGGACAGAAGGGGCAGAGAGAGGGAGCAGCAGGATCAACCAGTTTTTTTTCAGAATAAAGAAAACAAATCTCATAGTGACTTAATGAGTATGAAAAGCATGTAATACACCATTTATTGATTGTTATGATGTGGGTTTAGTGACACTTTGATCCTGACCCTTTAGCTCTGCGAATTACTCCTGACCCCTGAACTTTCTACGTTGCTTAATCCTGACCCCTGAACTTTCTACGTTGCTTAATCCTGACCCCTGAACTTTCTACGTTGCTTAATCCTGACCTCTGAACTCTCTGCATTTCTTAATCCTGAGCCCTGCACTCTGTGTGTTACTTACTCCTCACCACTGAACTTTGTGTGTTACATAATTCTAAACACTGATTCCTACACTCTCTTGACCCATTGCCGCAAAGGTTGAGGTGTTATTTACCTATACATTTTAGGCCCTGCCCACTATTCCAGCAGTTTGACCACACCCATTGTTCACTGGTATGCACACTGCTTCATTTCACACTGCTTGGTGCCCAAAGTCTTTATTTCTTTATACCTCCAAAGTCTGCCGCTTCCAAAAGTCTGAGACCAGTTGTTTCAGGGCATGCTAAAAGAAAATGGGAATAATATTTTGCGGGCGTGGTCCGCAGGATGTCCTCAGATTTCCTTTTTGAAAATCTGGCAACCTTACTTTAGGTTTGCTGGTCCTTTAGAAAGAAAACTCCAGTCTAAATAATAAAGTGAAAGAGGCATTGGGTCCTGAAGAGCAACGCTAAACTCCATGCCACCGTTCTGCTCTTCTACAAGGTTTTATTCAAGGTAATTTTTATGCCATGTTTTAAAGCATCTGGAGAAAGAAATGATTGGTTCAGGGCTGACAAAGAAAAGACAGCTGGAACATGGACATGGTGGTGCGATTTGTACATTTTCTTTAACAACCATGTTTTTAAGTTTGAGTAAGGCTCTGTTCACATCTAGGCGTTTTCCTGCTGTAAGCCTCAGCTCTAAAAACGCCCAACAAGACAAATCCCATTCATTTCAATGGCCCTCGTTCACATCTGAACGTTTTGTCATCTGAAGCAAATAGCCTGAAACACAAAAAAGTACAGGAGCTTTCTTTTTTGCAGATTACATACATTTTCTGCTTTTCACATTGGTGACCTTTTGACCTGTACAAAATGGTGGCAAAAATCACGCGACTTTCTGCCTGAAAACAAAATGCCTAGGTTTGAACAGAGCCTTAAAGTGGAAGTAAACCCTCCTATCATTTTCAGGCAAGGAAGCTGCCATCTTGGCCTCTGTTTAATTTTCAACTGCCATGATGCTGCACATGTGATCAGTTATGACACTAGACCAGCTTTTCTCAACCTTTTCAACACAGAGGAACCCTTGAAATAGTTCTCCGGTCTCGGGGAACCCCTGCTAAAAATTACAGATCTACAATTCATGAAACCTTAGTGTGATGGTCAGTGGGAAGAATGGTCCTTACACTTGTGGTCATTGGGAAGAATTACCTCCTTACAGATGGCTAAAAAGATCAATGGGGTCAGTAGGAAATTATCTGAGAGGCAGAAATTGCCCAATGCTGAAGGAACCCCTAGCAACCTCTGGAGGAACCCTAGGGTTCCACGGAACCCTGGTTGAGAATCACTGCACTAGACATTGGATGGTTTGAAAGTTTGGTTGAGAGCACAACCAATGTGACAGTTGGCATTCCCGGCATGCCGGGAATGTAACTGCTTTTTGAAACTGTTAAATCGATGGGTTTACTTCCGCTTTAAGATTGACCATCCTTGATGCACCAAGAAGGAATTATAGAGCTATCTGAGCTGGAAAAGATTCAGAACCATTGATTTAAACATAGTTACTGGTGATTTTTTGGGGGATGGTAATGGAATAGGAAAATGGTAATCACTCACCATGCATTGTGGGCGCAAGATGTATGAAGGGGAAGCGGTCTGGTTACAATGAGCAATGCAAGCTGCTATATAAGACACGTGTTGAGACAATTCATTGACTGAACTTTCATATAAGCTGTTAATACTTTAGTAATATATGACATTACCAAAGCATGTTGACTATAACTTGTTGGGGAAATTGTGGGATACATTGTTTTTTTAGTACCCATTTTATATACTATACAGCATTACTATTTCAGCCCACAAGTGTGCTGCTTTAATTTGAAAATGGGGAGAGTTACCAAACTTTGCCTTTCATATGCATAATAATGCAAACCTCTTGATGGCTGAGGTCAGTTTTTTTCCAGCTAACCCTGTGTAGCTTAAGCTACAGCTGTAAAAATGTCCTTTCTCTTTCGTTCATGGACGGACACAGCTTCCTTATATTCTTGACATTAGGGTTATGTTCCGTCTATTAGGAGAGGACTAGGCAGACATGTTAGATATTTAAAAACATGTAACTATAGCAAAGCTGAGCAGCCCCGCCCAGGGGGCGGTCCCTCTGGTCATAACCCCTCACCCTGCACTCAGCAGCTCAGTTTTTTTCTGCCTAGTGTAGGAGAAGGACCTGGCTCCCTAGTGACCCATTGGTCCTGGAGAACTTTTTCTTCTTGTTTTTCTTTTTACTTTTTGATCCTGAGATCTACTATCAACTGCCGGCTGGGTGACAGGCTGGATAATATAGATCCTTGTAGTCTCCCCAATCCGGTCACCGAGCGTGATCAGGCCTTTAGCTACGCGCTGGGTCGGCCACGACATACCCTGTTTGCTCCAAGGGTGGCCGGTGAGCTATATGCTCCGGGGCTCACATATGACCGGGCTACTGCTGTCCGAGTCACAGTGGGCTGTGGCTAACAGCCACTCCGTACTGCTCGGTGATGGGTCTGTCAGGAATGCATCCAGCAGTCCTCCCAGGGATGGGTAAGTAAGGTTCCTCTTGTCTTGGCAGGATGGAACAGCTGGGCATTCCTGGGGTGGTCGATTTAAGGGGTCTCTCACCCTCCCTTTCCTCTCTCCCCGTCCATCCCTCCTCCCCATGCATTGCTGGGCCTGCTGTGTACCTCATCGGAGGATCCCTGAGGAGGGACTCCAGGTCCTGGCTGGGGGCTGCGCAGTGTGTCCAGGTCCACTTTAGTGTGGGTGGACTGCCTAGTGGGGGGCCTCCACTCGGAGGCCCAGTGTTTTCGCAGCCTTTTATTTCTTTCTCGTACATCACGGGACACAGAGCGACATAGTCATTACTAATGGGTTATATAGATACCGTCAGGTGCTGGCACTGGCAACTTCCAAAACCGGAAGTACCCTCCCCTATATAAGCCCCTCCCATCCGGGAGCACCTCAGTTTTTTGCCAGTGTCTAAGGTGTTGGCCAAGAAGAAACATGTGTTTTTCACTGAGCTTGCGTACAGGTTCTTTTGGGCCTCAGTAAGCTATTCCGGATCCGACCAAAAAAGCTTCATAGCTAAACGGTCGGTACCCGGGCCTTGCAGAGAAGAGCAAGGTTTTGCCTGTAATGCTTCTCTTAGGAGAGCTGGACCCTGGGATCCAGAGCTCTGGTCATATCCACGACCAAGATGTTTTCTGTGCAGGGTGCTATACAGGTCCAGGGGAGTGGAATCCTTGGGAACCCGGTCCCTGAAGGTTTGATTACAATGCCTGCCGTGATAGGTGAAGTTTGGGCTTTTGTGGACCAAACAAAGTCCTGCGGCGGGGAACAGGTAAGTGGGGGCCCCCAGGAACTTGGTTCTATTGGGGGACCCCCAAGCCTAATTTGTCTTTCTGTCTGTTACCTAATGGTATTCCCGCAAAATTCTGTGCATGCCTGTAACTACTAAAAAAATGTAATAATTTTTAATGGTGGTCAAGAAAAAAAAAAAAAAAAAAAAAATTTTTTATATATATATTTAATATATTAGACTGCGGTACCTGTGTTTGTCCACTAGAGGCCGCTGTGGAATGTTTTCTTGTCATGTGGACTAGCTTCTTCTCAGCAGAGCAAAGTCCAGGCAGATGGTGAGTTCTCTTATTGGAAACTGCTTCCTCTGCCATGTTGCAGTGCTCGTCCATCCCCCGGCCTGCGGCAAAGAGGGGCCCTGGCTCCTGTCCCTTGTTACCATATTTGAAATTAGCGCCGAAGGCGCACGTGCCCGCGCGCGTGCGCGTGCACGCGCCTCTATATATAGAGGTGAGCCGGGAAAGGGGGCGGAGCCTGGGGGATGACGCTCTGTGCGCGCCGCAGCGCTTCTGCGCATGTGCGGGCGTCCCAGCAGTTTAAAAAAACCACAATATTGTAGTGAGCTGGCTATGAAGTACAGAGACAGAGCTGGCAACATTTAAAGGCATACAGCAAGCGGTTGATACAGGCATCCCCTAGAAAGGCACATTAGTAGACACCAACTGTGATATAGCAGCAATTGTGCTAGACTATTCTCAGTAAAAGTGGTGTATTACGGCTGGAATACCTCAGCTTTAGGCTTAGGAATATGCCGTCCAGAAGCTCCGGAACTGAATCTTCCAGGAAGCGAAGGGGGTCTCATCGGGCTCGGAGGATCTTGGGCATACTCCTGCTGCACCAGTCTCCCCTGAAGTTCAGAGGTAAGTGACCGTAGAGACCCCGCAGGGGTACTTGGTACTGTGGCTGTCCTCAGTCACCTGCTCCTGTGTATGTAACAGAGGAGGTTTTTTCCTCAGCTCTGGGAGGATTAGAGAGAGATTGTCAACATTTATCGCTGCCTCCCTGTCAGGGAAAGCACGCCCGATCTCCGTCCCCTCCTTCAGAGTGCCTGTTAGCAGAGCAACAGTCCCATACAGGGATCGACCTGCCTGAAGGGGATCAGGATGAGGTTGATTCTGTTATAGAGGAATCAACAGTGGGGGAACCTTTTCTCAGCATCTCAAGCTGAAAGATTATGGGTTCAGTCTCTGACTAACATGGTCCGATCAGCATTTAAAAATGCACCTTGCGGAACCATCAACCACTACTGTATCCTCGTTGGGGTCGCTAGAAGCCCCCAGACTGTTTGTTCTTTTCCACTTCACCCTTTACTGAAAGGGCTCATTTACCAGGATTGGGAACGTCCTGAGAAAATATTTATTCCCCCAAGAGATTTCCAGTGGTCTATCCCATGGAGGATAAGTTCATCAAAAAAAAAAAAAAAAAAAAATGGAAGGTCCCTACAGTGGACGCAGCCATCTCTTGTATGTATAAATCACTGACATGTCCAGTGGATAATGTCCAAATGTTCAAGAACCCAATAGATAAAAGATTGGAGTCCTTATGAAAATCTGCTTGGTGATACAACCAGCAGTAGCAGCTATTGGGGTCTGCTAAGCAGTGAAGGATCAGTTGAAACAGGTCTTGAGGGACTTGACAGATCAGCAGGCTTTGCCCTAGCTGATCTACCTAGAGCCTTAGGCTTTGCGGTTGACGCCATAGAGGATTCAGTCCATCAGGCCTCCCGCCTTACGCTGTCTATAGTACATATGCGTAGGCTCCTATGGCTCAAAAACTGGTCTGCTGAAGCTCCCTGTAAAGAATGGCTGGTTAGCGTCCCATTTCATGGTGAACGCTTATTCAGGGAAAACCTGGACAAATATATCCAGAAAATTTCCAGCGGTAAAAATACGCTCTTGCCGGTTAAAAGCAGAGTTAGAGGTCCCTCTTTAAGAGGCCTGCTTCTCCAGTCCCTGGGGCATCGGCTGTGTAACAGTTCCGACGGCCTCCTCGGTCAGATCCCGGGGGTAAAAAACAGGGACAGTAGCAGGGTAATGAGAAACCCTGGGTCAGGGGAGGTACAAAACCTCCCCCAAAGTTAAATTCATTGAAGCCCCCACTCAGTCGGGTGGGGGGAGGACTCCAGTTGTTCGCAAGAGACCTGGCGGGACACGATCAAGACAGATAGGTGCTCTCCGCAGTAGGTTTGGGATACAGTTTGGAGTTAAAAGACTCTCCTCCTTCCCATTTTTGAGGTCAAACGTGCCAAGGGATCCCCGGAAGAGAGAGTCCCTCCTGTTGGCACTAGAACAACTATTGCTCCAAGGAGTAATTATGGAGGTTCCCCTGGAAGAATGAGGGTTCGGGTTTTACTCAAACCTCTTTACAGTCCCGAAGCAAACGCGGACGGGAGGCCCATATTAATTCTAAAAGGGCTATACAAATTCCTGTATATCAGGACTTTCCGATGGAGTCGATCCGATCGGTGGCCACTGCCCTACAAGGGGAGGATTGGTTAGCCACGATCGACATCAAAGATGCTTATTTGCACAATCCCATCTTTCCAGTCCACCAAAAATTTCTACGCTTTGCAGTAGAAGGGCGCCATTTTCAGTTCAGAGCCTTACCCTTCGGTTTGGCCACAGCACCACGAGTGTTTACAAAAATTCTGGCCCTTTATTGGCCAATCTAAGAACACAAGGTGTAATGATAATGGCATATCTGGATGACTTGTTGCTGATAGACCACTCAGTGAAAAAACTGGACGTGGTCGTTCACAAGACGATCAAGTATCTGGAATCTCACGGTTGGATTATCAACCGAG
Source organism: Rana muscosa (assembly GCA_029206835.1). Classification (NCBI taxonomy): domain Eukaryota; kingdom Metazoa; phylum Chordata; class Amphibia; order Anura; family Ranidae; genus Rana; species Rana muscosa. The sequence goes on from CM055128.1 coordinate 154,474,088, forward strand.
ACAAGTCAGCCCTAAAAACCAGTCAAAAGTCTGGAATACTTGGGGCTAAGGTTGGATTCAGGCCAGAGAAAAATATTCTTGCCTCGAGGAAAGGTGTTGTCTTTGAAAGATTTGATCCACTTAGTGGGTACAAAAAAGACAGCCGTCCATACGCCTGTATATGAGGCTGCTGGGAAAAATGGTGGCATAATTCGAAGCAGTACCCTACGGTCAATTCCATTCAAGGAATTTGCAAGGGGCCATACTGTCAGCCTGGAACAAAAAAGTTCAGGCCCTAGACTTACAATGTCCTTGTCCATATCCGTTCGCAAGAGCCTCCGTTGGTGGTTGGTTCCCCAGAATCTGGAAAAAAGGAAATCCTTCAGTCCGATTTCTTGGAAGGTGGTCACTACAGATGCCAGCCTTATAGGCTGGGGAGCAGTACTGGAGCAATAGTATCTCCAGGGCAGATGGTCGGATGCAGAAAAGGCCCTGCCCATCAATCTCTTAGAGATACGAGCAGCCCGGTATGCCCTAGTAGCATGGACATCCAAACTCCAAGGGTCCCCTGTCAGAATTCAATCAGACAATGCCACAGCAGTGGCATATATCAATCATCAGGGGGGCACCAGGAGTCGTGCAGCCCAGAGGGAAGTAAATTACATCCTGAAATGGGCAGAAAAATATGTCCCAGCCATATCTGCGGTATTCATTCCAGGAGTGGAGAATTGGAAGGCGGACTTTCTAAGTCGCCAGCAATTAGGCCCAGAGGAAGGGTCCCTTCACCCCGAGGTTTTCTGGACAATATGTCAGCGGTGGGGAACATCGGATGTAGATCTTCTAGCATCCAGATTCAACGCAAAGGGGGACAGGTTTGTCTCTCGGACAAGGGATCCCCTAGCTTGCGGCTCGGATGCCCTAGTGTTCCCTTGGGATCAGTTCAAGCTGATATATGCATTCACACCGCCACAATGGTTACCTCGATTACTCCGCAGAATCAGGGTAGAAAAGAAACCAGTGATTCTGGTGGCTCCAGCGTGGCCCCGAAGAGCGTGGTACGCGGAGATTGTAAAATTTCAGTGGGGAGTCCTTGGACTCTCCCACGTCGTCCGGACCTGCTTTCGCAAGGACCGATATACCACCCTTCCTTACCAGCCCTAGGTTTGACGGCCTGGCTATTGAAGCCCACATTCTAAAAAAGAGAGGGCTCTCTAATGCTGTGGTATCTACCATGATCAATGCCAGGAAGCCGGTATCCAGGCAGATCTACTATAGAATCTGGAAGGCGTACATCGCGTGGTGTGAGGCCAAGAAATGGCATCCACATAAGTACGTAATAGGTAGGATTCTGGACTTCCTACAGTGGGCTGTAGATAGGAAGCTTGCCTTGAGTACTATCAAGGGTCAGATTTCGGCCTTGTCAATATTTTTTCAAAGGCCCTTGGCTTCGCATTCACTAGTCAAAGCCTTTATACAAGGAGTGATGCGTATTAGTCCTCCGGTTAATATTCCCATATGTCCATGGGATCTAAACTTGGTTCTGTCGGTTCTACAGAAACAACCATTTGAACCATTACAGCATATTCCCTTGGTTCTTCTCACCAGGAAATTGATTTTTCTAGTAGCCATTTGTTCGGCTAAAAGAGTATCGGAATTAGCAGCTATGTCCTGTAGGGAGCCATATCTGGTTATCCATAAGGACAGAGTAGTGTTACGTCCTCATCCAGCCTTTCTTCCTAAGGTGGTATCGAGTTTTCATTTGAACCAAGATGTGGTTCTTCCTTCTTTTTTCCCCAAACCTACTTCGGTAGAGGAAAAGTTATTGCATTCTTTGGATGTAGTAAGAGCAGTAAAAGCTTATCTAAAAGCCACTGCTCAGATTCGCAGAACGGATACTTTGTTTATTCTGCCGGAAGGCCCCAGAAAGGGTCAGGCAGCGTCAAAATCTACTTTAGCCAAGTGGATTCGACAGGTCATAATACAAGCCTATGGCTTGAGAAGTAGACCGCCTCCGTTCAAAGTTAGGGCGCACTCCACGAGAGCAGTTGGAACTTCATGGGCAGTGCATCACCAGGCCTCCCTGGCTCAAATCTGTAAGGCCGCAACATGGTCTTCGGTACACACGTTTACTAGGTCCTACCAGGTGGACGTTAGAAGTCAGGAGGATGTCGCCTTTGGGCGCAGTGTGTTGCAGGCCGCAAAAGATCCTCATGTCTGATAGCGCTCAGCTTATATATGGTGTATCCCCCCCCCTCATTTGGCATTGCTTTAGGACATCCCAGTAGTAATGACTATGTCGCTCTGTGTCCCGTGATGTACGAGAAAGAAAATAGGATTTTTATAACAGCTTACCTGTAAAATCCTTTTCTTGGAGTACATCACGGGACACAGAGCTCCCGCCCCTCTTTAGGGACACTTATTGCTTTGCTACAAAACTGAGGTGCTCCCGGATGGGAGGGGCTTATATAGGGGAGGGTACTTCCGGTTTTGGAAGTTGCCAGTGCCAGCACCTGACGGTATCTATATAACCCATTAGTAATGACTATGTCGCTCTGTGTCCCGTGATGTACTCCAAGAAAAGGATTTTACAGGTAAGCTGTTATAAAAATCCTATTTTTTTTACCTCAGAACGATCGGCGCCATTTTGGATGCGCCAGCGCCATTTTCCTGTATCCGCGCTGTTCCTAAAGCTAATACAGCTGGCGGCCATTTTCTTGTAACCGCGCGGTTTCTGTTGCTCATACAGCGTGCGCCCATTTTCTTGTAGCTCACGCTCTTTTTTCCTGAGGCAGCCATCTTTTTGTAGCTTTAACATTGGTTTTGGCCTCTAGCGCTGGTTTTGTCATTCTGACCGGCACGAACGGCGCAAATCACCTCAGACACCTCAGGCACACACTATGCAGGAGTTAGAGGGGACCGCAGCACTGAGCATTGCCTGGGTCAGGACGGTGAGTCCTCTGGGAATACCCCTTGGTCTGTAGCAGCTAGGAGGGTGGGCCTTTTTTTGTACCTTGACTTAGTCCCTGAGTGGCTGTCAGGTGAGTGGGTCAGCATGGCGTCAGAAGCTGGCGCTTCTTCCCCAGACATTCCAGTGGTAGAAACCGGTGCCCCTGCACCTGCGGTACCTATGGACGCTTTGTCGGCGGTCTTGGAATCATTTGTTGCCAGGGTGGAGACGGGCAAAAGGGGGGGTAAAAAACGCCCCCTCCCCCCACCATCTTCTGGGGAAAGCTCGGACTCGGGCCTGGCTGTGACACAGGACCCCTGTTCTGAAGTGTCAGTGTATGCGGACCAGGACCATTCGGACAGTGATGAAGACTCTGTGTCCGGGTCAGCACAGGAGAAGCCGTTTGTTGGAGCACTTATCACCACAGTGCGGGAAACCCTCAAGCTGGAGGATGCGGCTGGGGCATCTACTGAGGTGTCGGTCCCTTTTGGGTCCCACAAGCTGACCCGCACTACTAAGGGGTTTCCTTATGTAACTTATTTTGATACGTTTCTAGACAAAGAATGGGAACGACCGCAGAGGACCTTTTCGGTCCCAAAACGCATGGCGGTCCGTTACCCTTTTGAGGAGAGCCTTCTGAAAAAATGGGCATCTCTCCCCGCTTGTTGACCCCCCGGTTTCCAGGTTAAACAAGGTAACCACGACTCCGGTAGAGGGGACCCCTGCATTTAAGGATCCTGCAGATAGGAGGTCCGAAGCAGTGACCCGGTCCATGTTCACCATGCTGGGGTCAGCATTACGGCCAGTATTGGCTGCGGCCCTGGTGTCACAGACACTTACTGAATGGGCAAAATTGTTGCACCGGGAGTTGGAGAAGCAACAGGTTTTCCTTGTCTGCGTAGAACTGGCTGACCAGTTGGTGCATGGCCTTAAATATGTCTGCGATGCAGCCCTGGATACAGCTCCCCTGATTTCCAGAGCCTCAGTATCTGCTGTGGTACTGCGTTGCCTGATTTGGCTAAAATGCTGGTCCGCGGACCAGACTTCCAAGAAGGCTCTCGCGGATTTGCCCTTCCAGGGAGAGAGACTATTTGGAGCCTCGCTGGACAACATTATTAAGAATGTCACTGGGAGTAAGAGTACGCTGCTCCCACAATCCAGAAAAGGTAAGGAGCCACGCCGTAGGCCAGGGCCCTCCTTTTCCGCTCAGAAGTGTTTTTTTCGGCAGTCTGGGCCCGCAGGTAAGCGTTTCCAGGCCGACAAGGGGCCAGCTGAGGGACAAAAGCGTCCCTGGGTTCGCAAGCCTGCGAACAAATCTGCTACTGCATGAAGGTTTGCCCCCGCCCGACTCTTGGGTGGGGGGGTCGCCTTTCGCGAGTTTGCAGCTCGATGGACCTCCCTGCTTTCCGACCAGTGGGTTTGCGAAGTGGTTTCATCAGGGTGCAAGATAGAATTTCTTTCTTGTCCACCAAACAGAGTGCAGGACCTGCTGAGGCGCGGGGTAATAGTACCTGTGCCGCTGCCGGAAAGGTTTCAGGGATTCTACTCCAATCTGTTTGTAGTCCCAAAGAAGTACGGGGTCCGTCCAATCCTAGACCTCAAGGCCCTCAACTCATTTGTAAAAGTACGAAGGTTCAGGATGGAATCAGTTCGCTCTGTGGTCGCTGCATTCCATCCAGGGGATTTTCTGGCGTCCTTGGACATCAAGGACGCACACTTGCATGTCCCCATATGCATCAGGCATCAGAGATTTCTGCGCTTTGCAGTCGGGGACGATCACTACCAATTTGTGGCTCTCCCTTTTGGCCTGGCATCGGCACCAAGGGTTTTCACCAAGGTGCTTGCCCCGATTCTGGCCTTGCTGAAACAGCGAGGAATCGCTGTCGTGGGCTACCTGGACGACCTCCTTCTGAGAGCTGCTTCAGACTCAGAATTAGAGGAGGATGTGGCTATTGCCAGTCAGACCCTTCAAGAGTTTGGTTGGGTACTGAACCTCCAGAAGTCGTGTTGGTGCCGACTCAGCACCTGGAATACCTGGGCTTGATCCTGGACTCCCTTTAGAAAAATTGCATTCTCTTCAGGTGGCGTGAAGCTGTTTGCATCCCGCAGGTGGTCGTCGCTGCGCTTGTGCATGCGAGTCCTGGATCTCATGGTGGCCTCCTTCGAGGCGGTACTGTATGCTCAATTCCACACTCGAGTCTTGCAGAAGGAGATCCTGTCCAAGTGGGACAAGTCTCCGTTGTCCCTGGATTGTCAAATCCGGGTGAGCCAACTAGTCAGGACTTCCCTGGTCTGGTGGCTGACATCTCCGGCCCTTCAGTCCGGAAAGTCGTTCCTTCCCTTTCACTGGACGGTGATTACGACAGACGCCAGCCTGACCGGTTGGGGGGGAGTTTGGGGTGTTCAGTCGACACAAGGTCGCTGGGCGCAGGAAGAATCCCGGCTTCCGATCAATGTGCTGGAACTTCGGGCGATCAGGCAGTGCCTCTCCACATGGTCACAGAGGCTACAGGGGCGTCCAGTCAGGATCCAGTCGAAAAACACCACGGCGGTGGCGTATGTCAACCATCAAGGAGGAACAAGAAGCTCAGCTGCAGCATCGGAGGTCGCTCACATCCTGCGGTGGGCAGAACGGAGCGTGCCGGCTCTATCGGCCGTATACATTCCGGGCGTAGAAAACTGGCAAGTGGACTACCTAAGTTGCCAGATGCTGGACCAAGGAGAATGGTTGCTACACCCGGATGTGTTTAGACGCCTTTGTCTGAGATGGGGCACGCCAGACGTGGATCTCCTGGCTTCTAGACTCAATCGGAAGGTATTGAGGTTTGTGGCCAGGTCATAAGATGGGCGGACGCGACAGACGCGTTGGTGGCTCCGTGGGGACAGTATCGGCTAATCTATGCCTTTCCGCCACTGAAACTTCGTCCTCGTCTGCTCCGCAGAGGGGATTCCGGTGATTCTAATTGCTCCAGATTGGCCTTGGCGTCCCTGGTATGCCGACCTAGTGCGCCTGGTGATGGATGTCCCCTGACGACTGCCGATGAGAGAGGACCTTCTGTCACAAGGTCCTATACTTCATCCTGCTTTACTGTCGCTGGCTTTAACGGCATTGCTGTTGAAAGTCAGGTTCTGAGGGACCGAGGCCTGACGGATTCAGTAATTTCCACCATGCTGAGGGCACGGAAGTCATCTTTTCGGAAGGTGTATCATCGCACGTGGAAGGCCTACATCTCTATGTGTGAGGAGATGGGGTGGCGTTCTCGGGCATATTCAGTTTCCAGGATCCTGCTGTTCTTACAGCGTGGAGTGGATCAAAAACTTGCCCTAAGCACCATTAAGGGGCAGATATCAGCCTTGGCTGTTTTCTTTCAGTGACCCTTGGTGGCTCATTCACTGGTGAGTACGTTTGTGCAAGGGGTACGACATGTGGCTCCTCCGATTCGACCACCACTACCGCCGTGGGATTTGAATCTGGTGCTCTCGGTACTTCAGAAACCTCCCTTTGAGAACATCAGAGAGATTCCTCTTTTGACACTCTCTCAGAAAGTTGCCTTTCTGGTGGCTATTACATCTATCAGGAGGGTTTCTGAGTTGGCGGCCTTGTCTTGCAAGTCACCCTACTTGATCCTCCATAAGGATAAAGCGGTGCTACGCCCGCAGCCTTAGTTTCTTCCGAAAGTTGTTTCGGCTTTTCATCTAAATGAGGACATTGTACTTCCATCCTTGTGTCCTCGGCCGTTGCATCCCAAAGAGGTTGTGTTACATTCCTTGGACATGGTACGTGCTCTGCGGGTGTATCTGTCTGCTACGGCTCAGTTTCAGAGGTCAGACTCACTGTGTCAGTGACTGGTCCAAAGAAAAGCCTGGCGGTCTCTGTGGATCAGACAGATCGTGATTCAGGCTTATGCCCAAAAAGGGTGGGCACCTCCCTTTCCTGTCACGGCGCATTCGACCAGGGCAATTGGTGCTTCCTGGGCTTTCCGACATCAAGCGTCGGTTTCACAGGTGTGTAAGGCGGCGACCTGGTCGTCCGTTCACACTTTCACTAAATTTTACAAGGTTGACGTGCATGCATCTGTGGATGCTTGCTTCGGCTGCAAGGTTTTGCAGGCTGCTGTTTAAGGTTGCAACTCCTCCGTTGAGGAGCACTGTTTGTTTTGGGGTCAAGTTTGATTGCTGTTTCCACCCCTCGGTTTTTTGACACTGCTTGGGGACGTCCCCAATGTCAAGAATATAAGGAAGCTGTGTCCGTCCATGGACGAAAAGAAAATAGGATTTTTGTACTCGCCGTAAAATCCTTTTCTCTGAAGTCCATGGACGGACACAGCACCCACCCCTCCTTTTTATGTTTGTACTGCTTTTTGACGAACTGAGCTGCTGAGTGCAGGGTGAGGGGTTATGACCAGAGGGACCGTTCAGCTTTGCTATAGTTACATGTTTTTAAATATCTAACATGTCTGCCTAGTCCTCTCCTAATAGACGGAACATAACCCTAATGTCAAGAATATAAGGAAGCTGTGTCCGTCCATGGACTTCAGAGAAAAGGATTTTACGGTGAGTACAAAAATCCTATTTTTATTTTCCATTAAAGTGGAGTTCCACCCAAAAGTGGAAGCTCCGCTTATCAGTCACCCCCCCCCTGTTTTTGACCGGTACCCGTCCCCTCCTCCTTCCCCTGCCGCCGGGTTCTTTCAGCAAGCGCAATGCAGTAGGGAACCGGCTGTGAAACCGAATGACTTCTCTGCCTGGTTCCCTTACTACGGATAACCGCGGCAGCACCCAAGAGCCGATGGAATCATCGGCTGGGGTACCGACATAACTGAATTATTACATTGGATAACCATGCAATCATTCCCAAGGGAGAAACAATGTTGTAAGTTCCATTCATGATCATGTGTAACACATTGTTTCTCATAATATTCCTCTTTTTCATTGCATGCATCCCATGTTTTTTTTTTAACCAGAGGCTACCCATTTTTAAGGCAGGCCACGTTATTTTGGCATCAAATTCTCTTCATAGTGCTGTAGTTACCCCAAATGTATGTACTAATGTGCACACTTCTGGCACTGAATGTGTTAATACGTTCAAGATTGGATAATATGGTTCTATATTCATATTGCATTTATTTGTATGTCATGCCCACAGCATAATTAACGTGTTGTAGATTTTAGCCAGAACCTTAATTGCTGCTTTAATTGTTTTTCTTTTAGAGTCTGACTATTCTGAAGATGATTTATTCAAGAATGTCGGCAGCTTGGGGTAAGCAAAGGCAATAACTTGTGAATACTAAAATTGAAAAAATGCTTTAATAATACATAGTGTGCTGTATTTGCAGTAGCTTTGTATACAGTGTTATCTATGTTGTCCAAAAAGTTGAGCATCTTTTTCTCTTTGAAATTTTCATGGTGATCTTGGGCCGCTCTGTGTGTTCCCATACCAGCAGAATCTAACATAAAGTTTAGTGAATTATTTCAAAGTCGTCTCTTACTGTAAAACTTGTACCATTTTTTATGGCTCATCGCTGTTCTGCCTCACTGCTTTGGGGGATTGTGCTTCCCTGTGCTATTATGAACTAATAAACTTCGTTTTAGTATGCAGAGGTCCTTCAGGAGTCATGAGTTTTTATCATGGGCTTTAAATCACACCTCTGGTAACTCTGTCCAACCTTTATAGAACAGCAGTACTACTGCAAAAGCTTGCAGTTCTTCTCTGTCAAGTAGAAATCCCCTGTGTGAAGTAAAATTATTTTAGACTGTATGAATGACAATAAAATAAAGAATGATAAACACTATAAATTAGTGAATCCTAATAGCATATATTATGTATAAATGTCATTGTTGGCAATGCAACCATGATGGAATATTTCCTGTAAAAAACGATGCTGGGAAAAGCAACGATATGCCAACGAGAGAAACATGGGGGGAGGGGAGGAGCTATGTTGCTCCTTATTTTGCATTTGTATTGTAAATAAGGAGAAACCCTTGTAAACTATATTTAAATTTTTGTCTTGGCTCTCTAAACAGACAATAATGAATAGATTTCTACCACTACTACTACATACAGTAAAATTCCAAACTCCCAGATTGGGAAGAAAGTGCACAATACTAGGGCTCTTGAGGTAGTGGTCAGTGTAGAAATAGAATGCTGCAAGGGGGCTTAGAAGTATCCTGGTTCAAATCCGTTTTCCACCTTTGTATCCTTGTTCACAAATCGTGCTTTCTGTATTTCCACTGAGAAACACCGCTTTACCTATTCATGAACTATGGGTGATACTGCTGCCTAAAGATGCATTGGAGACCAGACAAAAACTGAAGGTCAGCCCCTAGGGGCCATTATCTCTCCCGTAACCAGCCTTTTCAGTTTAGCTTGGTGTTCTCCGAGAGCTTTGTTGGTTCTAATCTATTCATAAGGATTTTACTTTTTCAGTCAACAACTGCTGGTAAATTTAAGATGGATATACAAAACCTTGAAGTCTCTCCTATCAGCCCCATCGAGTGCAGGTTTCACCAAATGCCTCAAATATTTATAATGCATTGAAGGCGAATATTGCAGCTAAAGCTGATTGTAATATTTTATTGAGACTTTTGGCTGGAGTTCTGCTTTAGGTTATTTGTGTGTCAGATTGTAGGTTTTATCTGCAGGAAAGCAGGTGTCCATATGGATTTCAGTCATGTTTTTTAAATGATTTTACCCATTTAGGTCTAACGTAGGTCCACAGCTTTTAATTTTTTTTGGTGTTCTGTAGAAATGATTGTGGTAGATCTTATCCGCAAAGTGAATTGGGAGAAGATGTGGATTCTGCAGAAAGCCAGCATGAAGACCTGAAGATCTGTGAAAATATTTCATTAAAACCAGAAACAGATGAGGTAGTGGCATCAGATCTAGGTATGTGAAAAACCACTGTGAAAACAAAGCATATATTGTATTCATGTACATATGTCCATTAATGGAATGCTGATTTTAGTATGAGCTGCACTAAACATACATTTAGGGTTGTTTTACATTAGCTGACATGATAAAGCACAGCGTTTTACTTCTTGGTCCGCTGTCAGTGTGAGGTCTTCCTTCCTGTTGAACATGTCCCCATAGGTTAGTATGGTCCAATATTTCTTTCTTCTTTTGTAGTTTATTGGGGTTTACAAATTGGAAAAAAGTATTTGATCCCCTGCTGATTTTGTACGTTTGCCCACTGACAAAAAAAATTACCTGTCTATAATTTTAATGGTGGGTTTATTTTAACAGTGAAAGACAGAATAACAATAAAAATGTGCAGAAAAACGCATTTCGAAAAAGTTATAAATTGATTTACATTTTAATGTGTGAAATAAGTATTTGATCCCCTATCAATCAGCAAGACTTCTGGCTCCCAGGTGTCTTCTATTCAGGTAATGAGCTGAGATTAGGAGCACCCTCTTAAAGGGAGTGTTCCTAATCTCAGCTTATTACCTTTATAGACGACCCCTTTCCACAGAAGCAATCAGTCAATCAGATTCCAATCCTTCAACCATGGCCAAGACCAAAGAGCTGTCCAAGGATGTCGAGGACAAGTTTGTAGACCTACACAAGGCTCGAATGGGCTACAAGACCATTGCCAAGCAGCTTGGTGAGAAGGTGACTACAGTTGGTGCGATTATTCAAAAATAAAAGAAACACAAAATAACTGTCGATCTCTTTCAGTCTGGGGCTCCATGCACGATCTCATGATTCAGAGGAGAACTGGTGTTGTAGTCGGATGAACTGGATGGACTTGTTTTTATTCAACCTTAGCTACTATGTAACTATGAGACCAAAATCAAGATTTTTGGCATCAACTCAACTTGCCATGTTTGGAGGTGGAGGAATGCTGCCCGTGACCCCCAAGAACACCATCCCTACTGGCAAACATGGAGGTGGAAACAACATGTTTTTCTGTTAAGGGGACAGGACAACTTTGCCGCATCAAAAGGGACGATGGACGGGGCCATGTACCGTTAAATCTTGGCTAAGAACCTCCTTTCCTCAGCCAGAGCATTGAAAATGGGTCGTGGATGGGTATTCCAGCATGACAATGACCCAAAACACATGGCCAAGGCAACAAAGGAGTGGCTCAAGAAGAAGTACATTAAGGTCCTGGAATGGTCTATCCAGTCTCCAGACCTTTTTTCCATGGAAAATGTGGAGGGAGCTGAAGGTTCAATAAACCAAACGTCAGCCTCAAACCTTAATGACTTGGAGAGGATCTGCAAAGAGGAGTGGGACAAAATCCCTCCTGAGATGTATGCAAACCTGGTGGCCAACTACAAGAAAGGTCTGACCTCTGCGATTGCCAATAAGGCTTCTGAAACCAAGTACTAAGTCATGTTTTTCGAAGGGGTCAAATACTTATTTCACTCATTAAAATGCAAATCAATTTATAACTTTTTTGAAATGTATTTTCCAGTATTTTTGTTGTTGTTATTCTGTCTTTCACTGTTAAATTAAACCTACCATTAAAATTCTAGACTAATCATTTCCATTTCTTTGTCAGTGGGCAAACGTACAAAATCAGCAGGGGGTCAAATACTTGTTTCCCCTCACTGTATGTCCATATAATGCAATGAAGTTTATAGACGGCATTAGAAGAAACATACAGTAGATCCCCTGTCCATGTTTAACAGTGTGAAGGGACACATCTGCTGCCAGTTATTGTATTCTGCAGGGGTAGTGGTTGGGGGCTGAGGATTCATCTGAGTTGGTGAAGCACTGGCACATATCTTAGTATTTTGTAGTTATTATTGTAGAGGATTTATATAGTGCCAACAGTTTGCACATCGCTTTACGAATGCAATTCAAGACAAAGGGATAGGACGGCCCTGCTCCTGAGAGCTTACAATCTAAACCAAAAGTTTTCAGGGATTGCCTAAAGGCAAGTAGAATGTTATAGGGCATTTTAGTTGGCCTCATGGCAATGTCTTTGTATTGTTTGAATTCATGAAAAGCATCCATAGGGTCCATTTGTCTATAAACAAATTCTGTCTATAATGAGTTTGAGAGATTTGTTTTTCCAATCTCATAATTGTTCGGTTTCAGTGGCATTTCTATTATAGTTGGAGTCACTATTGTATTTAGGTGTCTGCAGTGCCTTGAAAAAGTATTCATACTCCTTGCAATTTTTTACATTTTGTCATGTTACAACCAAAAACATAAGTGTACTTTATTGGAATTTTATGTCGTAGACCAACACAAAGTGGCACATAATTGTGAAGTGGAAGAAAAATGATAAATGGTTTTCATTTTTTTTTTTACAAATAAAGATCTGAAAAGTGTGGTGTGCATTTGTATTCAGCCCCCTTTACTCTGATACCCCTAACTAAAATCTAGTGAAACGAATTGCCTTTAGAAGTCACCTAGTTAGAATACAGAGTCCACCTGTGTGTAATTTTAATCTCAGTATAGATGCAGCTGTTCTGTGAAGCTCTCAGAGGTTTGTTAGAGAACCTTAGTGAACAAACCGCATCACGAAGACCAAGAAACACACCAGATAGGTCAGGGATAAAGTTGTGGAGAAGTTTAAAGCAAGGTTAGGCTATAAAAACAATATATCAAGCTTTGAACATCTCACAGAGCACTGTTCAATCCATCATCCGAAAATAGAAAGAGTATGGCACAACTGCAACTCTACCTAGACATGGCCGTCCACCTAAACTGACAGGCCAGGCAAAGAGATCATTAATCAGAGAAGCATCCAAGAGGCCCATGGTAACTGGAGAAGCTACAGAGAACCACAGCTCAGGAGGGAGTATCTGTCCACAGGAAAACTATTAGTCGTGCACTCCACAAATCTGGCCTTTATGGAAAAGTATCAAGAAGAAAGCCATTGATGAAAGAAAGCAATAAGCTGTCCCGTTTGCAAAAAGCCATGTGGGGGACAACAGCAAACATGTGGAAGAAGGTGCTCTGGTCATATGAGACCAAAATTTAGCCTAAAAGCAAAACGCTATGTGTGGCGGAGAACTAACACTCAACATCACCCTGAACACACTATCCCCACCGTGAAACATGGTGGCGGCAGCATCATGCTGTGGGAATGCTTTTCTTCAGCAGGGACAGGAAAGCTGGTCAGAGTTGATGGGAAGATGGATGGAGACAAATATAGGACAATCTTAGAAGAAAACCTAAATCAAATAAATAAGGAAAAAAACTGTGCCAAGAAAATTACATTTAAATTGTCTTAATAAATAATATAAAGTCCAATCATGTATCCTCCAGAAAGGAAACCAGAGAAAACTGAAAATATGCTGTATTGGTCCAATAGTCCTGTATGCTAGCACATCCTGCCAGACACCAACACCATAAAAAGTGCCTGCTTACCAGATAACAGCCAAATGAACGCAGTCGGCTATGACATAGCCGCGGTCTTTGAGTAGAAGGGGGATCCAGGAATTAACAGGGACGCTCCTCTAGTTATTCAAGACCTCTTGATGGCTCAATGACACAAAAGGGAAAACAATATGGAATAATATCGTTTGGATATATAGGACAGTGAAATAACACCACCACCGTGAATAGACAAGAGAAATCGTGAATAGCACCCTGGTAATGATGGCTCCTTACCGGACGCAAGAGAGAAACTCACGATTAGCTATAACCTAGCCACGACCTTTATCCTATGTGAATAACCCGGAGCTTTCCTCAATGGTACCACATGCCACCGACATTCCATATATGATAACAAGAAAGAGGGGGGAGAGACCATAGAGTAGTATCTTCAAGGATTTATTGTAAAAAAAAAAAGGTAGCGTACTTACAAAAATACGATATTTAGTAAACATTAAAACATGCCAGGCGGCATAAAAGCAGAAGCCCTTCCATATGACGTTCTCAATGGGATAGGGCACGCACTGACTCACCGCAATATATGGACAAGACCAAGCCTCGCTCTGAGATGCCAGTACTAGGTTCGACAGGCGCCATCTTGGTTATGGGCACCCTGCCACTACTCCTCCATCTAACAGAGTAGCGGCATATCAATTATATCAAAATATTATCAAAAACCTTATTTAAAAAACGGGCAGAGCAACCCTAATAGAAAACATTTCATTATTATAAGATGTGTGACAGCAGGAAGGTAAAGTCACCTGGTTGCATCCAGGGGGGTAGATATATTTCGCCCAGATTCAGGCTTTACGCTGACTTATACAGCTAGGTGGAGAGTTGTATAAGCCCAGCTGAGACTAGTGGGCTCATTGATGACTCATACCTCTAGGGAGAGGGCTGGGCGTCGTGCAGACAGGGAGTTGATGAGGCCAGCTGAAGCTTGTCAGCTCATTTAGGCCTCTATAAAAAACTCCCAGCTTCATTAGATGTTAGCTCATGCCTGGAAGCAGACCTGTGTGGACTGTCTAGGGAGAGTGAACCCCTGTGCGGTGAGAGAAAGCCTGTGTGGCTATATTTTGCTTGGACATTTAAAACCAGGGACTAGGACAGCACTAGGCTGATCCCAGTCGTTAGTTAGGAAACCTGTAAGTTTAGTCAGAGGTCAAGTTGACCAGGATTTATTTTGTTTATGTTTTTTTTGCCTTGCTGTGTTTTTGTCACTGTAAATAGAAAATAAACCGCACCTTTTTGATTTTGAAAACCACAACCTCCGTCTGCTGGGCCTGTTTTTGGGTGGGGAGCCCATCCCGGGGGTCACACATACCCGCTGCCGAGCTAACCCCCTCACAGTTGGTGGAGAACCAGTGGCAGTTTTTTTTTAAGCCAGCATGGAGGAGATACTAAAACAGCTGGCTCTAGCAAATGCCAATCAACAGCAGACAAATGCAGGTTTGCAAAGGAGCCTTGCAGCCCAGCAGCAAGCTCATCAACAGAGCCTTGCAACTTTACAACAGAGTCTGGAGGCTCAGCAACAAGCCCAACAGCAATCTGAGGCCCGCTTCATAGACCTGTTGCAGAAGCAAGAGCAGAGACTACAACAACAGATGGAAGCAGTAATGCAGCAACGTCCGCAGACCAGTGAGGAAAGCCGTCCCACTAATACCGCGTCCTTTGGGGTGAGTCGTTTATTGACAAAAATGACTGGAGAGGATGATCCAGAGGTATTTTTGACCACATTTGAAAGGACCGCTGAAAGAGAAAAGTGGCCTGAGGAGCAGTGGGCTGGACTAGTGGCTCCTCTGTTAACTGGTGAATCGCAGAAAGCTTACTATGACCTAGAGCCTAACCAAGCAAAAGACTATGTGATGCTAAAAGCTGAAATATTGGCAAGGCTGGGTGTCACCCTGGCTGTCCGGGCTCAGCGTGTGCATAACTGGACGTTCCAGCTTGGAAAACCCCCCAGGTCTCAAATGTATGATCTCATTCACCTGAGCAGAAAGTGGCTACAGCCAGAGACTTTGTCCGCACCAAAGATTGTGGAACGTGTTGTAATGGATCGGTTTTTGAGAGCTCTTCCTACTGCCATCCAAAAGTGGGTAAGCCATGGAGACCCAGAGACGGCCGATGGTCTTGTGGATCGTGTGGAGAAATACTTGGCTACAGAGAACCTGACGGCCTCTTCCAGAGACACTCGGACTTTCCACCCCAAGACCAGACCATCCCCAGGGGCGGATAAGAGGATTCCAAGGGGTGAGGGTGGAGAGAGTGAGAGGGTGGGAGCTCTACCCCAAGTTTGGCGAGAACAGCCTGGGAAATCAGCGGCTCAAGAGGCCGCAAGAAGGATCGTTTGCTACCGCTGCCGGCAAGCGGGACATATTGCAGCAAATTGCCCGGTTTTGGAGGAACCCATGCAGTGTGACTTTCTGACGGGCAGACGTCAGTCGCTGTGTGCGACAGTCGCATGCACTGCCATTCGGGGAACTGAGAAACATTTATGCAAAATGTGTATTAATGGTAGAAATGTTGTGGTATTGCTGGATTCAGGTAGCCTTGTGACCCTGATAAAGGCTGAGTTAGTTAAAACAGAGGTCTCTGGGAATAGCAAGGTAGCCGTTATTTGTGTGCATGGGGACACCCGAGAGTATCCAGTGACTACAGTGTGTTTCGAGACCCCCAAAGGTACCCTCTCTCATCCAGTGGGCTTAGTATCTCAGTTACCGCATGACGCCATTGTGGGAAGGGATTTTCCGAAGTTCTGGGAACTGTGGGATGATCCTGAGCCCCCCACTGGTGCCCCTATGTACCAGGAATGTGATAGCCAGAACTCCCCTGAGAGTGGTGAGGACTCTCCGGAATTTCCCTTGTCAGTATTGGCAGGGGAGACTCAAGAAACTGGAGAGGAGCCCACCTCCTCAGACGAAAACCTACCGTCTGTGGAGTTTTCTGATCTTGAGGTTCACAGGGAAAACTTTGCCACAGAACAGTTGAAAGACCCCGCCCTAATAAAGGCACGGGAAAACGTAGTGAAAATAGATGGCGAGTTAGTGAACCCAGATAATACCGGCACTTACCCATACTTCAGCGTAGAGAAGGACCTACTGTATCGGGTGGCAAAAAGGGCAGAAGAAACCGTTGAGCAGCTTGTGGTGCCCAAACCTTACAGGAAGTTGGTGTTGGAGTTGGCCCATGGGCACATTCTTGGAGGTCATCTGGGGACAGAGAAAACCCGAGAGAGGGTATTACAGAGATTCTATTGGCCTGGGGTGATGAAGGACATAGAAAATTATTGTTCCTCCTGCCCTGTGTGTCAGAGGTCGGCCCCGATGCCACATTTCCGTAGCCCGCTGGTCCCTCTACCCATCATTGAGGTCCCGTTTGAGAGAATCGCAATGGATTTGGTAGGTCCTATAATCAAGTCCGCTAGGGGGCACCAGTACATATTGGTTATAATGGACTATGCCACCCGTTATCCAGAAGCGATCCCTCTCAGAAATACCTCGGCCAAAACCATAGCCAAAGAGCTATCTCTTGTTTTTAGCCGGGTGGGTATTTGTAAAGAACTGCTTACGGACCAAGGTACACCCTTTATGTCCCGGGTTATGAAAGAGCTGTGTAAATTGTTCAAAGTGACGCAATTGCGTACATCTGTGTATCACCCCCAAACCGATGGGCTGGTTGAAAGATTCAACAAAACCCTAAAACAAATGTTGAAGAAAGTGGTGGATAGAGATGGAAGGGATTGGGACTGTCTACTTCCTTATTTGATGTTTGCTATTAGGGAGGTGCCCCAATCCTCTACGGGATTCTCCCCCTTTGAGTTACTGTATGGGAGACACCCAAGAGGGCTGTTGGATATTGCCAAGGAAACTTGGGAAAGTGAGAGTTCTCCCCACAGGAGTGTGATTGAGCATGTCGCCCTGATGCAAGATCGAATTGCACAGGTAATGCCCATCGTGAAGGAACATTTGGCCCAAGCGCAGTTGGCACAGCAGAGAGTGTACAACCGTGGAGCCAAGACCCGTACCTTTTCCCCGGGGGATAGGATATTGGTACTTGTCCCTACGGTTGAAAGTAAATTCCTTGCCAAATGGCAAGGCCCCTACGAGATAATGGAAAAAGTGAGCGAAGTGAATTACAAGGTCAGACAACCAGGAAGGCGAAAGCCCGAACAGATCTATCACGTTAATCTGTTGAAAGCCTGGAGGGATAGAGAGTCCCTAGTCGCAGACACTTGGTCACCAGCTCAAACTGGTTGCGTGATTCCTGAGGTTGGAATCGCAGCCACCTTGTCACAACCCCAACAACAGGAGGTTAAGGAGTTTGTGCTTCGCAACAAGGAGGTATTCTCTGAGCTGCCGGGACAAACATCTGGGGTAGAGCATGACATTATTACCCCGCCCGGTGAAAGGGTGAAGTTAAAACCCTATCGGATCCCAGAGGCCCGACGGGAGGCAATACGGGAGGAAGTACAGAAAATGCTGAACTTAGGGGTGATAGAGGAGTCCCAAAGTGATTGGTCTAGTCCCATTGTGTTGGTGCCTAAACCGGATGGGAGCTGGCGATTTTGTAACGATTTTCGACAGTTGAACAAAGTTACAAAATTTGACACCTACCCCATGCCACGTATAGATGAGTTGATCGACCGGCTGGGAACAGCCCGATACATGACGACTCTTGACCTCACAAAAGGGTATTGGCAAATCCCCCTGGCCAAGACGGCCAAAGAGAAAACCGCATTTGTAACCCCAGACGGGGCGTTCCAATATAAAAGAATGCCGTTCGGGTTACAGAATGCGCCGGCCACATTCCAGCGGAAAATGGACCAGATGCTGAGGCCCCATCGGAAGTATGCTGCGGCTTACCTGGATGACGTAATTGTCCATAGCACAGATTGGGCCTCACATCTGCCAAAAGTGCAAGCAGTCCTGGACTCTGTTCGGGAAGCGGGGTTTACGGCTAACCCCAAGAAGTGTACCATTGGGCAGGAGGAGGCCAAATATCTTGGGTACACCATTGGGAGGGGAGTAATAAAACCCCAACTCAACAAAGTCGAGGCCATCCAGAGTTGGCCACGTCCCAACAGCAAGAAGCAGGTACGAGCCTTTCTGGGAATCGCTGGGTATTATCGGCGATTCATTCCCCACTTTGCTTCTAAGGCTGTGCCCCTAACCAACCTGACGAAGGGGAAAGGGTCGGTCATGATTAAATGGACCCCCGAGGCTGAGGCAGCATTCCAATTCTTGAAACAAGCCTTATGTAGCCAGCCAGTGTTGTACTCACCCGACTTCTCTAAAGACTTTGTCGTACAAAGTGATGCGTCAGATGTGGGGTTAGGAGCAGTATTGTCCCAGGTCTGGAACGGGGAAGAGCACCCAGTCATTTACCTCAGCAGGAAGTTGAAGTCCCATGAGGTAAATTACGCCACCGTTGAAAAGGAGTGTTTAGCGGTGAAGTGGGCTCTAGATTCCCTTCGGTACTACCTGCTAGGTAGGCACTTTGACATGGTTACGGATCACGCTCCGTTAAAGTGGATGGCTCAAAACAAGGAAACAAATAGAAGAGTGAATAGGTGGTTCCTGGCCCTCCAGGAATTCAACTTCACAGTAAAGCATCGCCCTGGCGTTCAAATGGGGAATGTGGATGCTTTGTCTCGAGTACATGAATGCCTGATTGCTGGTGTTCCAACCCCGAGGTTAAAACAAGAGGGGGGGGTATGTGACAGCAGGAAGGTAAAGTCACCTGGTTGCATCCAGGGGGGTAGATATATTTCGCCCAGATTCAGGCTTTACGCTGACTTATACAGCTAGGTGGAGAGTTGTATAAGCCCAGCTGAGACTAGTGGGCTCATTGATGACTCATACCTCTAGGGAGAGGGCTGGGCGTCGTGCAGACAGGGAGTTGATGAGGCCAGCTGAAGCTTGTCAGCTCATTTAGGCCTCTATAAAAAACTCCCAGCTTCATTAGATGTTAGCTCATGCCTGGAAGCAGACCTGTGTGGACTGTCTAGGGAGAGTGAACCCCTGTGCGGTGAGAGAAAGCCTGTGTGGCTATATTTTGCTTGGACATTTAAAACCAGGGACTAGGACAGCACTAGGCTGATCCCAGTCGTTAGTTAGGAAACCTGTAAGTTTAGTCAGAGGTCAAGTTGACCAGGATTTATTTTGTTTATGTTTTTTTTGCCTTGCTGTGTTTTTGTCACTGTAAATAGAAAATAAACCGCACCTTTTTGATTTTGAAAACCACAACCTCCGTCTGCTGGGCCTGTTTTTGGGTGGGGAGCCCATCCCGGGGGTCACACATACCCGCTGCCGAGCTAACCCCCTCACAGATGTTTAATAAAAAAAGAGAAGAAAAACAGCACGGCAAACAAGGAAAACGGCGCCAGCGTCGTAAAACCTCATTCACCTGCTGTTTAATTGTAAAAAGAATAATATGTGCTTATGTGCTACTCCGTCGGTAGATAAAATCTAAACCGGAATTTTTTTTTTTTTACTTTATTAGTGTATACAAATGCCCTTGTTGCCATGGGTGCATCGTATAAATACCGTTTGTGAAAAATAATGTGATTAAATTGAGCTTTAAATGCCCAAAGTAGATAATAAATACGAAACACAAAAATGTGATAGAGGCTAATTACACCTCATGCCACAAAAAGCCACTATAAGGGCAAAATTAGTAAGACTACTATGAATGTATTAGAATAGACCAATGCCGCTACTACCATATACATTCTGTATATACAAAAAGTGATTATGATGAGCTCTAATTGCCCAAAAATAAATTATAAAAAAACAACAAGACACCCAAAAGTGATAAAGGCATATAGTGAACCTTGCCTTCAAAGGTCCCTGTAGGGACAAAACTCAGTATACCTGACGTGCTCATGTGAAAAAAATAATTAACGCTTAAAAATTACAAAAAAAAATACAGATTGAAAACAAAAATAAATAATAAATATCAAAATGACAAAATAAAAATGAAAATAAAAATAATAATAAAAGTAAACATAAATAAAAATAAATAAATGGAGAAAAAAAAATACTACATAAAACCTCCCAAATAAACCAATTGAAACCCCTCCATGGGGATCAACAGAAATCTAATTCCCCTATAAAATAGAAGAATGGCCCTAGACCAAATCAGAAAAGAACCACTACTGCCATCCCACATCGAGTTTACATAAATCATGGGTAGACACCACATCACGCATTATTAGAGAAGGCGTTGACGTCAGTCTCTATGTTGAGCCCGTAGGGGGCATAGGTCTTGAGTCTGTGTATCCACCCCATTTCAGTTTTGGAGATCTCTCCAACCAAAAAGCTCCATCTCCAGTGTGGTTTATACTTATCAATTCCTAAATAGAGGATTTTAGAGGGATCTCTATTGTGTACCAATCGATAATGATTAGACACCGAGTGGTTTTTAAATCCAGTTAGTATATTGGTTACATGCTCGTTGAGGCGCACTTTCAAGGATCGTTTGGTCCGCCCCACATATTGCAGGCCACAAGGGCACTGCAACATGTAAACCACCCCCGCGGTGTCGCAAGTAATGCAAGGCTTGATATCAAATTGTTTATGTGTAACCGTGGAGGAAAAGGTGGTAACCCTTCTACTAGTACAGGAATTAAGTGAGCAAACCCTACACCTCTTACACTTATAAAATCCAGTAAGCTGATCAAAAAAACCTCTAGTAGTGATCAGTGGATCAAGTATATTGGGGGCTATATGATGACGTAAAGAGGGCACCCCTCTAAAGATAACCCTAGGTCTTTCTGGTAGGATGTCCTTAAGAACAACATCATTAGTGGCTAAATGCCAATGCTTGTCAATCAGCTTTTTTATGCTCTTATGCTGCAAAGAGTATGACGTAATGAAAGGGACGCCCATAGTGTGAGCATTGTCCCGAGGACCCCTTTCCATTAGGAGATCCTCTCTCCTCATAGACTTCACAGCATCCACAATCTCAACAAGAGCCTCCCTCTGATAACCCTTCTCCAAAAACCTCTGTCAGAACGTTCGCTTGTTCTAGGAAGTGTTCTGGGTCCGAGCAGTTCCTCCGGAGCCTGAGATATTGGCTCTTTGGGACTGCCCGGAGCCACGGGTCATGATGGCAGCTACCCAAAGGAATGAACGAGTTCCTGTCCGTTTCCTTGAAAAAGGTTGAGGTAACAAAAGAATTGCCCTTAATTTCAATTTTTCAAGTCCAGGTAGTGTACCTCTGCCTGACTTGCTTCATATTTGAGGTGTATCCCTCTCTCGTTAGAGTTAAGAGTCTCCAAAAACTCCAAAAGGTCAGAGTGTTGGCCATCCCACAGAATGTCATCAATATACCTGGCCCAAAGGGCCACCTGAGGTACGTTGCCGGCATAGATGACATCCTCCTCCCATTTAGCCATAAAAAGGTTGGCCAAACTCGCGGCATATTTAGCCCCCATAGCCACGCCAGTGTCCTGCCAATAAAAATGGTTATCAAACCAAAAATAGTTTGAAAAGGCGGCGAACCTTAATAAGGACATAAGGAACGCCGCCTGCTTATGAGAAAGCCCGGAGTCGCGGTCGAGGAACCACTGTACAGCATCAAAACCCAACTCATGTGGGATAATGGTATACAATGAAGTAACATCCACCGTAACCATCCAAACATCTTTAGCAGGGGTAAGGCCAGCTAATAGGTTGATAATATGCCTAGAATCTTTTACAAAAGAAGGCATCAAACGAACAAGAGGCTGTAAATAAAAATCAATATATCTGCCCACCCGGGACGTAATGGAATCTATTCCACTAACGATAGGACGTCCCGGGGGGCAGATAGGATACTTGTGTAATTTAGGAAGATAATAAATGGTTGGGGTACAGGGAGCCCTAGGGACCAAATATAGTTTTTCTTTGGGATTAAGAATCCCTTCGAAAAACCCCTTATTCACCAAAAATTCGAGTTCTCTAGTATATTGGGCCCTAGGGTCAGACAACAACCGAGTATATGTATCAGAATCGCCAATGATGTTGTACATCTCGGCCATATAATCCGCTCTGTCAAGAATCACTACCCCCCCCCCCCCCCTGTCAGCAGGCCTAATTACTAGATCCTTGTTATTACACAAGGAATCCAGACCCTCTCGCAGAGTCTTATTCAGCCTAACTTTCTTAATTTCCATGTCATCTAGATCCCTTAATAACTCATCCCGAAACACCCTAAGAGATGGAGCCAGGGTGCCGGGAGGGTTAAAACCAAGATGGCGCCTGTCGAACCTAGTACTGGCATCTCAGAGCGAGGCTTGGTCTTGTCCATATATTGCGGTGAGTCAGTGCGTGCCCTATCCCATTGAGAACGTCATATGTGACGAAACGCGTCAGAGGGACACGCAGTGACGTCACCACGCAGCTCGACGAAGGAAGGGCTTCTGCTTTTATGCCGGCCGGCATGTTTTAATCTTTACTAAATATCGTATTTTTGTAAGTACGCTACCTTTTTTTCTACAATAAATCCTTGAAGATACTACTCTATGGTCTCTCCCCCCTGTTTCTTGTTATCATATATGGAATGTCGGTGGCGTGTGGTACCATTGAGGAAAGCTCCGGGTTATTCACATAGGATAAAGGCCGTGGCTAGGTTATAGCTAATCGTGAGTTTCTCTCTTGCGTCCGGTAAGGAGCCATCATTACCAGGGTGCTATTCACGATTTCTCTTGTCTATTCACGGTGGTGGTGTTATTTCACTGTCCTATATATCCAAACGATATTATGCCATATTGTTTTCCCTTTTGTGTCATTGAGCCATCAAGAGGTCTTGAATCACTAGAGGAGCGTCCCTGTTAATTCCTGGATCCCCCTTCTACTCAAAGACCGCGGCTGGGTAATAGCCGACTGCGTTCATTTGGCTGTTATCTGGTAAGCAGGCACTTTTTATGGTGTTGGTGTCTGACAGGATGTGCTAGCATACAGGAGTATTGGACCAATACAGCATATTTTCCGTTTTCTCTGGTTTCCTTTCTGGAGGATACATGATTGCAAAAGACTTGAGACTGGGGCGGAGGTTCACCTTCCAGCAGGACAACGACCCCAAACATACAGCCAGAGCTATAATGGAATTGTTTAGATCAAAGAATATTCATGTGTTAGAATGGCCCAGTCAAAGTCCAGACCTAAATCCAATTGAGAATCTGTGGCAAGACTTGAAAATTGCTGTTCACAAATGCTCTCCATCCAATCATTTCAAAAATGTCTGTCTTTTTTAGTTTGTTTAGCAAAAAATAAAAACCCCTGTGGTGATCAAATACCACCAAAAGAAAGCTCATTGAAAATTATACAAATTTAGTTTGGGTGCAATGTAGCATGACCGCACAATTGTCATTCAAAATGCGACAGCGCTGAAAGCTAAAAATTGTCCTGGACAGGAAGGGGGGAAAGTGCCCGGTATTGAAGTGGTTAAGATATTTATTTGTAAAAAAAAATTAAAACCATTTACCTTTTTTTTCTTCCACTTCACAATTATGTGCCACTATGGTGTTGGTCTATCACATCAAATCCCAGTAAAATACATTTACATGTTTGGTTGCAACATGACAAAATGTGGAAAATTCCAAGGGGTACGAATACTTTTTTCAAGGCACTTTAGGTAGTGCTGTGCATGCATCACAGAGGAAATATCTTCATTGGTGTTTTTTAAATCACATGTGTAGATCAGTGTAATACCTTCATATAAAAATGTGTTGTTATAGCACCTTCAAAGGCTAGTTGCATATACCCTAGGAGCACATTTTAATATTAAGTCTACTGTGAGAGTTATATTTGAATTACTTAATTTTTCACTATTCTTTTTTACATTTACTAAAAACATTCCCCTGAAGACAGTGTGAAGCTTTCAGAAAGCATTCTGCAGCTGACTCTTGTTCAGGCTTACTTGTTAATCCATTGCAGTGTCTCTGTGGAACAGTTCTTCCTGTTCCTAGACCTGCCCTCAGTATGATCAATGTAATCCAATAATAAAAAGCAGGGGTTATACAGGATGTGCCCATAATAATCCAGAGGGGCTACCAGAACAGTTTGTCTCTAGGCATTGTCTTATGTGAGAAAGTGCTATCTTTCTTTTATTTTTTTTATATTTTTTTGTCACATTAAACTGTTAATCCCTGCTGACAACTCCCATGATGAGCAAATGCTATCTGAGCACTAATATATACAGGAATTGCTGTATGTTCAGAGAACTTACTCACTTTCAGTTGCTAAGGCTTAACTCGGACACTCTTTATTTTGTTGAAAAAAAAAATGTTCATTATAGATGAAATAAAGCTTTTTAAAAAGTTAACTATATGGTGCCTGTAAATTTTACTACAGTATTAAAAATCCATTGCTTGTCCTACACTGACAGTAGGAGGAAAATCATGCATTAAGGTAGAAGAGTATTCTCTGCCACATCTGCTGTGAACCACAGCAACGATGTCTGGTCACTAGAGGAGCCATTAGAGCAGACCACCCAGGTAGGAGGTCTACCCCCACCAGTACTTGGCAATGAATATAGAGCTATGTTTACAAAGTATGGATGTGGTGCAGATTGTCATACTACCTAACGAAAGACTCTCTTCCTGTTGCCAAATGTACAATGGTTGTAGAAAAGAATCGCCCCCCTTTAACTACTTCCTGCTTGGAGGACTTCATATGACATCCTGGACTTTGAGTGGAGACATCTGAATAATGCCTGCAGCTACAGGCATCATCCAGATATCTTTTTTTTTTTCAGCTGGCGATTCCCTCACATGTAAAAGCCATCTTAGCAGCTGTTTAGTCGCTTGACTGCTTTTACGGGTGGCGGCCACTCCCACCGCCATTTGGTGCTTCTCTGGTCTCCTGTGTGATTGGGGAGTCGGAGAACGAATCCGGTTTACCATAGAGCACCTCTATTACCCTTAGGTAGCATAATGAAAATCCATTGCATATACAATGGGTATAGAAAATAATCCCCCCCCCCTTAAAATAATAATAACCTGTGCAGCCTGAAATAAAGTTAGGCAACGTTTTTGTTTTATCCAGCTGTATTTAGTCAGTGCAACTTATAACATCCAAGTGAAAGATATTCCACCAAAGTGTCAGGAAAAAAAAATTCAAAAATAGAATCCCTGAGTTGGAAAAATGATCACCCACATCCTAAAAATGACTTGTAAACTCAATCACCTTCTCAATGGCACACAACGACATTTGACGCTCAACTGTGATCAGCTGTTGTCATTTTGATTAGCTCCGCATGAAAAAAGCTTTCTTGGAGCTTTTCAGTCCTGGTAGTGCAACTGAAGCAAACAATCAACTATGGGTGACAATGGTGTGAAAAGATCTCTGGGATAAAGTTGTGGACAGGAGATGGATGCAAAAACATTCAAAAGTTTTATCAAATCCTAGAAGCACAGTGAAGTCTATAATTAAGAAGTGGAAGGTATTTGGTACAACACAGACCCTTTTGGATCAGGACGTCGCTCCAAACTGGATGAAAGAGCCAGGAGAAAAATGACCAGAGAGGCTACCAAGAGGCCTACAGCAACTCTGAAGCAGTTGCAGGAATTAATGACAAAGAGTGGTCATTGTGTGCATGTGACAACAATATCACAAATGCGGCTTATATGGGAGGGTTGCAAGAAATAACCCACTCTTCAAAAAATGCAACATGCGGTCACGACTGAGCTTTGCCAAAACGCACCTTTGAAGATTCTGAGGCCACATGGAAAAAGGTGTTATGGTCCGATGAGACAAAAATTAAATTATTTGGCCTCAACACCAAATGGTATGTCTGGCAGAAATCCAATACAGCTTACCATCCAAATAACACCACTACTTTAGTAAAGCATGGAGGTGGTAATATCCTGTTACGGGGGGGGGGGGATAGTTAATCTGCAGCAGGAACTGGAGTACTTGTCAGGATAGAAAGGAAAATGGATGGGTCAAAATACTGTCAAATTCTTGAGGAAAATCTGCTGTCCTCTGCCAGAAAGTTGTCAATGGCAAGAAGGTTTACCTTCCAACATGACAATGGCCCAAAGCACACCGCAAAAATGACCACACAGTGGTTGAAGAAGAAAAAAGGTGAACATCCTTGCGTGGCCTAGTCAGAGCCCAGACTTAAACCCCATTGAAAATCTGTGGAATGACTTGAAAGCAGTTCTGCAAAGAAGAGTGAACAAATATTGTGGAGTCTAGGTTTGCAAAGTTAGTAGAGACATATCCCAACAGACTAAAGGCTGTAATTAAAGCAAAGGGTGGTTTCAACAAAATACTGGCACAAGGGGGTGATCCCTTTTCCAATTCAGTGATTCTGTTTTTTATTTATTTTTTCTGACCTGTTGGTGTTAGATCTTTTACTTTTATGTTTTATAAGTTGCACTGAGTAAATACAGCTGGATAAAAACAAACACCGTGCCTGTCTTGATTTTAGGCTACAAACCAACAAAATGTGATTATTTTAAAGGGGTGATTATTTTCTATACCCACTGTAAATGCAATAGATTTTTATTATGCTACCTAATAAAAAATTACAGACACCATTCAGTTCTCCTTGCTGTTTTTCCCCTTTAATCCCAATCTAAGATTTTCTTGGTCCTTACATATGATAAGCTCTTTCTATTGATAGTTTATGACAGATTACATCAGTTTGTTAGTTTCACTTGAGAGGGCCAGAGAGATGTGGGGCTGTTAAATTATGCTTCTGTAAGACGTGAGATAGAACTGTAATTTGCGGTGAGCGTTTTCCCATTTGTTAAATCGCCTGCATTACGTCTAAAACTATGTCAACTCCATAATTATGTTTTCATACATAATGAAACATCACAATATTAGAAACATTATTAACAAGGATGTCAGTTTTATCGTGGTTTGCAGAAAAAAATTACCTATCACTTGCTCTTTCCCCTGCTGATTTATTGTGTTTCCAAATGCCTCATCAATATTAAAGCACTATAAGATGTGATTGCCTCCACATAATTCAGTCTGCCATATCCTGGTTGACTAAACTGAACAGAAAAACCAAGAGTTGCAGTTGATACAGTTTACAGAATACTTTTTTCACAGTTTTTTAATTAAAGAACAATTTGAAATACAACCAAGGGACCTATTTAATTTAGTTTTTATATGACTGATACCAACTGAAGTTTGAGGCATTCTTTTTTTGTTTTAGCTTTACTCTTGCTTTATTAGTAAATGGGGATTCATTTTATGTACTTGAAATTTAGATTTTTTTTCTCAGTACTATAAATATAAATGCCATTATAATGGTTTAAAGCCCAACTCCAGCTAAAAATGTATTTTTGTTTTGTTAGAATGAGCAAGGCTTTTTAATTACTATCCTTCCGTCGATAGTAATTTTATCTCGCCTTCTTTCTTGATTCCTCTACAGGAAGTGAGGGGAAAATCTCAGCAATGACCAAGAAAAAGTACTGTCTCATGCTATCCAAATCTAAAAAATAATGTCAGTTGTGGTAGAGTTAAATGCTTATAGTCATTTTTAGTAAAAAATAATAATTTAACCAAAGTAATCATATATTTTATTTAAAAGCTGATGTTTAGGGGAAAGAAAATCGACAGCTTTAGAGACATTCATTACCAGAAATGAAGTATGCCTCACGTCGTGCAGACAACTTGATACTGTAGAAATATGTGCAGGAAAGCCAGTCTTCTTCCAATCTCTGAACTTCTGGTGTAGTGGCGGTTAATAGCTGTTTGATGGGGACCAGCCCTCTCGTTCCTCCTCCATTGAGAAAAGTTCTTTCATTGTTAACATTATTATTATTTATTTTTATTATACAGGATTTATTTAGCGCCAACAGTTTACGTAGCGCTTTGCAATATAAAAGGGAGACAGTACATCTACAATGCAATAAAATACATGAGGGTTAAGAGGGCCCTGCTCATAAGAGCTTAAGATTTAAGATTGCATGTAACGAGATCTCTGAATGGAGCAAAGAATTATGTAGTTCACAGATTGTGTTACATGCAGTGCAAACAATGAAAGAAAGTTTCTCAATGAAGGGAAATGTAAGAAACAAATGATAGATTGGCGGAACATCCTATTTCAAAGAAATTATTAAAAAATATATTACATATTTTTTTTTTTATGTTTACCAATGGACTTTTATAGTACCCACTTATACACATGTAAGAACAATTTCTTTTTTATTAATATACACTTTAAAAAGTGTTTCACAATAAAACAAGATTTGTACATGAATAAATCAACCTCATGCGGAAGAGTTGTGTCACACTCCCAGCTGATTTGAAAGTGTACTCGTGTCTACAACGTACTATAGAGTAGTGTTTCTCAACCTTCTACGGTGAAGTAACCCTGCAGGTCTAAAAAAAAATTCCTAAGTACCCCATGTCTCCAGAAAGTAGTTTTATATTGTCATGGTTTCTGTGTGTATGTACCGTATAAGCTGAGTTTTTCAGCACATTTTTTTTTTTGTGCTAAAAATGCCCCCCTCGGCTTATACTCAAGTCATCTTTTTGCGCCTGATCTCCCGGAGTTTGGGGACCCGGTACCGGCCGGCCGTAGGTCCCCTGGACCCCAAACTTGGCACACATGTAGCCACTCTTCCTCTACAAGTGTGCAAAGTTTGTTGGCCGGGGAGCACCGATTTTTCAAAGACTCCCATGTTAAACGGTAATTTCTCCGGTAACTTTGGGGACCCGGTACCAGCCGGGCGTAGGTCCCCTGGACCCCAAACTTTTCACACATTTAGCCCCAGTTCTCTACAAGTGTGCAAAGTTTGCTGTCTGGGGGACCTACGGCCGGGGAGCACAGATTTTTCAAAGCTGGGCACCCCTTCCATATACTCCTATGTTTAACGTAAGTCTAGTCATGGGCACAGTGAGGCATGGGCACAGTGAGGCATGCAGATGGACACCCTAGGCTTATACTCGAGTCAATACGTTTTCCCATTTTTTTTGTGGTAAAATTTGGTGCCTCGGCTTATATTCGGGTCGGCTTATACTCGTGTATATACGGTAAGTGTTTGTGATGATGGGGCGGCACCGATGAGGCTACACAAGACTCTGGTGTGGCCGCACCTAGAGTATGCTGTCCAGTTCTGGGCACCAGTCCTCAGGAAGGATGTTCTGGAAATGGAGCGAGTACAAAGAAGGGCAACAAAGCTAGTAAAGGGACTGGAGGATATTTAGTTATGAGGAAAGGTTGCGAGCACTGAACTTATTCTCTCTGGAGAAGAGACGCTTGAAAGGGGATATGATTTAAATTTACAAATACTGTACTGGTGACCCCACAATAGGGATAAAACAAATTTGCCAAAGGGAGTTTAACAAGACACGTGGCCACTCATTAAAATTAGAAGAAAAGAGGTTTAACCTTAACCGCTTGCCGACCAGCTGCTGTCATTATACTGTGGCAGGTCGGCTCGTTTCCGCGGACCGTCCTAGCTGTACGTCGGTCCCCTTAAGTGGGATAGCGGGCGCGCGCCAGCTGCACAACGGGGGTGCTGATGCTCCTGACTGGCGGTCATGATGACTACTGGCCACAAGCAATCGCGGGCACGAGAGGCAGAACAGGGACGTGTGTGTAAACACACACATCCCTGTTCTGTGAGGAGATGCAGATCGTGAGTCCCTACAAGCTGGGAACCACGATCTGTCATCTCCTATCGCGAGTCCCCACCCCCCACAGTTAAAACACACATTAGGGAACACAGTTAACCCCTTGATCGCCCCCTAGTGTTAACCCCTTCCCTGCCAGTGACATTTACACAGTTATTAGTGCATTTTTATAGCACTAATCGCTGTATAAATGCCAATGGTCCCATAAATGTGTCCGATATGTCCACCATAATGTTGCAGTCCCGATAAAAATCGCAGATCTCAGCCATTACTAGTAAAAATAATAATAATAATGGCATAAATCTTTCCCCAATTTTGTAGAAGCTATAACTTTTGCGCAAACCAATCAATATACGCTTCTTGTGATTTTTATTACCAAAAATATGTAGAAGAATACATATCAGCCTAAACTGAGAAAAAATTTAGCTTTTTTAAAAAAAATTGGGCTATTTATTACAGTAAAAAGTACAAAATATTGTGTTTTTTTTCAAAATCTATTTTTGTTTATTGCGCAAAAAATAAAAACCGCAGAGGTGGTCAAATACCACCAAAAGAAAGCTCTATTTGTGGGGGGTAAAAATACGTCAATTTTGTTTGGGTACAGTGCCGCACGACCGCGCAATTGTCAGTTAAAGCGACGCAGCGCCGAATCGCAAAAAATGCCCTGGTCATTGAGCAGACAATTCTTCTGGGGCTGAAGTGGTTAAACTAGTGGCAAGGATGTGTAATTCCCTTCCACAATCAGTGGTCTCAGCGGGGAGCATCGATGGTTTCAAAAAACTATTAGCTAAGAACCTGAACGACCACAACATACAGGGATATACAATGTAATACTGACATAAAATCTTTTCTTTCTCGTACATCACGGGACACAGAGCGGCATAGTCATTACTATGTGGGTTATATAGTTTACCTTCAGGTGCTGGCACTGGCAACTTCCAAACCGGAAGTACCCTCCCCTATATAAGCCCCTCCCATCCGGGAGCACCTCAGTTTTTTGCCAGTGTCTAAGGTGTTGGCCAAGAAGTAACATGTGTTTTTCACTGAGCTTGCGTACAGGTTATTTTGGGCCTCAGTAAGCTATTCCGGATCCGACCAAAAAAGCTTCATAGCTAAACGGTCGGTACCCGGGCCTTGCAGAGAAGAGCAAGGTTTTGCCTGTAATGCTTCTCTTAGGAGGGCTGGACCCTGGGATCCAGAGCTCTGGTCATACCCACGACCAAGATGTTTTCTGTGCAGGGTGCTATACAGGTCCAGGGGAGTGGAATCCTTGGTAACCCGGTCCCTGAAGGTTTAATTACAATGCCTGCCGTGATAGGTGAAGTTTGGGCTTCTGTGGACCAAACAGAGTCCTGCGGCGGGGAAAAGGTAAGTGGGGGCCCCTCAGGAACTTGGTTCTATTGAGGGGACCCCCAAGCCTAATATGTCTTTCTGCCTGTTACCTAACGGTATTCCCGCTAAATATCTGTGCATGCCTGTAACTACTAAAAAATTTAATAATTTTAAGAGTGGTCAAGAAAAAAAAAATGGTTAAACCGCGGTACCTGTGTTAAACCACTAGAGGCCACTGTGGAACGTTGTTTTCTTGTCATGTGGATTTTTTCTTTCCAAGTCAAAATCCAGGCAGATGGTGAGTTCTCTGGATGGGAAACTGTTTCCTCTGCCATGTTGCAATGCCCGTCCATCCCCCAGCCCTGTGGCAAACATGGCCCTGGCTTCTGTCCCTAGTTCCTTTCAAAAAAGAGCGCCGCGGGCACGCGCCTCTATTTATAGAGGTGAGCTGGAAAAAGGGGCGGAGCTTGGTGGATGATGCTCTGTGCGCGCCGCAGCGCTTCTGCGCATGTGCGGGCGTCCCAGCATGATAAAAAGCACAATTAGGTGTTGTCAGCTGGTTATGGAAGGCAGAAACAGAGCTGGCAACATTTAGAAAGGCATACAGCAGGCGGTTGATGCAGGCATCCCCATAGAAAGGCACATTAGTAGACACCAACTGTTTATATAGCAGCAATCGTGCTAGACTATTGTCAGTAAGTGGTGTATTTCGGCTGAAATACCTCAGCTTTGGGCTTAGGAATATGCCGTCTAAAGTCTCCGGGACTAAGAATCCCAGGAAGCATAGGGGGTCTCCATCGGCTCTGAGGATCTTGGGCATGCTTCGGCTGCACCAATTTCCCCTGAAAAATCAGAGGTTAGTGACCGTAGAGCACCCTCAGGAGTACCTGGTACTGTGGCTGTCCTCAGTTCACCTGCTCCTGTGTATATAACAGAGGAGGTTTTTTCCTCAGCTCTGGGAGGACTGGAGGAGAGATTGACAACATTGATCGCTGCTTCCCTGTCAGAGGGAAAGCGCGCCCGATCTCCGTCTCCTCCCTCAGAGTACCTGTTAGCAGAGCAACAGTCCCATACAGGGATCGACCTACCTGAAGGGGATCAGGATGAGGTTGATTCTATTGTAGAGGAATCAACAGTGGAAGAGCCATTCTCAGCATCACATGCTGAAAGATTATGGGTTCAGTCCCTGACTAACATGGTCCGATCAGCATTTAAAATGCCCCTTGCGGAGCCATCATCCACTTCTGTCTCCTCGTTGGGGTCGCTAAAAGCTCCCCAGACTGTTTGTTCCTTTCCAATCCATCCTTTACTGGAAGGGCTCATTTACCAGGATTGGGAACATCCTGATAAAATATTTACTCCCCCCAAGAGATTTCCGGTGGTCTATCCCATGGAGGATAAGTTCATCAAAAAATGGAGGGTCCCTACAGTGGACGCAGCCATCTCTTGTGTGAATAAATCACTGACATGTCCAGTAGATAATGTCCAAATGTTCAAGGACCCAATAGATAAAAAATTGGAGTCCTTATTAAAATCTGCTTTCTCTACAGCAGGCTTGGTGACACAACCAGCAGTGGCAGCTATTGGGGTCTGCCAAGCAGTGAAGGATCAGTTGAAACAGGTCTTAAGGGACTTGCCAGATCAGCAGGCTCTTGCCCTAGCTGATCTACCTAGAGCCTTATGCTTTGCGGTTGACGCTATAAAGGATTCAATCCATCAGGCCTCCCGACTTACGCTGTCTGTAGTACATATGCGCAGGCTTCTATGGCTCAAAAACTGGTCTGCTGAAGCTCCCTGTAAAAAATTGCTGGTCAGCTTCCCATTTCATGGTGAACGCTTATTCGGGGAAGACCTGGACAAATATATCCAGAAAATTTCCAGCGGTAAAAGTACACTCTTGCCGGTTAAAAACAGAGTTAGAGGTCCCTCTTTTAAGAGGCCTGCTTCTCCAGTCCCTAGGACATCGGCTGTGAAACAGTTCCGACGGCCTCCTCGGTCAAATCCCGGGGGTAAAAATCAGGGACAATCACAGGGTAACAAGAAACCCTGGGTCAGGAGAGGTACAAAACCTCCTCCAAAGTCAAATGCATGAAGGGTTGCCCCCACTCAATCGGGTGGGGGGAAGACTTCAGTTGTTCGCAGAGACCTGGCGGGACACGATCAGAGACAGATGGGTGCTCTCCGCAGTAAGTCTGGGATACAAATTGGAGTTAAAAGACTCCCCTCCTTCCCATTTTATAAGGTCAAACGTGCCAAGGGATCCCCGGAAGAGAGGATCCCTCCTGTTGGCACTAGAACAACTATTGCTCCAAGGAGTAATTATGGAGGTTCCCCTGGAAGAATGGGGGTTCGGGTTTTACTCAAACCTCTTTACAGTCCCGAAGCCAAACGGGGACGTGAGGCCCATATTAAATCTAAAAGGGCTAAACAAATTCCTACATATCAGAACTTTCCGGATGGAGTCGATCCGATCGGTGGCCACTGCCCTACAAGGGGATGAATGGTTAGCCTCGATCGACATCAAAGATGCTTATTTGCACATTCCCATCTTTCCAGTCCACCAAAAATTTCTACGCTTTGCAGTAGAAGGGCGCCATTTTCAGTTCAGAGCCTTACCCTTCGGTCTGGCCACAGCACCAAGAGTGTTCACAAAAATTCTGGCCCCATTATTGGCCAATCTAAGAACACAAGGTGTAACGATAATGGCATATCTAGACGACTTGTTGCTGATAGACCACTCAGTGGAAAAACTAGAAGTGGTCGTTCACAAGACAATCAAGTATCTGGAATCTCACGGTTGGATTATCAACCGAGACAAGTCAGCCCTAAAACCAGTCAAAAGTCTGGAATACTTGGGGCTAAGGCTGGATTCAGACCAGAGAAAAATTTTCTTGCCTCAAGGAAAGGTGTCGTCTTTGAGAGATTTGATCCACCTAGTGGGTACAAAAAGACAGCCGTCCATACGCCTGTGCATGAGGCTGCTGGGAAAAATGGTGGCATCATTCGAAGCAGTACCCTACGGTCAATTCCATTCAAGGAATTTGCAAAGGGCTATACTGTCAGCCTGGAACAAAAAAGATCAGACCCTAGACTTACCAATGTCCTTGTCCCCTTCCGTTCGCAAGAGCCTCCGTTGGTGGTTGGTTCCCCAGAATCTGGAAAAAGGGAAATCCTTCAGTCCGATTTCTTGGAAGGTGGTCACTACAGATGCCAGCCTTATAGGCTGGGGAGCAGTACTGGAGCAATGGTCTCTCCAGGGCAGATGGTCGGATGCAGAAAAGGCCCTGCCCATCAATCTCTTAGAGATACGAGCAGCCCGGTATGCCCTAGTAGCATGGACATCCAAACTCCAAGGGTCCCCTGTCAGAATTCAATCGGACAATGCCACGGCAGTAGCATATATCAATCATCAGGGTGGCACCAGGAGTCGTGCAGCCCAGAGGGAAGTAAATTGCATCATGAGATGGGCAGAAAGATATGTCCCAGCCATATCCGCGGTATTCATTCCAGGAGTGGAGAATTGGAAGGCGGACTTTCTAAGTCGCCAACAATTATGCCCAGGGGAATGGTCCCTTCACCCCGAGGTTTTCCGGACAATATGTCAGCGGTGGGGAACACCGGATGTAGATCTGCTAGCATCCAGATTCAACGCAAAGGTGGACAGGTTTGTCTCTCGGACAAGGGATCCCCTAGCTTGCGGCTCGGATGCCCTAGTGTTCCCTTGGGATCAGTTCAAGCTGATATATGCATTTCCACCGCCACAATTGTTACCTCGATTACTCCGCAGAATCAGGGTAGAAAAGAAACCAGTGATTCTGGTGGCTCCAGCGTGGCCCCGAAGAGCATGGTACGCGGAGATTGTAAAAATGTCTGTGGGGAGTCCTTGGACCCTCCCACATCGTCCGGACCTGCTTTCGCATGGACCGATATACCACCCTTCCTTACCAGCCCTAGGTTTGACGGCCTGGCTATTGAAGCCCACATTCTAAAAAAGAGAGGTCTCTCTAATCCTGTGGTATCTACCATGATCAATGCCAGGAAGCCGGTATCCAGGCAGATCTACTATAGAATCTGGAAGGCGTACATCGCCTGGTGTGAGGCCAAGAAATGGCATCCACGTAAGTACGTAATAGGTAGGATTCTGGACTTCCTACAGTGGGCTGTAGATAGGAAGCTTGCCTTGAGTACTATCAAGGGTCAGATTTCGGCCTTGTCAATATTTTTTCAAAGGCCCTTGGCTTCGCATTCACTAGTCAAAGCCTTTATACAAGGAGTGATGCGTATTAGCCCTCCGGTTAATATTCCCATATGTCCATGGGACTTAAACCTGGTTCTGTCGGTTCTACAGAAGCAACCATTTGAATCATTACAGCACATTTCCTTGGTTCTTCTCACCAGGAAATAGATTTTTCTAGTAGCCATTTGTTCGGCTAAAAGAGTGTCGGAATTAGCCGCTATGTCCTGTAAAGAGCCATATCTGGTTATCCATAAGGACAGAGTAGTGTTACGTCCTCATCCAGCCTTTCTTCCTAAGGTGGTATCGAGGTTTCATTTGAACCAAGATGTGGTTCTTCCTTCCTTTTTCCCCAAACCTAGTTCGGTAGAGGAAAAGTTATTACATTCTTTGGATGTAGTAAGAGCAGTTAAAGCTTATCTAAAAGCCACTGCTCAGATTCGCAGAACGGATACTTTGTTTATTCTGCCGGAAGGCCCCAGAAAGGGTCAGGCAGCGTCAAAATCTACTTTAGCCAAGTGGATTCGACAGGTCATTATGCAAGCCTATGGCTTGAGAAGGAGACCGCCTCCGTTCAAAGTTAGGGCGCACTCCACGAGAGCAGTTGGAACTTCATGGGCAGTGCATCACCAGGCCTCCCTGGCTCAAATCTGTAAGGCCGCAACATGGTCTTCAGTACACACGTTTACTAGGTTCTACCAGGTGGACGTTAGAAGTCAGGAGGATGTCGCCTTTGGGCGCAGTGTGTTGCAGGCCGCAAAAGATCCTCATGTCT
The DNA here is from genome assembly GCA_029206835.1 of Rana muscosa. NCBI lineage: Eukaryota > Metazoa > Chordata > Amphibia > Anura > Ranidae > Rana > Rana muscosa. The sequence goes on from CM055128.1 coordinate 154,510,277, forward strand.
GATAGCGCTCTGCTTATGTATGGTGTATCCCCCCCCTCATTGGGCATTGCTTTGGGACGTCCCACATAGTAATGACTATGCCGCTCTGTGTCCCGTGATGTACGAGAAAGAAAATAGGATTTTTATAACAGCTTACCTGTAAAATCCTTTTCTTTCTCGTACATCACGGGACACAGAGCGACATAGTCATTACTAATGGGTTATATAGATACCGTCAGGTTCTGGCACTGGCAACTTCCAAAACCGGAAGTACCCTCCCCTATATAAGCCCCTCCCATCCGGGAGCACCTCAGTTTTTTGCCAGTGTCTAAGGTGTTGGCCAAGAAGAAACATGTGTTTTTCACTGAGCTTGCGTACAGGTTCTTTTGGGCCTCAGTAAGCTATTCCGGATCCGACCAAAAAAGCTTCATAGCTAAACGGTCGGTACCCGGGCCTTGCAGAGAAGAGCAAGGTTTTGCCTGTAATGCTTCTCTTAGGAGAGCTGGACCCTGGGATCCAGAGCTCTGGTCATACCCACGACCAAGATGTTTTCTGTGCAGGGTGCTATACAGGTCCAGGGGAGTGGAATCCTTGGGAACCCGGTCCCTGAAGGTTTGATTACAATGCCTGCCGTGATAGGTGAAGTTTGGGCTTTTGTGGACCAAACAAAGTCCTGCGGCGGGGAACAGGTAAGTGGGGGCCCCCAGGAACTTGGTTCTATTGGGGGACCCCCAAGCCTAATTTGTCTTTCTGTCTGTTACCTAATGGTATTCCCGCAAAATTCTGTGCATGCCTGTAACTACTAAAAAAATGTTATAATTTTTAATGGTGGTCAAGAAAAAAAAAAATATATATTTTTTTATATATATTTAAGATATTAGACTGCGGTACCTGTGTTTGTCCACTAGAGGCCGCTGTGGAATGTTTTCTTGTCATGTGGACTAGTTTCTTCTCAGCAGAGCAAGTCCAGGCAGATGGTGAGTTCTCTTATGGGAAACTGCTTCCTCTGCCATGTTGCAATGCTCGTCCATCCCCCGGCCTGCGGCAAAGAGGGGCCCTGGCTCTTGTCCCTAGTCTCCATTTTTCAAAATTAGCGCCGAAGGCGCACGTGGCCGCGCGCGTGCGCGTGCACGCGCCTCTATATATAGAGGTGAGCCAGGAAAGGGGGCGGAGCCTGGGGGATGACGCTCTGTGTGCGCCGCAGCGCTTCTGCGCATGTGCGGGCGTCCCAGCATGTAAAAACCACAGTTTTGTGTGGTGAGCTGGCTATGAAGTACAGAGACAGAGCTGGCAACATTTAAAAAAAGGGCATACAGCAAGCGGTTGATACAGGCATCCCCTAGAAAGGCACATTAGTAGACACCAACTGTGATATAGCAGCAATTGTGCTAGACTATTCTCAGTAAAAGTGGTGTATTACGGCTGGAATACCTCAGCTTTAGGCTTAGGAATATGCCGTCCAGAAGCTCCGGAACTGAATCTTCCAGGAAGCGAAGGGGGTCTCATCGGGCTCGGAGGATCTTGGGCATACTTCTGCTGCACCAGTCTCCCCTGAAGTTCAGAGGTAAGTGACCGTAGAGACCCCGCAGGGGTACTTGGTACTGTGGCTGTCCTCAGTTCACCTGCTCCTGTGTATGTAACAGAGGAGGTTTTTTCCTCAGCTCTGGGAGGAACATTTATCGCTGCCTCCCTGTCAGGGAAAGCACGCCCGATCTCCGTCTCCTCCTTCAGAGTGCCTGTTAGCAGAGCAACAGTCCCATACAGGGATCGACCTGCCTGAAGGGGATCAGGATGAGGTTGATTCTGTTATAGAGGAATCAACAGTGGGGGAACCTTTTCTCAGCATCTCAAGCTGAAAGATTATGGGTTCAGTCTCTGACTAACATGGTCCGATCAGCATTTAAAAATGCACCTTGCGGAACCATCAACCACTACTGTATCCTCGTTGGGGTCGCTAAAAGCCCCCAGACTGTTTGTTCTTTTCCACTTCACCCTTTACTGAAAGGGCTCATTTACCAGGATTGGGAACGTCCTGAGAAAATATTTATTCCCCCAAGAGATTTCCGGTGGTCTATCCCATGGAGGATAAGTTCATCAAAAAAAAAAAAATGGAAGGTCCCTACAGTGGACGCAGCCATCTCTTGTATGTATAAATCACTGACATGTCCAGTGGATAATGTCCAAATGTTCAAGAACCCAATAGATAAAAGATTGGAGTCCTTATGAAAATCTGCTTGGTGATACAACCAGCAGTAGCAGCTATTGGGGTCTGCTAAGCAGTGAAGGATCAGTTGAAACAGGTCTTGAGGGACTTGACAGATCAGCAGGCTTTGCCCTAGCTGATCTACCTAGAGCCTTAGGCTTTGCGGTTGACGCCATAGAGGATTCAGTCCATCAGGCCTCCCGCCTTACGCTGTCTATAGTACATATGCGTAGGCTCCTATGGCTCAAAAACTGGTCTGCTGAAGCTCCCTGTAAAGAATGGCTGGTTAGCGTCCCATTTCATGGTGAACGCTTATTCAGGGAAAACCTGGACAAATATATCCAGAAAATTTCCAGCGGTAAAAATACGCTCTTGCCGGTTAAAAACAGAGTTAGAGGTCCCTCTTTAAGAGGCCTGCTTCTCCAGTCCCTGGGGCATCGGCTGTGTAACAGTTCCGACGGCCTCCTCGGTCAAATCCCGGGGGACAGGGACAATAGCAGGGTAATGAGAAACCCTGGGTCAGGGGAGGTACAAAACCTCCCCCAAAGTTAAATTCATTGAAGCCCCCACTCAGTCGGGTGGGGGGAGGACTCCAGTTGTTCGCAAGAGACCTGGCGGGACACGATCAAGACAGATAGGTGCTCTCCGCAGTAGGTTTGGGATACAGTTTGGAGTTAAAAGACTCTCCTCCTTCCCATTTTTGAGGTCAAACGTGCCAAGGGATCCCCGGAAGAGAGAGTCCCTCCTGTTGGCACTAGAACAACTATTGCTCCAAGGAGTAATTATGGAGGTTCCCCTGGAAGAATGAGGGTTCGGGTTTTACTCAAACCTCTTTACAGTCCCGAAGCAAACGCGGACGGGAGGCCCATATTAATTCTAAAAGGGCTATACAAATTCCTGTATATCAGGACTTTCCGATGGAGTCGATCCGATCGGTGGCCACTGCCCTACAAGGGGAGGATTGGTTAGCCGCGATCGACATCAAGGATGCTTATTTGCACATTCCCATCTTTCCAGTCCACCAAAAATTTCTACGCTTTGCAGTAGAAGGGCGCCATTTTCAGTTCAGAGCCTTACCCTTCGGTTTGGCCACAGCACCACGAGTGTTTACAAAAATTCGGGCCCTTTATTGGCCAATCTAAGAACACAAGGTGTAATGATAATGGCATATCTGGATGACTTGTTGCTGATAGACCACTCAGTGAAAAAACTAGACGTGGTCGTTCACAAGACAATCAAGTATCTGGAATCTCACGGTTGGATTATCAACCGAGACAAGTCAGCCCTAAAAACCAGTCAAAAGTCTGGAATACTTGGGGCTAAGGTTGGATTCAGGCCAGAGAAAAATATTCTTGCCTCGAGGAAAGGTGTTGTCTTTGAAAGATTTGATCCACTTAGTGGGTACAAAAAAGACAGCCGTCCATACGCCTGTATATGAGGCTGCTGGGAAAAATGGTGGCATCATTCGAAGCAGTACCCTACGGTCAATTCCATTCAAGGAATTTGCAAGGGGCCATACTGTCAGCCTGGAACAAAAAAGTTCAGGCCCTAGACTTACAATGTCCTTGTCCCCTTCCGTTCGCAAGAGCCTCCGTTGGTGGTTGGTTCCCCAGAATCTGGAAAAAAGGAAATCCTTCAGTCCGATTTCTTGGAAGGTGGTCACTACAGATGCCAGCCTTATAGGCTGGGGAGCAGTACTGGAGCAATAGTCTCTCCAGGGCAGATGGTCGGATGCAGAAAAGGCCCTGCCCATCAATCTCTTAGAGATACGAGCAGCCCGGTATGCCCTAGTAGCATGGACATCCAAACTCCAAAGGTCCCCTGTCAGAATTCAATCAGACAATGCCACAGCAGTGGCATATATCAATCATCAGGGGGGCACCAGGAGTCGTGCAGCCCAGAGGGAAGTAAATTACATCCTGAAATGGGCAGAAAAATATGTCCCAGCCATATCTGCGGTATTCATTCCAGGAGTGGAGAATTGGAAGGCGGACTTTCTAAGTCGCCAGCAATTAGGCCCAGAGGAAGGGTCCCTTCACCCCGAGGTTTTCTGGACAATATGTCAGCGGTGGGGAACATCGGATGTAGATCTTCTAGCATCCAGATTCAACGCAAAGGGGGACAGGTTTGTCTCTCGGACAAGGGATCCCCTAGCTTGCGGCTCGGATGCCCTAGTGTTCCCTTGGGATCAGTTCAAGCTGATATATGCATTCACACCGCCACAATGGTTACCTCGATTACTCCGCAGAATCAGGGTAGAAAAGAAACCAGTGATTCCGGTGGCTCCAGCGTGGCCCCGAAGAGCGTGGTACGCGGAGATTGTAAAATTTCAGTGGGGAGTCCTTGGACTCTCCCACGTCGTCCGGACCTGCTTTCGCAAGGACCGATATACCACCCTTCCTTACCAGCCCTAGGTTTGACGGCCTGGCTATTGAAGCCCACATTCTAAAAAAGAGAGGGCTCTCTAATGCTGTGGTATCTACCATGATCAATGCCAGGAAGCCGGTATCCAGACAGATCTACTATAGAATCTGGAAGGCGTACATCGCGTGGTGTGAGGCCAAGAAATGGCATCCACATAAGTACGTAATAGGTAGGATTCTGGACTTCCTACAGTGGGCTGTAGATAGGAAGCTTGCCTTGAGTACTATCAAGGGTCAGATTTCGGCCTTGTCAATATTTTTTCAAAGGCCCTTGGCTTCGCATTCACTAGTCAAAGCCTTTATACAAGGAGTGATGCGTATTAGTCCTCCGGTTAATATTCCCATATGTCCATGGGATCTAAACTTGGTTCTGTCGGTTCTACAGAAACAACCATTTGAACCATTACAGCATATTTCCTTGGTGCTTCTCACCAGGAAATTGATTTTTCTAGTAGCCATTTGTTCGGCTAAAAGAGTATCTGAATTAGCAGCTATGTCCTGTAAGGAGCCATATCTGGTTATCCATAAGGACAGAGTAGTGTTACGTCCTCATCCAGCCTTTCTTCCTAAGGTGGTATCGAGGTTTCATTTGAACCAAGATGTGGTTCTTCCTTCTTTTTTCCCCAAACCTACTTCGGTAGAGGAAAAGTTATTGCATTCTTTGGATGTAGTAAGAGCAGTTAAAGCTTATCTAAAAGCCACTGCTCAGATTCGCAGAACGGATACTTTGTTTATTCTGCCGGAAGGCCCCAGAAAGGGTCAGGCAGCGTCAAAATCTACTTTAGCCAAGTGGATTCGACAGGTCATAATACAAGCCTATGGCTTGAGAAGTAGACCGCCTCCGTTCAAAGTTAGAGCGCACTCCACGAGAGCAGTTGGAACTTCATGGGCAGTGCATCACCAGGCCTCCCTGGCTCAAATCTGTAAGGCCGCAACATGGTCTTCAGTTCACACGTTTACTAGGTTCTACCAGGTGGACGTTAGAAGTCAGGAGGATGTCGCCTTTGGGCGCAGTGTGTTGCAGGCCGCAAAAGATCCTCATGTCTGATAGCGCTCAGCTTATATATGGTGTATCCCCCCCTCATTTGGCATTGCTTTAGGACATCCCATTAGTAATGACTATGTCGCTCTGTGTCCCGTGATGTACGAGAAAGAAAATAGGATTTTTATAACAGCTTACCTGTAAAATCCTTTTCTTGGAGTACATCACGGGACACAGAGCTCCCGCCCCTCTTTGGGGACACTTATTGCTTTGCTACAAAACTGAGGTGCTCCCGGATGGGAGGGGCTTATATAGGGGAGGGTACTTCCGGTTTTGGAAGTTGCCAGTGCCAGCACCTGACGGTATCTATATAACCCATTAGTAATGACTATGTCGCTCTGTGTCCCGTGATGTACTCCAAGAAAAGGATTTTACAGGTAAGCTGTTATAAAAATCCTATTTTCTTGGAGTACATCACGGGACACAGAGCTCCCACCCCTCTTTTGGGGACACTTATTGCTTTGCTACAAAACTGAGGTGCTCCCGGATGGGAGGGGCTTATATAGGGGAGGGTACTTCCGGTTTGGAAGTTGCCAGTGCCAGCACCTGAAGGTAAACTATATAACCCACATAGTAATGACTATGCCGCTCTGTGTCCCGTGATGTACTCCAAGAAAAGGATTTTACAGGTAAGCTGTTATAAAAATCCAATTTTTTCAACCTCACCTACTATGTAACTATGATATATAGTTACATAGTTAGCTAGTCAGGTGGAGAACAAAGACCAGTCCATCTAGTTTAAACCAAAAAACACACAGACACACAGACAAATAGAAAACCTTCATAATATATCCCCCTGTGGCAAATTAAATATATATATATTTTTTTTTTAATAAAGTGTGGGATGGCTAAAACATTTTAATTTGGCATTGCATTATAATGGATAAGAACAGACTACAGTCAGGTTATTGCAGGAATATTTTATCAAGCGCAATTGTGGCTGTGTGTGCATGTGTAGGATGGTGCAGACTGCTGGTTTATATGAGAAAACTTATAAATGAATGTGAAGAGGATATTGACCAGTTTGATGCAACATGCAAGTTTTTTTATTTAAATAATGGTTTCAACGCTTTTTTTTTATAGTGCAATGGCCTTTATGCCGAACAATTTTGTGACTAGTATATATTTAATAATCCATTTATGCAGAAATATACAGTGCCTTGAAAAAGTATTCATGCCCCTTGATATTTATGTTGTAGGCGAACACAAAGTGGCACATAATTGTGAAGTGAATGAAAAATGATTTTACAATTTTTTTTACAAATAAATGTGACAAGTGTGGTGTGCATTTTTATTCAGCCCCCCTGAGTCAATACTTTGTAGAACCACCTTTCACTGCAATTACAGCTGCAAGTCTTTTTGGGGATGTCTCTACTAGCTTTGCACATCTAGAGAGTGACATTTTTGCCCATTCTTTGCAAAATAGCTCAAGCTCTGTCAGATTGAATGGAGAGCGTCTGTGAACGGCAATTTTCCAGTCTTGTCACAGATTCTCAATTGGATTTAGGTCTGGAATTTGACTGGGCCATTCTAACACATGAATATGCTTTGATCCAAACCATTTCATTGTAGCTCTGGCTGTATGTCTGGGGTCGTTGTCCTGCTGGAGGGTGAACCTCCGCCCCAGCCTTAAGTCTTTTTTTGGACTCTAACATGTTTTTTTCTAAGATTGCCCTGTATTTGGCTCCATCCAGCTTCCCTGTCCCTGCTGAAGAAAAGCATCCCCACAACATGATGCTGCCACAACCATGTTTCACGGTGGGGATGGTGTGTTCAGGGTCATGTGCGGTATTCGTTTTCCGCCACAGATAGCGTTTTGCTTTTAGGCTAAAAAGTTCAATTTTGGTCTCCTTTGACCAGAGCACCTTCTTCCATATGTTTGCTGTGTGGCTTCTCGCAAACTGGACTTCTTATGGCTTTCTTTCAACAATGGCTTTCTTGCCACTCTTCCATAAAGGCCAGATTTGTGGAGTGCATGACTAATAGCTGTCCTGTGGACAGATTCTCCCACCTGAGCTGTGGATCTCTGCAGCTCCTAAGAGTTACCATGGGCCTCTTGGCTGCTTCTCTGGTTAATGCGCTCCTTACCCATCCTGTCAGTTTAGGTGGACGATCATGTCTTGGTAGGTTTGCAGTTGTGTCATACTCTTTCCATTTTCGGATGAATTGGATTGAATAGTGCTCTGTGAGATGTTCAAAGTTTGGGATATTTTTTTTTATAACCTAACCCTGCTTTAAACTTCGCCACAACTTTATCCCTGACCTGTTTGGTGTGTTCCTTGGCCTTCATGATGCTGTTAGTTCATTAAGGTTCTCTAACAAACCTCTAAGGGCTTCATAGAACAGCTGTATTTATATTGAGCTTAAATTACACACAGGTGGACTCTATTTACTAATTAGGTGACTTCTGAAGGCAATTCGTTTCACTAGATTTTAGTTAGAGGTATCAGAGTGAAGGGGGCTGAATACAAATGCATGCCACACTTTTCAGATATTTATTTGTAAAAAAAATTGTAAAACCATTTATCATTTTCCTTCCACTTCACAATTATGTGCCACTATGTGTTGATCTATCACATAAAATCCCAAATAAAATACATTTATGTTTTTGGTTGTAACATAACAAAGTGTGGAAAATTTCAAGGGGTATAAATACTTTCTTAAGGCACTGTATGTGGGCTAAGAGCTAATCAACATTTATAGACCATTTATGTTAACAAATATGTGAAGTAGGCAGTGTACACTATGTCATACAACTAAATACATCTACTGTGTTGAATGGTAAAGAAATAGTCCTTATCCATATATTCTTTTGTCAATTAAAAAAAAAAAAAAAAAATTCCAGATGTATAGTACTCCATATTCAAATGTGTGATTCCAGCACCATGTGGACTGGAAGATCTGACCACCAGTAAAGCTGAATGAAGTTAAAAAAAAAGTTTTGTGATATCCTCTGCATCGTGTCTGTCACCCTCTCATAAGTAGTAATCGACTCAGCATACTAAGGGTTTGCCCTAGTAGGTCCAAATGTCCTCTTACCAGCATAAGCAAATATACACTATCATAACATAAAGGCATCCAGCATTATTGAATAATCTAATGTTTGGATAAAGCTCCAATCTACTTTAAATACAAGCAGCAGCATCATATAATCCCAGTACAAGCAATTTCATGTCAGGCGTGCCTCCACCTCCCATCCCACTGACCTGTTTTCTTGACTGGACTTCGTCTGGGTCAGTTGAGACATCTGGTGCTGGCATTGTGGCACTGTTTGTTTTTAAGCACATCGGAGCTTGTGCACCACTTAGAAGGCAAGACTGATATGGTACAGAGGATATAACAAGCAGTTTTTATGTTGTTGGTGGTCATATTCCTGTGGAGAGTTACATTCTACAAGGTAGTAATATCACAAGTTTGAACATGGAGTGACCTAGGAACTGATGGGTACTATTTACCATTTTACACAGTTGATATATTTAGTTGTATGACATAGCGCGTTATGTTATCTGTGTTACTTTTTAGGGTGTGCTGCATAAACTAGAATACTAGTTTATGGGTTACACAGTAGTGCAGTTTTTTCAAATATATTTGTGCTAAACCTTTTTAAAATAGGGTCATGGCAAGTTAGCATAAATGATGATCTAATAGTGTCAGATGCTATTCATAATAATTTAGTTTACTCTGTGTTTTTCAGCTGAATATGGATTTTCTGAAAGAGACCTTGAAAGCACAAGAAGCAATTTATTATGTATGGATAATACAAGAGCCTTAAAAGAAGCAGCTGCTAAAAAGAGGTCCTCAGAAGCCCATGGTGGTTTAATTTTGGATGTTGACTTGGCAGATAGGAATGCTGAACAAAGCCTCCTTGGTTACCTTGATGGGAACACAGTGCATTCTGAGCACAATGATCAAGCAGGATCGACCAGTCAATCAAAGAAGCATGTTCATAATGAAAGCCAAATTTTAAAAATTTCTTTTGATAATCAGTATGATAAAGATGACTCTGTCCCTGAGGAGATGGTTAGTACTCAGAGCAGTCCAAGATGCATGCCAAATGCAGTCCCTAGAAAAAGACTGAAGAGAAGTATTCAAAGAGTGAATGAGTGGATTCAGAAAACCTCAGAGTTTTTAAATGCTACACCATGGGATGAAGAATTGCTTTCTGAAGTTTTTCCTGAATTCGATGAAGATGTATCTGACATGGGTTCCTGTATGTCTGGTGAGACTGAAATTATGACAGCATTCTGCCCCAATACTGTGTCAGATGCTGTAGATAAGGCGGTCAATGTTCAAGACAAGGTTTTTGGCAAAGTATACAGGAGAGAGAAAAAGTCAAACACTGTCCCCAAAATAACTGTCTTTGCCAGTGTCCATGTTGATGGTGTTGCTGATTCTCGAAAGACCAATACGATTCCAAAAAGGTCAACAAGTGGTCTCCAACCAGAAGACTTCATTAGGAGGGTTGAAACAACTGAGGAGAGTTCTTACACTAATGATGGAGTGGCTGCAAAGGACATTGTAATAAATACTGAGAAAAATGAATCAAATCAGGATTCTAAATATCTAAACAATGATAAATTAAATGCACAGGAATCAAAACTAAAGACTCAAAAAAAGTCTCTAAAAAGAAAGTCTGAAAGTACCCTGATATTAGTTAAAAGTTCAGGTCTTGGCATGGACAATAAACATAGTCCTTCCCACTTCTCAGAAATAAATATTAATACCTATCCCAGCAGCAATGAATCAGGACATGAGGATAACCAAAGAAATGTGAGACGAAGTAGGAGACTTAATGTGTTGTCAAAAAGTGTGGTACCCTCTCCGAACAAAAAAACAGCAAGGACCAGTGGCAAAGCAATTAAAGAAATTGAGCCAGCCTGTGGCCATCCTGTTTCTGAACTGAAACAAATGTGCACTACTTTTAATGAGTCAGAAGAGCAAATAACCAACATTTCAACACCTAATGGGAAAGTAGTCCCATTCGTGACAGATGTTGAAATTCACCCTGCTCACCCAGAATGTGAAACTTATGATGTCAGCATTAAAGAATGCTGTAATATGCAAACGGAGGCTGTGAGAAATGTTTTAAGTGTTGAGGATATTGACTCCGATGCTGACACTCAGCACTTGATGAAAGCCTTCAAAAGTGCTAAAAGAATGTCCTTCAAACTAGATTCAGTTACTGAAATGGACAATAAAGAACCTTTTAATCTTGTATACCCATCTGACACCAAAGGCAACTTACCAAATCAGGCTGGAATTGCACTAACGGTGTCTGAGAAGCAGGAACAAGTGATTCACACCAATGATTCTATCTTTTCCAATGGCAACAGCCTTGGTAAATTTAATGTTGGTGGAGAAGCAATTCAACAGGACAGTCATATCCAGAATTTGCCTGCAAATCTAAGATTTGAAAACAAAAGTTCTGCGGAGAGCACAAACATGCCTGAAAAGAAAAGTATGTTAAGTGCCGGACAGCTGGATGTTTCTAACCCAGTTAATGAAACTGCACTCCGCAAAGAAAGCAACCGGAAAATAAACTCTGTTGCAAGAAAAAGTGAGGTACTTGTGTTGTGTTCAGAGAATGATACAACGACTCTTTACCCTATAATTGCTCATCAAAGTCCTTCAGTGAGGCGAGAAGACACTAGAAGTGCGACCACTCAAGGAGAAAATAAACAAGTAAAGAAAGATTGTTATCAGGAACAAAATTTTCATGAAGAGCAAGTAACTCAAATGCCTTCTGATAACAGATCTCAAGGTTCAGTGACAGAGAAACTGCTACAGCATTCAGTGTCTCATCACAGTAGCCCTCAAAGTCCTGAGGCTAACTCAGATACACCCGATGGAATATTGTGCATTACAGACAGGCCTGAAGAAAAGCACAGTTTTTGTGCTGAAGCGGAAAAATCCTTTATTTTTGCAAAAGAGCAAAAGGTTGGAGTTTCTGCTAGTACTAAGTCTCCAATCAATGAATCACAGCTCATTAAAAAGACGAAACGAAGAGCACAGAAGTTGGAGTCCTCTGAAGAAGAATCAAGTGAAGATGAAGAGTTGCCATGCTTTAATAATTTTTTGCTTGGCAATGCATCAAACTCAGCTGCTCAGAAATTTGCCTCTTCTGATTCCTCACCAAAGCAGCAAGGAGGTGGGGTTTTGGCTATGTTTAGTAGTTACAGTACAAGTGGTAAAACTCAGACAAGTTTGAACTTCCCTAGAGAAACGTTATTAGGAAGTCAGGAGTCTGTGAATTTGTTCTCTAGCCAATCAAATACATCTGATCATTCTACAAATGTAACTACTGACCAAGAGCTCAAGCACAACCAGTCTGAGTGCCATGAGAAAAATTCCAAAATAAATGGTGATACAATCTACAGTAATGGACAAGGGCAGACTGACTATGAGATGGCAGATAATTTTTATGAAGACACATGCAAAGAGCAAAACTTCGGTAATGTATAACCTTCAATCTTGAAACGTATTTATTTAAAAAAACTTTTAGTTTTTTGATGCTTATAATTAGCTCATCTTGCTCAACTTTATGCATACCTAAATGAATAAAATCTTGCCAAGCACTACCGTAGAAATTTGAATGACAACCTGCAATTTATTTGCCACGCTTCCAATGAAAGATAAGGTACGATTAAAGCTGGCCATAAATGGATTTAAATCTCTGCTGGACCGGACGAATTTTGGTCCAAATGTGGCCGTTTCTGCTCATGTTGGAAAATGTTTCTCAATCAGCATCTCCAGCCACTGATCACTGTATTCTGACAGCAGAGAGTCCCTGCTATCAGAATACAATGTATCAGCTGCAGGGTTCTTCCATTCACCTTGCTTGTGTGGATGGAGGAATATTTATTTATTTATTTTTTGCCCACTGACTACAGCCCATCCGGGCGCCAAACCCAACTGCCATAGTGAAAATTATTAAGAAGACGATTTGTATATAGTATATCCAGGGGTTCCAGATCCTCTCAAACCTTAGAGAAGTATCACGTAAAATGCTAACCATCTTTTCATTAATCATTATCCATGTTAGTTTTCACTTCATTACCCCTAAGTCCACTACTAGGCTTTTCCATGCGGTCGCAATGGCAATTTTAGCGCTTCCATTTTTCCACATTTTGATGTTACAGCCTTATTCCAAAATTGATTAAATACATTATTTTACTCCAAAATTCTACAAAAAAAAACCCCACAACAACATGACAATGTGAAAGAAGTTTGTTTGAAACGTTTGCAAATTTATTAAAAATAAAACCTTAAAAAATTACTTGTACATAAGTATTCACAGCCTTTGCCACGACACTCAAAATTTTGCTCAGGTGCACCCTGTTTCCACTAATCATCCTTGAGATGTTTTTACAGCTTGATTGGAGTCCCTCTGGTAAATTCAATTGATTGGACATGATTTGAAAAGGCACATACCTGTCTATATAAGGTTCCACAGTTAAAAATGCATGTCAGAGCACAAACCAAGCCATGAAGTCCAAGTTATTGTCTGTAGACCTCCGAGACAGAGTTGTATCGAGGCACAGATCTAGGGAAGGGTACAGAAAAAGTTCAGTAGCATTGAAGGTCCCAATGAGCACCGTGGCCTCCATCATCTGTAAATGGAAGAAGTTTGGAACCACCAGGACTCTTCCTAGAGCGATCGGCTCGGCTCAGGCCAAACTGAGTGATCGGGGGAGAAGGGCCTTTCCAAGAACCCAATGGTCACTCTGACAGAGCTCCAGCATTTCTCTGTAGAGAGAGGAGAACCTTCCAGAAGAACAACCATCTCTACAGCACTCCACCAATCAGGCCTGTATGGTAGAGTGGCCAGGCGGAAACCACTCCTCAGTAAAAGGCACATGACAGCCCTCCTGGAGTTTGCCAAAAGGCACCCGAAAGACTCTGACCATGAGAAACAAAATTCTTTAGTCTGATTAAACAAAGATTGAACTCTTTGGCCTGAATGGAAAGCGTCATGTCTGGAGGAAACAGGCACCGCTCATCGCCTGACCAATACCATCCCTACAGTGAAGCATGGTGGCAGCAGCAGGAACTGGGAGACTAGTCAGGATCAATGGAAAGATGAATGCAGCAATGTACAGAGACATGCTTGATGAAAAATTGCTCCAGAGCACTCTGGACCTCAGACTGGGGCGAAGGTTCATCTTCCAACAGGACAATGACCGTAAGCACACAGCCAAGATAAAAAAGGAGTGGCTACGGGACAACTCTGTGAATGTCCTTAAGTGGCCCAGACTTAAACCCAATTGAACATCTTTGGGGAGATCTGAAAATAGCTCTGCACTGATGCTCCCTATCCTTATCCTGATGGTGCTTGGGAGGTCCTGCACAGAAGAATGGAAGAAGCTGCGCAAAAACAGGTGTGCCAAGCTTGTAGCATCAGACTCAAAAAGAGTTGAGGCTGTAATTGGTGCCAAAGGTGCTTCAACAACAAAGTATTGAGCGAAGGCTGTGAATACTTATGTACATATGATTTTTTCGTTTTTTATTTTTTAATACATTTGAAAAGATTTCAAACAAACTTCTTTCACGTTGTCATTATGGGGTATTGTTTGTAGAATTTTGAGAAAAACAATGAATTTAATCAATCTTGGAATAAGACTGTAACATAATAAAATGTGGCAAAAGTGAAGCACTGTGCATACTTTCCGGGTGCACTGTATATCAGTAGATCTGGGATCCCCTTTAATTGGGTTCACTGAGTAGCGCAACCCTGTTTTTTTTTTTTTTTTAACATTGATCATGGTCCGCCTTAGTCAATCTTATGTAGTGAGTGAGCAGGCTATTTTTAAGGAAACCTGCCATGGGAGAAGCATGTAAACTTGTCATTGATAGTTGTCTGGCTGTCTTGTTTATCCTCCCGCTTCAATACTTTGGTAATGCCCTAGAACAGGGGTCACCAACCGCTGGGCTATGGACCGGTGCCAGTCTGTGGCCTACTGGTAGGAAGTGGGCAGAGGGAGCCAGTACAACCTGCACTGCTACCCTCTGACCACCAGAGGGAGCCCACTCCGTTCTCCTAGCACCTCTCTGTGGTCGGGCCAGGGACAGAATCTCATGGAGCACTGGTGAGACCCAGGCTGCACCCAACCCCTGAAGGTTTACAGGTTGCACTCCCAACACTCTCACTCCACAACCTGCCTCCCCCAGATGACAAGCTGCACCCTTGACACACCAACCCCCCCCCCTAGTGGCAGTCTACAATCACACCCCCCCAGCCCAACCAAAGCCCCCACATCTGGTCCCTGGAGGGGTTGAGTTCTGCATAGCCAGTCCCAGGTGCTGGGGAGGTTGGGGACCCCCGCCCTAGAACATGTATGCATAAAAGCACTCCTACCCTTATCTTAAACTTCCTGGTTTGCATGCTGGAGCAGTGACTCAAAGTATTGAAATCAGTGGTCAGTATAGCAGCCAGGCGGCAGCATTTTATTAGAAGTTCGGCAATAACGAGCCCCATACCAGATATACTTTAAGTGGGTAATTGCAGTCTCATATGCAATAGATAAATTATTGTTTATAGTTGTCCAGATATATCTAAACACTACCATAGAGGTTAGCCTCCTATAGCTTTCTTAGATTTGGACAAACCATCCTAATGGGTGAGTGCTGACTTAATAGAATTTTGTTTGAAAACGTTTGATTTTGGAAAGCACGTTAATCATATATAATGGCTGGTGCATGTAGGCATAATGTGTCTCAGCCCCTGTATAGTATACTAGTACACAAAACAGCAGTGACCAAGGGAGAGACGCATTAGAATTGATAAAAATATCCTTAAAAAAATACAGATTATTCCAGCAAAAATGCACATAAGAAATGTAGATGGTTACATAATTACGGTAGCAACATAGCTGATAATCCATACATTTTTTGTATATTACCTTTTCACGCATTTTGCGAGACAACGCAGGAGAATTTAGAAACAAATTTTGTCTGCAAGGAAAAACAGGTTGTTAGAAAGGTCTAACGAGACCTGTAGGTCGTTGGAAAGAAGAAAATTTGTTATGATATTTGTTGGAGAAAAATGTACTTATCCAGGGTATCCAAGGTCAGCCCATATTGGATGTCAATCCCAATAGTAAATTATAGTAACATAGCCCCAACGAACAAGGGGGAAGAAAAAAGATGCCAACTGGTCCACACAGTCCTGTCCAGGAGTTGTCTGGAGTGGGGGAGGGGAATATAGCAAATCAATGGAGGATCCCAAATGTCACTTGAGAAGCGACAAGTTAACCAAACAGCTGGGGAAACAAAATGGACCCATGTGTAAAGCCCCCCCCAAAAAAACAGGAAGGATGGTATATGAAATCCCACTAAAATTCCCAGGGGAATATATGTGGTGGTAGCAAAAGCGATTGAAGGCAATAGTCCTCAAATAGTGACAGATTGTGTTAAAGAAATATGTGGCTGCAGGCACTATCAGCACATGTGGGGAAACAAAAATGACTGAGCTGATATATGAAGACCCCCTGAAAAATCCCAGGGGGATAAAGTGGTGATGACAAAAGTGATTGGAAGCAGTAGCCCTCAGATAGTGACAAGAGGTGTTAAAAACAAAACAAAAAAAACACAACTGCAATTCTGCAAGCACTATCAACACGTGGGGAGAAAGCAGCATATAGGGGTAAGGAAAAGTGTGTGGGGTCCCAAATGTGGGGTGACTCATGAAAAAACATTAAAGGATGTCAATAATAAAAAAAACATCCGAATATATGTACCAGTGGATGGAAGCATAGCAGCCAGGCAGCAGCATTTTCGGCAGAAGGTCAGCAATGACCAGCCCCATACCTAGTATACTTTAGGTGGGAAATGGCTGTCTCGCATGTAATCGATAAATGATCGTTTATACTAGTCCAGATATATCTAAACACTTGCATAGAGGTTAGTCTGCTTTAGCGTTCTCAGATTTGGACAAACAATCCTAATGGGTGAGTGCTGACTTGATTGAATAAACGTTCCAAAAAACGAAATTCTATGTTCTCATGGGTAGTGGGGTCAAATCAATGTTTGTTTTCAACTGTAGTGATGAGAAAATCCAAAAGAGCAGGATGGAAAATTACTCTTAAACAAAATTCTAGGGGTCTTTTTACACAGGAGTTCAGTCTGGATCCGTAAGTTTTTCAGACAGATCCTGACTGAACCACAATGTCTATGGGTGGTGGATGTTTTTGTTTATACTTTTGTCACCTATGATTGGTTTCTGTAGCAGCTAATAAAAAAAAATGGATCCAAAATAGATGTAAACTGAAGTGAAGATGGATGTACAAACTGATGTAAATTCATGTAAACTAAATCCATTTATTCTTAGCACAAATGTGACCGAACAGATAACTCCTTCACATAGGGGGATTTGATCCATGCCCCATCCAGGGCCATGTTTTACTATCACAATGCAACACCTGTGCCATCCCTTTGCCGACAGTCCTATAGCTGTCTTTTGGGACACAGCAGCTGCACAGACACAGCCTCTGCTCCCTATATGACTCCGGTGCAGGACTCTGAACGCACCCAGATTGAGTGCTGGGGATATGCACCACCACCCTCCTGGATGCCATATTGGGAGCAGCGGGATTATGTAATGGGACTGCACACACATGCATGCACCAATCGTACATCACAACTAATGATGTAAACAGACCTTGAAGCCCACACCTCCAAGGGATCATTTTCACACACACAATCCAACACTTCTAGAGCCCAGAGTAAAAAAACGACTACTGGAAGTCACTCTTATAAAGATACCTACTTTATAGGGCTACAATGGACGTTAAAATATATTGAAAAATAGTATACCTGTATTTTCTCTAGTTCATATACTATAGCAGCACTTGTGATATGTTTGTCTTTACAGATGAAGTTTCTGAATGTGAGAGTGAAGCCAGTCACACTGGGGACTCCTCAGGTCTGTCTTCTCAATGTGATATATTCAATACACAGGTATGGATATTGACAAGATTATCTAAATTTTTAATGCTGTTTAGACCTATTATTAAAAAGTAAATATTTTGCTGAAATTGCTAAAAGGTTGAGTTGAAGGGAAATAGACTGAAAAGGGAGTAATTACTTTAGATAACTTATGAGAACTGCACATTGTTTTTAGGTGTGCAGTCACAAGGCCTATCCACTTGGTGGCAGTGTTGCTTCAGTTTATTATTAAGTTGATGATTGCACACACAATCAACCTACTCTGTCATTGTTATAAATGCATTCTGTCCTTTTCAAAAAAAACTTTTTTGATTCAGGAAATTATGTCCATTGAATTTAGTATGTTTGAAAGCATTTTGTAAACTTTTGTTGATGTTGTAAAAGCCATTTCCTGTAGAGCTTAATTTTTTATTTGTTGAGTACAGTATTCAAATAGGAGACTAACACAAGGTTCAAGTAATTTGTAGATGAGATTACATTGAAGAAAAATTACTTGGTTGTGCATCATGTTGCTTGGACAAATGGAAATATTCTCATAATTCTGTTGGGTGCGCTGTTTTTGAGTGCTATTGATAATTCCACAGCCTGCCTAAAAATTGCATGTCTTGTTTTATCATAGATGAAAGAGATTGAAATTAAACATTTAAAATAGCCTTGTTTACATAGCTAGGTGTGTGTGTGTGTGTGTGTGTGTGTGTAGTTTTGGGCCTACTGTTACCTTTATCTGTTCACCGCACTCGTGTCAGGGATCCCTCTTGAAGAGCCTTTCTGAACGTTCACACCAACACTTGGTTACTTTTTCTTCAAGAGCTTTATTTTACCAGTTCCAACAGAGGGGTAGAGGGATGGAGGAGGTTCAGGTACCTTGCTTTGCGGATCACGGACACAATCTCAGATCCAGAGGACAAATCGGTTCCACGCTGGATTCAGCAACCACCGGATAGGCCTACTCTCACTGGCCTAGCAACCGGTGCGAAGCTTGCTCAAAGTCTCTGCCACAGACTTGATGAGTGCCGTTGTGTCATTCCACAACCTTCCGCCACAAGATCGTGTAACCACACTGAAACTTTGCAAAACGTTCCTTCAAAAGTACACAGCTCACGGTGCCAGAATCTTTCAGCCACCCGGCAGCACTGTGAGGCAAACTGGCCAGGATGTGTCCTTCAATTGAGTCCCCAATTGTTCCGCTTCTTCCCGCAGGCAAGACCGCGTAGGACCATCCCTGGACTAGTAGGCCCCAGCAACTCCTGGGCCTACTTCTCAGTTGCAGAGCCTCGGGCCAAAATGGCTCATACATCCCTGAGGCCAGGAGGGCCCTCAGGTCAGGATTCGGCAACGAACCCCGATAGAGCAGTCTCTACCCCCTCCCAGAATGCACAGCGGGTTGACCATGCCCCCTGAGCCACTTCTGGGAAAGGAATACCCAATACACCTAGCCTGCTGCATTTCCAACCCTGACCTGTGGTGACAGTGACACCTACTGTCAGGTGGAAATAGCGCAACCCAGCTAGACTGAAACAGAGCCAACAATTTAGCATAATTCTTTCTGATCTGAACTACAGCTCAGATAACTAAATTTAACACATAGCGCCTACCCAACAGGAGTAGGGCGCCACACACACACACACTGGGTACGGAAAGTATTCAGACCCCCTTAAATTTTTCACTCTTTGTTATATTGCAGCCATTTGCTAAAATCATTTAAGTTCACAGCACCCCATATTGACAGAAAAACACAGAATTGTTGTCATTTTTTTCAGATTTATTAAAAAAGAAAAACTGAAATATCACATGGTCCTAAGTATTCAGAGCCTTTGCTCAGTATTTAGTAGAAGCACCCTTTTGATCTAATACATCCACAAGTCTTTTTGGGAAAGATGCAACAAGTTTTTCACACCTTGATTTGGGGATCCTCTGCCATTCCTCCTTGCAGATCCTCTCCAGTTCTGTCAGGTTGGATGGTAAACGTTGGTGGACAGCCATTTTTAGGTCTCTCCAGAGATGCTCAATTGGGTTTAAGTCAGGGCTCTGGCTGGGCCATTCAAGAACGGTCACGGAGTTGTTGTGAAGCCACTCCTTCGTTATTTTAGCTGTGTGCTTAGGGTCATTGTCTTGTTGGAAGGTAAACCTTCGGCCCAGTCTGAGGTCCCGAGCACTCTGGAGAAGGTTTTCATCCAGGATATCCTTGTACTTGGCCACATTCATCTTTCCCTCGATTGCAACCAGTCGTCCTGTCCCTGCAGCTGAAAAACACCCCCACAGCATGATTCTGCCACCACCATGCTTCACTGTTGGGACTGTATTGGACAGGTGATGAGCAGTGCCTGGTTTTCTCCACACATACTGCTTAGAATTAGGGCCAAAAAGTTCTATCTTGGTCTCATCAGGCCATAGAATCTTATTTCTCACCATCTTGGAGTCCTTCAGGTGATTATTAGCAAACTCCATGCGGGCTTTCATGTGTCTTACACTGAGGAGAGACTTCCGTCGGGCCACTCTGCCATAAAGCCCCGACTGGTGGAGGGCTGCAGTGATGGTTGACTTTCTACAACTTTCTCCCATCTCCTGACTGCATCTCTGGAGCTCAGCCACAGTGATCTTTGGGTTCTTCTTTTCCTCTCTCACCAAGGCTCTTCTCCCCCGATAGCTCAGTTTGGCCGAACGGCCAGCTCTAGGAAGGGTTCTGGTCGTCCCAAACTTCTTCCATTTAAGGATTATGGAGGCCACTGTGCTCTTAGGAACCTTAAGTGCAGCAGATTTTTTTTGTAACATTGGCCAGATCTGTGCCTTGCCACAATTCTGTCTCTGAGCTCTTCAGGCAGTTCCTTTGACCTCATGATTCTCATTTGCTCTGACGTGCACTGTGAGCTGTAAGGTCTTATATAGACAGGTGTGTGGCTTTCCTAATCAAGTCCAATCAGTATAATCAAATGCAGCTGGACTCAAATGAAGGTGTACAACCATCTCAAGGATGATCAGAAGAAATGGACAGCACCTGAGTTAAATATGAGTGTCACAGCAAAGGGTCTGAATACTTAGGACCATGTGATATTTCAGTTTTTCTTTTTTAATAAATCTGCAAAAATGTCTACAATTCTGTGTATTTCTGTCAATATGGGGTGCTGTGTGTACATTAATGTGGAAAAAAAATAACTTAAATGATTTTAGCAAGTGGCTGCAATATAACAAAGAGTGAAAAATTTAAGGGGGTCTGAATACTTTCTGTACCCACTGTGTGTGTGTATATGTATGTATATATATATATGTGTGTGTGTGTGTGTGTGTGTGTGTGTGTGTGTGTGTGTGTGTGTGTGTGTGTGTGTGTGTATATATATATATATATATATATATATATATATATATATATATAATGAGGAAAATAATTATTTGATCCCCTGCAAATTTTGTAAGTTTGCCTAATAATAAATGAAGGGTCTATAATTTTTATCTTAGGTGTATATTAAATTATAGAGACAGAATATTAACCATAAATCCAGAAAAAACACATAATACCAATGTTATAAATTTAGTTGCAGTTCAGTGAATAAAGTGGCAAGCACAGAGGTAAGATATTTCATGTAGTTGGTTACCAGGTTTGCACGCATCTCAGGAGAGATTTTGGTCTACTCTTCTTTACAGATCTTCTCTAAATACTTAAGTATTTTTTGGCTGTCGCTTGGCAACTCGAAATTGCAGCTCCGTCAATACATTTTCCATAGGATTAAGGTCTGGAGATTGGCTAGGCCACTCCATGACCTTAATGGACTTCTTCTTGAGCCACTCCTTTTGTTGCCTTGGCGGAATGTTTTGGGTCATTGTCCTGCTGGTAGACCCATCCACAACCCATCTTCACTGTTCTGGCTGAGGGAAAAAGGTTCTCATCCAAGATTTTACAATACATGGCTCTGTCCAATGACCCCTCAAAGCAGCAAAGTCAGTCTGTGCCTTTAGCAGAGAAACGGCCCCATGGCATAATGTTTCCACCTCCGTGTTTGACTGTAGGGATGGTGTTCTTAGGGTCATAGTCAGCATTTTTCTTCCTTCTACGGCGAGTCCTTCTCCTCAAGAAGGCACATGTACAGTCATGCCAATGAAGATCTAAATCCGAGAAGGATTGGGAGAAAGTGCTGTGGTCAGATGAGATCAAAATTGAGCTCTTTGGCATTAACTCAACTTGGCATGTTTGGAGAAAGAAAAATGCTGTAAACTTACAAAATCTGCAAGGGATCAAATAATTATTTTCCTCACTGTATAGCATAAACACAGTTTGTTCTTTTCATTCTATGAAGCAAATCCTTTAAAAACAATTTTAAATTACATGCAGCAGATCTTTTTTTTATTTTTTATTCCCCTAAGTGCCTGAGGGGGTAAGAACTGTAACCAGGAATGGGGGCAGTTATGCAGCAAGTACCCCCCAAGTGAAACCTTACATTTAAGATGTACAGTTTGGAAGATTAGAACTACTTTAAACAGGGGCTAAACCCAACTATAACAGCATCCTTCATTTATAGCTTGTGGCAATAAAGTTTGATCCCACTAAACACCCCATAAATTCTCACAAATGGTTTGATTGTGTATATATATACACAAATAATATGTTTTCCCTGCATTTTCAAAAGAGTAATGCTAAATAACAATAACCTGATTAAACACATTTTTATTCGTACTAGACTCTCCTCCCTAATATTGCTTTACATTAGTCTCATTTATGTAATTTGCCCTATATTAACCACTTTAATACCGGGCACTTTCACCCCCTTCCTGCCCAAGCCATTTTTCAGCTTTCAGTGCTGTCACATTTTGAATAACAATTGCGCAGTCATGCAACACTGTACCCAAATGAAATTTTTATCATTTTTTCCCCACAAATAGAGCTTTCTTTTGGTGATATTTGATCATCTCTGCGGTTTTTATTTCTTGCGCTTTAACCACTTAAGTCCCGGACCATTTTGTAGCTAAAGGACCAGAGGTGTTTTCAGAATTTGGCACTGCGCTGCTTTAACTGGAAATTGTGCGGACATGCAATGTTGTACCCAAACGAAATTTGCGTCCTTTTCTTCCCACAAATAGAGCTTTATTTTAATGGTATTTGATTGCCTGTGCGATTTTTTTTTTTTGCGATATAAACTGAAAAATACTAAAAAATTAAAAAAAAAATGATATTTTCTACTTTTTGTTATAAGAAAAATCGAATAAACTCAATTTTAGTCATACATTTAGGCCAAAATGTATTCAGCCACATGTCTTTAGTAAAAAAAAAGTCAATAAGCGTATATTTATTGGTTTGCGCAAAAGTTATAGCGTCTACAAACTAGGGTACATTTTCTGGAATTTACACAGCTTTTAATTTATGACTGCCTATCTCATTTCTTGAGGTGCTAAAATGGCAGAGCAGTACAAAACCCCCCCAAATTACCCCATTTTGGAAAGTAGACACCCCAAGGAAATTGCTGAGAGACATGTTGAGCCCATTGAATATTTTTTTTTTTTTTGTCCCAAGTGATTGAATAATGACTAAAAAAATAAAAATAACAATTTTTCAAAAAGTTGTCGCTAAATGATATATTGCTCACACATGCCATGGTTATATGTGGAATTGCACCCCAAAATACATTTTGCTGCTTCTCCTGAGTACGGGGATGCCACATGTGTGGGGCTTTTTAGGAGCCTAGCCGCGTACGGGCCCCCGAAAACCAAGCACCGCCTTCAAGATTTCTAAGGGCATAAATTTTTGATTTCACTCCTCACTACCTATCACAGTTTTGAAGGACATAAAATGCCAAGATAGCACAAACCCCCCCAAATGACCCCATTTTGGAAAGTAGACACCCCAAGATATTTGCTGAGAGGCATGTTGAGCCCATTGAATATTTTTTTTTGTCCCAAGTGATTGAATAATGACAAAAAAAAAATGTACAAAAAGTTGTCACTAAATGATATATTGCTCAAACATGCCATAGTTATATGTGGAATTGCACCCCAAAATACATTTTGCTGCTTCTCCTGAGTACGGGGATACCACATGTGTGGGACTTTTTAGGAGCCTAGCCGCGTACGGGCCCCCCAAAACCAAGCACCGCCTTCAGGATTTCTAAGCGCGCAAATTTCTTTTTCGTACATCACGGGACACAGAGCGACTTAGTCATTACTAATGGGTTATATAGATACCTTCAGGTGCTGGCACTGGCAACTTCCGAAACCGGAAGTACCCTCCCCTATATAAGCCCCTCCCATCCGGGAGCACCTCAGTTTTTTGCCAGTGTCTTAGGTGTTGGCCAAAGAGTAACATGTGTTTTCACTGGGCTTGCGTACAGGTTCTTTTACGGGCCTTAGTAAGCTGTTCCGGATCCCACCAAAAAAGCTTCATAGCTAAACGGTCGGTACCCGGGCCTTGCAGCAGAAGAGCAAGGTTTTGCCTGTAATGCCTCTCTTAGGAGGGCTGGACCCTGGGATCCAGAGCTCTGGTCATACCCACGACCAAGATGTTTTCTGTGCAGGGTGCTATACAGGTCCAGGGGAGTGGAATCCTTGGGAACCTGGTCCCTGAAGGTTTAATTACAATGCCTGCCGTGATAGGTGAAGTTTGGACTTCTGTGGACCAAACAGAGTCCTGCGGCGGGGAACAGGTAAGTGGGGGCCCCCAGGAACTTGGTTCTATTGGGGGACCCCCAAGCCTAATTTGTCTTTCTGTCTGTTACCTAACGGTATTCCCGCTAATATCTGTGTATGCCTGTAACTACTGGAAAATGTAAAATTTTAATAGTAGTCAAGAAAAAAAAAAAAAAAGAGGACCGCGGTACCTGTGTTAAACCACTAGAGGCCGCTGTGGTCCATTTTTTCTTGTCATGTGGATCTTTGGTTTTCTCAAGTCAAAAGATCCAGGCAGTTGGTAAGTTCTCTGTGGGAATCCACTTCCTCTGCCCTGTTGCTGCGCTCATCCACCGCACAGGCCCTCCGGCAAAAAGGGCCCTGGCTCCTAGTCCCTGCTTGGTTTCGAAAAGGGCGCCAATGGCGCGCGGGCGCGTGCACGCGCCTCCTATGAAAAAAAGGGGCGGGGCGGGTGGATGACGCTCGATGCGCGCCGCGGCGCTTCTGCGCATGTGCAGCCGTCCCAGCATGTGTAAAAGACACAGTACAAGTGTCAGCTGAATGCAAGCAGAGCTAGCAACAAAACGGTGGCACACAGAGGCGGTTGATGCAGGCATCCCCATAGAAAGACACTTTAGTGGACACCAGCTGGTATATAGCAGCAACTGTGTTAGACTATTACCAGAAAAATTGGTGTATGACGACGGGAATACCTCAGCTTTGTGCTTATAGGATATGTCGTCCAGACGCTCTGGAAATAAGTCTTCCAAGAAGCGAAAGGGGTCTCCATCGGGCTCTGAGGATTTTGGGCATGCTGTACTGCGCCAATCTCCCCTGAAATTTCAGAGGTCAGTAGCCGTAGGAAACCCCGCAGGAGTACCTGGTACTGCGGCTGTCCCCAGTCCACCTGCTCCTGTATATATAACAGAGGAGGTTTTATCCTCAACTCTGGGAGGATTGGAAGAGAGATTAACAGCATTGATCGCTGCTTCCCTGTCACAGGGAAAGCGCGTCCGATCTCCGTCTCCTCCTGCAGAGTGCCTGTTAGTGGAGGAACAGTCCCAGAGATCGACCTACCTGAAGGGGATCAGGTGAGGTTGATTCAGTTATAGAGGAATCAACAGTGGAAGAACCTTTCTCAGCATCTCAGGCTGAAAGATTATGGGTTCAGTCTCTGACTAACATGGTCCGAGCAGCATTTAAAATGCCTCTGGCGGAACCATCAACCACTACTGTTTCCTCGCTGGGGTCGCTGAAAGCTCCCCAGACTGTCTGTTCCTTCCCAATCCACCCTTTATTGGAAGGGCTTATTTACCAGGATTGGGAGCATCCTGTTAAAATATTTACTCCCCCCAAGAGATTTCCAGTGATCTATCCCATGGAGGATAAGTTCATAAACAAATGGAGGGTCCGTACAGTGGACACAGCCATCTCTTGTGTAAATAAATCACTGACATGTCCAGTAGATAATGTTCCAATGTTCAAAGACCCAATAGATAAAAAATTGGAGTCTTTACTAAAATCTGCTTTCTCTACAGCAAGCATGGTGACACAACCTGCAGTAGCAGCGATTGGAGTTTGCCAAGCAATGAAAGATCAGTTGAAACAAGTCTTAAGGGACTTACCAGATCAGCAGGCTCTTGCCCTAGCTGACCTACCTAGAGCCTTGTGTTGCGGTGGACGCCATAAAGGATACAATCCAACAGGCCTCCCGCTTTACGCTGTCTGTAGACATATGCGTAGGCTTCTATGGCTCAAAAACTGGTCTGCTGAAGCTCCCTGTAAGAAATTGCTGATTAGCTTCCCATTTCATGGAGAACGCTTATCTGGAGAAGATCTGGACAAATATATCCAGAAAACTTCTGCCGGTAAAAGTACACTCTTGCCGGTTAAGAACAAGGGTAGAAGTCCTTCTTTTAAGAGGCCTACTTCTCCAGTCCCTGGCACATCGGCTGTGAAACAGTTCCGACGGCCTCCGCGGTCAAATCCAGGGGGCAGAAATCAGGGACAATCACAGGGTAACAAGAAACCCTGGGTCAAGAGAGGTACAAAACCTCCCCCCAAGTCATGAAGGGTTGCACCCACTCAATCGGGTGAGGGGAAGACTTCAGTTGTTCACAGAGACCATGGCGGGACACCATCAGAGACAGATGGGTGATCTCCGCAGTAAGTCTGGGATACAGGCTGGAGTTAAAAGACATTCCTCCTGCCCATTTTATGAGGTCAAACGTGCCAAGCGATCCCCAGAGAGGATCCCTCCTTCTGGCACTAGAACAACTATTGCTCCAAGGGTAATCATGAGGTTCCCTTGGAAGAAAGCGGGTTCGGGTTTTACTCGAACCTTGTCACAGTCCCCAAACCAAATGGGGACGTGAGGGCCATATTAAATATAAAAGGGCTAAACAAGTTCCTACATATCAGGACTTTTTCAGATGGAGTCGATCCGATCGGTGGCCACCGTCCTACAAGGGCAGGAATGGTTAGCCTCGATCGACATAAGGGATGCTTATTTGCATATTCCCATCTGTCCGGCCCACCAGAAATTTCTACGCTTTGCAGTAGAAGGGCGCCATTTTCAGTTCAGAGCCTTACCTTTCGGTCTGGCCACAGCACCAGGAGTGTTCACAAAAATTCTGGCCCTACGATTGGCCAAACTAGGAACACAAGGTGTAACGATAATGGCATATCTAGACGACTTGTTGCTGATAGACCACTCAGTGAAAAAAACTAGAGGTGGTCGTTCACAAGACAATCAAGTATCTGGAATCTCACGGTTGCATTATCAACCGAGACAAGTCAGCCCTAAAACCAGTCAAAAGTCTGGAATACTTGGGGGCTAAGACTGGATTCAAATCAGAGAAAGATTTTCTTACCTCCAGAGAAGGTGTCGTCTTTGAAAGATTTGACCCACTTAGTGGGTACAAAAAAAAACAAAAACATCCATATGCCTGTGTATGAGGCTGCTGGGAAAAATGGTGGCTTCATTCGAAGCAGTACCCTACGGTCAATTCCATTCAAGGAACTTGCAGAGCGCCATACTGTCAGCCTGGAACAAAAAAGTTCAGGCTTTAGACTTACCAATGTCCCTGTCCCCTTCCGTTCGCAAGAGCCTCCATTGGTGGTTGGTGCCCCAGAATCTGGAAAAAGGGAAACCCTTCAGTCCGGTTTCTTGGAAGGTGGTCACTACAGATGCCAGCCTCATAGGCTGGGGGGCAGTACTGGAGCAATGGTCTCTCCAGGGCAAGTGGTCAGAAGCAGAGAAGGCCCTGCCCATCAATCTCTTAGAGATACGAGCAGCCCGGTATGCCCTAGTAGCATGGACATCCAAACTCCAAGGGTCCCCTGTCAGAATTCAATCAGACAATGCCACAGCAGTGGCATATATCAATCACCAGGGTGGCACCAGGAGTCGTGCAGCCCAGAGGGAAGCGAATTGCATCCTGGAATGGGCAGAAAGATATGTCCCAGCCATATCCGCGGTTTTCATCCCAGGAGTGGAAAATTGGAGAGCGGACTTTTTTAAGTCGCCAGCAATTATGCCCGGGGGAATGGTCTCTTCACCCCGAGGTTTTCCAGACAATATGCCAGCCGTGGGGAACACCGGATGTAGATCTGCTAGCATCCAGATTCAACGCAAAGGTGGACAGATTTGTGTCTCGCACAAGAGATCCCCTAGCTTGCGGTTCGGATGCCCGAGTGTTCCCTTGGGATCAGTTCAAGCTGATATATGCATTCACACCGCGATTAATCCGCAGAATCAGGGTAGAAAAGAAACCAGTGTATCTGGTGGCTCCAGCGTGGCCCCGAAGGGTATGGTACGCGGAGATTGTAAAAATGTCAGTGGGAAGTCCTGGGACCCTCCCACATCGTCCGGACCTGCTTTCGCAAGGACCGATATACCACCCTTCCTTACTAGCCCTAGGTTGACGGCCTGGCTATTGAAGCCCACATTCTAAAAAAGAGAGGGCTCTCTAATCCTGTGGTATCTACCATGATCAATGCCAGGAAGCCGGTATCCAGGCAGATCTATTATAGGATCTAGAAGGCGTACATCACGTGGTGTGAGGCCAAGAAATGGCATCCACGTAAGTACGTAATAGGTAGGATTCTGGACTTCCTACAGTGGGCTGTACATAGGAAGCTTGCCTTGAGTACTATCAAGGGTCAGACGGCCTTGTCAATATTTTTTCAAAGGCCCTTGGCTTTGCATTCATTAGTCAAAGCTTTCATACAAGGAGTGATGCGTATTAGCCCTACGGTTAGTATTCCCATATGTCCATGGGACTTAAACCTGGTTCTGTCGGTTCTACGGAAACAACCATTTGAACCATTGCGGCACGTTTCCTTGGTTCTTCTCACCAGGAAATTGATTTTTTCTTAGTAGCCATTTGTTCGGCTAAAAGAGTATCGGAATTAGCCGCCTTGTCCTGTAAGGAGCCATATCTGGTTGGCCATAAGGACAGAGTAGTATTACGTCCTCATCCAGCCTTTCTTCCTAAGGTGGTATCGAGGTTCCATTTGAACCAAGATGTGGTTCTTCCTTCCTTTTTCCCCAAACCTAGCTCGGTAGAGGAAAAGTTATTACATTCTTTGGATGTAGTAAGAGCAGTTAAAGCTTATCTAAAAGCCACTGCTCAGATTCGCAGAACGGATACTTTGTTTGTTCTGCCGGAAGGTCCCAGAAAGGGTCAGGCAGCGTCAAAAATCGACTTTAGCCAAGTGGATTCGACAGGTCATAATACAAGCCTATGGCTTGAAAAGGAGACCGCCTCCGTTCAAAGTTAGGGCGCACTCCACAAGAGCAGTTGGAACTTCATGGGCAGTGCATCACCAGGCCTCCCTGGCTAAAGTCTGTAAGGCCACAACATGGTCTTCAGTACACACGTTTACTAGATTCTACCAGGTAGACGTTAGAAGTCAGGAGGATGTCGCCTTTGGGCGCAGTGTGTTGCAGGCCGCAAAAGAGCCTCATGCCTGATGGCGCCCAGCTTATGTATAGTGTATCCCTCCCCTCATTTGGCATTGCTTTGGGACGTCCCATTAGTAATGACTAAGTCGTTCTGTGTCCCGTGATGTACGAAAAAGAAAAGGGATTTTTATAACAGCTTACCTGTAAAATCCTTTTCTTGGAGTACATCACGGGACACAGAGCTCCCACCCCTCTTTTTGGGACACTTATTGCTTTGCTACAAAACTGAGGTGCTCCCGGATGGGAGGGGCTTATATAGGGGAGGGTACTTCCGGTTTTGGAAGTTGCCAGTGCCAGCACCTGAAGGTATCTATATAACCCATTAGTAATGACTAAGTCGCTCTGTGTCCCGTGATGTACTCCAAGAAAAGGATTTTACAGGTAAGCTGTTATAAAAATCCCTTTTTTTGATTTCACTCCTCACTACCTATCACAGTTTCGAAGGCCATAAAATGCCAAAATAGCACAAAACCCCCCCAAATGACCCTATTTTGGAAAGTAGAATGTATTTTGGGGTGCAATTCCACATATAACCATGGCATGTTTGAGCAATATATCATTTAGTGACAACTTTTTGTACTTTTTTTTTTTTTTTTTCTTTTTGTCATTATTCAATCACTTGGGACAAATATTCAATGGGCTCAACATGCCTCTCAGCAAATAGCTTGGGGTGTCTACTTTCCAAAATGGGGTCATTTGGGGGGGTTTGAACTGTCCTGGCATTTTATGCACAACATTAGGAAGCTTATGTCACACATCATCCACTCTTCTAACCACTTGAAGACAAAGCCCTTTCTGACACTTTTTGTTTACATGAAAAAAATTTTTTTTTTTGCAAGAAAATTAAGTTGAACCCCCAAACATTATATATTTTTTTAAAGCAAAGGCCCTACAGATTAAAATAGTGGGTGTTGCATTTTTTTTTTCCACACAGTATTTGCGTAGCGATTTTTCAAACACACTTTTTGGGGGAAAAACACACTTTTTTTATTTTTAATGCACTAAAACACACTATATTGCCCAAATGTTTGATGAAATAAAAAAGATGACCTTAGGCCGAGTACATGGATACCAAACACGACATGCTTTAAAATTTCGCACAAACGCGCAGCGGCGACAAACTACATACATTTTTAAAAGCCTTTACAGGTTACCACATTAGATTTACAGAGGAGGTCTACTGCTAAAATTACTGCCCTCGATCTGACCTTTGCGGTGATACCTCACATGCATGGTGCAATTGCTGTTTACATATGACTCTAGACCGACGCTTGCGTTCGCTTTTGCGCAAGAGCAGGGGGGGACAGGGGTGCTTTTTTATTTTGCTTTTTTATTTTATTTTTAAACTGTTCCTTCCATATATTTTTTTTTTTTTACCATTTTTATTGTTATCTTAAGGAATGTAAATATCCCCTGTGATAGCAATAGGCAGTGACAGGTAATCTTTTTTTGAAAAAAATTGGGGGGGTTAGACCTTAGATCTTTCCTCTGCCCTCAAAGCATCTGACCACACCAAGATCGGTGTGATAAAATGCTTTCCCAATTTCCCAATGGCGCCGTTTATATCCGCGGGGGGGGGGGGCATTCCCTCCCACTGCTTGTAAAAGCAGTCTAGAGGCTAATTATCTGCTAGGATTGCTTTTACATGAAAGTCGGCCGCTGGCTGAAAAGAATGATACCAAGATGATACCTAAGCCTGCAGGCATCATTCTGGTATAAACATTCAAAGTCCAGAATACCTCCCTTCATCCACCCACTTCTAATGATGGGCATACATGCACCATTTATATATGCCGAAGCATGGGGGCATCCTCCCGCAAAAAAGTTATGCCGCATACACACGGTCTGACTTTTCCACGGGCAAGCCTCTGTCGGAATTTCGACCGTATGTACGCGGCATAAAAGGTTATGCCGCGTACACACGGCCTGACTTTTCCACAGGCAAGCCTCCGTCGGAATTTCGACCGTATGTACGCGGCATTAGGAGAAAAATCGCTCCTCCGCCCCTGCTGCCCCCATGCTTCAGCATATATGCTCTTTTTTTTAACTGTGGTGGTGAAATCACCTCCTACAGCACTGGAGTCACGGCTTTATGTATCGTGGGAGTAAACGCTGTTGCTGTCAAGATAAATAATTCCGCGCTGCAGCTGAATGGCGCACCTGAAAACAAAAAATTACATACCTGAAAAGCAAGCATGATAAAACATTGCAGAATAGAATACAGTAAAAAAGAGCAGAATAATAGAGAGAAAATAGAGAGAGAGAGAGAACAATAAAACGACAACTTTTTTAATTTTTTTATTTTTTTTATTTTTTGTTTTTACGTTGTTTTTTTTTCCTTTTTACACTTTTTTTTGTAACTTTAACAACTGTAATGGTTCGGGTCTTTCAAAATGCGATGGCATCTTGGGAGACCCTGTGTAAGTGTGTCCTAGTCTGTGAAATACTGTACCCTACGCTAAAACTTCACTTTTGAGTGGAAGCGTTCAAAATAGAGGTCGACCGATATGGGTTTTTCTCTGGCCGATGCCGATGCCGATATTTAGAAATTGGGGCGGCCGATGGCCGATTTTTGTGGCCGATATTTTAGGCCGATTTAAAAAAAAAAAACAACTCACCCACTCCACTCCTTGCTTACTCCTGTCACTCTAGCACACACTTGATGTCCTCAGTACAGATGGCACTAGTTGGACCTGGCAGGTGGCACTGGTTTGGAACTGACAGATGGCACTGGCTGCCACTGGTTGGCATTGGCAGGTGGCACTGGTTTGGAACTGACAGATGGCACTATTGGCACTGGCAGGTGGCACTGGTTTGGAACTGTCAGATGGCACTGGTTTGGAACTGTCAGATGGCATTGGCACTAGCAGGTGGCACTGGTTTGGAACTGACAGATGGCACTAGTTTGGGACAGATGGCACTGATTGGCAGTGGCACTGGCAATTGAAACTGGCTGGCAGGGGCGGGTGGCGCTGGCAGGGGCGGGTGGCACTGGCTGGCAGGGGCGGGTGGCACTGGCTGGCAGGGGCGGGTGGCACTGGCTGGTGGAACTAAGTGGCAGTGGCGGGTGGCACTGATTTGCGGTGGCACTGACAGATGGCACTGATTGGCGGTGACACTGGCAGGTTTCACACTAAGCCGAGTGTAACTGTAACCAGTGCTGGGACAAGGTCATCCAGTGCCCAGGGCAAAGTGCGCCCCCTCGGGTTCGGACTTGGGCCCCTTTCACACAGGCTTTCCGATCAGGTCTGTCTGTCAGTTTTTCAGGCGGACCTGATCGGAACCTCCATTCACTCCTATGGAGCGGCGGATGTCAGCTGTAACATGTCCGCTGACACCCGATCCTGTCAGTGAAATCCAGACAGATGGAAAGCCTATCGATCCGTTTTCATCCGATCTCCCCATAGAGGAGAGCGGGTCTCCGACAGGTCCATCTCAGCACAGTGAGTGGAGACGGACCTGTCATTCGCCTGCTCAGCGGGGATCAGAGGAACAATCCCCCACTGAGTAATGTTTGTGACATGCACTATAATAGTACTTAAAGTGTTGCACTGCAGCAACCTGAGAGTAATGGGTGCACACATATGGGGTAGTGGTCAGTGGTGCCAATTTGGAAATGTGGAAAGGAAGTCCAAGACCCTTTTCTAAAAATGTCCTGTACCAAACCACATGTGTGATGAGTGGGGGTGCCTTTAACAATCAATGGCACTACTGTGTATCTACTAAAGGACAGTGCGCTTCTGTGTTTGTTAAGAAAACCACAATTTTGTGCGTGATCCTGACTGCGCGTGAACCTAGCTGTATAGCGGTTTCACACTGGTGCGCTTTGGTTTGACCACAGTGCGATTGTATGTGTGATTTACTTGCAGTTGTAGGTGTGCTCCTGATGAATTCTAGTGGACTGTGTGTTTTCTGATTGTGCATCAAAGATGCAGCACGCAAGACTGTAATTTGCTTTCGTGAAAACAGACAGTCTAATAGAATTGAATGGGAGCGCACCTAAAACTCTGGGTAAACTGCATATACAAATCGCACTGTGGCCAGACCACAGCACGCCAGTGTGAACCTACTATTAGCCCCTGTTCACATTGACTGTGGCTTTGAAATTGTGCGACTTAACCTGAAATCGCACAATTTCAGAGCTGCATCTCAGTGCGACTTTGGGTTGTGACTTTAAAGACATCTGTGTGGCTATTGAAGTCACACCCTAAATCGCTAAAGTAGTGCATGTACTACTTTTTCAAATTTATGCGGCAACTCAAAGTCAGTGTCGCATTGATTTGAACAGTGCCTTGCCGGCAATAGGATGTGACTTGTCAAATTGCTACAATGTGAAGGGGGGGAGGGAGGTTAAGATATTATAAAAGAGAGAATGGTGAGGAGGTTGGGGTGGTAAATGTAAGTGCTAATGTCTTTATTAGTGACAGAATGCAGGGAATGTGCTAGGCTGCATGGTGGGGACAGGACAACTATGAGAGCTAAAAGCAAACTGGGATGGAAAGGGTGTAAGATCTGTGTGTGTGGAATGCAAAGCTGGGACAGGACAGGAGGCAGCATGATACAGCATGATAGATTTATGGAGAGGACCGCAGATAAGATACCGGGGGAAAAAGGGAGTGAGGAGAATAGGTGCTGACTTACTGTGTGATCATGCAGAGAGATAAGTGCAGAAGGGAGGAGCTGCCTGGACTGACCATAAAGTAACAAGGAAGTGAAGTGATCTGCTACACAGCCCCGCCCCCTCCCCCCTACTCCCGACATCAAGCTGACAGCTTCTCTCTCCCTCTCTCTCCCTCCTCTCTGTTCACACACTCAGCGGCACTTGATGCTGCCAGAGCTGCTGAGTGTGGAGAAGGAAGGACAGGAGGGATGGCCAGTGTAAAAATATCGGCCTAATTTTGATAATAATCGGCCCGATGCCGATTTATCAAAAATGGCCAAATATCGGCCAGCCGATATATCGGTCGACCTCTAGTTCAAAACATTCATCAATGCAAAGACCAGGATTGTCAGGACAGAGTGGACAAAAACAACGGGTGTCACGCCTAAATCCGCGCTTGCTACAGACACAACATCTTTTTTTGGGGGTTCGTTGGGTAGGGGTACTCTGGAGGACATACGGATAATGCCTCTCATGCAGCCGGCTTACTGCATTTGGTAGGGGATGGTGAGGTGCAGAACCGCCTGGATACAGGAGTTCTGTGACTATCTCATTATGGAATTTTAGAAGAGATAAAGTCCCACCTGAAGCTCTGTATAGCACATGAGCGTTCAGCAAAGCCAATTGGAATAAGGATAGAGACACTTTTTTGTACCAGCGTCTCGCCTTACGGTCAATTAGATATGGCGCCAACAACTGGTCGTTGAGGTCCACCCCTCCCATATTTTTGTTATATTCGTGGACACAGAGGGGTTTCTCCACAACACCAGTCGCCGTACGAATTTGGACTGTCGTGTCTGCATGAAGGGAGGTAAGAAGGAAAACATTCTTATTGTCCCTCCACTTCATAGCGAACAAGTTATTACACTTCAAGCAGGCTCTCTCCCCCAGCCTAAGACGGGCATCTACAAGCCTCTGGGGAAAGCCCCGGCGATTAGGTCGCACGGTGCCACATGCTCCAATCTGATGATCAAACAAGTTACTAAACAGTGGCACGCTCGTGTAATAATTGTCCACATACAAGTAGTACCCCTTTCCGAATAAGGGTGACACCAAGTTCCCACACTATCTTGCCAGCGCTCCCTATGTAATCCGGGCAGTTGACCGGCTCAACCTGACTGTCTTTTTCCTCATAAACCGTAAAGCTCCATACATAGCCTGTTTCCCTGTCACAGAACTTATAGAGCTTGACCCCGTATCTGGCACGCTTGCTGGGAAGGTACTGCTTGAAAGACAAGCGGCCAGAAAATTGAATCAGGGACTCATCAACGCAGACAACTTGATCGGGAATAAACAAGGCTGCAAAACATTCGTTGAAGTGGTTTATGAGGGGCCGAATTTTGTAGAGCCGGTCGTATTCAGGGTCTCCACGTGGACGACAAAGTTCATTGTCGTTGAAGTGCATGAACCGCAAAATCTGCTCGTATCGTTTCCTGGGCATGGAGGCTTAGAACACGGGCATGTGGTCAATTGGGTGCGTGGACCAATAAGCACGCAATGACGGGAATTTATGTGTGCCCATGTTGAGAAAAAGGCCCAGAAAAGTCTTCAATTCGGAAACCGTAATTTGTTTCCAATCTTTGGCAATGGAAGGCAACTGGGGACTAGCGGCGATGAATTGACCAGCATATAAATTACTCTGGTCCACAATAGATCTATAGAGATCTTCCGTGAAAAACAGCGAATAAAAATCAATTGGCATAAAATCGGCTGTTTCCACCTGAATACCGGGTTGGGCAGTGAATGGGGGAAGTACGGGTTCTGCAGAAGTGGTGGGGACCCAATCAGGATAGGCAAATTCTGCAGGAAGGGCACTATGGGCACAACGGGCCTGCCTTTGTCTTCTTGGTGGCAGCGGGACACTACTTGTGCTTGCCACCTCGCCAGCTTGAACTACACTTATGGGACTCGCCACGTCACCACGTGATACTGCAGTGCTGGATGTACGCCCAGGCTGTACTAGGCCGCTGGTGCTTGCCAATTTACCAGAAGGAATAGCGGCGCTAGTACTACTCTGCTCCATGATACGAGAGACCTGCGGTTCTTGCTCCTCAACAACCTCAGAAGATCGGGATCGGGTACGCCTGACCTTAGCAGGGACCTCATCTTCGTCGTCAGAGCTATCTGACATGGAGCCGCTGACTTCACTGTCTTCTACAGAAGATATTCTGAGCCTGAATCTGACAGATGCGTGACCTCCTCTTCACTATCTGTCATGCTCAGAATCTCGTAGGCCTCTTTACTAGTGTACCTTCGTCTTGCCATTTTGGGCTCTAAATTTAGGGGTACACTAGTAAGATTCACAGGTAAAAAAGCACCTGACTGTCAGCAAATGTATCAAACGCTTAAAAAAAAAACTGTTAGCGATCGCAGGGATCAGGACTGTCTCTGCGAACGCTGCAGTTATGTGTGTTGTGTTTGGTAAGTGACAGTGATCGATCGATACTGCACTTGGGTGGGCTGGCCTGGGCGGAGGGGCTAAACGCAGGTGCTAGCAGGTATCTGGGCTGATCCCGCTAACACTGCGTTTTTGGGAACCCTAAACCGCTGGGGACGCTAGTATAGATCTGATCAGATCAGATATTGATCTGTTCAGATACTATACCACTAAGGGAGGTGTATGCTTTGCGCGTGGGTGTTAGCGTTACTGGCACTAACCTAACGCTGCCTGGGGCGACGCAGACCCTCTCTGGCGCTAAAACCTAATTGATATCACCCGCCGGGCGATCAGGGGGTTAAACCTTTATTGGGTTATATACGGCCGGTGCCCTGATGCTATAAAAAGCAAACTAACCAACCAGCGTCACCCGTAAAACTTATATGGTGATCACTGGTGAAAGGGTTAACTAGGGGCAATCAGGGGGTTAAAACCTTTATTAGGTTATATATGGGGGTACCTGACGCTATATAAAAACCTGACGGGTAACCTAAATAAATAACTGGCTAACCAGTGTCACCAGTAAAACTTATACGGTGATCACTGGTGAAAGGGTTAACTCTAGGGGCAATCAGGGGGTTAAAATAATATATGGGGGTACCTGACGCTATAAAAACCTGCGGCGAAACTAAAAATAAATAGCTGGCTATCTAGGGCACCACCGGCACTAAATACAGCGATCGGAAATACGATCGCTTAGTGACGCTGGCGTTAGGGGGTGAAAGGGTTACCTTTGGGGCAATCAAGGGGTTAAACCTTTATTAGGGGGGGGGGGTTAGGGGGCTACCCTGGACCTAAAGGGGCCTAAACCTAACTGCCCTGCAACTTTTTACTGTCACAAATGACACTGATTGCAGTGATCAGTAAAAAAATTATCGCTGCAAACGGTGCACTGTGACTGGGGGTACTGGGGGTGACTGAGGGGTGAAAAGTGTGCCTACGTGTACTGGTGTCAGTGGGCTGTTGGTGCACTTACTGTGAGATGTCTTCTCTCCTCGCGCCGGATCGAAAAGACCGCCACGAGGAGAGATGACATCACTTCCTCTGCCTGTGTTTACATTACACAGGCAGAGGAAGGTTTTCGTTCGCCGGGAGCGATCGCGAGGGGGTGGCCGGAATCGAACGGCCGTCCCCTCATCACGGATCGCTCCCGAACAAATGACCACCGTTCACTGTATAGAAGTGGGGTCCGATCGGACCCCCCAACTATACGAAGGCAGTCACGTACCGGCACGTGATTGTGCCTGTCCGTGCCATTCTGCCGACGTATAATTACAGTGGGCGGTCGTTAAGTGGTTAAACAAAAGAAGAGGGACAAGTTTGAAAAAAACAAGATTTTTTAGTTTTTGCTATAATAAATATCAATTTATTTATTTTTTTAAACAAATTTTTTCCTCAGTTTAGGCCGATATGTATTCTTCTACATATTTTTGGTAAAAAAAACCCGCAATAAGCGTATATTGATTGGTTTGCGCAAAAGTTATAGCGGCTACAAAATAGGGGATAGATTTATAGCATTTTTATATATATATATATATATATTTTTTTACTAGTAATGGCGGCAATCAGCGATTTTTTCATGACTGCGATATTGCGGTGGACACATGGGACACTTTTGACACATTTTTCGGACCATTCACATTTATACAGCGATCCGTGCTATAAAAATGCATTGATTACTGTATAAATATGACTGGCAGGGAAGGGGTTAACACTAGAGGGCGATCAAGGGGTTAAATGTGTTCCCTAGGGAGTGATTCTTACTGTGGGGGGAGGGGACTGACTGGGGGAGGTGACTGATAGGTGTCCCTATGTACAAGGGACACACCATCGGTCTTCTCTCCCTGACAGGATGTGGATCTGTGTGTTTACACACACAGATCCACGGTCCTGCTCAGTTACTGGGCAATCGCGGGTGCCCAGCGGCTATCGCGGCCGCCGGGCATGCACATCGGGTCCCCAGTGACGCTGCGCGCGCCCCCTAGTGGCTCAGGAAGGCGCAAAGTCATATGACGTCCGCCCACAACAAGAGGCTCTTCGTCTCGCCGTCGTTTGACGGCGGGCGGTATTGAAGTGGTTAAAGAGCTTCAGGCATATCCATAAATTGAGTGAGCTCAAAATTCACACAATCGGATGAGAGAAGTTAACATTTCATGTTTATTTTCCTGTGCCACGCTTGCTTTAATTATAATAAAAGCAAATTGTTAATAAATTCCTTCTTTCCAGTGTATTTATAGTATAAATTACACATCCACAGTTGTGTGGACAAATAAGCACTGAATGCTACTTCTTACAAACTGCAATCAGTTTGTGAGTTTTTGACAAACACCCCTGTGAGCTTTTTATCTGGGCTTTTTGTAAAGAAAGAACAGTCACATAAGATGGGACAAAGATGCAGGACTACATAGCCAGGTTAAAGTTGAACTCCAGGTAAATAGCTAAATATAGTATAGATGAACTGTGTATATATAGGAGCTGTTTTACCTGCCAAAGGATTTGTATTTCTGACCTTTCATCCTTAAAAGTTTATAAACATTTATGGACCCAAATTATTCAATACTGAAGTATAGGTACCAGCATCCCCATTACATAATCGTAATTTTAGATACAATAGATGGGACTTTCAAGGTAATTATTTTTACAAATAAAAATCTTTATTTATAAACCTCATAAAGTACTCTATTAATGCATAAAATACGTTTTAGTACACCACCCTGCTCATGTCTTATTCAACACCATGTTGAAGTACACATATTACTTTCAATTGTTATTAAGAAGATTTGGACTTCTTCGGAAGTGGTTGGTGATCAATTAAATCAGTGTAAATATGACAGAACTTGTTTATGACCAGTATTTATGGGCATTGCCAAGGCCAGGACACTAGGATGGGAGCCAGGGGAATAGCACAGCAGTCCTACCTGAATCCCATTTATGTTGAAGAGGGGGTGATTATCCAAGTGATACAGTGTAGATCGGGTAAGAATTCACCAAACAGTCAAACACCAATATTTGGTGTCAGGAACAAGATATAAATTGTCCACCCCAGTTGCGGGAGTAGTGGCCACTGGACCTTTATAGAGGGGACTGTGTGCGCTTGATGGGAACCCACAGACAGGCCGCTGTGACCTGGTCCTACGTTTGGACAATTTATATCCTGTTCCTAAGATCTAATATAGGGGCCTGACTATATGGTGGAAATCTTACCTGAACTATATATATTCCATTTACATATAAAATGCAATTTATCAATAAATATAGTCCATAATATAAAGTGTACTATATAACGGTTACCCCCAAAAAAGCTCTTAAATGTGGTTTAGGTGTTCAGCTTCAAACATCACACAGCTGTCATTGCTTAATCTTCCTTCTCCTTAATGTGGTTAAACACACTCGCCAGATATTAAAGTGGATGTAAACCCTCCATACACCCAGTGAAGTGAACAGCCTCAGATGATACACAGAGATGAACCAAATCTCCCTACATAGGTTTTACATCCATATCTGCTGTCTTCAGCTTTATATACTTTTTAGAATGTTCAGATCTGTTAAGAGATTTTCTCTTCCTGTTTAAAACAGAGTGTGATGTCTGGGCATACAGCCAAGATAGCTAAAATAGCTGATTGGAGGAAAGGCACACACCCCTTCTCCACATAGACAGAGACTCTCAGAGGTGTTTTGTAACAGGACCAGCTCCCTGCTAATCTATTTATAGCAACCTCCCCCTACAGAAATTTCAGGCTGCTTTTATCTGATGTGTCCGAGAATTTGTCAGGAGTTATCACTCTGATAACAGAGGAACTGTTCAGGGGAGAGCTACAGGACTTGGCTCATTGAAGAGAGATAACAAAACACTGCAGATATATGTGCCCAGCTCAAATTTGCCTTATATGCTTAAATCCTTGCTGCCCAATGCTTGTATCCGTTAGGAAAGGAAAATCCCAGAGAAGAGGCAGCCAACATAGCCTAAGACCATACAACTATATTACTAATATATTACTAAATAAGTAAAATGACAATTACAGCACTGAGGAAACACTTGCCCAAACATATAGGAGGTGCCGTA
Source organism: Rana muscosa (assembly GCA_029206835.1). Lineage (NCBI taxonomy): Eukaryota > Metazoa > Chordata > Amphibia > Anura > Ranidae > Rana > Rana muscosa. The sequence continues at coordinate 154,550,584 of CM055128.1, forward strand.
CCATCAACCAAAGGTAATGGCGTCACAGTGCAAAGACACAACCGACGTGCATTTCATTAGTCCTTCCGGAGCTTTCTGTGCATCTTGCAGCAATCAGTATACATCCATTAACCCACGTGTCAAACACAAATCTGGCATCCAGGTCATTTCATAGGGCCCTGACACCTATCCTGCAGCGGCAGCACCCCCCCTTGTCTCCTCCCCCACCTTGTCTCAGCAGTCGGTGGCAGAGAGGATGACATAACTCTTTTGGCAGACCCTGTGCTTCTCTGTGCAGCCACAGAGATGCTCGTCTCTGCCCCCCCATCTCAGCAGTTGGCAAAAGAGAGGACAAAGCTCCTCCTACAGATCCTGCGCCTCTATGCAGCTGTGGCACCCCCTTGTCTCCACCTGCTTTGGCATCAGCATTCAGCAGACTCCAGCCCTCCTCCAGACCCTGCACTTTCTGCTTTCCAGCTCTGTCCTCTGCTTCTTCCCGGTAGCAGCACAAGATAAGGGGGTGCACTGTGATGTAAGAGGGGGGGGGGGCTCTTGACATCTGATGCAAAAGTGGGATTGGGTGCTCTGGACATCTAGTGGTACAGATACAACCCGGCCTTTTGATGTATTGGGACCTCTGGAATACAATGTGTTCAACCCACTTTGTGTCATTTTTGAGATGGGACTGAAAAATGCATTAAGAGATGTGAAAAGGTCCAAAACTATTGTGTGTAAGTTTATAATCATTTAAAGTTTCTGACCAAGAAATGAAGAAAGTCAATTTGTTTATAAAATGCAAGAAACACTCATTTTGTCTGCAACAAAAAACAAAAGAAAATTTGTCCAGAATCTATATAGTAGGATACTGTTGGAGATGATAAACTAGTAAACTCTCCCCACAAACAAGAAAAGATTCAGCTTTGGAGAGCCTCCATCAGGGCAGTAAACCAATAAACTTCTGCATAAGGGTGTCAATGTCTGCTACATAAAATTTCTCACCTATACTGCAAGGAAGCTGTGGTTGCTGTCAGTGGCAGATTCCAGGCAATATAGGTTTAGATAGGAATACTTTCAGACATGGGCGTGTATATAAGTAAAATGGGAAATAATGTTTTAATTCACAAAGCTTGTTATATTGCGCTTCCTACAAATCTGCAACCAAAAATACTATATGATATGAGCAATAGTACAAATACATTTAATAAGTGCCTTCGATATCATGAAATTAGGGGTCTGAGATTTCTGATGACAGTACCAGAGTGGTTGATTTTTATCTTTCATTGTGCAGGTACTGCTGTGCCTTTAAAATAAAAAAATAAGTACATGTAACCTTACCTTTTATGGTTTAGCAATCATTTTTTTGCTGAAACAATATACACTATATTACCAAAAGTATTGGGGTGCCTGCCTTTACGCGCACATGAACTTTAATGGCATCCCAGTCTTAGTACGTAGGGTTCAATATTGAGTTGGCCCAGCCTTTGCAGCTATAACCGCTTCAACTCTTCTGGGAAGGCTGTCCACAAGGTTTAGGAGAGTGTCTATGGGAATGTTTGACCATTCTTCCAGAAGTGCATTTGTAAGGCCAGGCACTGATTTGGACAAGAAGGTCTGGCTTGCAGTCTCTGCTCTATTTCAACCCAAATGTGTTCTACCGGGTTGAGGTCAGGACTCTGTGCAGGCCAGTCAATTTCCTCCACCCCAAACTCGCTCATCCATGTCTTTATGGACCTTGAGTTGTGTACTGGTGCACAGTCATGTTGGAACAGGAAGGGGCCATCCCCAAACTGTTCTCACAAAGTTGGGAGCATTAAATTTAGGGCTGTTACTGATTACAATTTTCGTGTTCGATTAATCAATTTTTTTTTAATCGATTAATCGACTAATTTTGATTAATTATAACGCACATGGATATCCAACTACTTTTAGCTGATCTCCTTGCAGGCTGATTCCCAGTGCAGCTACCAACCACTGGAAAAATGGATAGCAGGATACAAAAAACACACAAAGGCAGCGCTCGATGGGAATAGCATTAAAACTTTTATAGTCTTCAAGTAGGTAACAAAATAAATATTGCAATGGAGATAAAATCGATGTAGCTACATAAACTGTAAAAATAGTGCGAGTAATACCAAACGGTAGCAAAAGCAGTCATAAAAACATGTAGCTAAGTATGATACTGGTATAAAAATGTGTACAACGATACCACTGCTGAATCCAGATGAGGAGGGGTTAGCATGAGTCCGTCGGCATGTAGATGTCCCGTGAAGGGAACTATCACAACTCCCAGTGGATGGCTGTAGAATCCCAGGTTGATAGAGGGAAGTGTAACAGCCCTTGCGTGTGGCAGATAGTAAGGTCCCGCCGGCATGCAGATATGAAGGCACAGCAAAGGAGCCCTTCAGATGGACATGGCAAGCCCAAAGAATTTTGATCGATCAAAGCAATGAATCGATTAATCGAGGAATTAATAGTTAATTTCCACAGCCCTAATTAAATTGTCCAAAATTTCTTGTTATGCTGACGCCTTAGGAGTTCCCTTCACTGGAACTAAGAGGCCAATCCCAAGCCCTGAAAAACAACCCCACATCATAATCCCCCCTCCACCAAATGATTTGAAACAGTGCACAAAGTAAGGTACTTTCTGCATGTCAATTATGTCTAGACATTTTAAACCACAGGTCAGTCCACTGGCCTTCCAACTTTTGGAGCCAGACTCTAACCAGTGTGCAATGGCGGTTTTAAAACTACCCTGTGATTAGTAAGAATAAGGAATGCCCTAGTGTCAGTGGGAGGATTAAAAGTGTTCCATCTTTGGTGTCAGTGGAGAAAAAGAATGCCCAGGTCAGTGATAGTGAGATTTGCCTTCACCTCAGTTGTCAATGGACAAAAAAAAGGACAGTGAGAGCGGGATTCTGCTCTTACCAAGTAGCAGGCCTAAATTTGAGGACTGCTGGTTTAAATATTTTCTGAGCCCCACACTCCTAAACCTTGATGTACATATATTTCTCCTTTGTATTAATATATTGAGGACAAAATAAGTATGTGGTATTGCTGGTTTTTCACAGGTTGCTGTCTTGTATCCTGAGAAAGGGTCCCTCAGACACTATAGTCTTTATGTACCGTATATACTCGAATATAAGCCGAGATTTTCAGCACTTTTTTTTAGGCTGAAAGTGCCCCCCTTGGCTTATACTCAAGTCGCCGCCGTCTGTCTACCTGATCAGTGTGTCATGCAGACAGACGGCGGCCATTCCAGTGTTCAAAAGCTGCGCCTCCTCGTCTGTGATAGGCGGAACACTCAATTTCCCAGCAGTCAGTGTTCAGCCTATCACGGACATCCTCTCATCCTCGTCCGTGTTATGAGGATGAGCGGATGTCTGTGATAGGCGGAACACTGAATGCTGGGAAATTTAGTGTTCCGCCTATCACAGACGAGAATGGCCGCCGTATGTTTTTATGACACGCTGATCGGTGGATGCAGAGCGGCACAAAGAATGCAAAAGGGGAAACGGAGGCTGCAGATGGGCACACAGAGGCATGCACAGACACAGGTAGGCTGCAATGGACACAGGGAGGTACACGGGACACAGTGAGGTAGGCAGATCTGCACAGTGAGGCATACAATAGACACAGTTAGGTAAGAAGCTGCAAATGGGCATTGTTGACCCTCTTTTCCACTTACAGTAGCTGCTGCATTTCTCACCCTCGGCTTATACTCGAGTCAATAAGTTTTCCCAGTTTTTTGTGGTAAATTAGGGGCTTCGGCTTATATTCGGGTCGGCTTATACTCGAGTATATACGGTAATTAGTGTTAAAAGCAATGAGCAGTAACTCGCAGCAAGCACTCAGATCATCTTCTATTAGCTTAACTTTGTATACTGTATACTTCATGTCCTGTAATGCCATCAAATTATGCATTTTTCAGTTTTTTAAATGAAAGGCCAAATTGTTACTATGACAATAATACATTGTAGTGAAGTATTAAAAAGGCAGCCTTGTTCCCAAAATCTTGATGTAGGATTTTAGAACTGCTATTTATCTTAGAAAGTTTAACAGGAGAACATTAATTTGGCTAAAAGCTTTTCAGAGATGTGTATGTAACGCTCAAAAATATATTGATCAGGTTCCTTAAGTCACTTTCATGCTATCCTTCATGAAGAAAATTAAGAAGCTATATTAATTCTCCCTTGTCTTGTTGACAAAAGTGTAAGTTTTGGATCTTTTGACGCAGAGAGTGAAAATAGATGAACATTATCTTAAGTTTTTTTTTTTTGGTAAGCCCAGTGGCAGGTAAATGACACACTTTCAGACATTTTGTCGCAAAATATTTTATCATAGGTGTATTTTAAATGATAGAGACAGATTATCAACCAAAACTTCAGAAAGAACACATGCTACAAATGATGTAAATTGAGTTGCAGTTTAGTAAGTAAAATAAGTATTTGATCGCCAAGCAAAACATGACTGAGTACTTGGTGGAGAAACCCTTGTTGGCAAGCACAGAGATAAGATGTTTCTTGTAGTTGGTTACCAGATTTACACACATCTCAGGAGGGATTTTGGTCCACTCTTCTTTACAGAACTTTTCTAAATCCTTAAGGTTTCTTGGCTGTCACTTAACAATTCGAAGTTTCAGCTCCCTCCAATAATTTGGAGGGCGACCACTTCATGACCTTAATGTGTTTCTTCTTGGGCCACTCCTATGTTGCTTTGGCAGTATGTTTCGGGTCATGCTGGAAGATCCATCCATGACCCATCCTCTGTGTTCTGGCTGAGGGAAGAAGGTTCTCATCCAAGATTTTACAATATATGCCCCCTCAATGCGGCTAAGTCGGCCTGTACCTTTAGCAAAGAAACAGCCCCAAAGCATAATGTTTCCACCTCCGTACTTGACTGTAGTGATGGTGTTCTTAGGGTCATAGTCTGCATTTTTCTTCCTCCAAACAGGGCGAGTCGAGTTAATGCCAAGGAGCTAAATTTTGGTCTCCCCATACTTCTCTGAATCATTTAGATGTTCATTGACAAACGTCTGACGGGCCTGGACATGTGCATTCTTCAGGAAGGGGACCTTGCGGGCACTGCAGCATTTCAATCTATGGCGGCGTATTGTGTTACCAATGGTAAGCTCTTCTTGTGTAGTTCTGGGCTGATCCCTCACTTTTCTGAGGATCATCCTTACCCCATGAGGAAAAATCTTGCATGGAGCTTCAGACCAAGGGTGATTGGTTATTTTGTATCTCTTCCATTTGCGAATAATCGCTCCAACAGTTGTTTCCTTCTCACCAAGCTTTTTGCTGATGGTCTCGTAGTCGATTCCAGCCTTGTGCAAGTCTACAGTCTTGTCCCCGATGTCCTTTGACAGCTCTTTAGTCTTGCCCATGATGGTGAGGTTTGAATGGAAGAAAGAGATTCTGTGTCTTTTATACACATAACGAGTTAGTCATTAGGAGTGCCTTCTTAAAGTGACAGGACTAATCTGTGTACCACATGAGCACATACTGTAGCCAGTCTGTGGGAGCCAGAATTATTGTTGGTTGATAGGGGGTCAAGTACTTGTTTTACTCACTGAACTGCAACTCAATTTATAACATTTGTATCATATGCTTTTTCTGGATTTGTGGTTGATATTCTGTTTCTATAATTTAAAATACATCTATGATAACAATTCTAGACTCTTAATTTCGAGCAGGTGCTATATTTCCCCTTTGGATTCCTAGGGGGTTAGTGGAGCAGGGATTTATAGGTGGGTAACTCAACAAAGCAGCGTGGAATAGTAGGGGTTTGGAGAGGGAGTCTGTTTTTATTCATTCAATTAGTAGGTTGAAGGGGAAAAAAAACCCACAGATTCCTTGATCAATGCAATCAATGTGTATGCAGGGATCTTCCCCACTACACTGTTGTATTCTGACAGCGGGGACTCTTTCCACCGCCGTAGCCCCTCCCCTTCCCACCAGAATACATAGATCAGTGTTGCAGCTATTGACAATGCTGTTTTTCCAGTAGAAGTATTGTACAGAAGTCAGTCTGACTAACAGGCAGGGCGCTTACATGTATATTCAGCTTGGGACAGGTGTCTGGATAAAGCATTTTAACCTGCTTTATTTCTGAGCACTGCTAAGAACTGTCTCTGCTGGGCAAAGACACCAAAGGTGATAATGTATAGACTGTGATACTTCACTTTGGGTAAAAGCTCTGAGTTGGTGAGATTTTATTCTTTATTTTGAGGTAAAGACAAGCTGGCTTGTTTGTACTGATGAGGCTCCTCTGTTAATTCCTGATCCCCTGAATGTATAAATATGGTGGGAGGAAATAAGGAAGAGTGGTTCAAGCACAAGCTTGCACCACTCTTCTAAACATGACAAAATGGAGCAGATGTTGCTTTGCATGCCCCTTTTTTTATTGGGAGTGGTCAGTTCTGTGACAAATATGAAAAATGTTCACCAAGTCTGTTTACCGGTAACCTGATTGGCTGATGCAACATCGAGGGCAGGAGAAGACATCAAGGACAGAAGAAGGATGGCGCTGACCAGAAGAAGGTAAGTGCTGGGCTGGGGGGGAACTGGCTGCATTAGAGGGGGCAAACTGGCTGCATTGGAGGGGGCAAACTGGCTGCATTGGAGGGGGCAAACTGGCTGCATTGGAGGGGGCAACTGGTGGCGTGTCGCAAAAATGGAGGAAGTTTATATATAAAATTTGGGGGTGGCCCCCCAAACATTTGGAGCAACAGCCGCCACTGATGGAGAGGTTACTGAAATGGAAATATGCATGGAGGAGAAAAAAGAGGCATTTAAAAGCTTCCAGCATGCATGAGGACAAAGGGGACATTCTCAGCATATTACAATCATGGTAATTAGGGAAGGATGAAAGAAATACAATACATTAGCATACATAAAATGTGATGTTAATGGAGAAAACTTACCCTAATATAGTCCTCCTGCAGGACTTGTATAATGGCAGAACAGGTGTCTGGGATTATGAGGCCCAGAGCCTGGGGGGGGAGATGCCTGTCGTGAACTTCAAGTCCTGCAGACTTCTCCCTGTCGCCAGGTAACGTAAGGTGGCGATGAGCCTCTGCTCAGCACTGATGGCTTCCCGCATAACGGTGCTCTGCCTGGTAATATAGGGGGACACCAAAGCCAAAAGATGCTGAAAAACAGGGTCAGACATCCACAGAAAATTCCTGTAGTCCTCAGGATTATTCTCCACGATCTCCCGCAGCAGAGGCATATGGCAGAATTGGTCCCGCTAGAGCAACCAATTCTTGGTCCATGAACTCCTCCTCACCCCGTTCATGGACTCGTCTTGGTCTAAAACAAGCAGACCAACACCAAGCGCCCGCACAGCACGAACTCGACGACGAGAACGTACCCACGACATGGCTAGGAAACGGTCGTCTTATCAGAACGTACTAAACAGAACGCACTTTAGAACAGCAAGGCCTATGAAGAACGAACTGAAATTCAGAAACGAACGGGCAAGAACGCACTGTAAAACAGATACGACCTGCCTACATGCCCTGAAAGACAAGATACGAACCCACAAGCACAAACTGAACCGCAGAAAACGAACTGAAAGCACGAAGACTGAAAAGCGCGAATCGTCTCTTCCCAAACTTTTACTTCACACGCGGTAACACGAGATCAGCAAAAGCCGCCCAAGGGGTGGCGCCAGGGAAATCGATCTTCCCCTTTATACTGCCGTCGTACGTGCTGGACGTGACCGCGCAGAACAACGACGAGATTTGGAATTGTCAGTGTGTACGCATGGAAAGCTTGACGAGAAACTCGTCAAGGTTGACAAGAATCTCGTCGAGAAAAACAACGTGTTTTTAACGACGAGAAACTCGGTCGTGTGTACGAGGCTTGACTTGTATCCTAGTGCAGACATCTGGAAAAATCAATAAGCCGATGATCGCACAAGCAGGAAATGACTTTCTCTTGGGAGCGTTCTGTACACCATCTGTGTCCAGAACACCTCCAGGTTGCCATATTGCATTGCATTTTACAGAAAATTACAGTGCTGCTAATTGGAAAGGGAACTTTTAATAACATTCAATTACAATATTGAATATAGCAATTATAAACGCTATATTATATATTTTGTATTTGTTTTTTCCCCTGAAAGTGGAGTTACCCTTTAACTTGTTAGTAGAGCATGGCTTTCTCTGATCCAATTTTATTCCTCCTATTCAAATTATTCTATTTGAGTAAATGATTGTATTTACATCTTGTTAATCATCAGCACCCGTTAAAGGGGTTGTAAAGCTTCGTGTTTTTTCACCTTAATGCATCCTATGCATTAAGGTGAAAAAACACCTTGCACCCCCCGAGCCCCCGTTTTACTTACCTGAGCCCGAATCTCTGTGGGCACGATCCCTCGTTGCTTTACCCCAGCTCTTGTGGGCTCTTCATTGGATGATTGATAGCAGCGCAGCCATTGGCTCCCGCTGCTGTCAATCAAATCAATGACGCGGGGGGCTGGGGCAAAGTGATACACTCGGTGGCTATGGCTGCCGAGTGTATCACACGGGAGTGCGCCCGCAAGCTTAACCCTCTTGGGAGAGAGCTTCCCAGAGGGGGGTTAGCTCTTGGGGGGAGGAGCCGAGACAGCCTATGAGGGACCCCAGAAGATGAGGATCGGGCCACTCTGTGCAAAACCAACTGCACAGTGGAGGTAAGTATGACATGTGTTTGTTATTTAAAAAAAAAAAAAAAAATTAAACCTTTACAACCCCTTTAATAGCACCAAATGATAAAATACATTTTTTTTTTTTTTTTTGCACAGTAGCATGTGTGTGCATATGTATAAAATATAGTATTTTTTTATGGCGATTTTTATAGGTTCAAATTGTGATTGACCAATATATAGAGGAAAATATTTTTAATTAACCACTTAACGACCGCCCACCGCCGATTTACGTCGGCAGAATGGCACGGACAGGCAGAATCACGTAGATCTACGTGACTGCCTTTGTACAGTTGGGGGGTCCATCCGGACCCCCCTTCTGTGCCGTGAGCGGTCGTTACTTCACCGGGAGCGATCCCAGATGAGGAGGCGGCCTTTCGATTCCGGCCCCCCCCTCGCGATCGCTCCCGGCGAATGGAAATGCCTCCTCTGTCTGTTTCAGACAGAGGAGGCAGGAGGAAGTGATGTCATCTCCTGTGCGGCGCTCACATATACCGAGCGCCGTACAAGAGAAGACATCAGGTCAGTGAGCACAACACTACACTGACACCAGGACACATAGGAACACTAATCGCCCCCCCCAGGACCCCCAGACCCCCCCAGATCACCCCCCAGATCACCCCCCAGCCCCCAGTCACAGTGTCACTGATTGCAGTGACCATTTATTTAGTGATCACTGCAATCAGTGACATTTGTGACTGTGAAAGTGTCACTAAAGTTTAGTTTTAGGTCCAGTGTAGCCCCCTAACCCCCCCTAATAAAGGTTTAACCCCCTGATCACCCCCCAGATAACCCTTTCACCCCCTATCACCGCTGTCGCTATGCGATCATTTTTCTGATGGCTGTCTTAGCATCAGTGATGGCGATCGGTAGCCAGTAATTTTTTTTAGGTTCGCCGCAGGTTTTTATAGCGTCGGGTACCCCAATATATTATCTAATAAAGGTTCAACCCCCTTGATCGCCCCCCAGGTAACCCTTTCACCCCCTATCACCGCTGTCGCTAATCGATCGTTTTTCTGATGCTGTCTTAGCATCAGTGATGGCGATCGGTAGCCAGTAATTTTTTTTAGGTTCGCCGCAGGTTTTTATAGCGTCAGGTACCCCAATATATTATCTAATAAAGGTTAAACCCCCTTGATCGCCCCCCAGGTAACCCTTTCACCCCCTATCACCGCTGTCGCTATGCGATCATTTTTCTGATGGCTGTCTTAGCATCAGTGATGGCGATCGGTAGCCAGTAATTTTTTTTAGGTTCGCCGCAGGTTTTTATAGCGTCGGGTACCCCAATATATTATCTAATAAAGGTTTAACCCCCTTGATCGCCCCCCAGGTAACCCTTTCACCCCCTATCACCGCTGTCGCTAATCGATCGTTTTTCTGATGCTGTCTTAGCATCAGTGATGGCGATCGGTAGCCAGTAATTTTTTTTAGGTTCGCCGCAGGTTTTTATAGCGTCAGGTACCCCAATATATTATCTAATAAAGGTTAAACCCCCTTGATCGCCCCCCAGGTAACCCTTTCACCCCCTATCACCGCTGTCGCTATGCGATCATTTTTCTGATGGCTGTCTTAGCATCAGTGATGGCGATCGGTAGCCAGTAATTTTTTTTAGGTTCGCCGCAGGTTTTTATAGCGTCGGGTACCCCAATATATTATCTAATAAAGGTTTAACCCCCTTGATCGCCCCCCAGGTAACCCTTTCACCCCCTATCACCACTGTCACTAAGCGATCGTTTTTCTGATCGCTGTCTTCGTGTCGGTGATGCCAATCGGTAGCCAGTCATTTTTTTTAGGTTCGCCGCAGGTTTTTATAGCGTCAGGTACCCCCAAATATGATCTAATAAAGGTTTTAACCCCCTAATTGCCCCTAGTTAACCCTTTCACCAGTGATCACCATATAAGTGTTACGGGTGACGCTGGTTAGTTAGTTTGCTTTTTATAGTGTCAGGGCACCCGCCGTATATAACCCAATGAAGGTTTAACCCCCTGATCGCCCGGTGGGTGATATCAATTAGGTTTTAGCGTCAGAGAGGGTCTGCGTCACACCCCAGGCAGCGTCAGGTTAGTGCCAGTAACGCTAACACCCACGCGTAAAGCATACACCCCCCTTAGTGGTATAGTATCTGAACAGATCAATATCTGATCTGATCAGATCTATACCAGCGGTTTAGGGTTCCCAAAAACGCAGTGTTAGCGGGATCAGCCCAGATACCTGCTAGCACCTGCGTTTTGCCCCTCCGTCCAGCCCAGGCCACCCAAGTGCAGTATCGATCGATCACTGTCACTTACAAAACACAACACACATAACTGCAGCGTTCGCAGAGACAGGCCTGATCCCTGCGACTCCAGTGCTGTAGGAGGTGATTTCACCACCACAGTTAAAAAAAAAAAAGCATATATGCCGAAGCATGGGGGCAGCAGGGGCAGCAGGGCGGAGGAGCAATTTTGCTCCTAATGCCGCATACATACGGTCGAAATTCCGACGGAGGCTTGCCCGTGGAAACGTTTGACCATGTGTGTGCGGCATAACTTTTTTGCGGGAGGATGCCCCCATGCTTCGGCATATATAAATGGTGCATGTATGCCCATCATTAGAAGTGGGTGGATGAAGGGCGGTATTCTAATGGTGGGCATACCCACCGATCAATCTCTTTTTTCGTTCAGCCAACAGGCTGCATGAAAAAAAAAGATTACAATACATGTCCAACAAGGACCAGCAACGTACTGGTATGTTGCTGGACTTTGAATGGTTATACCAGATTGATGCCTGCGGGTTTAGGCATCATCTTGGTATCATTCTTTTCAGCCAGCGGCCGGCTTTCATGTAAAAGCAATCACAGCGGCTAATTAGCCTCTGGACTGCTTTTACAAGCAGTGGGAGGGAATGTCCCCCCCCCCCGGATATAAAAAGCGCCATTGGGAAATTGGGAAAGCATTTTATCACACCGATCTTGGTGTGGTCAGATGCTTTGAGGGCAGAGGAAAGATCTAGGGTCTAGAAGACCCCAGTTTTTTCAAAAAAAGAGTACCTGTCACTACCTATTGCTATCATAGGGGATATTTACATTCCCTGAGATAACAATAAAAATTATAAAAAAAAAAATATATGTAAGGAACAATTTAAAAATAAAATAAAAAAGCAAAATTAATAATAAAAAAAAAAAAAAAAAAAAAAAAAGCACCCCTGTCCTGCCCTGCTCTTGCCCAATGGCGAACGCAAGCGTCGGTCTGGCGTCATATGTAAACAGCAATTGCACCATGCATGTGAGGTATCACCGCGAAGGTCAGATCGAGGGCAGTCATTTTAGCAGTAGACCTCCTCTGTAAATCTAACTGGGTAATCTGTAAAGGCTTTTAAAGGCTTTTAAAAATGTATGTAGTTTGTCGCCAATGCGCGTTTGTGCGAAATTTTAAAGCATGTCGTGTTTGGTATCTATGTACTCGGCCTAAGATCATCTTTATTATTTCATCAAACATTTGGGCAATATAGTGTGTTTTAGTGCATTAAAATTAAAAAAAGTGTATTTTTTCCCCAAAAAATGCGTTTGAAAAATCGCTGCGCAAATACTGTGTAGAAAAAAAAAATGCAACACCCACCATTTTAATCTGTAGGGCCTTTGCTTTAAAAATATATATAATGTTTGGGGGTTCAACATAATTTTCTTGCAAAAAAAAAATATGTTTTCATGTAAACAAAAAGTGTCAAAAAGGGCTTTGTCTGCAAGTGGTTAGAAGAGTGGATGTAAGCTTCCTAATGTTGTGTATAAAATGCCAGAACAGTTCAAAACCCCCCCAAATGACCCCATTTTGGAAAGTAGACACCCCAAGCTATATACTGAGAGGCATGTCGAGTCCATGGAATATTTTATATGTTGACACAAGTTGCGGAAAAAAGACAATTTTTTTTTTTTTATTTTTTTTTTGCACAAAGTTGTCACTAAATGATATATTGCTCAAACATGCCATGGGCATATGTGGAATTACACCCCAAAATAAATTCTGTTGCTTCTCCTGAGTACGGGGATACCACATGTGTGGGACTTTTTGGGAGCCTAGCCGCGTACGGGACCCCAAAAACAAAGCACCGCCTTCAGGCTTTCTAAGGGTGTAAATTTTTGATTTTACTTCTCACTGCCTATCACAGTTTCGGAGGCCATGGAATGCCCAGATGGCACAAAACCCCCCCAAATGACCCCATTTTGGAAAGTAGACACCCCAAGCTATTTGCTGAGAGGTATTGTGAGTATTTTGCAGATCTCGCTTTTTGTCACAAAGTTTTGAAAATTGAAAAAAAAAAAAAAAAAAAAAAAAATTTTCTTTCTTCATTTTCAAAAACAAATGAGAGCTGTAAAATACTCACCATGCCTCCTCAGCAAATAGCTTGGGGTGTCTACTTTCCAAAATGGGGTCATTTGGGGGGGTTTTGTGCTATTTTGGCATTTTATGGCCTTAGAAACTGTGATAGGTAGTGAGGAGTGAAATCAAAAATTTGTGCCTAGAAATCCTGAAGGCGGTGCTTGGTTTTCGGGGTCCCGTACGCGGCTAGGCTCCTAAAAAGTCCCACACATGTGGTATCCCTGTACTCAGGAGAAGCAGCAAAATGTATTTTGGGGTGCAATTCCACATATAACCATGGCATGTGTGAGCAATATATCATTTAGTGACAACTTTTTGTAATTTATTTTTTATTTTTATTTTTTGTCATTATTCAATCACTTGGGACAAAAAAAAAAAATATTCAACGGGCTCAACAGGCCTCTCAGCAATTTCCTTGGGGTGTCTACTTTCTAAAATGGGGTCATTTGGGGGGGTTTTGTGCTATTTTGGCATTTTATGGCCTTCGAAACTGTGATAGGTAGTGAGGAATGAAATCAAAAATTTGCGCCCTTAGAAATCCTGAAGGCGGTGCTTGGTTTCCGGGGTCCCGTACGTGGCCAGGCTCCTAAAAAGTCCCACACATGTGGTATCCCCGTACTCAGGAGAAGCAGCAAAATGTATTTTGGGGTGCAATTCCACATATAACCATGGCACGTGTGAGCAATATATCATTTAGTGACAACTTTTTGTAATTTTTTTTTTTTTTTTTTTTTTTTTTGTCATTATTCAATCACTTGGGACAAAAAAAAAAATATTCAATGGGCTCAACATGCCTCTCAGCAATTTCCTTGGGGTGTCTACTTTCCAAAATGGGGTCATTTGGGGGGGTTTTGTACTGCCCTGCCATTTTAGCACCTCAAGAAATGAGATAGGCAGTCATAAATTTAAAGCTGTGTAAATTTCAGAAAATGTACCCTAGTTTGTAAACGCTATAACTTTTGCGCAAACCAATAAATATACGTTTATTGACATTTTTTTTACTAAAGACATGTGGCTGAATACATTTTGGCCTAAATGTCTGACTAAAATTGAGTTTATTCGATTTTTCTTATAACAAAAAGTAGAAAATATCATTTTTTTTCAAAATTTTCGGTCTTTTTCCGTTTATATCGCAAAAAATAAAAATCGCAGAGGCAATCAAATACCATTAAAAGAAAGCTCTATTTGTGGGAAGAAAAGGACGCAAATTTTATTTGGGTACAACATTGCATGTCCGCACAATTTACAGTTAAAGCAGCGCAGTGCCGAATCCCAAAAACAGGCCTGGTCCTAATGGCCCGAAATGGTCCGGGGCTTAAGTGGTTAAGTAATGAAATTTCTGTTACATTAGAACTGGATTCAACAGAGTGAGCCTAAATAATTCTAAGAGTAAATAATGAGAGTTTATTATGAGCATTTAACTTATCAATTCTAATGTATATTGCACTGGAGCTGAAAGAACATGATCGCTTATTTTAGCTGAATAATGTACGGTATGTATTCAAAATTGATATGCACAGCTGGAAAGGAGAATCTAGCAATGTGAAAATGGTCATTGGATATTGAATATGGAATTTTCTTTTAAATATTATTCATGATAAAGATATTCTCCCGAAAATAATTAAACTCTAGAGAGATTTTTACATTGATATACTGCTCTCCGCTGTTTGGATGTAGGAATTTTCTTTCGTTCAGCCTGCAAGCCCAGCTTTTTTCTCTTTAGGTGTCATTTGGAGGTTTTTGAATTTCATAGACCAAAACTCTGACCGTGTCATCTTTTAAAAACTAACACCCCCCACCTTTCATACTAGGTTTCCTGTTACACCAATATTTAGCATGAAATACAGTCAATGTGCACAGCCTCCCACTTAAAGGATTTGCTGGGTTCTTATGCTTGCTGGCCTGACGTCTGTCATAAATGAAGTCAGCATGGATGTGTAAAGCTCCACCTGCACAGATGTATCATTCATTCACAAAAATCTGAATTAAAAAAAGCACAGCAGAGTTGACTGTAGATCTTAATGGAGCAGAAGTGTGATGACATCAGTTGATATTTGGTAGCGGACAGTCTGTACCTCTGTATGGACCAGGGGCAGGAGTACGGCTGGGTTCACACTAGTGCGAATTGGATGTGGGTTTCCCCCGCATCCAATTCACATGACAGTAGATTGTGATCGGCTCTCTATGGACCCAGTTCACATATCTCTGGGGCGGCTGTGGAGCGGATTGCACAGGGGTCCTGTTTGTTTTTGGCTCAGTTTCAGGGCCTAATTCAGGCAAAAATTCTGCCCTAATTCGTCCCTGAAACAGAGAACAGTGAAGCACGGGGCCCCTGCTGCGAGCCGCATGTGGCTTAGATGTGAACCCAGCCTAAAGGTCTGCAGGAGTCAAAGCGTTGCACTTGTGATCCACTGATTCCAAGCTCAAAAGGGTACATGCACATTATTGCTTTTTGCAAAACTGGTGCATGTGTTAATTTTATTTATTGCAAAAGATGGAGTTCTTCTTTAAGCATTGGCTGCACCGTTAGGTCTTTTAGGTAGCACACAGAATTTAGGCATGTCAGTTGGGCAGATACCACATACAGAATAAATGTAGACCTAAAAAAATGTATTCACACTAAAGCACCTAACTATAACCAGGAGCTCTTCATGAGACTGCACATTTATAGGAATATTGTGACCATTTCAATGGGTTAAAAATGTCTCTTTTTTTGTGTAACATTGTGACTTTTTTTTTCAATGTACAGTAAAAAGTATTAGAGTAGCTGTGTTGTATGTAGCAGGCTAGTACCACATTTGATTCATCTTAATCTAAAATGCAGGTTTGTAGAAAATGCTGACTATTGCATTGGTTCCATCCTTTTCACCCAACTTTTAAAAACTATCTGTTGTTAATTACACTTAACATAGCTTATTTCCCCATTTATACTAGTGAGAATAAGCTTGTGGGATGCCTTCTCTTACAGCAGCGGGATGCTCTGCGGAACAATTTAGAAAAAATCCAAGAGGAAATGGCTGCTCTGGAAGCCGTACTGCAAAAGCACAATACACCAAGCCCTTCTGAGAAGGAGCAAACCTCCACAGCTGAGCTTAACACAATAAGACTGCAGGAGGCATGCCAGAAACAAACAGACCATGGTAAATATGCATACATCAAAGCTGCTGTTTGTATAATGACTTACTGCTCACTACATATACTCCAGCTTAACACAGAGCCAGCATGCTGGTTAAAATTACTGTGCATTTCTGTTTTTTTTCCGTATGTGGCATATCAACTTAGCTAAGTGTTTAGCTTAAGCAGGTATCTACAACAGAGTTAAGGTAATCTGACTCTTGCGAGTAAGAGTGTACAAGTATATAGAAATAATAAAAATTGACAACAGAGTGTATATAGTGGGTGAATGTATGTTTATGGTATTAAAGCGGAGTTCCGACAAAAAATAAATAAAAATTAAGTCAGCACCTACAAATACTGCAGCTGCTGACTTTTAATATATGGACACTTGCCTGTCCTGGGCGCCTGCGATGTCAGCACCTGAAGCCGATTGTCATGGATATGCATTAATGTCTGTCTGCCATCTTACCTTTCCTCCTCATGTGTTCATCTTAGAGGCCAGAACCCTTTCACCTTGCTTCCTTTATAATCTCCTCCCAGCCTGACTCCACCCCAGGCCCTATCACAGAACACTATATTAACCTGTGCACTGCAAGCCTGCTTTGCTGATCAACGTGTTTGTTAGGCATTGTGTGTTTGGGTTCCTGCCTGCCGTGTGCTATGCCTGTCTCTCTGTTACGTTATTGGCTTGTCCCCGACTATCCCTGTCTGCTCGTGACCCTTGACCTTCGGCTTGTCTTTCGTTATCCTTGTCTGCTTGTGGCCCTTGACCTTCAGCTTGTTATTCGTTACTCTTACATCTTGTGCTGCTGCTTCCCATCTTGTCCCTTTATCCTACGGGGCGTGAGCTAGGAGACTCTAGGGGCCGCGACCTGGACCCAGCCTGCAGCATAACATCCTCACCACTAGAGGCTCTGGAGAAGACCTACTGGGTCTTAGACTCCGCGCCCTGGGGAATCTTGGCTCTAGCTTCCTATAGGATCCCGGTTGTGCTCCTCTGGTCCCGCTTTCCACAACCACCCAGTTTCCTATCCGCAGCAGTCAGCCATAGGGTTCACTACCTTGCGGTGCACTCCTGTCCCCCTACGGCTTGCATCTGTCACCTGGCCGTAGGTGACCTGACAGTTTGATCAGCCATGAACCCGGCTGACATGCCGCTCCCCGTGGCTGATCCATTGCAGGGCATAGTTCGCAGACTTGAAACCCAGGAATCGAATCAGACTCAGGTGATGCGATTCCTCCAGGATCTGGCTTCTCGATTCGAGCAGCTTCAGGCCTCCTTGGGAACCCCGAATCCGCAACATCAAGTAGAACCAGCGGTTGTACCTATCGCACCAGTCGCAGCCACACACTCACTAACACTGCCAGCTCCGTTCCGTTTCTCTGGGGACTCCAAGGCCTGCAGGGGGTTTCTCAGCCAATGCATGATTCATTTTGAGCTTCAGCATCAAAACTTCCTGTCTGACCGGGCTAAGGTAGCCTATATCATTTCCCTCCTCTCCGGTGAAGCTTTGGCCTGGGCTGCCCCCCTGTGGGAGAGGAATGATCCGGTGGTTTCCAGCCTGTCCGACTTCTTGAAGCTCTTTCGTAATATCTTCGAAGAGCCGGCTCGGGCTTCTTCAGCGGCTAGTGCTGTCTTACGTCTTCGCCAAGAATCTAGTTCAGTGGGACAATATGCTCTTCAGTTCCATATCCACACAGCTGAATTGAGCTGGAATAATGAGGCCCTGGTCGCTACCTTTTTACATGGCCTCTCTGACCGAGTGAAAGACGAATTAGCGGGAAGAGCCATTCCCGTCGGTCTGGACGATGTAATTTCGTTATGCAATCAGATCGACATTCGTTTTCAAGAGAGGTCCTTAGAAAAAAGACACCAGCACTCTCTGGGTTCTAGCCAGTCTGAGCTCCCCATCTTTCATCCTGTGGAGCATCCTCTACCTGCTGAGGAACCTATGCAGCTGGGCCGGACCAGACTAACCCCCGAAGAACGTGCTAGGCGCAGAACTCTGGGCCTCTATTGTGGTGGCAAGGGTCATTTTCTTGACTCCTGCTCGCTTCGTCCGGGAAACGCTCGGGTCTAATACATTTGGAAGGTGGAGTATTGGACCCAGAAACATCACCTTCTCGCCTTCTCTTGCCGGTGTTGCTTCATGTAGGCACTTCTCCTCAGTCAACCCTTGCATATCTGGTTTCCGGGGCTGCCGGCAATTTTATGGATTGGAGAACTGCTTCTTCTATGAAGCTTACCCTTTCACCTCTCACTACCCCATTGGTAGACTCGGCAATTGATGGCACTGTTCTCCCAGGGGGCCCTATTCGCTTCCAGACGCTACCCATTAGGATGTCGGTAGGGATTCTCCACCAGGAGTGGATATCCTTTCTTATTCTACCCAAGTCCTCTACCCCAGTTGTATTGGGCCTCCCTTGTCTACAGCTCCACTCTCCACATGTGGACTGAGTCTCTGGGCAGATCCTGGCCTGGGGTTCCTCATGTTTCTCGTCATGTCTTCTCAAGGTGACCCCCAAGGAGAGTCTTCCGGTTGCTGCCACTTCTGTTTCTTCTGATCTTCCCGCTGCATACAGCTATTACCGGGATGTGTTCTGTAAGAAATCAGCTGAGGTGCTTCCTCCCCACAGGTCTTTTGACTGTGCTATTGATCTTGTCCCCGGAGCAACTCTACCCAGGGGTCGTACCTACCCTCTGTCCATCCCAGAGACCCAGACCATGTCTGAGTATGTCGCAGAGAATTTGGAGAGAGGTTTCATCCGGAAATCCTCTTCGTCTGCAGGGGCAGGGTTTTTTTGTTGCCAAAAAGGATGGTACCTTAAGACCCTGCATCGATTATCGGGGTTTAAATGCGGTTACTATTAAAAATCGATACCCCTTACCCTTAATATCTGAGCTATTCGATAGGTTGAAGGGTGCCTCCATTTTCACCAAGTTGGATCTCAGAGGCGCGTACAATCCCATTCGTCACCCTCCCGTATTCGAATGAAAGACTGCATTCAACACTAGAGACGGGCATTACGAATACCTGGTGATGCCTTTTGGTCTGTGTAATGCTCCAGCCGTGTTTCAAAACTTTGTTAATGAAATCTTTAGAGATCTGCTGTACCAGTTTGTTGTCATCTATCTGGATGACATTCTGATCTTTTCTGAAAATCTGCTCGTCCACAGAAACCATGTCCGCACTGTACTTCAGCGTCTTAGAGAGAACAATCTCTATGCCAAGCTGGAGAAATGTTCCTTTGAATGTTCTGAGGTCCTGTTTTTGGGGTGCTTTGTCTCATGTTCGGGTCTTCGTATGGATCCTGGGAAGGTCTTGGCTATTACCAACTGGCCTCTTCCTGCTAGCCTCAAGGCCACGCAGCGCTTTCTTGGCTTCACTAATTATTATAGGCAGTTCATAAGGAACTACTCTTCCATTGCCGCGCCTATTATCGCTTTGACCAAGAAGGGTGTGAATGCCAAAGACTGGCCTCCCGAAGCTGTCTCTGCATTTCACAACCTGAAACAGGCCTTTGTTTCTGGCCCCCTCTTGAGGAGACCAAATCCTGGGAATGCATTTTTTATTGAAGTGGACGCTTCCTCAATGGGGGTGGGAGCTGTGCTTCTTCAAATCTTTGAGAAGAGACGTCAACCATGTGCGTTCTTCTCCAAAAAGTTTTCTCAGGCAGAGAGGAATTATGCCATCGGTGATCGGGAACTTCTCGCAATTAAATTGGCGTTCGAGGAGTGGCGCCATCTCTTGGAGGGTTCCCCTCACTCCATAACGATCTTTACCGATCACAAAAATTTACAGTATCTACAGAATGCTAAACGTCTGAATCCTAGACAGGCCAGGTGGAGTCTCTTCTTTGCCCGTTTTTTAATTTCACGATTACTTACAAACCTGGTTCCTGCAATGGTCGGGCTGATGCGCTCTCTAGGTCATTTGACACTTTGGACAAGGCGTCCACCCCTGAACCTGAGCCGATCATTCCAACCTCATGCATTGTTGCCCACTCTACCAACCTGAGGTCAAAAATTCCGCCTGGTAAGACCTTTGTCCCCACTGAGCTAAGAGCTAAGATCCTTCGTTGGGGACTTGATTCCAAGGTGGCAGGCCATTCTGGATTCCTCCGTTCCTTCCTACTCATCAGTCGTCACTACTGGTGGCCTAATCTCCGCTCAGACGTCAAAGACTACGTTAAAGCTTGTCATGTCTGCGCTCAGTCCAAATCCTCCACACAAGCTCCTGCTGGTCTCCTCATGCCCTTGCCCATTCCTAAGGAGCCCTGGGCTCATATTGCCATGGATTTTAGCACCGACCTCCCACTGTCTGAGAATAATACAGTCATTTGGGTGGTAATCGATCGGTTCTCCAAGATGGCTCATTTTGTTCCTCTTCCTGGTCTTCCTTCTGCCCCTGCCTTGGTTCCCATTTTCATTCGAGAAATTCTCCACCTTCATGGGGTTCCTTCTCATATTGTTTCCGACAGGGGAGTCCAATTCACGTCTCGTTTTTGGAGAGCCTTTTGCAAATCCCTCAAGATTGTCTTGGATTTTTCTTCTTCTTACCATCCCCAATCCAATGGACTGAGAGGGTTAATCAGGAGTTAGAGGTCTTTCTTCGCACCTTTGTGTCTTGTCACCATGACGATTGGTCCTCTCTACTCCCGTGGGCAGAATTCTCCCATAACAATCATGTGAATACCAGTTCGCAGAAGACACCCTTTTTCACAGTTTATGGAAAACACCCTCAACTTCCTCTTCCAATGATCTGTTCTCCAGATATTCCAGCTTTGGCTTTGGTTCAGGAGTCTCTCAATTCCGTTTGGGGTGACGTTCATGATTCCCTCCGGGCAGCTGCTGAAAAGTTCAAAGGCTTTGCCGACCACCGCAGGCGTAAACCGCCTTCTCTTCAGCCAGGGGACAAAGTCTGGCTCTCTACCAGGAACATCAAGCTCCGAGTTCCTTCTCTGAAGTTTGCTCCACGATTCATTGGTCCATACACGGTAACTGCTAAACTGAATCCGGTTTGTTTCAAACTCCAGATTCCTAAAAGCCTTAAAATCACTAACTCCTTCCATGTTGCTCTTCTAAAGCCTTTAGTCCTCAATAAATTCTCTCGTCCTCTCCCTACCGTGGCACCTCTCTCTGAGGATAATCAGGAGTACGAGATCAGTCAAATTCTGGACTCCCGACTCTGTAAAGGTGTTCTTCAGTACCTCGTTCATTGGAAAGGGTTTGGTCCTGAGGAGAGGTCTTGGATCACTGCATCTGAGGTCTTTGCACCTCGTCTGTTAAAGGAGTTTCATCTGAAGTTTCCCTCTAAACCTGGGCCCAGGCGGCGAAGGGGGAGGCCTCGTAAGAGGGAGGGTACTGTCATGGATATGCATTAATGTCTGTCTGCCATCTTACCTTTCCTCCTCATGTGTTCATCTTAGAGGCCAGAACCCTTTCACCTGGCTTCCTTTATAATCTCCTCCCAGCCTGACTCCACCCCAGGCCCTATCACAGAACACTATATTAACCTGTGCACTGCAAGCCTGCTTTGCTGATCAACGTGTTTGTTAGGCATTGTGTGTTTGGGTTCCTGCCTGCCGTGTGCTACACCTGTCTCTCTGTTACGTTATTGGCTTGTCCCCGACTATCCCTGTCTGCTCGTGACCCTTGACCTTCGGCTTGTCTTTCGTTATCCTTGTCTGCTTGTGGCCCTTGACCTTCAGCTTGTTATTCGTTACTCTTATATCTTGTGCTGCTGCTTCCCCTCTTGTCCCCTTATCCTACGGGGCGTGAGCTAGGAGACTCTAGGGGCCGCGACCTGGACCCAGCCTGCAGCATAACATCCTCACCACTAGAGGCTCTGGAGAAGACCTGCTGGGTCTTAGACTCCGCGCCCTGGGGAATCTTGGCTCTAGCTTCCTATAGGATCCCGGTTGTGCTCCTCTGGTCCCGCTTTCCACAACCACCCAGTTTCCTATCCGCAGCAGTAAGCCATAGGGTTCACTACCTTGCGGTGCACTCCTGTCCCCCTACGGTGTGCATCTGTCACCTGGCCGTAGGTGACCTGACACCGATTTGTCTCTCGGGTGGAGGTGCCAGCATCTTCGGTAAGGGAATCAGGAAGTGAAGTCTTGCGGCTTCACGTCCTGGCTCCCTACTGCGCATGTGTGGGTTGCGCTGCGCGATCCCATTGGTCCCTGCTGTCTTCTGGGCCTGTGGGGGAGGATTCCGAAAAACGGAAGTTCCATTTTTGGTCGGAACTCCGCTTTAATAAAAAATAGCCAGTTTTAGAAGAACACATAAGAACAAATTGTAGTTGTACCGCAAGTTGAGACTGATCCTGCCCAAGCTGTATCAAAATTGGGCATTTTTAAATATCTAAATCTCCATTGTTATGAATCTGAAACTGTACCAATCAGGGATTGCTTTTTGTTCTGTTGTATACCTGTGTGCTCCTTTTCTCCATGTGAGCCTCCACAGAATCCTCTTTTATCTGATGTAAGTACTTAACCACTTCCTGTCCAAGGTACGTCATATGACGTCCTGGAGTTTGAGTGGGGATATCTGAATGATGCCTGCAGCTACAGGCATCATCCATATATCATCTTTTTCGGCCGGCAATTCCCCTAAGAACAATCATAGCGGTAGTTCAGCCACTTGATCATTCTTACAGGCGGCGGGAGGGATCATCACCCCCTGCCGCCCACTGGTGCTTCTACCAGCTCGCCCACGCGATCGACAAGCCGGAGAACAAATCGGTCGCCCCTGGAACTTGAGCATTGAGATTTCTGGTGACCAGATGGTCCCCAGTTATCTCTATTATCCTCAGAGGCCCGGGTGCTACGTTACGACGCCACGTCCGGGCCGTCGGAAGTAAACAATGCTGGGGACTCGGCTGGAAAGGCCAAGACAGTTTTTATATATTTTTTTTATTTCTGTTTTTCCAGCCTGAAGGAGAGATGTTATAGACCCCATATCTCTCCATAAAGAGGACCTGTCATGCACTATTCCTATTACAAGGGATATTTACATTCCTTGTAATAGGAATAAAAGTGATCAAAAAAAATATTTTTTAAAGAGAAAGTGTAAAAATAAAAGTAAAATAAAGAATAAAAATAAAATACCTTGCGCACACATGTGAGGTATCGCCATGTGCGTTAGAACGAGAGCAACAATTCTAGCCCAAGACCTCCTCTAACTCTAAACAGGTAACCTGTAAAAAAATAAATAAACTTCGCCTATGGAGATTTTTAAGTACCCAAGTTTTAGCACCATTCCACGAGTGTGCGCAATCATGCGTAACATCATTACTCTTTCGTTCATGGACGGACACAGCTTCCTCTTGATAAGTGGGTATTATCCTTCATTCAGGAGTGACTAGGCAGAAAACTTGTAGAAAGTGTTAACACATCACACCTTATACAGTACCGCCCAGGGGGCGGACCCTCTGGGTATAACCCCTCTCCCTGCACCTCGCAGATCAGTTTTTTTCTGCCTAGCATAGGAGAAGGACATGGCTCCTTTCGGGCCCATTGGTCCGGGTTTTTTTTTTTCTACGTTTCTACGTTTTTTGTTCCTGTGATCTTCGATCAACTGCCGACTGGGTGACAGGCTGGATCCCAGATCCTTGTAGTCTCCCCAGTTTCGGCCATCGAGCGTGTGCCAACCCTAGCTACGCGCTGGGTTTTCCATGACATGCCGTCACTCCATGGGTGGCCGGTGAGCTTATGCTCCAGGGCATGCATATGATCGGTCTCTATGGCTCAATCACAGCATGCCGGGTCGACAGTCACCTCCGTAACTGCGCGGAAGATGATCTGTCCGGAATGTCTTCCAGCATAATCCATGCAGGAAAGGTAAGTAGCTCCCCTGCTTCGGCAGGAAGACTTGGCTGGACATTCCTGGAGAGATCAAGTAAGTGGTTTTGCCTTTCCTTCCTCTCTCCCTGTCTTCCCTCCTCCCTGGGCTCTGAAGGCTGGTTGCTGGGGGTCACCTGGGGGGGCTCCATCTGGAGCGGGGCTGCGCTGTAGGCTGTCATGAAATATGTCAATGTGCTGCTTACCTGTGTGTGTTTTCTCCCTCCATGCTGTCGGCGGCCATTTTCTTGTGGTCCACGCCGGTTTTGGCCTCTATCTATCGCTCGGCGGCCATTTTCTTGTGGTCCGCGCCCGCTTTGGCCTATGTCGACTGCTCGGCGTCCATTTTCTTATGGTGCACATTGTTCTTCAGCACGGCCGATTGGTGGCCATTTTGTGGAAGTCTTCGGCCTTTATAGTGCATTCTACAGACGCAAAAGTATACAGACACACGCTGACGGGATCAGACTGACACAGGCAGCGGTGGGAGAGCATCTCAGGCGGGAGCAGACGGCAGCAGTAGCGGTACCGTTCCAAGGGTGGTGACTCCTCTGGGAGACCCTGCATCTCTGTAGCAGCTAGGAGAGTGGCCTATTGTTACCTTGCCTGGAGTCCCTGTGGGTGTCAGGCGCGTGGGTCAGCATGACGTCACAAGCAGATGTCTTTTCCCCTGAAACACCTGAGTTGGCAGCTTGTGCCCCTGATGTATCTGTGGACGCTATGTCGGCAATCCTGGAGGCTTTTGTTGCCAAGGTAGAAGCGGCGCGTGGGAACACGGGGGGGGTAGGAAACGCTCCCTTCCCCCCCATCTTCTGGGGATAATTCTGATGCAGAACCAGGCCCGGCTGTGGCTCATGGCCCTGATTCTGATGCATCAGAGACTGCGGACCGTGACCGGTCGGACAGTGAGAATGACTCTAGGTCCGGCTCAACACGCGAAAAGGCTTTGGTATCTGACCTTATCACTGCAGTGCGGGATACGCTGAAATTGGAAAATGCTGCAGAAGCAACAGAGACGGCAGTCCCCTTTGGGTTCCGTAAGCCGGCCCGCACTGCTAAGGTGTTTCCTTGTGTGTCTTATCTTGACAAGCTTTTATACAAGGAGTGGGAAAACCCACTGAAGGTTTTTGCAGCCCCAAAAAATGTTGTGGTCCGGTACCCCTTTGAGGAGAGTTTCCAGAAAAGATGGTCCTTTCCCCCGGTAGTGGACCCCCCTGTGTCCAGACTTAACAAAGTTACCACGATTCCAGTGGAAGGGGCTCCTGTCTTCAAGGACCCTGTGGACAAGAAGGCTGAGGCACTCGCTCGCTACCTATACACAGTGGTGGGCTCAGCGGTGTGTGTGTGTTTATGCGGTGGCATTACGCCGCCTGATCTGGCTAAAGTGCTGGTCTGCGGACAAATCTTCCAAGAAAGCCCTGCTGGATCTGCCCTTTAAGGGTGACAGACTTTTTGGGGCCTCTCTGGATGACATCATTAAATCTGCCACAGGAAGTAAGAGCACGTTGTTTCCGCAATCCAAAAAGGGTAAGGAGCCACGCCAAAGGCAAGGGCCCTTCTTTACTACACACAAGCGTTTTTTTCGTCCGCCCAAGGCGGCAGGTAAAAGATCCCAGGCCGATAAAGCGCCTGCTCAGGGACAAAAGCGTCCTAGGTTTCGGAAGCCCAACAAGCCTGCGGACAAATCTACGTCCGCATGAAGGTCTGCCCCCACCCAACTCTCGGGTGGGGGGACGTCTTCGTGAATTCGCGACTCGGTGGACATCTGATCTCCGACCGGTGGGTTTGCAAAGTAATCTCCTCAGGCTACAAGATAGTTTCTCTCTTGTCCGCCAAACAGATTCTTTCCCTCCAACCTCCAGCTTCAGCCGACCCGTCGGGAGGCCCTGTATGGGGCGGTCCAGGATCTGCTGGAACGCGGGGTGATCATTTCTGTCCCAGGACAGGAACGGTTTTAGGGGTTTTACTCACATCTGTTCGTAGTGCCAAAGAACGATGGGGTTCGTCCAATCTTGGACCTCAAGGCCCTCAATTGCTTTGTGAAGGTACAAAGATTCTGGATGGAGTCGGTTCAGTCTGTAGTCACTGCTCTCCATCCAGGGGACTTTCTGGCGTCCTTGGACATCAAGGACGCATACCTTCATGTTCCCATATGCTCCAGGCATCAGAGGTTTCTGCGCTTCGCAGTCGGAGAGGACCACTATCAGTTTGTGGTCCTCCCGTTTGGCCTGGCATCGGCACCCAGGGGGTTCACCAAGGTGCTCGTCCCGATTCTGGCCCTTCTAAGACAGCGGGGCATCGCTATCATAGGCTACTTGGATGACCACCTTCTGAGGGCCGCTTCAAGCTCAGAATTAGAGGTGAGTGTGTCTATAACCGAGACTGTGGTTGGGTGCTAAACACGCAAAAGTCAGTATTGGTGCCGACTCAATGCCTAGTATATCTGGGGTTGATTCTGGATTCCTCACAGGCAAAGGTTTTCCTTCCTGTAGAAAAGTTGCAGACCCTTCGGGCTGCGGTTCGGCAGTTGACATCCAAAAGATGGTCGTCACTCCGTTTTTCATGCAAGTCTTGGGCCTCATGGTAGCCTCCTCCGAGGCGGTTCCATATGCTCAATATCACACTCGAGTGTTGCAGAAGGAAATTCTGTCCAGACGGGACAAATGCCCATCATCCCTGGATTATCAAATCCGGGTAAGCCACCTTAGTCAGGTGGTATGGTGGCTGACATCACCGGCACTTCTGCCTGGAAAGTCGTTCCTTCCTGTTCACTGGATGGTGATCACGACGAACGCCAGCCTTACCGGTTGGGGGGGGGTTGTCTGGGGTGTTCAGTCGACGCCGGGTCGCTGGACGCCGGAGGAATCCCGCCTGCTGATCAGTGTCCTGGAACTCCGGGCGATCAGGCTGTGCCTCTTCAAATGGTCTCAGAGGCTGCAAGGACGTCCAGTCAGGATCCAGTCAGACAACGCCACGGCGGTGGCATATGTCAATTATCAAGGAGGAACAAGAAGCTCAGCTGCAGCATCGGAGGCTGCTTGCATCCTGAGGTGGGCAGAAAGGAGCGTACCGGCCCTGTCGGCCGTGTACATTCCGGGTGTGGAGAACTGGCAGGCGGACTACCTGAGTCACCAAATGCTGGACCAAGGAGAGTGGTCCTTACACCCGGATGTGTTCCAGCTCCTCTGCCAAAGATGGGGCACGCCAGAGGTAGATCTCCTGGCATCCTGACTCAATCGGAAGGTATTGAGGTTTGTGGCCCGGTCAAAGGACCCATGGGCAGATGCAACAGACGTGTTAATGGCATCGAGGGGTCAGTATCGGCTAGTCTATGCCTTCCCTCCCATGAGGCTCCTTCCTCATCTGCTTCGCAGATTGGAGGCAGAGGAGATTCCAATGATCCTAATCGCTCCAGATTGGCCTCAGCGTCCTTGGTACGCCGATCTAGTACATCTAGTAGCAGACGTCTCCTGGCGCCTACCACTACGGGGAGGACCTGCTGTCGCAAGGTCCCATACTCCTTCCTGCTTTACAGTCACTGGCTTTAACGGCATGGCTATTGAGAACCAGGTTCTGAGAGACCGGGGCCTGTCAGATTCGGTGATCTCTACCATGAGAAGTTCT
The DNA here is from genome assembly GCA_029206835.1 of Rana muscosa. Lineage (NCBI taxonomy): Eukaryota > Metazoa > Chordata > Amphibia > Anura > Ranidae > Rana > Rana muscosa. Next base: position 154,578,193 of record CM055128.1, read on the forward strand.
TAGAAGCCGTCCTCTAGGAAGGTTTACCATCGCACTTCGAAGGCTTAAATATCCATGTGTGAGAAGATGAAGTGGCATCCACGTACTTATTTGGTCTCCAGAATCCTGCTGTTCCTACAGCGTGGGGTGGACCAAAGGCTTGCCTTAAGTACGATTAAGGGGCAGATATCTGCCCTGGCTGTCTTTTTTTCAGCGACCCCTGGCGGCTCACTCTTACATAGTTACATAGTTAGTCAGGTTGAAAAAAGACACAAGTCCATCCAGCATCCAGTTCAACCATAAAAAAAAAAATATATATATATATATATGTATATCGTACAATCCCATATACCCAATTCTATACCCACAGATGATCCAGAGGAAGGCAAAAAACCCCAGTAGAGCGTGATCCAATTTGTTACAGCAGGGGAAAAAATTCCTTCCTGATCCCCCGAGAGGCAATCGGATATTCCCCGGATCCACTTTACCTATAAATGTCAGTACCCAGTTATATTATGTACATTTAAGAAAGAATCCAGGCCCTTCTTAAAGCAATCTACTGAGCTGGCCAGAACCACCTCTGCAGGGAGTCTATTCCACATTTTCACAGCTCTTACTGTGTAGAAACCTTTCCGTATTTGGAGGTGAAATCTCTTTTCCTCTAGATGCAAAGAGTGCCCCCTTGTCCTTTGTGTTGACCGTAAAGTGAATAATTCAACACCAAGTTCACTATATGGACCCCTTATATATTTGTACACGTTGATCATATCCCCCCTTAATCTCCTCTTCTCAAGAGTGAAAAAAATTCAGTTCCTCTAATCTTTCCTCATAGCTGAGCTCCTCCATGCCTCTTATTGGTTTGGTTGCCCTTCTCTGCACTTTCTCCAGTTCCCCAATATCCTTTTTGAGAACTGGGGCCCAAAACTGAACTGCATATTCCAGATGAGGTCTTACTAATGATTTGAACAGGGGCAAAATGATATCTCTCTCTCTGGAGACCATACCTCTCTTGATACAAGAAAGGACTTTGCTCGCTTTGGAAACCGCAGCTTGGCATTGCATGCCATTATTGAGCTTATGATCTACCAAAACCCCCAGATCCTTCTCCACTACGGATCCCCCCAGTTGTACTCCCCCCTAGTATGTATGATGCATTCATATTCTTAGCCCCTAAGTGCATAACTTTACATTTATCAACATTAAGCCTCATCTGCCACATAGTCGCCCAATTAGACAGGGCATTGAGGTCGGCTTGTAAATTGGCGACATCCTGTAAGGATGTTATTCCACTGCATAGCTTAGTGTCATCTGCAAAGACAGAAATTTTACTTTTGATCTCAGACCCAATATCATTTATAAAGATATTAAAAAGTAAGGGTCCCAACACTGAACCTTGGGGTACACCACTGATAACCTTAGACCATTCAGAGTAAGAATCATTAACCACTACTCTCTGAATTCTGTCTTTTAGCCAGTTTTCTATCCATTTACAAACTGATATTTCCAATCCTGTAGACTTTACCTTGCACATGAGCCGTGTGTGGGGAACTGTATTGAACGCTTTTGCAAAATCCAAGTATACCACGTCCACAGCCACCCCTCTGTCCAAGGTCTTACTTACCTCTTCATAAAAAGAAATCAGGTTTGTCTGACAACTTCTGTCTTTCATGAATCCATGCTGTCTGTTGCTTAAATAGTTTTTTTCCAGCAAGAACTCATCTATGTGGTCTTTTATTAATCTCTCCAGTATCTTCCCAACTATGGAAGTTAAACTAACAGGTCTATAGTTACTTGGTAAAGACTTAATTCCCTTTTTAAATATAGGCACCACATTGGCCCTGCGCTAATCCAGTGGTACTATTCCTGTCATTAATGAGTCCCTAAAAATTAAATACAATGGCTTTGAAATTACAGAGCTCAATTCTTTTAGGATCCGTGGGTGTATGCCATCTGGTCCAGGTGCTTTATCCACCTTTATTCCATCTAAATATTTCTGGACCATATCACTTTTGAGCCATTGTGGATTTGGGGCTGTGTCACTACCACCCCCATTTTGGACATGAGCTCCCCCATGCTCCTTTGTATACACAGAACTGAAGAAAGTATTTAATAAATTAGCCTTCTCTTTGTCCCCAGTCACCCACTCTAGATTATTTGTAAAGGGCCTACATGCTCAGACTTGACCTTTTTACTATTAATATATTTGAAGAATTTTTTGGGGTTTGTCCTACTATCTTTTGCAATCTGTCGTTCATTTTGAATTTTTGCATCCTTGATTTCCTTTTTACATATCCTGTTATATTCTTTGTAACATTTAAATGACACTCGTGAGTACGTTTGTGCAGGGGGTTCGACATGTGGCTCCTCCGGTCTGTCCTCCACTACCTCCGTGGGACTTGAACCTGGTCCTCTCGGTGCTTCAGAAGTCACCGTTTGAGAACATTAGGGAAATTCCCTTGTTGACACTTTCTCAAAAAGTGGTCTTTTTGGTGGCTGTTACGTCAGACGGGTTTCTGAGCTGGCAGCCTTGTCATGCAAGGCTCCCTATCTGGTTTTCGATAAGGTGGTGCTGTGTCCGCAGCCTTCCTTTCTTCCTAAAGTCTTTTCGGCTTTTCATCTCAATGAAGACATTGTACTTCCATGCTTGTGTTCTCATCTGTCGAATCCTAAGGAGTCAGCGTTGCATTTTTTGGACGTTGTCTGAGCTCTGAGAGTATACTTATCCGCTACTGCTCCATTCCAGAGGTCAGACTCACTGTTTGTTTCTGTGGCTGGTCCCAAGAAGGACCTAGCGGTCTCGTCGGCCACCATCTCTAGGTGGATCCAACAGTTAGTGATTCAGGCTTACGCCATAAAGGGTCGGGCGCCCCCTTTCCTGTCACGGCGCATTCGACCAGGGCAATAGGTGCCTCTTGGGCTTTCCGACATCAAGCGTCTGTTTCCCAATTATGTAAAGCGGCGACTTGGTCGTCTGCTCACATTTTCACAAAATTCTATAAGGTTGATGTAGGTGCATCTTCGGATGCTTCTTTCGGCCGCAAAGTTTTGCATGCGGCCGTTTAGAGTTGCAACTCCTCGGTGAGGAGCTCTGTTTTGTTTTGGGGTGAAGTTTTCTTTTATGCTGTTCCCACCCCTGGTTTTTTTAAACTGCTTTGGGGTGTCCCACTTGTCAAGAGGAAGCTGTGTCCGTCCATGAACGAAAGAGTAAATAGGATTTTTGTACTCTCCGTAAAATCCTTCTCTCTGAGTTCATGGACGGACGAAAGAGTAAATAGGATTTTTGTACTCTCCGTAAAATCCTTTTCTCTGAGTTCATGGACGGACACAGCACCCACCCCTCCTTTTTAAGTTTGTACTGCTTTTTAAAGAACTGATCTACGAGGTGCAGGGAGAGGGGTTATAGTTATACCCAGAGGGTCCGCCCCCTGGGCGATACTGTATAAGGTGTGATGTGTTAACACTTTCTACAAGTTTTCTGCCTAGTCACTCCTAAATGAAGGATAATACCCACTTGTCAAGAGGAAAGTGTCCGTCCATGAACTCAGAGAAAAGGATTTTACGGTGAGTACAAAAATCCAATTTTTTCACATTCTACAACAAAATTGGGCTAACTTTACTGTTTTTTTTATTTTTTTTTCTATTAATTCATAGCTGTTTTTGCATCACACTTTTTTTTTCAAATCAATCATTTTTCAACATATCACATATCAAACATCACATAAACAAAATAAATGTTCCGAGAAGGCTAGGGGATAGACAAATACCTAGGGGGCTAGTCATTCCAATCTGATTAACCTTCTTGATATTTAAAGCCCATCATTATTTCCCCAATCCCCATATCGGCGTCTAATTTCCCAGGCCTAAAACGCAATACTCCTATCAACCATTAACGTATAATCCAACGCCTCCCCTCTTTGCCCCCTCATCTACAAGCATCACACTTTTACCATCGGAAAACCCGATCGTGTGTATGGGCCTTAAGAGTAGCTGCTAGAATGAATGGAATAGTAAAAGGAGAAATCTTCTCACCTGCTCGGATGGCTGTTGCAACACAAGGCAGAGATCAATTTCAATGATGATTGCAAGCCCAAGTCTTCAGTGTGTCTCTCCTTCATGCACAACCCCCAGGGAAGCCTTGCCTCTATAGGCTCCATAAAATATAAACTGTCTCGGTTACTGTCTCGGAGTGCTATCACCCTCATTGCTAAGTAGCTAGCCACCAGCTTCAGTACATATTCACCCCGTGCATTCCTGCTGGTTCTAGGTAAAGAGGGACTGAATGCACTGTACGGTTTTGGGTTCAGTACATTTTTCACCCAGAACCAGCACAAATGTCCTAGGGAAATCTGTATTGAATGCAGTGAACAGCTACTCGAGCACTGAGGCTGGTTGTGCATGAAGGAGAGCCACACTGATAACTTGGGCTTACAATCCACATTGACATTGATTCCTGCATTGTTTTTGCTTTGTATGTTTTTCCACACATTGGGGTTTATTTATTAAAGGCAAATCCACTTTGCACTACACGTGCAGTCGCTGTAGATCCGAGGGGGAAGATCTGAAATGAGTGAAAGCTCTGCTGATTTTATAATCCAATCCGGTACAAGCAAAAATGCTGATTTTTATTTTCCTTGCATGTTCCCCTCAGATTTACAGCGACTGCACTTCCAAGTGCACTTGTAGTGCAAAGTGGATTTGCCTTTAGTAAATAAACCCCATTGTGTTGCAACAGCCATCCAAACAGGTGAGATTTCTCCTTTTACCTTTCTGTTCGTTCTAGCAGCTACTGTTGGAGGCGCTCCCATTATTGTGTTTAAGAGATTGCTAGGGGTTTCTTGAGTAGTAAACCATAGCGTATTGATCTCCTGTCTGATAGTGCGTACAGTTCTAGCACAAACATCACACGGCAGAGCCAGCAAAGGATAGCATAGCCTCTCTTCTTGTCTCCCAAGTAACTAACCACTGTTATTAATTACCTAACCGTCACATTCTTTATTATTTCACTCTTATAACTACAACAAACTGATCAGGTTAACGTACCTTGAGCTGTAGATATAAAAATTTTTTAGAAAGGGTTCCCTGACACATGAACATTATTTTAGAAGTTTCTCCTTGGCACAAGGGGTTTTGTTGCCTATACAATTCCTAGTGCGTAGTCAGAAATGTGTTGTAATTTGACCTCTTTGGGCAGAAAATAGCCTTTTATAGTGTGTCTACTTATAATATGAAAACCTACTGATTCTGCCCAACATTTTTCTTGTAGGAGCAAACAAATCACCTGATTGTGTTCCAGAGACTGATGTGCAACCTTTGAGGAGTGTTGAGCAGCCAGTTCACTTTGGGATAGGGTAAGATTTTCAGGAGACTTGAATATAAGTTAAATGGTCCTACACAGACATACTCAGACACCCTATACTTACCATATCACATTACATACTTTGTTTACTCTACCATCAAATTATATGATAATATCATAATAAACGTACATAAGTAGTTGGTAGTCTGGGGGCGTGTCCGGATGGCAGAGGGAGCAGACGTGTGAGTCTTCAGCTCTGTCTTCCGAGTGGCATCCTGCAGGCATCCTAAGTCAAATTTGCACCGGACCAACTTCTAAATACTCCCCACGGTAGTGGGAACATTCCAGGCTGGCATCCATGGTGAAATACGGGCCACACTCACCAGCATCCGCGGCGGGACAGCTGGCCCGATTCGGATGGCAAGATGGCTCCAGGACACAGGCAGAGCAGCATGACATGCTGTTGCATCCACCCATCTCCACTCCTCACAAGAAATCACAGGCTCTAGTGAGAGAATCTGCCCCTGCTCCCCACTGTGCACAGCCAGACCCCCTGCAGTCTCAGGACTCCCCCATAGACAGTGAGGATGGCTTAGGCCCTGATTCCCCTCCTGCTGAGCCCACCCTGGCCTCCATCATGCATGCTATACAGGACTGCAAGGCCTCTCTCACTGCACAGATTGCATCAGTCCGCATGGACTTTTCTCTCCTGAAGCAAGATGTGCAAAATTTAAGGGACAGAGCTGGGGAGGATGAAGAACGTATCATCTCCATTGAGGATGTTGTCCACCCCTTAGCTGTTACGGTGAGGGACCTAACGGGGGAAATGGCGGCCCTCCGCGCCAAAATTTACGATTTGGAAAATCGTACGAGGAGGTACAACCTTCGCTTCGTTGGTTTCCCTGAAAGGGCGGAGGGCTCTCACCCAGAAACATTTCTATATAATTGGCTGAGAGACATTTTTGGGACTGACGCACCATTCTTTTCACATGTCATTGAGCATGCCCACCGCACCCCTCCTTGTCCCCCACCTTCTGGAGCACCCCCACGATCCATTATAGCAAGGATCCTCAACTTCCAAGACAAAGTTGCTATTCTGCGCCTGGCCTGGGAGAAGGGTCCACTTAAATACAATGGCAACACCATCTCAGTGTACCCCGATTTTTCAGCAGATGTCCAGCGACAATGCACCTCCTTTGCGGCAGTGAAGGCCCGCCTGCGTAGGTAGGGCCTCTCCTACGCCATGCTTTTCTTTATCGTACACCACGGGACACAGAGCCAATCATTACATAATGGGTTAAGGGTCACCAGCGGTGATTGGACACTGGCACAACCAATGGAAGACAGTTCCCCTCCATATAACCCCTCCCATCAGGGGAGTACCTCAGTTTTTTCGCCAGTGTCGAAAGGTGTTGGACGCGATAGGAGGTGCTAAAGGAAAGCTCTACCAAAGAGACCCTCTGGGGGTAAAAGAGCTATGCTTTCGGACCCATCCAAGACGCCTACAAAGTTAAGCCAAAACTGGATGGGATCCGGGCCTCACCCATGAGGCGTCGCCTGTAAGTCTCACTTCGGAGGACTGGGCTCTAAGATCCAGCACTTTTGCTACTTCGCTAAAAGTCCTGGTAAGAGTCTTATACAAGGCCCAGGGGAGAGGTATCCTTTAAATAGGAACCCATATCCCTGAAGGTTGGCACACATAGCCCGCCGTGATGGGTGAAAATTGGTAAAAAAAACCTGCGGCGAGGAAAGGTAAGTGGTTAGGTCCTAAACTAAGTTTAAGGACCTTTCCAAAAAAAGTATGGATGTCTTCCCTTTTTTCCGCCACTGGGGGGAGTAAAGAGCTGAGTCAGATCTCACCTCACTCTGGCAGTGTCTGCTTCGGCAAAGCACACTGTGGGTCCTTCTGCTGCTGAGCTTGCTTGAAACCCCGCTCCTCCTCCAGAGGCTGACCAGACTCCTGCAGGGCAGGTAAAGTTGGATCAGAGAGCCTAGATGAGAGCACTCTCGCTGTATCCAGGGCCATAGTGGCCGCAATAGGACGCGCGCGTGCGCGGGAGCGCGCTTTATCTGAGGAGGGGGGGCGGGAGGCCGCAGTAGCGTGCGCGGGCACGCAGGCGCGCGCAGGCATGGGAAACGGCGCCAGAGTTAAAATCTGTCAGTGTACAAACACTGCAGCATCAAGCAAGTTCGTTGTTCTCTTGTTCCGGGCACAGAAACACAGCAGCAATACAGGGACGTAAGACTCCATGTGGTTGGACTGGGTACTTCATAGAAGACATCCATGTTATGCATAGCTATGTGTTATAAGTTGCATACTATATGTAATTGCTAAACTAAGCACGGTAGTATATGCATCTAGGTACCTTGTTTTTTTGCTAAACAGTAACCCTTCCAAGGAAGATGGTGCGGGTAAGAAAAGATAAAAAAGCACCACCACCTGAGGGCTCTAGCGGTGCTGAATCGGTACCTTCCTCTCCTGTTTTGCCGAAGGCATCTATACAGGATGAGCCATTACCTTTGTCAGGTATAGTAGCTTCCCCAGTGAAGCCTGGGCCTGCATATGTCACTGAGGACACTTTATCAGCAGCCCTAAACAATCTGGAGGAAAGAATTGCTACCTTGATCGCTAAATCCTCTAAAAAGGACAATAAGCGAAGCAGATCTCCTCCAGAGGTAAACCTCCCTTCAGAAGTACCTGAACAAGAGGAGGATGAGGAGGAGGCTACATCAGCAGAGGATGAGGAGTTAGACGGATCAGGGATATCGGATGAGCCTTTCTCGGTATCCCAGATTTTGAAGTCTCAGGTGCAATGTTATGCAGGGACAGTGCGATCTGCATTTAAGTTATCCTCTTCGGAGGTAACAGAATCACCGGTCTCCTCCCTAGGGTCGTTACGATCCCGCCTAGGTGAATGCTCCTTCCCGGTTCATCCCTTACTAGAGGATCTGATGTACGCAGACTGGCAGCATCCAGATAAGCGTTTCTCACCTCCAAAAAGGTTTAACATTCTTTATCCTATGGAGGAAATTTTTTTAAAGAAATGGAGCCTGCCTTCGATAGATGCGGCTATTTCTTGTGTAAATAAGAACCTGACATGTCCGGTGGACAATGTACAAGTGTTTAAAGATCCTTCTGAGAAGAAGTTGGAATCCCTACTGAAATCCTCCTTCCTTTTGGCCGGCTCAATTACCCAACCTGCAGTAGCAGCAGTCGGGATGTGTCAGGTCATCTGCCAACAGGTAAAGCAGGGGCTGAAGGAGCTGCCTTCAGAGCAGGCTAAAAATTGGGATAATTTGCCTAAAGCCTTATGCTTCACAGTGGATGCCATGAGAGATTCTATCATACAGGCATCACGCCTTACACTCCAGCTGGTACAGTTGCGTAGAGTACTTTGGCTTAAGCATTGGTCAGCGGAAGCCCCATGCAAAAAGTTGTTGGCAAGTTTCCCGTTCCATGGCGAACGCCTATTTGGGGAAGATTTAGAAAAATATATCCAAAAGATATCAAGTGGTAAAACGACACTTTTACCTGAGAGAAAGAAAAACAAGAGACCTTGTTTTAAACGCACTCTCTCCCCAGCTCCCGGGAAATCTGACTCCAGCCAGTGGCGACGGCCTTTTCAGCCGCCCACAAAAGCCAAAGAACAGGCTCAGAAGAACAAGAAGCCGTGGGGTGCAAGAGCTAATAAGCAAGCCCCCAAAACCTCTCATTGAAGGGGCGCCCCCGCTCGGCCGAGTGGGGGGAAGGCTTTGTCAGTTCTCAGCGACTTGGAGGACAGAAACCCAGGACAAATGGGTTGTATCCACAATATCCTCAGGGTACAAATTGGAATTTCTAGAGATCCCATCTTCACAATTCCGAGGTTCAAGACTCTCCAAGGATCCACAAAAAAGAGGATCCTTCTTCAAAGGTTTGAATCACTTAATAGCTCAAGGTGTGGTTACAGAGGTTCCCAAAAAGGAGCAAGGTTCAGGTTTTTACTCAAACCTCTTTGTGATTCCAAAGCCAAACGGAGAAGTCAGACCCATCCTGGATCTAAAATCTCTAAATCGGTTTCTGAACGTTCACCATTTTCGAATGGAAACGATTCAATCCGTGGTCGCTACTTTAAAAGGCGGAGAATTCATGGCGTCCATAGATATCAAAGACGCATATCTACACATACCAATCCTCCCCGCTCACCAAAGATTCCTAAGGTTTGCGGTAGAACATCGCCACTTTCAATTTGTGGCCCTGCCGTTTGTGAATACTCTGGGCGCGGTGGCTACACCAAAGGTGCTAGCTCCTTTGTTGGCAAACCTAAGAACACAGGGCATAGCGGTAACAGCCTATCTAGACGATCTACTGGTAATAGATCAGTCAAAGGAAGGATTGGATCACGCTGTGCTCACTACAGCAAGATACCTGGAGCATTTAGGATGGATTATAAACTTACAAAAATCCTCTCTCCAGGCCCAAAGAAGGATAGTGTACCTGGGCATGATCATAGATACAGCCCAAAACAGGGTATACCTGCCAGAGCCAAAGATACAGTCTCTGAAAGACCTGATCCACAAGGTCAAAGCAAACAAAAGGCCGTCTATTCGCCTTTGCATGAGACTATTGGGAAAGATGGTAGCCTCCTTCGAGGCGGTCCCTTACGCCCAGTTTCATTCGAGACTACTTCAAGGCAATATTTTAGCCTCCTGGAACAGGAAGAGCCAAGCTCTGGATATACCCATGCGCCTGTCCTCACAAGCACGCCACAGCTTCAATTGGTGGCTAGAAGCCAAGAATTTACGGAAGGGAAAGTGCTTCCTCCCAGTGGCCTGGAAGGTGGTGTCTACGGATGCCAGCCTATCGGGCTGGGGTGCAGTATTCAAAGAGGCTTCTACCCAGGGAACCTGGGCCAAGACTCAGGGGATCCTGCCCATCAATGTGCTAGAGATCCGGGCAGTATATCTAGCCCTCAAAACCTGGACATACAGGTTACAGGGCTACCCAGTTCGGGTTCAATCCGACAATGCTACTGCAGTAGCTTACATCAATCACCAAGGAGGCACCCGCAGTCGGGCAGCCCAAAGAGAGGTGAACCGGATCTTGGCATGGGCAGAAGAGCATGTACCTTGCCTTTCGGCAATCTTCATCCCGGGGATAGAAAACTGGCAAGCGGACTATCTGAGTCGTCAGCAGCTACTACCAGGAGAATGGTCTCTCCACCCCGAGATCTTTCAGGCCATATGTCTGAGATGGGGAAAGCCAGAGGTAGACCTGCTAGCTTCCAGGTTCAACAAGAAATTGGACAACTTTGTGTCCAGAACGAGAGATCCTCTAGCCTACGGGACAGATGCTCTAATAACTCCATGGGATCAGTTCTCACTGATCTATGCATTCCCTCCGATCCCTCTTCTACAAAGACTGCTTCGCAGGATCAGAGAGGAGGGAATACCAGTAATCCTAGTGGCCCCAAACTGGCCCAGGAGGCCTTGGTATGCCGAAATCGTAAAGATGGCGATAGGAAGGCCCTGGAAGCTTCCACTTCGACACGACCTGCTGTCACAGGGTCCAGTATTCCACCCTTCCTTACAAAGGCTAAATTTGACGGCCTGGCTGCTGAGACCCACATTTTAAAAAAGAGAGGGGTCTCTGGTCCGGCTCTTTCTACGCTCATTAATGCTAGAAAGCCAGCCTCCAGACTCATTTATCATAGGGTCTGGAAAGCATACGTTTCCTGGTGTGAATCCAGAAGTTGGAATCCACAAAAATATGAAATAAGCAGGATTCTTGCTTTTTGCCAGTTAGGAGTGGATATGAAATTAGCCCTTAGTACCATCAAGGGTCAAATATCGGCTCTATCAGTCTTCTTTCAGAGACCATTGACATCGCATTCCCTAGTTCGGACTTTTATTCAGGGGGTACTGAGGATAAATCCTCCAGTCAGGTCTCCCTTGTGTCCATGGGATTTGAATTTGGTATTGTCAGTGTTGCAAAAGCAACCTTTTGAACCTATTCGCCATATTCCTTTAATTATATTAAACAGGAAATTGGCCTTTTTGATTGCTATTGCCTCCGCTAGGAGAGTTTCAGAGCTAGCAGCTCTTTCTTGTAAAGAGCCTTATCTAATTTGTCACAAGGACAAAATCGTACTACGACCCCATCCGGCCTTTCTACCTAAGGTGGTGTCGGCTTTTCACTTGAATCAGGACATTGTTCTGCCTTCTTTTTTTCCAAACCCGCGGACGGCGGGGAAAAGTTATTGCACTCTCTAGATTTAGTGAGAGCGGTAAAGGTGTATCGGCAAGCAACCGCTCAGATACGTAAAACAGATATTTTGTTTATTTTGCCAGATGGTCCCAAAAAGGGCCAAGCGGCATCAAAATCCACCATTTCCAGGTGGATTAGACAAGTAATTGTTCAAGCTTATGGTTTGAAGAACAGGACTCCTCCTTTTCCTGTTAAGGCACACTCTACCAGGGCGATAGGTGCTTCATGGGCAGTGCATCACCAGGCTTCGATGACTCAGATCTGTAAAGCTGCAACTTGGTCTTCAGTCCATACATTTTCCAAATTCTATCAAATAGATGTGAAAGGACATGAGGATTCCGCCTTCGGGCGAAAGGTGCTGCAGACAGCAGTATAGGGCTTTTTGTCCGCAAGCGGCCTGTTTGATCTGTGTCTCCCCCCTTCATATGAGCATTGCTCTGGGACGTCCCATTATGTAATGATTGGCTCTGTGTCCCGTGGTGTACGATAAAGAAAGTAGGATTTTTATAACAGCTTACCTGTAAAATCCTTTTCTTGGAGTACACCACGGGACACAGAGGTCCCCCCCTTCTTATGGGAACCTTACTGCTTTGCTACAAAACTGAGGTACTTCCCTGATGGGAGGGGTTATATGGAGGGGAACTGTCTTCCATTGGTTGTGCCAGTGTCCAATCACCGCTGGTGACCCTTAACCCATTATGTAATGATTGGCTCTGTGTCCCGTGGTGTACTCCAAGAAAAGGATTTTACAGGTAAGCTGTTATAAAAATCCTACTTTTCTCGCCAAGCTGCGCATCATTTAAAGCACACTTCTACAACAACCCCAAGGAGGCTATGGCCTGGCTCAATGATCGATACAGAGTTCTTCCTAGGCACAGGGCTGCCTAATATCTGTGGTCCTAGGCCCCTGCATTCTCCTCTGTTTGCCTTGAACTGATTATGGATATGTCCATCCTTCCATTTTGGAGAACTCGTTTACCTTGACTGCACTGTCTGATCCGAATTTTCATGAAGGTATGGTACGCCTCCCTGCAATAGGCCTGAGACCTATTACCCTGCCATGTTTAATCCTAATAGACTGAACTTCCTCCTTATTAACAGGCCTATCCCCTTACAACTTCTGCCGGTTGTTTACTCTGCGATCTACTGCATCCGCTGTCGGACTGTGATGCTTTTCACCCCTATAATGCTGCTCGGGAGTCACCCTGGACTCCACTACATCCCCCGTACCAGTTAGTGGCGAGGCCACGGTGCAGCTCTCCCTCAGTTTAAGGAGGGGGGTTTTCGTTTTACAGTTCAGGGATCCAAGGCTCGCTATGTTGGGGTTGGCCGAGGGGGAGAAGGGATTTTATCTAGACTTTCTGGGACTTCGTTGGTGTTTTTTTTCTCTTTTTTTTTTTTTCTTTTTTTTCTATGTTCCTTTTTGCACTTTTTGACCCCTATATTTTTTCTCAGGTTGCTGCCTATGACAGACTATCAATGTTTTTTATTATTTCATTGCTGGCTCATGATGTCTTGATGGTGGATTCACGCACTGTGCATGTATGTGCTTCAGGTGGCGCAGCCTGTCTGGTCATTTATATTCTTGTATGCATGTTACTTTGTGCTTATTTACTACTGTATGTTTTACAATGGCAAAGCCCCTAAGGATAGTCTCCTGGAATATTAGAGGTCTGAATGCACCCCAGAAGAGATCTCTGGTCTTTTTAGTATTAAAAAAATTTCGCCCTCACATCATCTGCCTCCAAGAGACTCATCTTAAGGCTCTAAAACAAGGGCCCTAAAACGCCCGTGGTTGTCTAACTCCTTTCATGCCACTCATACTAATTATTCCAGGGGGGTTTCCATCCTTCTAGCCAAATCTCTCCCGGCTGAGACGGTACAAGTTAAAACCGACCCTGACGGGTGGTTTATAGTTCTTACGTTGCAAATTTCTACTGTGACCTTTACCCTGGTGAACATTTATGTTCCCCCCCCCCCCCCCCCGTTTTCGGTGGAGGTACTCTCTAGGCTGTCACTTCAGCTGCTGACTAGACCCCCTGGCCCCTTACTTTATGTGGGGGACTTTAATGCTATATTAGATCCAACTATGGACCGCCTGAGTGGTGGAGGTAGACCCTTTCCCTCTTTTCTAGACTGGGCACAGGTTCATGGCCTTACAGAGGTGTGGCGATGGAAACATCCGGATGTACGCCACTTTTCCTGCCACTCGGATTCTTTCCACACCATGTCCAGACTTGATATGGCGTTTGCTCCGGCTGAGACCCTCCCTGTTGTCTCTGCCGTTTCATATCTGCCTAGTGGGGTTTCTGATCATGCCCCTCTCTCGGTGAACCTCCTCCTCCTCCCAGGTTCGGGACCTGCTATTTGGCGCCTGAACTCATACTGGTTGGAGGACAAGGTAGTGCAGGGAAAATGCAGGACAGGCATCACAAACTATTGGAGGGATAATCTGGGAAAAGTAGATCCTTCCACTGAATGGGACGCATTTAAGACAACTCTGAGGGGCACTTTCATGTCCATCACAGGGGTCTTGCGCAAAAATAACCGGATGCTTACAGAAGAACTTGAGACTGTTATATTATGTGCTGAGTCTGCTTATGCCTCTAACCCTGCCTCCGACACGAGGGAGGCATGGTTACAGAGCCGTAGGGAGTATGAACTCCGTCTGTTAGATCTCGCGCAAAAACGCCTGTTGCATGCCACACAAAAATCGTTTGAACATGGTAATAAAGCCGTACGTCTCTTGGCATATCTGACTAGACCTGACCATTCTCCCATTTCCATCCCACGTATCCTTACTGCTCAAGGCCCCATCAGTGATAACCCAGGGGATATCCTAGACTCCTTTTTATGCTTTTACAAAGGCCAGTATACCTCTAGGGTTGACTACGATGACTCCCAATTGAATGACTACTTGGCTGACATATCTCTCCCCTCCTTGTCAACGGAGGGGCATGATATGCTGGAGGCACCTATCTCGGTTGAGTAAATAGCTGCAGCCATTTCACAAATGCCTGCACATAAGACTCCGGGCTTAGACGGTTTCCCGACTGAATGGTACTCACATTTTAAAGACCTTTTGTGCCCCTTTCTTTTGCGAACCTATAACAAAGCTCTAGATGTCGGGATCCTCCCCCCAACGATGCAAGAGGCTTTGATTGTACTTCTATTAAAACCCCGTAAGGACCCACTTAAATGCGAGTCTTACCGTCCAAATTCTCTTATTAATGTTAAGATTCTGGCCAAAATATTAGCAAACCGTTTGAACACTGTAGTCACGTCCTTGGTCAAGTGACCAAGGGGGCTTTATGCCCGGCAGGTCCACCAGAATGAATATCCGCAGGCTGTTTCACAACCTGCAATATCCACATGACTGTCTTCCCACTCGTGATATTGTGTCTTTGGACACTTGCAAGGCATTCGACAGTGTGGAATGGCCATATCTGTTTCGGGTGTTACATATGTATGGCTTTGGCCCCCGTGTTGTAGCATAGATAAAACTCCTTTACACCTCCCCGGTAGCTCGGGTGCGGGTCAATTCCTCTATCACTGACCCCTTTCCGATTACTAGGGGCACGTGACAGGGGTGCCCCTTGTCACCCCTCTTGTTTGCCCTTGCCATGGAGCCGCTTGGAGACCATGGAGGACTCCCAATTGCTAATATAGAGGAGCGCATTTCACTTTATGCGGATGACACATTGGTGTATCTGGCTGATACTAATGAATCATTTCAGGCCCTGTTGGTGGAGATTAATACCTTTTGGAGACTATTCTGGCTTCCGGGTGAATTGGGATGAGTCTAGTCTTTTCCTCCTAGACGTGGCTGAGTCTCCCCTGATTCACCCGGATTCCAAGCTTCAAGTGGTATCCTTCTTTAGGTACCTTGGGGTTCTGGTGCAGACACCTTTATCTTCATATGTCGACAATAACTTAGATCCTCTATTGGTCCCCCTTCAGGAGCAGACCAAGCAGTGAATGGATCTGCCTCTGGATCTTATGGGGATGGCCAACGTCCTCAAAATGATCTACCTACCGAGATTACTCTATATCCTTGCCAATTCCCCTTGCAAAATACCTAAATCTATTTTTAAACGCATAGATTCAATATGTACTACTTTTCTGTGGAAGGGTGGCTCCCCCAAGGTAGCACTTGAAACACTACGGTTGCCAGCGC
Source organism: Rana muscosa (assembly GCA_029206835.1). Classification (NCBI taxonomy): domain Eukaryota; kingdom Metazoa; phylum Chordata; class Amphibia; order Anura; family Ranidae; genus Rana; species Rana muscosa. The sequence goes on from CM055128.1 coordinate 154,593,892, forward strand.
ACTTGGCAGGCCTGGCATTTCCCAACTTCTTTCTATATTATTTGGCATCCCAGTTGGTGCACATCCACGATTGGCTGTGCCCGGTTCCTGCAAATGCCTGTACCTCCACAGAGGGAGCTATCACATCTTCCCTGGAAACCCTACATAATATTATCTACAGAGGCCGGGTCCCCGATCGCCCCGGAACCTCTTTACTTGCCACTTCCCTTTCCTCTTTCTGTTATATTGTCACAAAAGTATCCAAGCACACCTGGCTGAAATCTCCCAACAACCCCCTGTGGTTTAACCCTAATCTGCAGGAACTGTACTCCCTTCCTGATCCCAATCGCTGGTACTCCAGGGGGGTTAAATATTTATGCCACCTGTACAATGCTCAGGGCTTTAAATCTTTTTCTCATCTACGTTTAGACTTCGATCTACCAAGATCAAACCTATTTATTACTACCAGCTCAGGCACGCTATTCGTGCCCAGTTTGGCTCCCTGGATGATCCCACTGACCTGCCCCCATTGGAAAAACTGCTCAGACAGCCAGATCCCACTAAACTTGTCTCCACCTATTATACAGCCCTAATGCCTGACTTTAACCCCAGGTTTCACAAAGCTCAGGTAAAATGGACCTCTCTGGACATCTCCCTGGTAGAAGAGGACTGGTCAGAATTTAGTGATACTTATAAAACCTCTGTTATTGCTTCCCGGGACTGCATCATACAGGTCAAAATTTTTCATCAAACCCACCTCACTCCGGCTAGGTTACACAAGATGGGTCTCCTGCCTTCGGCTGCCTGTTTCCGTGGCTGTGGCCAAGAGGCCGATTTCTTACACTGCTTCTGGTCATGCCCGGTAGTCCGGGACTTCTGGGAAGAGGTGGGGGCCTTCATCTCATCTGCGCTAGGCCTCCCAAACATAATCCACCCCAAGAACTGCTTATTAGGCATTTTTGGCGAATTACACCTATCATCGCATGCCAAGAGACTGCTCCGTATACTCTTCTTCTATGTTAAAAAAGCTATTTTACTGTCCTGGAAGGGCGCACAGACCTCTCTGAAATCCCTCTGGTTAAAACTTATTAATGACGCTATCCCACTGTATAAACTTACTTTTGAACTCCGGAAACGGAACAAAACCTTCCACAAAATTTGGGGTAGATGGTTGGCTAGTCCGCTAACCCTCTCCCAGCACTGATTGTACTACTCTTGCTTGACCATTGATGGGCCGTGCCTCAGGGATCGCTAATGTCTGGGCCTCTGCTTTTGTTGCTATATCCCGGTGTTCTACCTGAGCCTTTTACCATTGTGCCTACTTTATATTTTGCACTGATGTCAGTTTATTTTTCTATGTTTGAGTATATTGCCTAATGTTTATGACCAGGTTGTCTGGTGGTATTTTTTTTTTTTTTTGGATGTTTCTTTCTGTTTGTTAGTTTGTCTTAAACCTAATAAAAATATCTTAAAAAAAAAAAAAGAAGTTGGTAGTCTTTGAGTTGGACTTATCATAACACATGAGCTTTAAAGAACAATGTCCCCCAGTCTGTAACGTTACATTATACAGCAATGCCTAGAACACAGGATGAAAAAATCGGCCAAAAAATACCGCTTTTAGAGCGACCGTCCAATAATCTGATTGTTAATACACAGCTTTCGAGAGCCATTTACGACACAAAAATGTTTCTTTTACGATAACAAACAATTTTTGTTTAACCTTCGGTCTACCAGCAGGGTCCAATGGACCCTGTAGGTAGTTTGTGTTTTTTTTAATGGAATTTATTATTATTTGATAAGAACTTATGACTTTTTTACTGCCAATTAGACCGCTATAAATCTGAAAGCATGAATTTTTTGTATTTACACTTTTTCTGTAATTTCTAATTATAGCATCGTACACTGGCAGGGTCCATCGAACCCATGTTGCTCTTCAATAGTTTCTCCGTTATGACTCAAGTCACATGCTTACTAGGGCTGTGGAAATTAACTATTAATTCCTTGATTAATCGATTAATTTTTTTGATCAATCAAAATTCTTTTGATCGATCAAAATTCTTTTGATTGGTACTCACCTCTCCGCTGGCTTCCGGGTCTTCAGGGAGTTCCGTCGGAGATCCGGTGATGCCACGGACACCAGCAGGGCTTGCCGTGTCCATCTGAAGGGCTCCTTTGCTGTGCCTTCATATCTGCATGCCGGCGGGACCTTACTATCTGCCACACGCAAGGGCTGTTACACTTCCCTCTATCAACCTGGGATTCTACAGCCATCCACTGGGAGTTGTGATAGTTCCCTTCACGGGACATCTACATGCCGACGGACTCATGTTAACCCCTCCTCATCTGGATTCAGCAGTGGTATCGTTGTACACATTTTTATACCAGTATCATACTTACTGGAGAAGAAAATCACAGTTGTTGGAACAATTCGTAAAAACAAAAAAGAACTGCCCTAAGAATTTGTGACCACAAATTATCTTGATTTCGCTAAAACCAGACTGGAATGTAAGTAAATCGCACAAAAGGAAGCTTTTCCTTACACATCTTGGGAAAGCACTGACTGGAGTATCTGAGGGGCCTGACTTCTACCTCAGAAGAACCACCAAGAAAGAAGGCACGTTGCAGTATCTGCCGTAACAACAAAGACAGAAAAACTCTAACAGTTTGTTGTGTGTGCAAAAAAAAATGTATGTCAAGAACATCTGAAAGTGGTGTGTTTTGAACTGTGGACAATGAAACCTTTTCATCATATTAGCGTAACTTTTCTAACTACCTCTGCCCTACACCTACATGTTTCTCTCAGTTGACAATTTCTTTATCATTTTTATCATCTGTGAATTTATGTGCAAAATAATATAAATAAGACAAAATACTCTTCACAGTTGGTGCTCAAATAATGGAGAATACATTTTTTCTTTCTCGTACATCACGGGACACAGAGCGACATAGTCATTACTAATGGGTTATATAGTTACCGTCAGGTGCTGGCACTGGCAACTTCCAAAACCGGAAGTACCCTCCCCTATATAAGCCCCTCCCATCCGGGAGCACCACAGTTTTTTGCCAGTGTCTAAGGTGTTGGCCAAGAAGAAACATGTGTTTTTCACTGAGCTTGCGTACAGGTTCTTTTGGGCCTCAGTAAGCTATTCCGGATCCGACCAAAAAAGCTTCATAGCTAAACGGTCGGTACCCGGGCCTTGCAGAGAAGAGCAAGGTTCTGCCTGTAATGCTTCTCTTAGGAGAGCTGGACCCTGGGATCCAGAGCTCTGGTCATACCCACGACCAAGATGTTTTCTGTGCAGGGTGCTATACAGGTCCAGGGGAGTGGAATCCTTGGGAACCCGGTCCCTGAAGGTTTGATTACAATGCCTGCCGTGATAGGTGAAGTTTGGGCTTTTGTGGACCAAACAAAGTCCTGCGGCGGGGAACAGGTAAGTGGGGGCCCCCAGGAACTTGGTTCTATTGGGGGACCCCCAAGCCTAATTTGTCTTTCTGTCTGTTACCTAACGGTATTCCCGCTAATATCTGTGCATGCCTGTAACTACTAAAAAAATGTAATAATTTTTAATGGTGGTCAAGAAAAAAAAAAAAAAAAGAATGTTTTTTTATATATGTTTAGTATATTAAACTGCGGTACCTGTGTTTGTCCACTAGAGGCCGCTGTGGAATGTTTTTCTTGTCATATGGACTAGTTTCTTCTCAGAGAGCAAAGTCCAGGCAGCTGGTGAGTTCTCCTACAGGAAACTGTTTCCTCTGCCATGTTGCAGTGTTCGTCTATCCCCCGGCCTGCGGCAAAGGGTCGACCTACCTGAGGGGGATCAGGATGAGGTTGATTCGGTTGTAGAGGAATCAACAGTGGAGGAGCCGTTCTCAGCATCACATGCTGAGAGGTTATGGGTTCAGTCCCTGACTAATATGGTCCGATCAGCATTTAAAATGCCACTTGCGGAGCCATCCTCCTCTTCTGTCTCCTCGTTGGGGTCGCTAAAAGCTCCCCAGACTGTTTGTTCTTTCCCGATCCATCCTTTATTGGAGGGGCTCATTTACCAGGATTGGGAGCATCCTGACAAAATATTTACTCCCCCCAAGAGATTTCCGGTGGTCTATCCTATGGAGGATAAGTTCGTCAGAAAATGGAAGGTCCCTACAGTGGACGCAGCCATCTCTTGTGTGAATAAATCACTGACATGTCCGGTGGAAAATGTCCAAATGTTCAAGGACCCAATAGATAAAAAATTGGAGTCCTTATTGAAATCTGCTTTTTCTACAGCAGGATTGGTGACACAACCAGCAGTGGCAGCTATAGGGGTCTGCCAAGCAGTGAAGGATCAGTTGAAACAGGTCTTAAGGGACGTGCCAGATCAGCAGGCTCTTGCTCTAGCTGATCTACCTAGAGCCTTATGCTTTGCGGTGGACGCTATAAAGGATTCAATCCATCAGGCCTTACGCTGTCTGTAGTACATATGCGCAGGCTTCTATGGCTCAAAAACTGGTCTGCTGAAGCTCCCTGTAAAAAATTGCTGGTCAGCTTCCCATTTCATGGGGAGCGTTTATTCGGGGAAGACCTGGACAAGTATATCCAGAGAATTTCCAGCGGTAAAAGTACACTCTTGCCGGTCAAAAATAGAGTTAGAGGTCCCTCTTTTAAGAGGCCGGCTTCTCCAGTCCCTAGGACATCGGCTGTGAAACAGTTCCGACGGCCTCCCCGGTCAAATCCCGGAGGTAAAAATCAGGGACAGTTGCAGGGTAACAAGAAGCCCTGGAGCAGGAGAGGTACAAAACCTCCCCCAAAGTCAAATGCATGAAGGGTTGCCCCCACCCAATCGGGTGGGGGGAAGACTTCAGTTGTTCACAGAAACCTGGCGGGACACGATCCGAGACAGATGGGTGCTCTCCGCAGTAAATCTGGGATACAAATTGGAGTTAAAAAACTCCCCTCCTTCCCGCTTTATAAGGTCGAACGTGCCAAGGGATCCCCAGAAGAGAGGATCCCTCCTGTTGGCACTGGAACAATTATTGCTTCAAGCAGTAATTATAGAGGTCCCCCTGGAAGAATGGGGGTTCGGGTTTTACTCAAACCTCTTTACAGTTCCGAAGCCAAACGGGGACATGAGGCCCATATTAAATCTAAAAGGGCTAAACAAATTCCTGCATATCAGGACTTTCCGGATGGAGTCGATCCGATCGGTAGCCACTGCCCTACAAGGGGAGGAATGGTTAGCCTCGATCGACATCAAAGATGCGTATTTGCACATCCCCATCTTTCCAGCCCACCAAAAATTTCTACGCTTTGCGATAGAAGGGCGCCATTTTCAGTTCAGAGCCTTACCCTTCGGTCTGGCCACAGCACCAAGAGTGTTCACAAAAATTCTGGCCCCATTATTGGCCAATCTAAGAACACGAGGTGTAACGATAATGGCATATCTAGACGACTTGTTGCTGATAGACCACTCAGTGGAAAAACTAGAAGTGGTTGTTCACGAGACAATCAAGTATCTGGAATATCACGGTTGGATTATCAACCGAGACAAGTCAGCCCTAGAACCAGTCAAAAGTCTGGAATACTTGGGGCTAAGGCTGGATTCAGACCAGAGAAAAATTTTCTTGCCTCGAGAAAAGGGGTCGTCTTTGAGAGATTTGATCCACTTAGTGGGTTCAAAAAGACAGCCATCCATACACCTGTGCATGAGGCTGCTGGGAAAAATGGTGGCATCATTCGAAGCAGTACCCTACGGTCAATTCCATTCAAGGAAGTTGCAAAGGGCCATACTGTCAGCCTGGAACAAAAAAGTTCAGGCTCTGGACGTACCAATGTCCTTGTCCCCTTCCGTTCGCAGAAGCCTCCGTTGGTGGTTGGTTCCCCGGAATCTGGAAAGAGGGAAATCCTTCAGTCCGATTTCCTGGAAGGTGGTCACTACAGATGCCAGCCTTTTAGGCTGGGGAGCAGTACTGGCGCAATGGTCTCTCCAGGGCAGATGGTCGGATGCGGAAAAGGCCCTGCCCATCAATCTCTTAGAGATACGAGCAGCCCGGTATGCCCTAGTAGCATGGACATCCAAACTCCAAGGGTCCCCTGTCAGAGTTCAGTCAGACAATGCCACAGCAGTGGCATATATCAATCGTCAGGGGGGCACCAGGAGTCGTGCAGCCCAAAGGGAAGTAAATTACATCCTGAGATGGGCAGAAAGATATGTCCCAGCCATATCTGCGGTATTCATTCCAGGGGTGGAGAATTGGAAGGCGGACTTTCTAAGTCGCCAACAATTATGCCCAGGGGAATGGTCCCTTCATCCCGAGGTTTTCCGGACAATATGTCAGCGGTGGGGAACACCGGATGTAGATCTGCTAGCATCCAGGTTCAACACGAAAGTGGACAGGTTTGTCTCTTGGACAAGGGATCCCCTAGCGTGCGGCTCGGATGCCCTAGTGTTCCCTTGGGATCAGTTCAAGCTGATATATGCATTCCCACCGCCACAATTGTTACCTCGATTACTCCGCAGAATCAGGGTAGAAAAGAAACCAGTGATTCTGGTGGCTCCAGCGTGGCCCCGAAGAGCATGGTACGCGGAGATCGTAAAAATGTCTGTGGGGAGTCCTTGGACCCTCCCACATCGTCCGGACCTGCTTTCGCAGGGACCGATATACCACCCTTCCTTACCAGCCCTAGGTTTGACGGCCTGGCTATTGAAGCCCACATTCTAAAAAAGAGAGGGCTCTCTAATGCTGTGGTGTCTACCATGATCAATGCCAGGAAACCGGTATCCAGGCAGATCTACTATAGAATCTGGAAGGCGTACATCGCCTGGTGTGAAGCCAAGAAATGGCATCCACGTAAATACGTAATAGGTAGAATTCTGGACTTCCTACAATGGGCTGTAGATAGGAAGCTTGCCTTGAGTACTATCAAAGGTCAGATTTCGGCCTTGTCAATATTTTTTCAAAGGCCCTTGGCTTCGCATTCACTAGTCAAAGCCTTTATACAAGGAGTGATGCGTATTAGTCCTCCGGTTAATATTCCCATATGTCCATGGGATCTAAACTTGGTTCTGTCGGTTCTACAGAAACAACCATTTGAACCATTACAGCATATTTCCTTAGTGCTTCTCACCAGGAAATTGATTTTTCTAGTAGCCATTTGTTCGGCTAAAAGAGTATCGGAATTAGCAGCTATGTCCTGTAAGGAGCCATATCTGGTTATCCATAAGGACAGAGTAGTGTTACGTCCTCATCCAGCCTTTCTTCCTAAGGTGGTATCGAGTTTTCATTTGAACCAAGATGTGGTTCTTCCTTCTTTTTTCCCCAAGCCTACTTCGGTAGAGGAAAAGTTATTGCATTCTTTGGATGTAGTAAGAGCAGTTAAAGCTTATCTAAAAGCCACTGCTCAGATTCGCAGAACGGATACTTTGTTTATTCTGCCGGAAGGCCCCAGAAAGGGTCAGGCAGCGTCAAAATCTACTTTAGCCAAGTGGATTCGACAGGTCATAATACAAGCCTATAGCTTGAGAAGTAGACCGCCTCCGTTCAAAGTTAGGGCGCACTCCACGAGAGCAGTTGGAACTTCATGGGCAGTGCATCACCAGGCCTCCCTGGCTCAAGTCTGTAAGGCCGCAACATGGTCTTCAGTACACACGTTTACTAGGTTCTACCAGGTGGACGTTAGAAGTCAGGAGGATGTCGCCTTTGGGCGCAGTGTGTTGCAGGCCGCAAAAGATCCTCATGTCTGATAGCGCTCAGCTTATATATGGTGTATCCCCCCCCTCATTTGGCATTGCTTTAGGACATCCCATTAGTAATGACTATGTCGCTCTGTGTCCCGTGATGTACGAGAAAGAAAATAGGATTTTTATAACAGCTTACCTGTAAAATCCTTTTCTTGGAGTACATCACGGGACACAGAGCTCCCGCCCCTCTTTGGGGACACTTATTGCTTTGCTACAAAACTGAGGTGCTCCCGGATGGGAGGGGCTTATATAGGGGAGGGTACTTCCGGTTTTGGAAGTTGCCAGTGCCAGCACCTGACGGTAACTATATAACCCATTAGTAATGACTATGTCACTCTGTGTCCCGTGATGTACTCCAAGAAAAGGATTTTACAGGTAAGCTGTTATAAAAATCCTATTATTATCACCAAATGAGTAAGCATTGGTTAGTATTTCATGGTTATTCAATATTTTACTAGCTAAAATTATAATCAAAATTCATAATTACACTGTTTCACAATAAAAATAATTATGTTAAAACTTTTATTCATTATATGTACCAAGCTATAGTACAGGGCCCATTGGACCCTGGCGGTGCAAGGTGGTACAAAAAAAAAGCCGGTAGACAGAGGGTTAATTGAACACAGTATTCGAGTAACCAAGACTGCACGTGCTTGGAAACAAAAGAATACAATACATTACATTCATTGCGGGAAATTGTATTTTGTCTTACGAGAATTTTCATTATTTTTTTTTCAATATTAGACTAGCATGCAAAAAAATTTAAAATAAATATATTTCTTCTGATATTCTCATTGTGTATACCAGGCTTAACCTAGAGTTCACCTTTAATCACCTTCAGTATAATATGACTGCATTTTCTTGATGCATTGCTTTTTTTGCTGTTTCTTTTAGGTTAAGATCACCTACTCCTCCACCTAGTCCATCCCAGACAAAATCACGAATGGAAACTCCAGAGAAAGTTTGTTCCACCTTCCTGTTATTGAAGGAATTAAAAGAAAGTGCCCTTACACTGGAGGAGTCTAATAGTTTGGAAAAGTCAGCTGAATGCAGTACATCCACAAAGAGGCCAGGTACCCTGCTTTTATTCCATCTTGATTTTCTTTAATACATGCTCTGTACTCCTATCCCCTATCGTATTTTTAGCATCTATGCTTGGTGAAAAAACATCCACCCAATGTCTCAATTTGCACTAATAAAACTAATAAAAGCAAAAGTGTGCATACAATAAAACTAACTAAACAGAAATAGAATAACAATAAACAAAAGTCCTTTAAAGCTGTATCAGTAATCATAGTAATTAAATGCTCACAGTTACCAATGTCAAATCGTATTCTCTGCGATTTGAACTGAAAAATTGAGGATTGAATGTGTTCAATCATCCAAAAAAACTGCTACAAAAATTATTCCTGCATCAATTGACCTCTCCCTTTAAAATGGAAAGACTAAACAAATGTGTACCACCCTTGTTAATGGTTAGTATACAGTTATTATCATCATTACACATTGTACAGTACACTGTCTCTCTATACCACACCTCCGCCTAGGATCTCTCTCAGTAGGACATTAAAGTAGAAGTATGGGCAAAGCTTGTTTGGCGATACGTCTTCTCTGTGACGCAGGAGTACACTTAGTTCTACAAAACTGTGCCCCAGTTTCAGCCAACAGTGGCCTAAAGTCGGCTGTCAGCTGACATCCCAGAGCCAGCCTCGGCGATGCAGGGAACCCGACAATAATGATGGGATCGACTCAGATACCTTTGCCAGCCGCTACCGTCCCCTCCTCTGCTCGACGCTTCAGTGAGCTCTGGAGGGGCAGAGCAGAGGACTGGTGACTGACAGTCACCGCTCTCTGCTCAGTGAAGACTGAGAACTGAGAGATCAGTGGTCATGTGATCACTCCGTTCTAGGGCTTAGAGCTGGTAGGGGACAGCTGCAGGATCAGACCAAAGCTGTATCTACATAGATGAGTATGTATCTTTGTTATTTTGTAGTCCTGCACTTCTCTTTTATTTCATAGAGACAAAAAAAAAAAAGCTTCCATAGTGTAAAACCACAAACAAAGGCAAAGAATCACACTCACAATGACAAGTTCTATAATAGCGCCAAAAAATGCACTTAAAGAAATCAAATGTACTCTACTCCAGCTGTGTCTTCAGTGTAGTATATAGAATAATGTTAAAACGTGGCCAAATGGACGGAAGTTAATGAACTCGTTAGATACGATGAACCACTACAGCTATAAGTCAGTAGTGCCTGACCACCCCCCCTCGCTCAAGCCTGGCAGCTACACTACCGGATTGGGATGCGTGCATGGCCCTGAACGCAGAAAGTGTGCATTCAGGGCCATGCACTTGTTCCTTGGATGTCTGTAAAACTCGGATGTATGGGTGAGTCTATACAACTGCCCCATATCCATATTCTGTATTGACTCACATAGGCTGCTGCATACAGCACCATGCTGCTCCAGAAGCATAAACAAACTGCTCTTGCATGCTGTACTGGCCTCTGTGCTCATTTAAATGAGCACTTATATATGCTGTGTGTAGGTTGCATAGACAATAAAATAATTTTTATAAGACAATATTGACAAGAAAATGCCTTGTATGTACTAAAAAAAAATATATATCTATATATAAATATGCATTGCTCCGGTCAGTGAGGAGTATACAGGTGTTACAGCTGAAGTGGTTAAATAAGCATGCAAATATCATACCGTACTTTTTTTATTCTTTTCTTGTTTTGTTTTGTTTTTTGGGGGGATTTGAGACATCACATTTTCATTTGAGAAGGATTGCTTCTTAATTTGCTTTTGTTTTTCAGTCAAAGATGCTATATCTTGTTATTGTGTGGTTAGGCTTTTTAACAGTTCTATAAGGAGTATTCTTGGACTTTCTGCACAATTGAAATGGACCGAACAAGGATTATGAATATGTTTTGATTGCCAAAAAGATATTCCAATTTATTGTCTGCTTTCAAATGCATCTGTTGCACTTTTTGTAAGGTAGTGATTTTCATTAGGCTTCGGTGGTCTCTTCTACTTTTTAAGCTAATGAGATATGGAATGTTTTTTTGACGGCCTATTTCTAGTATTTTTTTTTCTCTACAGTATGTGACCTACCCTTTAAAAAAAAAAAACATCAGTGTACACTGTACACTTAATGGCACACAAAGAAGATACCCAATCAGAGTTCAGTCAGACAATACCACAGCTGTGGGCTACATCAACCATTAGGAGGGCACCTGGAGCCATGCAGCCTTGAAGGATGCAAGTCAGAGAATGTCATGGACAGAAACTCGCTGTCCAGCGATCTCTGTAGTTTACATCCCAGGAGCAAGGTGAATAGGCCTTTCACCCAGACATCTTTATTCTGATATGTCTGAAATAGGCGACACCAGATGTAGACATCCTAGCCTCTAGATTCAACAACAAACTTTCTCTGTTTGTAGCCAGGACCAAGAATCCTATAGCCCTAGCATTGGGTGCCTTAATAATTCCCAAGTCTCACTCTACACCTTCCCTTCAGTGCAAATTCTTCTTCGCCTGCTCAGAAAGAAAGAGCAAGACAGGAAAAAAGTCATTCTGTATGCACCGAACTGGCCCAGAATTTTCTATTCTATCCTGCTGCTCAGTCTAGGGCTTTAACAGCATGGTTGTTGAAGCCCAGGTCTTTAAAGACAGACTGATCTCTGAGTCTGTTATTTCTACCTTGCTATAGGCAAGAAAAGCCACTTTCAGGAAAGTCTACTATTGTACCTGGAAATCTTGCCTGCTGTGAACAGAGATTACTCTGTGCCTCACATTCTGGCTTTTGTAAATCAGGACTTGAGCAGAACTTGGCCTTAAGCACTCTAAAAGGACAAAGAAAAAAGTAGTGCAGCGCTAATAAATTAGAACAAAACTCTACTAATACCTTCTTCAATATACAAAATACACAAAAATAAAACACTTTATTAGTAAGTTGGCTAGATTTGGTGGTTTACTTTTTGGTACTGTTAGGATAGACATAATTGCTCCCGCAGTTTTTTTGTGCATATTTAACTCTTAAAGGACAGGTGTGGACCTTGTCCATCCTCTTCCAAAAACCTCTGGTTTTGCTCTACATTTTGAAGGCTTTTCTTCAAGGTGTATCTCGTATTAGGTGCTCATTGCAGCACCCAGTGCTTGCAGCACCAAGTGGGTTTCTGTCTGCCCTGCAGAAACCCCCTTTCGAACCAGAGATATTTCCTTAGATGACTCCTCTAACAAGTAGCTTTTAGGTCTCATGCCCACAGGAGGTTTATTTAAATAGGTAGTAAACCCTGATGGGTTTTACGTCCTCTTTTTTTTCCCCCTGCAAAGTAAAAGCATGATGGTGTAGTATGCATCACATACTAGCCCGTTATGTGGCACTTGCCTGCAAATGAAGCCCACGATGTCCCCATCCATCTTCGCCCTCTTCCTTCTGGGGCATGAACATGGGAGGCGTCAGTCAATGGCATTTGCTAGTGAAAAAAAAGGCATGGAGGTAGGTTCCTTCACAGCGCATGCGCCGATGACATCATCGGCGCACCACAAGGTAAATATCTCCTAAACGGCGCACGTTTAGGAGATATTTCCACTACCTATAGGTAAGCCTTATTCTAGGCTTACTTATAGGTAAAAGTAACAATCAGGGGTTTACAACCACTTTAACTCTCCTAGAAGCCAGCAGTGTTTTTGCAGAAAAAAATGCCTGACAATTGTAAAAGAGTCTAAAGCTTTTACAAGCTTTTAGGAGCTTTTAAAGTCATCAAGCTCTTCGAGGTTAAATAATTTTATTGGCCAGAATAAATAATTTATTATGGCCATTAAAATTAATTCATGCTCAAGCACTAGCAGCATTAAGCTTTTATCTGCCCAAACTCTGCTGCTCCTGGATGCACTGGCAGTGGGTTTTTTCCTTCCTCTAAAAGCCTCTGCCACTAAACGCTGTTAACAGCCTATGTGTCCATGCACACATAGGCTGTTATCATGCAGGGGAGTTAAGAGGCAGTGGGAAAAAGACGCCCCTAGAAGTAGCTGCAGCTGATAAAACGTCAAACCTACATGAGCCTTGTCATTTTTTTATTTTATTTTGGAAAATGTAGAAAGAAAATTAAAACTTATTTTTTTCTTACACAAAGTTGTCAATTTAAAATATTTTTCTAACACATAGCATGTACAAAAATTGCACCCCAAAATACATCTGCTACCCGTCCTGAGTATGGCGATATCACATCTGTGAGACTTTTCCACAGCCTGGCCACATAGAGAGGTCCAACATGCAAGGGAGCACCATCAGCATAAATTAGGTACTCTGGGGCTGGTGACAGGTACTCAGGGGCTGGTGACAGGTACCTCTGATGTTGGTGACAGGTACCTCTGTTGCTGGTGACAGGTACTCTAATGGGCTGTGACAGGTCCTCTTTATTTGGGGGGAGATCAGGCACTGTACTTGTTTTTTTTTTTTAACCATGTCTCCTCACACACTGAGGAGGAGAACCCGGAAATGGCACCACAGCCGTTTGTTGACATTTGTGACTGGCTGTGATTGGACACAGCCGGTCACGTGGTAAAGAGCCAAGGGACATGCCTCAATCCTGATTGCTGTGCTGCGCGCCCCCGAGCGGTGATCACAAGCAAAACAGCTGTGATTGGACACAGACGGTCACGTGGTAAAGAGCCAATTTCATTGGCTCTTTACCCTGATCGGGGATGGGCTGCGTCCGAGGGACACAGCCCATCCCCGATCGCCGAAATGTGAGCCCCCAGTGGCCCGCAGGAGCGGCGAGAACTGGAGGACGTTATATGACGTCCAACCAGAGGGAGGAGATTTTCCTGCCGGCGTCATTTTACAATGGCCCGGTATGAAAGTGGTTAAGTGCATGTAGCCTTTAACATGGCATTAACCCCAAACCAAAAATGTCATACATTGCAGCTTACCAATTCCCCTCTGTTTTCACCTGGTAGTCTGGCCAGTAACACACCACCTGTATTAGGGTGCCCCCAATCTGGATGAAGGAGCACATGGGGTCACAGCAGACAGCAGCATTGAAGCCCAACTAACACTTTATAATTAGTTACAGCAAACTTTTTTTTTTCCTTTTTAGGATAAAGGTTTTACATGAATAAATAAATAATGTCAGTGGTAAACGGTTTCTCGGCCCTGTAAAAAGATATATCTGGTAGGAAGCTTGTTCTTTGAAAAAAAACAGACTTATTTGTCTGGATCACCAGACGAAAATAGAAGAAAGACTAAATAAGAAAACTATTGCTGCCATCACGTCTAATGCCGCGTACACACAACCGTTTTTCATGACGAGAAAAATGCAATTTTTTAAATTGGTCATTAACCACTTAAGCCCCGGACCATTTCGGGCCATTAGGACCAGGCCTGTTTTTGGGATTCGGCACTGCGCTGCTTTAACTGTAAATTGTGCGGACATGCAATGTTGTACCCAAATGAAATTTGCGTCCTTTTCTTCCCACAAATAGAGCTTTCTTTTAATGGTATTTGATTGCCTCTGCGATTTTTATTTTTTGCGATATAAACGGAAAAAGACCGAAAATTTTGAAAAAAAATGATATTTTCTACTTTTTGTTATAAGAAAAATCGAATAAACTCAATTTTAGTCAGACATTTAGGCCAAAATGTATTCAGCCACATGTCTTTAGTAAAAAAAATGTCAATAAACGTATATTTATTGGTTTGCGCAAAAGTTATAGCGTTTACAAACTAGGGTACATTTTCTGAAATTTACACAGCTTTAAATTTATGACTGCCTATCTCATTTCTTGAGGTGCTAAAATGGCAGGGCAGTACAAAACCCCCCCAAATGACCCCATTTTGGAAAGTAGACACCCCAAGGAAATTGCTGAGAGGCATGTTGAGCCCATTGAATATTTTTTTTTTTTGTCCCAAGTGATTGAATAATGACAAAAAAAAAAAAAAAAAAAAAAATTACAAAAAGTTGTCACTAAATGATATATTGCTCACACATGCCATGGTTATATGTGGAATTGCACCCCAAAATACATTTTGCTGCTTCTCCTGAGTACGGGGATACCACATGTGTGGGACTTTTTAGGAGCCTGGCCACGTACGGGACCCCGGAAACCAAGCACCGCCTTCAGGATTTCTAAGGGCGCAAATTTTTGATTTCATTCCTCACTACCTATCACAGTTTCGAAGGCCATAAAATGCCAAAATAGCACAAAACCCCCCCAAATGACCCCATTTTAGAAAGTAGACACCCCAAGGAAATTGCTGAGAGGCCTGTTGAGCCCGTTGAATATTTTTTTTTTTTGTCCCAAGTGATTGAATAATGACAAAAAATAAAAATAAAAAATAAATTACAAAAAGTTGTCACTAAATGATATATTGCTCACACATGCCATGGTTATATGTGGAATTGCACCCCAAAATACATTTTGCTGCTTCTCCTGAGTACAGGGATACCACATGTGTGGGACTTTTTAGGAGCCTAGCCGCGTACGGGACCCCGAAAACCAAGCACCGCCTTCAGGATTTCTAGGCACAAATTTTTGATTTCACTCCTCACTACCTATCACAGTTTCTAAGGCCATAAAATGCCAAAATAGCACAAAACCCCCCCAAATGACCCCATTTTGGAAAGTAGACACCCCAAGCTATTTGCTGAGGAGGCATGGTGAGTATTTTACAGCTCTCATTTGTTTTTGAAAATGAAGAAAGAAAATTTTTTTTTTTTTTTTTTTTTTCAATTTTCAAAACTTTGTGACAAAAAGCGAGATCTGCAAAATACTCACAATACCTCTCAGCAAATAGCTTGGGGTGTCTACTTTCCAAAATGGGGTCATTTGGGGGGGTTTTGTGCCATCTGGGCATTCCATGGCCTCCGAAACTGTGATAGGCAGTGAGAAGTAAAATCAAAAATTTACACCCTTAGAAAGCCTGAAGGCGGTGCTTTGTTTTTGGGGTCCCGTACGCGGCTAGGCTCCCAAAAAGTCTCACACATGTGGTATCCCTGTACTCAGGAGAAGCAACAGAATTTATTTTGGGGTGTAATTCCACATATGCCCATGGCATGTTTGAGCAATATATCATTTAGTGACAACTTTGTGCAAAAAAAAAATTAAAAAAAAAAAATTGTCTTTTTTCCGCAACTTGTGTCAACATATAAAATATTCCATGGTCTCGACATGCCTCTCAGTATATAGCTTGGGGTGTCTACTTTCCAAAATGGGGTCATTTGGGGGGGTTTTGAACTGTTCTGGCATTTTATACACAACATTAGGAAGCTTACATCCACTCTTCTAACCACTTGCAGACAAAGCCCTTTTTGACACTTTTTGTTTACATGAAAACATATTTTTTTTTTGCAAGAAAATTATGTTGAACCCCCAAACATTATATATATTTTTAAAGCAAAGGCCCTACAGATTAAAATGGTGGGTGTTGCATTTTTTTTTTCTACACAGTATTTGCGCAGCGATTTTTCAAACGCATTTTTTGGGGAAAAAATACACTTTTTTTAATTTTAATGCACTAAAACACACTATATTGCCCAAATGTTTGATGAAATAATAAAGATGATCTTAGGCCGAGTACATAGATACCAAACACGACATGCTTTAAAATTTCGCACAAACGCGCATTGGCGACAAACTACATACATTTTTAAAAGCCTTTACAGATTACCCCGTTAGATTTACAGAGGAGGTCTACTGCTAAAATGACTGCCCTCGATCTGACCTTCGCGGTGATACCTCACATGCATGGTGCAATTGCTGTTTACATATGACGCCAGACCGACGCTTGCGTTCGCCATTGGGCAAGAGCAGGGCAGGACAGGGGTGCTTTTTTTTTTTTTTTTTTTTTTTTTATTATTAATTTTGCTTTTTTATTTTATTTTTAAATTGTTCCTTACATATATTTTTTTTTTTATAATTTTTATTGTTATCTCAGGGAATGTAAATATCCCCTATGATAGCAATAGGTAGTGACAGGTACTCTTTTTTTGAAAAAACTGGGGTCTTCTAGACCCTAGATCTTTCCTCTGCCCTCAAAGCATCTGACCACACCAAGATCGGTGTGATAAAATGCTTTCCCAATTTCCCAATGGCGCTTTTTATATCCGGGGGGGGGACATTCCCTCCCACTGCTTGTAAAAGCAGTCCAGAGGCTAATTAGCCGCTGTGATTGCTTTTACATGAAAGCCGGCCGCTGGCTGAAAAGAATGATACCAAGATGATGCCTAAACCCGCAGGCATCAATCTGGTATAACCATTCAAAGTCCAGCAACATACCAGTACGTTGCTGGTCCTTGTTGGACATGTATTGTAATCTTTTTTTTTCATGCAGCCTGTTGGCTGAACGAAAAAAGAGATTGATTGGTGGGTATGCCCACCATTAGAATACCGCCCTTCATCCACCCACTTCTAATGATGGGCATACATGCACCATTTATATATGCCGAAGCATGGGGGCATCCTCCCGCAAAAAAGTTATGCCGCACACACATGGTCAAACGTTTCCACGGGCAAGCCTCCGTCGGAATTTCGACCGTATGTATGCGGCATTAGGAGCAAAATTGCTCCTCCGCCCTGCTGCCCCTGCTGCCCCCATGCTTCGGCATATATGCTTTTTTTTTTTTAACTGTGGTGGTGAAATCACCTCCTACAGCACTGGAGTCGCAGGGATCAGGCCTGTCTCTGCGAACGCTGCAGTTATGTGTGTTGTGTTTTGTAAGTGACAGTGATCGATCGATACTGCACTTGGGTGGCCTGGGCTGGACGGAGGGGCAAAACGCAGGTGCTAGCAGGTATCTGGGCTGATCCCGCTAACACTGCGTTTTTGGGAACCCTAAACCGCTGGTATAGATCTGATCAGATCAGATATTGATCTGTTCAGATACTATACCACTAAGGGGGGTGTATGCTTTACGCGTGGGTGTTAGCGTTACTGGCACTAACCTGACGCTGCCTGGGGTGTGACGCAGACCCTCTCTGACGCTAAAACCTAATTGATATCACCCACCGGGCGATCAGGGGGTTAAACCTTTATTGGGTTATATACGGCGGGTGCCCTGACACTATAAAAAGCAAACTAACTAACCAGCGTCACCCGTAACACTTATATGGTGATCACTGGTGAAAGGGTTAACTAGGGGCAATTAGGGGGTTAAAACCTTTATTAGATCATATTTGGGGGTACCTGACGCTATAAAAACCTGCGGCGAACCTAAAAAAAATGACTGGCTACCGATTGGCATCACCGACACGAAGACAGCGATCAGAAAAACGATCGCTTAGTGACAGTGGTGATAGGGGGTGAAAGGGTTACCTGGGGGGCGATCAAGGGGGTTAAACCTTTATTAGATAATATATTGGGGTACCCGACGCTATAAAAACCTGCGGCGAACCTAAAAAAAATTACTGGCTACCGATCGCCATCACTGATGCTAAGACAGCCATCAGAAAAATGATCGCATAGCGACAGCGGTGATAGGGGGTGAAAGGGTTACCTGGGGGGCGATCAAGGGGGTTTAACCTTTATTAGATAATATATTGGGGTACCTGACGCTATAAAAACCTGCGGCGAACCTAAAAAAAATTACTGGCTACCGATCGCCATCACTGATGCTAAGACAGCATCAGAAAAACGATCGATTAGCGACAGCGGTGATAGGGGGTGAAAGGGTTACCTGGGGGGCGATCAAGGGGGTTAAACCTTTATTAGATAATATATTGGGGTACCCGACGCTATAAAAACCTGCGGCGAACCTAAAAAAAATTACTGGCTACCGATCGCCATCACTGATGCTAAGACAGCCATCAGAAAAATGATCGCATAGCGACAGCGGTGATAGGGGGTGAAAGGGTTACCTGGGGGGCGATCAAGGGGGTTTAACCTTTATTAGATAATATATTGGGGTACCTGACGCTATAAAAACCTGCGGCGAACCTAAAAAAAATTACTGGCTACCGATCGCCATCACTGATGCTAAGACAGCATCAGAAAAACGATCGATTAGCGACAGCGGTGATAGGGGGTGAAAGGGTTACCTGGGGGGCGATCAAGGGGGTTCAACCTTTATTAGATAATATATTGGGGTACCCGACGCTATAAAAACCTGCGGCGAACCTAAAAAAAATTACTGGCTACCGATCGCCATCACTGATGCTAAGACAGCCATCAGAAAAATGATCGCATAGCGACAGCGGTGATAGGGGGTGAAAGGGTTATCTGGGGGGTGATCAGGGGGTTAAACCTTTATTAGGGGGGGTTAGGGGGCTACACTGGACCTAAAACTAAACTTTAGTGACACTTTCACAGTCACAAATGTCACTGATTGCAGTGATCACTAAATAAATGGTCACTGCAATCAGTGACACTGTGACTGGGGGCTGGGGGGTGATCTGGGGGGTGATCTGGGGGGGTCTGGGGGTCCTGGGGGGGGCGATTAGTGTTCCTATGTGTCCTGGTGTCAGTGTAGTGTTGTGCTCACTGACCTGATGTCTTCTCTTGTACGGCGCTCGGTATATGTGAGCGCCGCACAGGAGATGACATCACTTCCTCCTGCCTCCTCTGTCTGAAACAGACAGAGGAGGCATTTCCATTCGCCGGGAGCGATCGCGAGGGGGGGGCCGGAATCGAAAGGCCGCCTCCTCATCTGGGATCGCTCCCGGTGAAGTAACGACCGCTCACGGCACAGAAGGGGGGTCCGGATGGACCCCCCAACTGTACAAAGGCAGTCACGTAGATCTACGTGATTCTGCCTGTCCGTGCCATTCTGCCGACGTAAATCGGCGGTGGGCGGTCGTTAAGTGGTTAAAAACGATCGTGTGTGGGCTCCAGAGCATTTTTCTCGACGAGAAAAATGGCCATTAAAAATTTAGAACATGCTCTATTTTTTCTCGTCGTTTTTCACGTCGTCATTTTTCTCGCCGTGAAGAACGGCCGTGTGTACGCTTTAATGACTGGGAAAAAAACACGCATGCTCAGAAGCAAGTTATGAGACGGGAGCGCTCGTTCTGGTAAAACTAGCATTCACAATGGAGATAGCACATTCGTCACGCTGTAAGAGCACGAGGCTGAAAAACGTGAATCGTCTCTCACCAAACTTTACTAACACGAGGATCAGCAAATGCAGCCCAAAGGGTGGCGCCATCCAAATGGAACTTCCCCTTTATAGTGCCGTCGTACGTGTTGTCGAACGTGTTGTACGTCACCACGCTTTGCGCGAACATTTTTTTTTCACGATAGTGTGTATGCAAGGCAGGCTTGAGAAGAATCACGTCCAGAAAAACTTTGTTTTTTTCAATGACATTAAAAACGGCCGTGTGTACGCGGCATAAGAATTAGTCAGATGCAACGTAATGATTGCTTTTGGGATTAGTACGGCTTTAATTTTAATTTCCAAAGTGATTTTCTGTATTTTTAAACCTGCAGCTTTCATTAAATCTATACTTTGTCCCTGTCTCCCAATCGCACTTCTATGTTGTGAAACTGTCACCAAAGCTTTCAATGGAGATTACAAGTGGCTGTTCCATTGCACATTATGCAGACACAATCCACTCTTGTCACTATGAAATGCCATGCAGTCATATGCAAAAAAATAAAATAAAATCAACAGCAGATGTGGCCTATTCTTCAAACTGATAATCTCAATGCTGACTGCTCAAAACAACTTTGTTCACCCTTAAAACCTAGTTAAAACACAAGGATTGCATATTATATTGTGTTGTTTTATATCTCAATGCACTTCTGGTTCCTGTTGATGTTACAACTTTGACTTATATCAGCTAGTTCGTTTTTACTCTTGAGGGGGATCCAGTCTATAACTCTGTCTTATGTTTGTACTTTCATCACCTCTCTGTGACTAGAGCAGTCTTACATCTGGACATCAATCATGCATCTTACCACTTCTTCATATAGGGTAGTTGTCTCCAAACTGTGGCCCAGGGGCCGGATGCAACCCTTTGCTTTCTTTTATCCGGCCCTTGGGGCATTATTCTCCCCCACTGTCAGCAACAGTGTTCCTGCCACTGACACTGACAATGAGGCACTATTCCTCCCACTAATACCAACAATGGGACACTATTACTCCCCCTAATACCAATCATGGGGCATTATTTACACCCTCTAACGCCAGGACATTTTCTACTTCCACGGCCACAGTCCGGCCCCCCTAAAGTTTGAAGTAAACTGGCCCTTTTTTTAGAAAGTTTGGAGACCCCTCATATAGGGCATTAACAGTTTGTCCTTTCAAGTCCTGATACAATGTATGTATCTACACGGCAGCCTCCCCTGCTTCTATTTGCATTAAAAATGAGTACTTATTTGTTATTCCTTCAGATACCATCATGTACAAAAGGATCACATATTTCTCATGAGTAATATATAGTATATTTGCAAGATAGGTCTTTCCAACCAGTTACCATAAAAGAACATTTAGCAATGCATTATATTTAAAATATTTTTAATGGATAATTCTGAAATTTTAATGTCCACCTGACAGTCCTTCTCATCTAGATTATATAGGAGTGCGATTTGGTCGTGCACCTTCCATTTCATGTGGTCCACCATGTAGCAGGGATTCTATCTTCTGTATGCACATCTATGCTAAATTCAAGCGCCAATCTGTAAATAAAGCTGCCTTTATAGTCACAGCAAATTTTAGACATAGCTCCGTCTTTCTTACGCTTTAAAAATTTACATTTCTTTATCGTACACCACGGGACACAGAGCTAGTCATTACATAATGGGTTAAGGGTCACCAGCCGTGATTGGACACTGGCACAACCAATGGAAGACAGTTCCCCTCCATATAACCCCTCCCATCAGGGAAGTACCTCAGTTTTTTCGCCAGTGTCGAAAGGTGTTGGACGCGTTAGGAGGTGCTAAAGGAAAGCTCTACCAAAGAGACCCTCTGGGGGTAAAAGAGCTATGCTTTCGGATCCATCCAAGACGCCTACAAATGAGCTGAATCTGGATGGGATCCGGGCCTCATCCATGAGGCGTCGCCTGTAATGTCTCTCTTCGGAGGACTGGGCTCTAAGATCCAGCACTTTCGCTATTTCGCTATAAAGTCCTGGTAAGAGTCTTGTACAAGGCCCAGGGGAGAGGTATCCTTTAAATAGGAACCCATATCCCTGAAGGTTGGCACACATAGCCCACCGTGAAGGGTGAAGTTTGGTATCTGTCTGAAAACTTTCAGCAGAAAAACCTGCGGCGTGGATAAGGTGAGATTAGAAGGTCCATAACTAGGTTGGGACCTTTTTCAAAAAGTGGATGTCTTCTTTTTTTCCACCACTGGGGGGAGTAAAGAGCTGAATATACTCACCTCACTCTGTTCAGTGTCGGCTTCGGCGAAGTACACTGCTCGTCACCTCCGCTGCTGAGCTTGCTTGAGCACCCCGCTCCTCCTTCCGGTGGCCGATACAGACACCTGCAGATGCAGGTAAGTGGGGACAGGGGCTGATGAGAGTCCTCTCTCACTATGGCCACCACCATAGCGCTAAAGGCCGCGTGCGCGCGCGGGAGCGCGCTTTATCGGAGGGGGGGCCGAGGCGTGCGCGGGCACGTGGCGCGCGCAGGCACAGAAACGGCGCCAAATTTAAAAGACTGTCAGTGTAAAAAGCACTGCAGCAGCAAGCAAGCTCGTTAGTTCTCTTGTTCCTGGCAGAGAAACACAGCAGCTATACAGGGACGTAAGACTCCATGTGGTTGGATTGGGTACTTCCTAGAAGACATCCATGTTATGCATAGTATGTGTTAAAAGTTGCATACTTAATGTATTTGCTAAACTGAACACGGTAGTATATGCATTTAGGTACCTTGTATTTTGTCTAAACAGTAAGCCTTCCAGGGGAAGTAATGCGGACAAAAAGAGATAAAAGAGCACCGCCGCCTGAGACAGGGGGCTCTAGCTGTGCTGACTCGGTACCTTCCTCTCCTGTGTTGCCAAAAGCACCTGTACAGGATGAGCCATTACCTCTGTCAGGTATGGCGGCTTCCACAGTGAAGCCTGGGCCTGCATATGTCACTGAGGACACTTTATCAGCTGCCCTAAATAATCTGGAGGAGAAAATTTCTACTTTAATCGCTAAATCCTCTAAAAAGGACAATAAGCGAAGCAGATCTCCTCCAGTATTGGACCTCCCTTCAGAAGTACCTGAGGAGGAGGAGGATGAGGAGGAGGCTACATCAGCAGAGGATGAGGAGTCAGACGGATCAGGGATATCGGATGAGCCTTTTTCGGTATCCCAGATTTTAAAGTCACAGGTGCAATGCTATGCAGGAGCCGTGCGAGCTGCATTTAGGTTACCCTCTTTGGAGGTAACAGAATCACCTGTCTCCTCCCTAGGATCATTAAGATCCCTGCAAGGTGCATGCTCCTTCCCGGTTCATCCGTTACTAGAGGATCTATTGTACGCAGACTGGCAACATCCAGATAAGCGTTTTTCACCTCCAAAAAAGTTTAACATTCTTTATCCTATGGAGGAAAATTTTTTAAAGAAATGGAGCCTGCCTACGGTAGATGCGGCTATTTCTTGTGTAAATAAAAACCTGACATGTCCAGTGGATAATGTACAAGTGTTTAAAGATCCTTCTGAGAAGAAGTTGGAATCCTTACTGAAATCCTCCTTCCTTTTGGCCGGCTCAATTACCCAACCTGCAGTAGCAGCAGTCGGTATGTGTCAGGTCGTCAGCCAACAGGTAAAGCAGGGGCTGAAGGAGCTGCCTTCAGAGCAGGCTAAAAATTGGGAGAATTTGCCTAAAGCCTTATGCTTCACAGTGGATGCCATGAGAGATTCTATCATACAGGCATCACGCCTTACACTCCAGCTGGTACAGATGCGCAGAGTACTTTGGCTTAAGCATTGGTCAGCGGAAGCCCCATGCAAAAAGTTGTTGGCATGTTTCCCGTTCCATGGCGAACGCCTTTTTGGGGAAGATTTAGAAAGATATATCCAAAAGATATCAAGTGGTAAAACGACACTTTTACCTGAGAGAAAGAAAAACAAGAGACCTTGTTTTAAACACACTCTCTCCCCAGCTCCCGGGAAATCTGACTCCAGCCAGTGGCGACGGCCTTTTCAGCCGCCCAAAAAAGCCAAAGAACAGGCTCAGAAGAACAAGAAGCCGTGGGGTTCAAGAGCTAATAAGCAAGCCCCCAAAACCTCTCATTGAAGGGGCGCCCCCGCTCGGCCGAGTGGGGGGAAGGCTTCGTCAGTTCTCAGCGACTTGGCGGACAGAAACCCAGGACAAATGGGTGGTATCCACAATATCCTCAGGGTACAGACTGGAATTTCGAGAGATCCCATCTTCTCAATTCCGAAGTTCAAAGGTTTGAATCACTTAATAGCTCAAGGTGTGGTTACAGAGGTACCCCAAAAGGAGCAAGGTTCAGGTTTTTACTCAAACCTCTTTGTGATTCCAAAACCGAACGGAGAAGTCAGACCCATCCTGGATCTAAAAAATCTAAACCAGTTTCTGAACGTTCGCCATTTTCAAATGGAAACGATTCGATCCGTGGTCGCTACTTTAAAAGGCGGAGAATTCATTGCGTCCATAGATATCAAAGACGCATATCTACACATACCAATCCTCCCCGCTCACCAAAGATTCCTAAGGTTTGCGGTAGAAGATCGCCACTTTCAATTTGTGGCCCTGCCATTTGGTGTAGCCACCGCGCCCAGAGTATTCACAAAGGTGCTAGCTCCTCTGTTAGCAAACCTAAGAACACGGGGCATTGCGGTAACAGCCTATCTAGACGATCTACTATTAATAGATCAGTCAAAGGAGGGATTGGATCACGCTGTAGACACTACAGTAGGATACCTGGAGCATTTAGGATGGATTATAAACTTACAAAAATCCTCTCTCCAGGCCCAAAGAAGGATAGTGTACCTGGGCATGATCATAGATACAGCCCAAAACAGGGTATACCTGCCAGAGCCAAAGATACAGTCTCTGAAAGACCTGATCCACAAGGTCAAAGCAAACAAGAGGCCGTCTATTCGCCTTTGCATGAGACTATTGGGAAAGATGGTAGCCTCCTTCGAGGCGGTCCCTTACGCCCAGTTTCATTCGAGACTACTTCAAGGCAATATTTTAGCCTCCTGGAACAGGAAGAGCCAAG
This sequence comes from Rana muscosa, assembly GCA_029206835.1. NCBI lineage: Eukaryota > Metazoa > Chordata > Amphibia > Anura > Ranidae > Rana > Rana muscosa. The sequence goes on from CM055128.1 coordinate 154,618,721, forward strand.
CTCTGGATATACCCATGCGCCTGTCCTCACAAGTACGCCACAGCTTCAATTGGTGGCTAGAAGCCAGGAATTTACGGAAGGGAAAGTCCTTCCTCCCAGTGGCCTGGAAGGTGGTATCTACGGATGCCAGCCTATCGGGCTGGGGTGCAGTATTCGAGGAGGCTTCTACCCAGGGAACCTGGGCCAAGACTCAGGGGATCCTGCCCATCAATGTGCTAGAGATCCGGGCGGTATATCTAGCCCTCAAAACCTGGACATACAGGTTACAGGGCTACCCAGTTCGGGTTCAATCCGACAATGCTACGGCAGTAGCTTACATCAATCACCAAGGAGGCACCCACAGTCGGGCAGCCCAAAGAGAGGTGAACCGGATCTTGGCATGGGCAGAAGAGCATGTACCTTGCATCTCTGCAATCTTCATTCCAGGGATAGAAAACTGGCAAGCAGACTACCTGAGTCGTCAGCAGCTGCTACCAGGAGAGTGGTCTCTTCACCCAGAGATCTTTCAGGCCATATGTCTGAGATGGGGAAACCCAGATGTAGACCTGCTAGCTTCCAGGTTCAACAAGAAATTGGACAACTTTGTGTCCAGAACGAGAGATCCTCTAGCCTACGGGACAGACGCTCTAATAACTCCATGGAATCAGTTCTCACTGATCTATGCATTCCCTCCGATCCCTCTTCTACAAAGACTGCTTCGCAGGATCAAGGAGGAGGGAATACCAGTAATCCTAGTGGCCCCAAACTGGCCCAGGAGGCCTTGGTATGCCGAGATCGTAAAAATGGCGATAGGAAGGCCCTGGAAGCTTCCACTTCGACACGACCTGTTGTCACAGGGTCCAGTATTCCACCCTTCCTTACAAAGGCTAAATTTGACGGCCTGGCTGCTGAGACCCACATTTTTAAAAAGAGAGGGGTCTCTGGCCTGGTTCTTTCTACGCTCATTAATGCTAGAAAGCCAGCCTCCAGACTCATCTATCATAGAGTCTGGAAAGCATACGTTTCCTGGTGTGAATCCAGAAGTTGGAATCCTCTGAAATATGAAATAAGTAGGATTCTTGCTTTTTGCCAGTTAGGAGTGGATATGAAATTAGCCCTTAGCACCATCAAAGGGCAAATATCGGCTCTATCAGTCTTCTTTCAGAGACCATTGGCATCTCACTCCCTAGTTCGGACATTCATTCAGGGGGTACTGAGGATAAATCCTCCAGTCAGGTCTCCCTTGTGTCCATGGGATTTGAATTTGGTATTGTCAGTGTTGCAAAAGCAACCTTTTGAACCTATTCGCCATATTCCTTTAATTATATTAAGTAGGAAATTGGCCTTTCTGATTGCTATAGCTTCTGCTAGGAGAGTATCAGAGCTAGCAGCTCTTTCTTGTAAAGAGCCTTATCTAATTTGTCACAAGGACAAGATCGTACTACGACCCCATCCGGCTTTTCTGCCTAAGGTGGTGTCGGCTTTTCACTTGAATCAAGACATTGTTCTGCCTTCCTTTTTTCCAAACCCGCGGACGGCGGGGGAAAAATTATTACACTCTCTAGATCTAGTGAGAGCGGTAAGGGTGTATCTGCAAGCAACCGCTCAGATACGTAAAACAGATGTTTTGTTTATTTTACCAGATGGTCCCAAGAAGGGCCAAGCGGTATCAAAATCCACCATTTCCAGGTGGATTAGACAAGTAATTGTTCAAGCTTATGGTTTAAAGAACAGGACTCCTCCTTTTCCTGTTAAGGCGCACTCTACCAGGGCGATAAGTGCTTCATGGGCAGTGCACCACCAGGCTTCGATGGCTCAGATCTGTAAGGCTGCAACTTGGTCCTCAGTCCATACATTTTCCAAATTCTATCAAATAGATGTGAAAGGACATGAGGATTCCGCCTTCGGGCGAAGTGTGCTGCAGGCAGCAGTATAGGGCTTCTGGTCCGCAAGCGGTCGGTTTGATCTGTGTCTCCCCCCCTTCATATGAGCATTGCTCTGGGACGTCCCATTATGTAATGACTAGCTCTGTGTCCCGTGGTGTACGATAAAGAAAATAGGATTTTTATAACAGCTTACCTGTAAAATCCTTTTCTTGGAGTACACCACGGGACACAGAGGTCCCACCCTTCTTATGGGAACCTTACTGCTTTGCTACAAAACTGAGGTACTTCCCTGATGGGAGGGGTTATATGGAGGGGAACTGTCTTCCATTGGTTGTGCCAGTGTCCAATCACCGCTGGTGACCCTTAACCCATTATGTAATGACTAGCTCTGTGTCCCGTGGTGTACTCCAAGAAAAGGATTTTACAGGTAAGCTGTTATAAAAATCCTATTTTTCTGCATTCTTTGCTTGCTGTGATAATCCTGTTCAATGCTATGTCAGTGTTTCTTCCCTCAGCTGTAAAACAGAGCCTGTCCATCAAATAATAAAAGGGTAACTGTCATGAAGTTGTACGCCAAATGTGCAGTTATATTTAAAATTTCAGATTAGGCTATTAGTGCCACAAGAATAAGGAAGACAGACTGTAAGGTCTCATTTACACTTGCTTTGGCTTCAACACACATTAACGGCTAGTTTACACTTGCTTCAAAACAAGGCTTCAGACAGGCTATGTTAAAGCTCTCTGAACGATAGTCAAAGCCCCTGTCACTAAATAAAATGGTTAGCTTACAGTCCTGTTTACACCTTGCTTTTGCTTCCGCTTCGCTTCAAAAATGATACCCCGTGTAACTTTAGTGGTGCTTCAAAGCGTCTTCAAAGCCTCCATAGAAGTCTATGGCAAAGCTTGCTCGAAGCTCCACAGAAGCCCCACCAAAGCCTCATTGAAGCACCAAGCAAAAGCAAGGTTTAAACAGACTGTAAGCTAACCATTTATTTAGTGACACACAGGGGCTTTGCTGGCATTCAGAGAGCTTTAACAAATTGTGTCCGAAGCCATGTTTTGAAGCAAGTGTAAACTAGCCCTAAGGGTGTAACTTATTTTTTTGATTGATACATTGATTACATGAGTAGACCAAACCTCAGTCCGCTTTATATTTCAGGAACTTTATTAATCAGCATAAAATTTCATGAGTTAGGAGTTTGGAGGAAAACATTTAGAAATATTTGCAGGATCAAAAATAATCGAATTCTTCATGATAAAACAGCTGTATAGCACACACGACCCTGATCCAGGACATTGAAACTTCTATTTTAAGTAATTCCTGTGTAGCTTATCCTTATGGTCTTTGTCTTGCTTGAAGACAGATCTTCTGCTAAGTTTCAGGCTTCCGGCAGACTGCATAAAAATGGTGTTTCCTCCAGGATTTCCATTTATTTTGCTATATTCATTTTACTGTTACAAACTTTTAGAATCTGCTGCAAATACACATCCCCGGCATGATTCTGCCCACCACCATGCTCCATTGTGTGAATGGTGTGTGTGTTTGATGTTATGCAGTGTTTTGCTTATGCCAAGCAGTCAAAACTTTGAAAGGTGTTATTTTTGCAAGTGAATGATAGTAAATTAGGTGAACCTGTTTTTTAGCTTTGACTGCCAGTCAAATGCAAGGAAAAAAACAAAACAGGACTTTTGATTAGTTTAATAAAGTGAAGCTTTATCTAAATTAGTATGCTTAGTATATATTCAGTTTGGTAAGTGAACAGTGAATAAACCCTATGACGATTAGTCTGGTGGCTGTGCTGAGCATTGGTAGCTACCTCACTTATTTTGGTTGCTGTTTTCCAAGGTGCTGGCCCCAGTATTAGCCCAATGGCGCTCTTGTGCATTCCTATTGTGGAGTACATAGAAGACCTTCAGACTTTACAGGGTTTTGGATTATTCTTCAGAAATAGGCAGTGAAACCAGCTCATTATTTGGAGTATCTGGGTCTAATCCTGAGTATCAAATATTGTCCAAAATCTCACTGAATAATGATCATATCACATGATTGTTCTTCAATAAAGATTTTGGACGTTATTCGATGATTCGTGGTGTGCTGGCAAATATGTGCGCTTTGATCTGTGATGTCTCCCAGTTTCAGCTAGTGTTTGCTTAAGCACCTGTCACTCCCCATGCCTTACTCAGGTAAGTGTGCGATGGGAATATAGACATTATCTTGGGTCTAATCCTGGACACCGCTCAAGTCAGAGTATTTCTTCCACAGGAGAAACCTCAGACTTTCCAACCTCCGATTTAAGCTGTCCAGTCTAGAAGTTTTCTGACTCTGCACTTTTGCATGAAAGTTTTGAGCCTGATGGTAGCCTTGTTTTGAGACAGTCTTATTTGACCAGTTTCACTCCAGACCTCTACAACTAAACACTCTTGTCTTCATGGGACAAGTCAGTTAAGTCCCTGGACAGACCAGTTAGTTTGGCACTGAGGACCAGGTTGTCCCTAGACTGGTGGCTCAGGATTGCAGCTTTGTAATCAGCGGAGGCCTACTTTTCTGTCTTGTTGAAAAATAACTGATGCCAGCCTTTTGGTCGCCCCCATCAGAATCCTCCCCTTACATCAGGGTCCCCATCAGAATCCTCCCCTGCCAGGCTGCCAACTGGTCTTCTGTTCATATGTTCTACCAGATAGACATTGCGACAGCCTCATGGAGTTATGGATGTAAGGTCCATCAGTCAGCACTTTGATCTACAGCCAGTCCCTGATCCTCCTCCTACTTTTTTTTTTTTAATGAGCTTGTTTTCTTTGTTTCCTGTGTGGCACACCTCTAAAGCCTCATACGCACAATCGGACTTTTCCGTGGATTTTGGTCCGAAGGGGCGTTGGCCGTGAACATACACACGGCAGAACTTTTTCAGCCAACATTCACCAAATCACATGTTTTTTCAGCTCTTTAACACCACCCTTTGGGCAACTTCTGTTATTGTTGGCTGATCTTTAGCATTGGTTCGGAGCATGCGTGTTTGTACTTTGGACTTTAGTCCGATGGACTTGTGTACACATGATCGGATGATGCTCCATCGGGCATTTGTTGTCGGAAAGTTTGAGAGCATGTACAGCGAACATTTGTCCGTTGAAAAACTGAAAACAATTGTCCAATGGAGCAATACAGACGTCGGATTGTCCGATAAAACACATCCGTCGAACTGTTGTTGTCAAAAAGTCAGATTGTGTGTATGGGCCTTTAGACATCTTTTGGACATTTGGAAGGTTAAGACTTCTTGTGACGCTCAGTCAAAAAAGAAAATAGGATTTCTGTACTCGCCTTTAAATCCCTTTTTGGGGCCCACTGTGTTTTATGATCATGCTTTTGGTACTGTTTTGCTACAAAACTGAAAAGAGGGATTCTTGGCATCGACCAAATTCCGAAAATAGGAGAGAACTTCAGCTGCACAGAGCATATTTCTATAACCTTGCAAAAACAAGGAGCCTTTAGTTAAAAAGTCAGGTATGGACAAGGTGAGCAAAGCAAACAGAAATATAAATCTGTTCTAAGTATGCACGGTTATGTTAATCAAAGCTGGATGTCAAGAATACTGTTAAATACACTAACAGATCTACATACACACAAATATTACAGTACATACATAATATAAAAAGGATACGCCCTTTGAGGTTTTAATTTTTTTTTCGTCATAAAAAATGTAATTCCATAATTATTTGCATTAATTACAAAGAATTTTTTTATTTTTGTACTCACCATAAAATCCTTTTCAGCAGATCGAGGAAGTCTTGCAAGAGCCTAGTCTGCTCCTAAAGCAAGGATACACAATGTGCTGAGCGCGTGGAGGGAATAGCAAGAGCCAAGAATGAGATTTAAACTGCAGATAGAGGTCAGAGGAGAGAGAAACCAGAGAGCTCATGGAACACACTGTGCTGCCAGGGGAGATGAAGAAGTGAAAATTCAGCCAAGAAGAACATGCTGCTTCTTTTTTTCTCCCATGGCAGCATTGTATACCTGCTCTGAAAGATTCCAGGAATGTATAGCTGCTATAAGGGTCCCACTCTTGCAGAACTTAACTAATGTAACCAAATGTTTGGTCATGCACCTTAAGAAAAAAAAAGGTACTGATAAATGCTACACTGCTTAACATTATCCAGTACATTTACAAAAGCAAGCTCAGGTTTAATACTATAAGTTCTAGGATGCACAGATTTTGACTGTTCTTTAATCGAAGATTAAGCTCCACCTCTGAGGACTGTCATTGCCTATCTGCCACTCAGGTCTTAATGTGGTTCTAAAAGCTTTAAAAAACCTGTGTGCAGCAGCCCTCCAAATACTTAACCTGAGCAGGAGGGAGGGGCCAGGAACGACAGCAGGGGACCCGAGAGGAGGAGGATCGGGGGTACTCTGTGCAAAACGGCTGCACAGAGCAGATGAGCATCACATGTTTTTTTTTTTAATGTCACTTTAGAAGAACCTCAGTGAGCTGTAAAGCCTCTCGTAATTGACACTTGGCTTGGTGGAATACAAAATAGAGGCTCTGGGTACAAAGGGCTCCTTGGGGTCGATTTGAGATTAATATAGGTACTTTAAGTACCACAGGGTGCTCTTGCACCAATGTAAGCTTAGGTACATTTTGGGGCAGGTGAGTCTGAGGACCAAAGCATTTTTTGGTTTTGAAGCTGTATTGGGATTTCTGGTAATTTTAGTTTTTTTTAGTTGCCTTAACCGATTGTTGGCCAAAAATATGGTAAAAAATATAGTTTTTGTTTCTTTTTGATCAGACAAAATGTGCAAAAAAATGGGCAGCAGTGTGCATTTTCTTGTAAATTTTAGTCATTTATGTTGAGTACATTTACACTCACACATGCGTTGCAGCAATATGCTTTGAAACCCATATTTTGCACTCATATTGCATTACAATGCCATTTATTTTAATGTACTAATACAGTTGCAATTAACGCACTTGCACATAAAAATATGATAAATCTATATTGTCTGGAAGCAATGTGCATATGAGATCTTATGCTTCCAAATTATAGGTAGATCAAAATGAGTGTTATTCAGACATGAATTCAGAACCGAAAAACTGGCAAATTCATTACTTCCTCCAAAAAGAATAATCTCCCATATTGTAATAAAAGGCTCAACAAATAAACTTTACATAGTAAATAGCAGCCTAATGCTGCTTGAGGAGTTGACAGAACATAATGCATTGTAGTAAGACGCCTGTGAACGACAGAGAGAACAGAAGAGGGCAGTTAATGCAATTTTCTGTGTAGCCAAGACTGCAGTTACCTTTTACAGCACTGAAAGACAGCTGCTGAGGATATTATTCAGCAGATATGAGGAGGCACTGTTGAGAAGATTTGTAGAACAAGCAGGCACCTGCAGCACAAGCCAATGGTATCCAGCAGCTATGAGGAGACATTGCAGGGAATATCTGGAGCACACCATTACACATAACTAATGTGTATGTTTCTGTATGCAAACAAAAAACAGTATGGTGCAACAAAGCATTTGGCTATATACAGACCATAATTAGAAAGGCATTTCTGTCAGTAATTTCTCATGTCTTCCTACTGCCTTTTTTGAGCACCAATCTTTGTGGGCCCTCTCAGTGGGTGGGATCAGTAATGGAAGAAGTTAGCATTTTCCTTGTAGCCTACTCACTGATTCTAGCATTTTCGATAAAGGTTATCTGTCCTCAAAAATCAAGAATGTTCTAATTTCTTTAAAATTACAACTTTGCAAAATATACCTTAAACTTTCATATTATAGGATATGGTTTGAGTATCTGCTTTGAATATTCAACTGCCCTTGGACATTGTATCCTGTTACAAGGCACTGGGTATGCAAAACATACAGAACACAATACAGCACAGGCACTTACAGAGCACACACCGTATAGACAGTCCAGCATGCACTGAACAAAATTTGGGCAAAAGAACACAGGGAAAGAAAATGGCATATGTGGTTTGGCAGGTAAGAAATGGGAGGCAGTATGGTCAACATGATTAATGTATTGTGACAGCAGGCAGGTAAAATCACCAGGTTGCATCCAGGATGGAAGATATACATGTCCTAGATTCAGGCTTTATGCCAATTTATACCACTAGGGGGAGTGCTGGGAGTCTTGCAGGGGAAGAGTTAATGAGCCCAGCTGAAGTAAGTGGGCTCATTAAGGCCTCTACAAGAACTCCCAGCATGCTAAGGGAGATTCTCCAACCTGGAACCAGATCTGTGTGTAGAGACTGGGGAGTGTGTTTTCTGTGTGGTGAACCAAAGCTGGTGTGGCTATTGCTAAGACCTTCTAAAAGCAAGGAGCTAGGGACTGGGGCAGCAAAAGGCTGTACCCAGTTGTTAGTTAGGGACACCAACGTGTGTAGTGAGCGGTCAAGTTGACCAGGATTTCTTTTCCTGTTTCTTTTGTTTTCTGTTATATTTTCTTTATCGTACATCACGGGACACAGAGCGGCATAGTAATTACTATGTGGGTTATATTCCACCTTCAGGTGCTGGACATTGATGTAATCAATTAGACAGGAAGTTCCCTCCCTATATAACCCCTCCCATACTGGGATTACTTCAGTTTTTTCATCAGTGTCTAAGGTGTTGGTCACGAGTGACGATGTGCTCTGAGGAGCTCCACTGGAGGGATCCATGCTGGATTTAAATAGCCTCCATAAAGACCAGATCCATCCAAAGTGCCTTGGGCCAAAGTGGATGGTACCCGGGGGCCTTGTATTCGAAGCACAAGGTTTTGGCCTGTAATGCCTCTCTTATAAGGGCTGGACCCTGGGTTCCAGTACTCTGGTCATACCCAAAACCAAGATGTTTCTAGCAGGGTGCTATACAGGTCCAGGGGAGTGGTGTTCCTTTCAGTAGGACCCCGGTCCCTGAAGGTCGGCTGACATTGCCCGCTGAGAGGGGCGAAGTTTGGGCTATCTGTTCCGAACAGGGTCCTGCGGCGGGGAAAAGGTAAGTGAAGGTCCCTGATGGACTTGTTTCAGCAGGGAACCTTCAAACGAATGTGTTTTGCCTGTAATTTTACCTATGTGGTATTACTTCCCGCTGTATCCTGGTGCCTAATCTTGTAAAACCTGAAATGATTTCATATGGTTTCTAGTTTTGGACATTATGGTAGTTCCCTTTTTGGGCACTAGAGTGCGAGTCCTCTATGAGATGTCTAAACTGGGCTATACCTTGTTTCAAGAGTAATGCCTGGGCAGATGGAGGAGCTCCCTTTTGTAAGTACAGCTCCAGGGGCCATCTGCTAAATGTTGCCATGTCATACCTGAGGGGGAGACCTGAGTTCGCATCCTGGTGCTGCGCTGCAGACCTCCCTGTATAGGCGCTGCTCAGCCATGATGGGCTGGAGCAGTTCCCGGCCTCCCTCCTCCTCTCACATGAGGAAGCGTTTCCGGCAGCACGCACGTGCGAGAGGTTTCCAAGGTATGAACAAGTCAGGAGGGGGCGGGGCTTGGCGTGCTGATGCTCCGTGTTCCCAGGGTGCTTCTGTGCATGTGCGGGCATCCTCTGCCTTAAAAGAACAGTCTCTGGGAGACACACTGGTAAGAGGACGGACACAGGAGCAGGGGCTGACTTGGTGACAGTATAATATTAATGTATTTGGCATACAACAGGCATCCCCAAGGCACATTAGTTTAGACACCTGACTGGCTCATATAGTATCTTGTACGCTGGACTATAGCTCAGTAATGGGTGCAATTAGGCAGTACCTCGGCTTTGAGCTTAAGACTATGCCTTCTAAGGGCTCTGGGACTAAAAATCCTAAAAAGCAAAAGGCGGACATTGTTGGTCTATAAGAGGTTAATTGCTATATTGCTGCATCCTCACAGAAAGCAGAAACTGGGGTGTGCCCCTTTCCCTGCTCTAAATCCTCAAACAAATGGATTAAAAGTCCTGAGGATGAAAGTTCACTGTCAGAGGACAGGGAACAGGTGCAGGCTAACGAGGCGGAGGTATCAGAAGCCTCACGAGCTCTGCAGTTGCAGCTGCAGTCTTTTTCAGAGATTCATACTGCATATAACTTACTCTCAGCCTAGTCAGCTAAAGCCTCCGTCTCCTCCTTGTAGGTTGCTTGTACCTTCCCACTACATCCATTACTGCAACAGTTTATTCTGCTGGTTGGGCACCCGCATAAGCTGTTTTTTCTCCTCCTAAAAAACCTCTAGTTGAGGAGTATAGGTTGCTGGAAAAACCTCCACAGGACCCTCATCCTGGTGCTGGCTTTAGGCTAGCCAAATGCACAACTGCTGGGATGCACTGTTGCTGGTGCACGTTGCTAACGCACAACAGCTATATCGCATGGTTGCGGATAACTTCCTCTTTACCAGTCCACATGTTGACATAAAATACATATGTTTGGAATATACAAATTGCATGTGGGGTAAAAAGACAAGTAACAGAACATGTTTATTGTTGATCACATAAAGATACATGTTTCTGTTTGTATGGTTTTACATAGTCGCATGAGGATGCTTAATCATATTAAAGTGCTTAAATCGCACGGAGAGGCTTGTTTGCACAGAAATGCCTAAAATCGCATAAAAATGCTTGATTGCATAAAGATGCTGGATCGTACAAGGTTGCCTGATCTCACGAGTCCTTGATTTCCCAAGGATACTTGGTCACACAGAGAGGCTTGTTTTCACAGAAATGCCTAAAGTCGCATAAAAAATGCTTGATTGCATAAAGATGCTGGATCACACAGGAGTGCTTGATCACACGAGTCCTTGGTCACACAAGGGTACATGTCCGCACAGTAGTGCTTAAAATGCATAAGATGTTTGATCACATAAAAGATGCTGAATCGCATAAGGATGCATGATCGCCTAAAGTTGCATGTACGCCTAGTTTTTGCATGGTTGCATAATGAGGCATGATAATTTGTTTCCTTAATTATACAGGATTCCTTGTGTTCACATAGGAATACGTGTCTGCATGAGTACATGTGGCATACCACGTTCTCAAACGCATGCTTGCTTGCAAGATGGTCATTCCATCACACACGTGCTATATGTATACGTGTATACAGCGCACACTTTGTTTAGGTGGTGCTTAAAACATATTTGTATAAATTCATGCTTCAATGAACGCACGCTTCCATAGAGGCATATGGCTTAACACTTGCCACATACACATATGGGGAGCCATTTGCATATGTGTTTATTTACATGGCACTGCAGAGGTTGTCTGCGTTTCACAGGAGAGCAGCACCTCTTCCAGTTGGTGGTCTTGCCCCTTAGGGTTAGCCACTGTGCCCGGGTTTACAGGGTGCTAGGGCCCACCTCTAGTAGTAAAGGCCCAGGGTATAGCAGTAATGGCATACCGAGGAAATCTGCTGCTGATGGATCAGTCAGTAGCATGGCTGGACCTAAGTGTGTCCAGCATGGTCAAGTATCTGGAACTCCTGGGTTAGGATCCCAGTCTAAAAGTACCTTCTTGCGTTTGGTAAGAAGCCTGGAATGTTTGGGACACAGCCCAAAAAGGAGAGGTTTTTGCCTCAGACAAAGGCAGCGCTATAACAAAGCTGGTCTAATGTGGTCAAGGCAAGGAAGAGTTCCTTACGGTTGCCTTTTGCTTAAGGTGCTAGGGAAGATGGTGGCTTCTTTCAAAGCGGTTCCCTATGCTCAGTTTCTTTCAAAACTGCTATAAACATTATTCTGGCAGCCTAGAACAAGTATATCCTAACCGAGCATTATGCAAAGGGTCTGGTCACAGGGATACGCTGGAGTCTTAGTTGGTGGTTCTTAACCAAAAGATTGGCAGAAAGGAAGATCCTTCATGCCGGTTACCTGGGAGGTGGCGGCTACGAAGGCTGGCCTCTAGGGATGAGGCCAGGCCTGGAAGAGACCAGTGCCCAGGGGAAGTGGTCAAGATCCAAGTGAGCCTTATCCGCCAACATTCTAGAGCTATGTATACCAAGAAGGCACTAGAAGTCACGCAGCCAGAGGGAAGTGAACCATGTTCTGGCTTGGGCAGAGGAGCTTTGTGCCTTGCCTATCGACAATCTTCATTACATGAAATGGAGAATTGGCAGGCGGTTCTCTGGAGCCGTCAACAATTGTTCTCGGGAGAATGACCTCTACACCCCGACTTTTTTCTGGCCAAATGCCAGAGAAAGGGTATCCCGGACATAAAATTTATTGGCGTCCAGGTTCAACAAGAAGTTGGACAGCTTTGTGTCAAGAACCAAAGATCCACTCGCATTTGGGACAGATACGTTGGTGATCTCAGGGGATCAGTCGTCACTGGTTTATGCATTCTCTCCCCCCAGTGCCGCGACTATCGTGGCTTCTATGCAACATCTGAGGGGAACGGAAGCCGGCCTAATGGCCCCGGCATGACCCAGACAACCTTACTGTGCAGGAATCGTAAGGGTGGTAGTAGAGGACTCAGGGTCCCTTACATCTTGTCCAGACCTACTTCTCAGGGGGTATTCCATCCCGTCTTGCAAACATGGGAATTAATGGTCTGGCTGTTTTAGCCCGCATTCTTGAGGATCGGGGCTTTCAGAATCAGCGACAAATTACCTTGATTCATACAGGAGAGCTGGCCTCCAGGACCATGTATCAAAGGATCTGGAAGGCCCATGTTCCTGGTGTGAAACCAAGGGGTGGATCCTTGGAAGTATGTCAGGTAAAATTCTTGCCTTCCTACATTAGGAAAGGAGATGGAGCTAGCCTTAAGTTCCATCAAGGATCCGATCTCGGCCTTGTCAGTATTTTCAAAGGCCACTTGCTTCGCACTCTTTGATCCGGGCCTTTATACAAGGGGTAACGCGTATATGTCCGCCAATTAGGTCGCCCTTGTGCTCGGAGGATTGAGTCTAATTTGGTCGGCTTACAAGGTCAGCACCTTGGGCCGATGCACCATATATCCTTCATCCTTCTAACAAGGGAATTGGTGTTCTTGGTTGCGGTAGCCTCCGCAAGAGGGTTCAGTATTGGCAACTTTTTTTGTATAGAGCCATACTTAATTATTCTTAAGGATAGGGTGATGTTAAATCTTCACCCGGCCTTATTTCCTAGAAGGATCTAGTTTTCATTTCAATCAAGATATTCTTACCTTCCTTTTTTCCAGAGCCTTGTTCTAGGAAAGGTTATTGCTTCTCTCAGTATAGATGAGAGCAGTTAAAGATCAATCTGAAGGTTTCAGATATAGGAAATTGACCTTTTGATTGTGCTGACAGAAGACCCTAGAAATGGGCAGGCAATGTTCAAATCCGCTATTAAAATGGTTACACTCTCTCTTTAGAAGGAGAGCAGTCAAGGCCTATCTGAAGCGGTTGCTCAGATATGGAAAACTGATGTTTCGCTACCGGGAGGCCCCAAGAAAGGGCAGGCAGCGTCTAAATCAACTGTTTCAATGTTGATCCATCAGGTTATTATTCAGGCTTGTGGTTAAAGAGAGGGTTCCCATATTTCTTTGAGTGCACCCTAACAGGATAGTAAGCGCTTTTATGCGCGTGCATTACCAAGCCTTTATAACGCGGATTTGCAAGGCCGCAACTTGGTCGCTGGTGCATACGTTCACTAATTTCTATCAGGTGAATGTAAGACGGCAAGAGGATGGCGCTTTTTGGCGCAGTATGCTGCAGGCAGCTGTATAGGTCCTCCCGTCTGATGGCGGTCTGCGTTATTTGTGTCTCCCTCCCCTCAGTAGGCATTGCTTTAGAACGTCCCACATAGTAATTACTATGCCGCTTTGTGTCCCGTGATGTACGATAAAGAAAATAGTATTTTTATAACAGCTTACCTGTAAAATTCTTTTCTTGGAGTACATCACGGGACACAGAGCTCCCGCCCCTCTTGTTTGGGGATATTGGGACACTTATTGCTTTGCTGCAAAACTGAAGTACTCCCAGTATGGGAGGGGTTATATAGGCAGGGAACTTCCTGTCTAATTGATTACATCAGTGTCCAGCACCTGAAGGTGGAATATAACCCACATAGTAATTACTATGCCGCTCTGTGATGTACTCCAAGAAAAGGATTTTACAGGTAAGCTGTTATAAAAATCCTATTTTTTGTCTGTATATAGTTCAAATAAAACCCCACCCTTTTGTTTTTATCCTACCACTGTCTGCTGTGCCTAATTTTGTGTGGTGAACCCTTCCAGGGAGTCACACACACCCGCTGCTGAGCTAACCCCCTCACAGTTGGTGGAGAACCAGTGGCAGTTTTTTTTTAAGGCCAGCATGGAGGAGATACTGAAACAGCTGATTCTAGCAAATGCCAATCGGCAGCAGACAAGTGCAGGTTTGCAAAAGAGCCTCGCTGCCCACCAGCAAGCGCATCAACAGAGCCTCGTAGCCCACCAGCAAGCGCATCAACAGAGCCTTGCAGCCCAGCAGCAAGCTCACCAACAGAGTCTGGAAGCTCAGCAACAAGCCCAGCAGCAATCTGAGGCCCGCTTCATAGACCTGTTGCAGAAGCAGGAGCAGAGACTACAGCAACAAATGGAGACATTAATGCAGCAACGTCCACAGACCAGTTAGGCAAGTAGTTCCACTAATACTGCGTCCTTTGGGGTGAGTCGTTTACTGACAAGAATGACTGGAGAGGATGATCCAGAGGTGTTTTTGACCACATTTGAAAGGACTGCTGAAAGGGAAAAGTGGCCTAAGGAGCAGTGGGCTGGACTGGTGGCCCCTCTGTTAACTGGTGAATCGCAGAAAGCTTACTATGACCTAGAGCCTGACCAAGCAAAAGACTATGTGATGCTAAAAAATGTAATATTGGCACGGCTGGGTGTCACCCTGGCCGTTCGGGCTCAGCGTGTGCATAGCTGGACTTTCCGGCTTAGAAAAAAAAAAAACAGGTCTCAAATGTATGATCTCGTTCACCTGAGCAGGAAGTGGCTACAGCCAGAGACTTTGTCCGCACCAAAGATTGTGGAACGTGTTGTGATGGATCGTTTCCTGAGAGCTCTTCCTACTGTCATCCAAAAGTGGGTAAGCCATGGAGACCCAGAAACGGCCGATAAGCTTGTGGATCGTGTAGAGAAGTACTTGGCTACAGAGAACCTGACTGCCTCTTCCAGAGACTCACGGACTTTCCGCCCTAAGACCAGACCATTCCCAGTGGTGGGTATGATGATTCCAAGGGGGTGAGGGTGGAGAGAATGAGAGGGTGAGAGTTGTACCTAATGTCTGGCGAGAACAGCCTGGGAAGTCAGGGGCTCAAGAGGCAGCAAAAAGGATTGTTTGCTACCGCTGCCGGCAAGAGGGACATATTGCAGCAAATTGCCCGGTTGTGGATGAACCCATGCAATGTGACTTTCTAAGGGACAGACGTCAGTCGCTGTTTGCAACAGTTGAATGCCATGCCGTTCGGGGAACTGAGAAACATTTATGCAAAATGTGTATTATGGTAGAAATGTTGTTGTGTTGCTGGATTCAGGTAGCCTGGTGACACTGATAAAAGCTGAATTACTACAGAGGTCCTAGGGAATAACAAGGTAGCTGTTATTTGTGTGCATGGGGACACCAGAGAGTATCGTGTGACTACAGTGTGTTTTGAGACCTCCAAAGGTAACCTCTCTCATCAGGTGGGGTTAGTGTCTCACTTACCACATGATGCCATTGTGGGAAGGGATTTTTCTAAGTTCTGGGAACTCTGGGATTGTCCTGAGCCCCCCACTGGTGCCCCTATATACCAGGAATGTGATAACCAGAATTCCTCTGAGAGTGGTGAGGACTCTTCAGAATTCCCCTTGTCGGTATTGGCAGGGGAGACTCGAGAAACTGGGGGGGGAGCCAACATCCTTAGACCAGTGTTTCTCAACTCCAGTCCTCAAGGCGCCCCAACAGGTCATGTTTTCAGGCTGTTCATTATTTTGCACAGGTGATTAGATCAGTTTCACTGCCTTAGTAATTAACACAGCAGTTTCATCTGAGGGAAATCCTGAAAACATGACCTGTTGGGGCGCCTTGAGGACTGGAGCTGAGAAACACTGCCTTAGACGAAAACATGCCGTCTGGGGAGTTTTCTGGTCTCGAGGTTCACAAGAATTTTTTTGCCACAGAACAGTTAAAAGACCCCACCCTAATAAAGGCACGGGGAAACTTCGTGAAAATAGATGGCGAGTTAGTGAACCCAGATAAGACCTGCACTTACCCGTACTTCATCGTGGAAAAGGACCTACTGTATCGGGTGGCTAAAAGGGCAGAAGAAACTATTGAGCAGCTTGTGGTGCCCAAACCTTACAGGAAGTTGGTGTTAGAGTTGGC
Organism: Rana muscosa; assembly: GCA_029206835.1. Taxonomy (NCBI): domain Eukaryota; kingdom Metazoa; phylum Chordata; class Amphibia; order Anura; family Ranidae; genus Rana; species Rana muscosa. The sequence goes on from CM055128.1 coordinate 154,634,841, forward strand.
CCATGGGCACATTCTTGGAGGTCATCTGGGGACAGCGAAAACCCGAGAGAGAGTATTGCAGATATTCTATTGGCCTGGGGTCATGAAGGAAGCAGAAAATTATTGTTCCTCCTGCCCTGTGTGTCAGAGGTCGGCACCGATGCCACATTTCTGTAACCCGCTGGTACCTCTTCCCATCATTGAGGCACCCTTTGAGAGGATTGCAATGGATTTGTTAGGTCCGATAATGAAGTCCGCTAGGGGGCACCAGTACATTTTGGTTATATTGGACTATGCCACCCGTTATCCAGAAGCGATTCCTCTCCGAAATACCTTGGCCAAAACCATAGTCAAAGAGCTATCTCTTGTTTTTAGCCGTGTGGGTATTTGTAAGAAACTGCTTACGGACCAAGGTACACCCTTTATGTCCCGGGTTATGAAAGAGCTGTGCAAGTTGTTCAAAGTGACACAATTGTGTACATCTGTGTATCACCCCCAAACAGATGGGTTGGTTGAAAGATTCAACAAAACCCTAAAACAAATGTTAAAGAAGGTGGTGGATAGAGATGGAAAGAATTGGGACTGTCTAATTCCCTATTTAATGTTTGCCATTAGGGAGGTACCCCAATCCTCTACGGGTTTCTCACCCTTTGAGTTACTCTATGGGAGACACCCAAGAGGGCTGTTGGATATCGCCAAGGAAACTTGGGAAAGTGAGAGTTCTCCCTACAGGAGTGTGATTGAGCATGTCGCCCTGATGCAAGATAGAATTGCACAGGTAATGCCAATCGTAAAGGAACATTTGGCCCAAGCGCAGTTGGCACAGCAGAGAGTGTACAACCATGGGGCCAAGACCCATACCTTTTCCCCGGGGGATAGGGTATTGGTACTTGTCCCTACGGTTGAAAGCAAATTCCTCGCCAAATGGCAAGGCCCATACGAGATAATGGAAAAAGTGAGCGAAGTGAATTACAAGGTCAGACAACCAGGAAGGCGAAAGCCCGAACAGATCTATCACATTAATCTGTTGAAAGCCTGGAGGGATAGGGAATCCCTAGTCGCAGAAACGTTGTCACCAGCTCAGTCTGCATGATTCCTGAGGTTGGAATAGCAGTCACCTTGTCAAAACCCCAACAACAGGAGGTTAAGGAGTTTGTGCTTCGCAACAAAGAGGTTTTCTCTGAGCTGCCGGGACAAACTTCTGGGTTAGAGCATGATATTATTACCCCGCCCGGTGAAAGGGTGAAGCTAAAACCCTGTTGGATCCCTGAGGCCCGACGGGAGGCAATACGTGTGAAAGTACAGAAAATGCTTAAGTTGGGGGTGATAGAGGAATCCCAAAGTGATTGGTCCAGTCCCATAGGGTTAGTGCCTAAACCGGATGGGAGCTGGCGATTTTGTAACGATTTTCGACAACTGAACAAAGTTACAAAATTTGACACCTACCCCATGCCACATATAGATGAGTTGATCGACCGGCTGGGAACAGCCCGATACATGACAACTCTCGATCTCACAAAAGGGTATTGGCAAATTCCCCTGGCCAAATCGGCCAAGGAGAAAACCGCGTTTTTAACCCCAGACGGGGCTTTCCAATATAAAAGAATGCCGTTTGGATTACAGAATGCATCGGCAACATTCCAGCGGAAAATGGACCAGATACTGAGGCCCCATCAGAAGTATGCTGCGGCTTACCTGGATGATGTAATTATCCATAGCACAGATTGGGCCTCACATCTGCCAAAAGTGCAAGCAGTCCTAGACTTCTGTCCGGGAAGCTGGGTTTACGGCCAACCCAAAGAAGTGTCCCATTGGACAGGAGGAGGCCAAATATCTAGGGTGCACCATTGGGAGGGGAGTGATAAAACCCTAAGTCAATAAAGTCGAGGCCATACAGAATTGGCCACGTCCCAACAGCAAGAAGCAGGTACGAGCCTTTCTGGGAATCGCTGGTTATTATCGGCGATTCATTCCCCACTTTGCTTCTCAGGCTGTGCCCCTAACCAACCTGGCAAAAGGGAAAAGGGGTCTGTCATGGTTTAAATGGACCCCAGAGGCTGAGGCAGCATTCCAATTCATAAAAAAAGGCCTTATGTAGCCAGCCAGTGTTGTACTCACCAGACTTCTCTAGGGACTTTGTCGTACAAAGTGATGCATCAGACGTTGGGTTAGGAGCAGTATTGTCCCAGGTCTGGAACGGGGAAGAGCACCCAGTCATTTACCTCAGCAGGAAATTGAAGTCCCATGAGATAAATTACGCCACAATTGAGTGTTTAGCTGTGAAGTGGGCTCTAGATTCCCTTCGGTACTATCTGCTAGGTAGGCACTTTGACCTGATTACTGATCACGCTTCTTTAAAGTGGATGGCTCAAAACAAAGAGACAAATAGAAGAGTAAATAGTTGGTTCCTGGCCCTACAGGAATTCAACTTTACGGTAAAGCATCACCCTGGCGTTCAAATGGAGAATGTGGATGCTTTGTCTCGAGTACATGCATGCCTGATTGCTTGTGTTCCAACCCCAAGGTTAAAACAATAGGGGCTGGTATGTGACAGCAGGCAGGGAAATTACCAGGTTGCATCCAGGATGGAAGATATATATGTCCTAGATTCAGGCTTTATGCCAATTTATGCCACTAGGGGGAGTGCTGGGAGTCTTGCAGGGGAAGAGTTAATGAGCCCAGCTGAAGTAAGTGGGCTCATTAAGGCTTCTACAAGAACTCCCAGCATGCTAAGGGAGATGCTCCAACCTGGAACCAAATCTGTGTGTAGAGACTGGGGAGTGTGTTTTCTGTGTGGTGAGTCAAAGCCTGTGTGGCTATTGCTAAGACCTTCTAAAAGCAGGGAGCTAGGGACTGGGGCAGCAAAAGGCTGTACCCAGTTGTTAGTTAGGGACACCAACGTGTGTAGTGAGCGGTCAAGTTGACCAGGATTTATTTTCCTGTTTCTTTTGTTTTCTGTTATATTTTCTTTATCGTACATCACGGGACTCAGAGCGGTATAGTAATTACTATGTGGGTTATATTCCACCTTCAGATGCTTGACACTTTTTTTTTGTTATATTTTTTGGCTGTATATAGTTCAAATAAAACCCCACCCTTTTGTTTTTCTCCTTCCACAGTCTGCTGTGCCTAATTTTGTGTGGTGAACCCTTCCAGGGGGTCACACACACCCGCTGCTGAGCTAACCCCCTCACAGTATGCATACAAAGAAGTATGCTATTATGTAAATTGCTTTTTCTTACATTAAAATATTTCTTGCGTAGATAGTGTATGTAGAGCGTTTTTTTATTACATTTTTTTTTTATGTGGTGGAATTGAAAACCCCTGCTGGGTTAAAATGGTTGTAAACCTCAGACATGAAATACGAACAAAGCATATTCCTCTATTGTGTGTACTTGTCTCAATCCAGAGCACTAAAGCCCTGTACACACGATCGGATTTCCTTTGGTTTTTAAACCGATGGATTTTTCCATCGGAAAACCGATGAAGCTGACTTCCATCAGTCTTGCCTACACACCATCAGTCAAAAAACCGACCGTTCCAAACGCGGTGACGTAAAACACTCCTATGAGCCGAGAAAAATGAAGTTCAATGCTTCTGAGCATGCGTCGACTTGATTCTGAGCATGCGTGGGTTTTTTAACCGATGGACTTGCCCATAGAAATTTAAAACATGTTCTATTTTTTGACACCGATGGAAAAAAGACCGATGGGGCCCATACACGATCGGTTTGTCTGATGAAAAAAATCCATCGGACTGTTTTCATCGGTAAAACCGATCGTGTGTATGTGTAATTTCTGTCCGCTTCCTACTTCCTCTATCTGCATGATGGGTGGGGGCACAGCATGTGATTGACACGCATCAGCTCTTTTCCTGTGTGCAGTGTGATTGGGGCGTGTGTTCCTTCCCTCCAATCAGTTCTCAGAGCTCTCCTTGCTGATGTAACTTCAGCTCTCCGCCCCCTTCTTCAGAGCTAAGAGAATCCTTTGTAAATTCTGTACTTTGAATGGATATAGGGGAAAGACAGATGTAGATAAACAGGCACAACATAAGGAGGAGCATTTGTTTCTTTGTGTATTACGTGAGGCTAGTCCCTCCACTGAGTACAGGTGAAACTCGAAAAATTTGAATATCGTGCAAAAGTTAATTTATTTCACTTAATGCAACTTAAAAGGTGAAACTATTATATGAGATAGACGCAAAGCAAGATAGTTCAAGCCATGATTTGTCATAATTGTGATGATTATGGCTTACAGCTCATGAAAACCCCAAATCCACAATCTCAGAAAATTAGTAGTAATAATAATAATATACATGCAATCAATAAAACAAGGATTTTACAACAATATCAGACCTCTGAAAAGTATCGGCATGCATATGTACTCAGTACTTGGTTTGGGCCCCTTTTGCAGCAATTACTGCCTCAATGGGGCGTGGCATGGAATATATCAGCCTGTGGCACTGCTGAGGTGTTATGGAAGACCAGGATGCTTCAATGGCGGCCTTCAGCTCTTCTGCATTGTTCGGTCTCATGTCTCTCATCTTTCTCTTGGCAATGCCCCATAGATTCTCTATGGGGTTCAGGTCAGGCGAGTTTGCTGGCCAATCAATCACAGTAATCCTACGGTCATTGAACCAGGATTTGGTGCTTTTGGCAGTGTGGGCAGGTGCCAAGTCCTGCTGGAAAATGAAGTCCGCATCCCCATAGAGCTTGTCTGCAGAAGGAAGCATGAAGTGCTCCAAAATCTCCTGGTAGACGACTGCGTTGACCCTGGACTTAATGAAGCACAGTGGACCAACACCAGCAGATGACGTGGCTCCCCAAATCAACACAGACTGTGGAAACTTCACACTGGACTTCAAGCATCTTGCAGTGTGTGCCTCTCCATTCTTCCTCCATACACTGGGTCCTTGGTTTCCAAATGAGATGCAAAATTTGCTCTCATCAGAAAAGAGGACTTTGGACCACTGAGCAACAGACCAGGTGTGTTTTTCTTTAGCCCAGGTAAGACGCTTCTGACGTTTGTTGTTCAGGAGTGGCTTGACAAGAGGAATACGACATTTGAAGCCCATGTCCAGGATCCGTCTGTGTGTGGTGGCTCTTGATGCACTGACTCCAGCCTCAGTCCACTCCTTGTAAAAGTCTCCAACACTTTTGAATGGCCTTTTCCTGACAATCCTCTCCAGGCTGCGGTCATGTGTGACCCAATAGTCACATGTGCTGCTCAGATGTGATAGGGTGGAAATACTCCACAAAGAAACTCGCTTAGATGTGAGCATGTGCAGAGTTGCCACCACAGCTGCAAAATCCCTAGATGAATTGACTTGGTGACTTGGACAGAAGGTGGAGATATAGAGCAGTAGGTTCAACCAGGTTTTTTTCAGAATACACATAACGAATCTCAGTGACAAAATGAGTATGAACGTCATGAAATACAGCATTTATTGATAGTTTTTTTATGATGTAAGTTTAGTGACACTTTATTTGCTCTCTGTGTCCTTATTGGGAGGATTCACCCTCTCTATTAGTCTTGGTGACCATTGATTATATATCCAATATTTTAGTGTTGACACCAGGACAAATAGGTAGAGATAAATCTTTCAATGGGAATAACTGTTCTGGTGACCGCTATATAAGAGAGGATTTCACCTCCTGTTGCAGGTCAGCTGTTTCTTGGGCAAACTCTGCCATCTTTTCTGTGCCTAGCTTTTGATTCCTTAATACTTAATTACTAAGGTTGTATTACAGCATGGAAAACTGGCCCTTTTTTGGGTCTTGCTAAATTCCCAAGGAACAAAATTCTCTTAGCTTTAAAGTGTCATTGAGCAAGTTTCCAACATAATTTGGCTAATAAATTGTGTTCTCAGTCATTATGGCACTCCTCCTCTCATCATGAAGTATATATAAACGGGTCGCTCATAATAGTTACATAGTTTGGTTGAAAAAAGACACAAGTCCATCTAGTTCAAGCAAAAAAATTACAATCCCATATACCCAATTCTTTACCCACAGTTGATCCAGAGGTAGGCGAAAAACCCCAGCAAAGCATGATTCAATTTGCTACAACAGGGGAAAAATTTACAAATTGATCTTTCCAAGCCTGTAGACTTTACATTACACATGAGCCGTGTGTGGGGAACTGTGTCAAACGCTTTTGCAAAATCCAGGTATACCACGTCCACCGACACCCCTCTGTCCAAGGTTTTACTTCCCTCATGTAGCACACAGACCCTTTTTCCTGCCTACCTTCACTTGCAGGGGTAAAGGCACACAATGCCACATGCCCGTATCCTCCTGGTATAAGAGGTTGAGCGGTGTTCTTACAATTTTGGGTCCTGCAGCGAGTTACCTCCCTTCATTGGTTCTCATCCCTAGAATGTAGGGAAAAGTCTATTCTTTCCCCCGAAAGAAGGCCAATGTCCAGACAGTATTTAAACTCCAACAGATGAGTTTATTCTCCTTGCTTGAAACAGATTGGGGAAAAAGGTTGAAGACAGCAATAGGATTAGGTAGGGAGATAGGTTCAGGCACGCGGCACCCAGTCACCCTATTCTCCACTCAAGCCTGAGTGGGCATTGCTCATGCGGATAGATCCCTCTCACAATTCTAGCAGCCGGAGTGAAGCACAAACAGTCACTTCAGATTTAGTCCCCTTCAAAGACAAGTTCAGGAGATCCTCTGCCACAGAATCCTTTAGTTCAGGGATATGCAATTAGCGGACCTCCAGCTGTTGCCAAACTACAAGTTCCATGAGGCATAGCGAGACTCTGACAGCAGCAAGCATGACACCCAGAGGCAGAGGCATGATGGGGCATGTAGTTTGGCAACAGCTGGAGGTCCGCTAATTGCATATCCATGCTTTAGTTCCTGAATTTAGAACTTCCTAACGCCTGTAGATTATTAGAGACCATAGGTGCCAATGGGGCACACTACAGGAGCTATCTTGCGACTCACGAATCCTTCCCTCTGATAGGCAACCAGGCCTCCCCAAGACCGTGATTTCCTTCACAGATCCATAGGACAGGTCCTCCCCTGGTTTCCTCTCCTTCAGAGCGGGCCACCCTCCCTCGGGTTCCCTGGGACTCCAGCGGGTTGGTTGTAGACCCAGTTGAAGGTACTGGGCCTATCTGGAACACTATAGCCTCGGGCTAAAGGTGCCCGAGACTCCTCGACCAGTTCACACACCCCCCGGCCAGCAGGGCCAAAGGGCGCGACTTCGCCACCAGGGGTCCTCCTTGGAATCCCCGCAGCACACCACCACAGATCATGGCGTCTGCCCCTTATGTACCCTCTCCTGGCATGCACATCAGGCAAAACCCGCCCACCGCATGGCAGCCGAGAGAGAGAGGACACCCAATCACACCACAACGCCACCTGTGGTTCAACCCGAGACCTGGGCAACAGCGCCACCTACAGGTCAAGGGGAACTATACTCCAAGCAACATTACAGCAGAGCAGAGTCCAAACTAACAGAATTGGAGAACCTGAACCAAACTATTGCTCAGACTACCCTTACATTTAGAGCACAGCGACCCCAATTTTGGGGGTCCGCTACACTCATAAAAAGAAATCGGGTTCGTTTGACAACTTCTGTCTTTAATAAATCCATGCTGTCTGTTGCTTAAAATATTTTTTTCCAGCAAGAACTCGTCTATGTGGTCTTATATTAAACTCTCCAGTATCCTTCTGCCTATAGAAGTTAAACTAAAAGGTCTATAGTTACTTGGTAAGGACTTTAAATATGAGCACTACATTGGCCCTGCGCCAATTCAGTGGTACCATTCCAGTCATTATATGGCCTTGAAATGACAGCAGTCAATTCTTTTAAGATCCGTGGGTGGATGCCATCTGGTTCAGGTGCTTTAGCCACCTTTATTCTGTCTAAATATTTCTAGACCATATCACTTTTGAGCCATTGTGGCTCACTACCACTCCCATTATGGACATGAACTCCCCCATGCTCCTTTGTATACACAGACCTGAAGAAAGCATTTAATACATTTGCCTCCTCTTTGTCCCCAGTCACCCCCTCTAGATTATTTTGTAAAGGGCCTGCATGCTCATACCTGACCTTTTTACTATTATTATATTTGAATAATTTTTTGGGGTTTGCCCTACTAACTTTTGCAATCTGTCGTTTGTTTAGAATTTTTGCATCCTTGATTTCCTTTTTACATATAGCCATTTTAACTTTGACTTTGAGCCACATAGGTTTTATTTTTGGCCTTTTAAACTTATTGCCCATGGGAATATACTTTGCAGTGAGTTTACATACAGTCAATTTGAAGAATTCCCATTTCTGTTCTGTGTCCATTGATGCCAATATTCCCTCCCAGTCTATGTCCTAGAGAGCAGCCCTCATCTTTGGAAAATGTGCTCTCTTAAAGTTAAGTGTTTTTATCTTACCCAAATGTGTTTGTTGCTTACAGCTAACATTAAATGAAATCATGTTATGGTCACTGCTACCCAGATGTTCTTTTATATGAATATTGGTAATAAGCTCTGCATGGTTTGAGATTACCAGGTCCAGTAGAGCATCATTCCTAGTTGGGGCCTCAATAAACTGGACCATAACATTTTCTTGTAATAGGTTTATACATTTTTGCCCTTTAACTGTCCCAGCAGTGCCATTACGCAGTGCCACTACAGTCAATTTCCGGGTATGTTTAAATCTGCCATTATTATCATTGTCCTAGCCCTTGCAGCCCTTTCCATATGTGCAAGGAGCTGAGTCTCCACCTCCTCACTAACACTGCAAGGTCTATACCAGGGATAATGAATTAAAATTCACTGAGGTCCGGTCAGCAAAATTTACTTCCAGCAGAGGTCCGAACATCATGTCGTTACCCGTGGCGCCTTTTTGCATGTGCCAAACCGCATTTTGCTGCCGCACTATTAATATCCACATCTCCCCCACTGTAATGTCCACATCTCCCCCACTGTAATGTCCACATCTCCCCCACTGTAATGTCCACATCTCCCCCACTGTAATGTCCACATCTCCCCCACTGTAATGTCCACATCTCCCCCACTGTAATGTCCACATCTCCCCCACTGTAATGTCCACATCTCCCCCACTGTAATATCCACATCTCCCCCACTGTAATGTCCACATCTCCCCCACTGTAATATCCACATCTCAGAGTCCCCACTGTAATGTCTACATCTCCCCACTGTAATGTCTACATCTCCCCACTGTAATATCCACATCTCCCCACTGTAATATCCACATCTCCCCACTGTAATATCCACATCTCCCCCACTGTAATATCCACATCTCCCCACTGTAATATCCACATCTCCCCCACTGTAATGTCCACATCTCCCCCACTGTAATGTCCACACCTCCCCCACTGTAATATCCACATCTCCCCCCACTGTAATATCCACATCCCCCCACTGTAATATCCACATCTCCCCCCACTGTAATATCCACATCTCCCCCCACTGTAATATCCACATCTCCCCCCACTGTAATATCCACATCTCCCCCCACTGTAATATCCACATCTCCCCCCACTGTAATGTCCACATCACCCCCCACTGTAATGTCCACATCACCCCCCACTGGAATGTCCACATCACCCCCCACTGTAATGTCCACATCTCCCCCCACTGTAATGTCCACATGTCCCCCGTACATCACAGTCCGCTCAGCCCCCTAACCCTGATGTCCTCAGCCCACCACATCACAGCCTTTAACAACTCCACTTTAATGTCCTCAGCGAGTCAGCACACACTTTCCTCCTTTCCTAGTGTCCTCACTCACTGTAACTTCGCCCCCTCCCTCACTTACCTTGCACAGACCAAAGATCGGAGGGAGGCATGGTATGTCTCGGATGGAGGGCGGGTGTTGCAAGATGGTGATTGTTTGCTAAGACCGCCCTTCATTCTAGCAGCCAATCACCTGCTTGTTAACCTCTGGCTGCTCCTCCCTCCATCCAGAACTGTCCCGCCTCCCTCTGTCGGGTCTGTGTGAGGATTACAGAGACGGCAGGGTGAAGAAATAGCTGCTAAATGGCGGTACCATGGCGGGCCGCACAGGAGAGGGAGGCGGTCCGCATTTGGCCCGCGGTCTGCCATTTAGTGATGCCCGGTCTATATCAAACTCCAATGACAACCTTTGTAGTATGCACACCCATGTACAGTTCCACCCATAATGCTCAGACTCAACACACTCTCCATCAACTATGTCCTCTTTCACATTCGCTTTGAGATCACTTCTCACATAGAGACAGACACCACCACCCCTCCGTTTTACCCTGTCTTTCCAAAAGAGAGCATATCCAGGTATATTAACCACTTAAGGATGCCGCACGACGATGTATGTCGACAGAATGGCACAGACAGGCACAAGGGCGTACAGGTACGTCCCCTTTAAGAACCCGTCCGTGGGTCGCGCGTGCGCCGCCGCCACGCTCACTGCCCGGTCCGAAGCTCCATGACCGGGACCCGCGGACCCGATCGCCACCGGTGTCCCACGATCAGGTCACAGAGCTGAAGAACGGGGAGAGGTAAGTGTAAACAAACCTTTCCCCGTTCTTCCTAGTGGCATGTCAGTGATCATCTGTTCCCTGTCATAGAGAACGACGATCAGTGACGTCATACGCCAAGCCACGCCCCCTACAGTAAGAATCACTCATTAGGTCACACTTAACCCCTACAGCGCCACCTAGAGGTTAAACCCTTCACTGCCAGTGTCATTGTCACAGTAATCGGTGCATACTTATAGCACTGATCGCTGTAAAAATTACAATGGTCCCAAAAATGTGTCAAAAGTCTCGGATGTGTCCGCCATAATGTCTCAGTCACGATAAAAATCGCTAATGGCCGCCATTAATAATAAAACAAATTATTAATAAAAAAGGCATAAAACTACCCCCTATTTTGTAGACACTAACTTTTGTGCAAACCAATCAATAAACGCTTATTGTGTTTTTTTTTTTTTTACCAAAAATATGTAGAAGAATACGTATCGGCCTAAACTGATGAAAAAATTTTTTTTTTTTTAGATATTTTTGGGGGATATTTATTATAGCAAAAAGTAAAAAATATGTATTTTTGTTTTTCAAAATTGTCGCTCTATTTTTGTTTATAGCGCAAAAAATAAAAACCGCAGAGGTGATCAAATACCACCAAAAGAAAGCTCTATTTGTGGGAAAAAAAAGGACGTAAATTTTGTTTGGAAACTACGTCGCACGACCGCGCAATTGTCAGTTAAAGCGACGCAGTGCCGAATCGCAAAAAGGGGCCTGGTCCTTTTAGCAACAAAATGGTCCGGGGCTTAAGTGGTTAATAGCCCAGTCATGAGAAGAATGAAGCCAAGATTCAGCAATACCAATTAGATCATAGTTCTCCTCCTGCACCAGAGCCTGCCTAATTGCCTAATGTAAAATAAATTGCTGCCTAAAATGGGCAATAAAAAACAAGGCCTCTAAAACCAGTACCCTAAACATGCTAACCGATTCTAATCTGATTACCCTTACTTCAAAGTTACGCTCATCTTAGTCATGTAGAAAATTTCAGCTGGCAAATTCCACTGAAATTGCAATGCAGTTTTAGGATTTAAAAATGCTGAAAGCATTCTGTAAGGTTGACTTTAAAGTGGAGTTCCACCCTGAAAAAAAAAATTACATGAAAATGCAAAGAAAAAAATTACTCACCGAAATACCTGTTGGTATGCGGATGTTCCTAATATGCCTCTTCCTAGTCCGCGGCTGGTCTTCTTCCGCATCCTCCTTCTGGTGAATGGGGCGTGCTGCCTTCTGGGAACTGTGTGTATCCCAGAGAGCAGCCGCCCATTCACAAAGTGGCGTGAGCCTCGCACATGCGCAGTAGGAAACGGGCAGTGAAGCCGCAAGCTTCACTGCCTGTTTCCCTTACTGAGGATGGTGGCACCGGGACTTGCAATGATCCGGATCGGCATGGGGGGGGGGGCATTGCGGGCCCCTAGGACAGGTAAGTGTCCTTATTAAAAGTCAGCAGCTACAGTGTTTGTAACAGTGTTTGTAGCTGCTGACTTTTAAAAAAAAAAAAATCGCGGGTGGAATCCCGCTTTAACAAGACACAATATGGTTAACTGTTTATATATATATATATACACACACACACACAGTGGATACGGAAAGTATTCAGACCCCCTTAAATTTTTAACTCTTTGTTATATTGCAGCCATTTGCTAAAATCATTTAAGTTAATTTTTTTCCTCATTAATGTACACACAACACCCCATATTGACAGAAAGGCACAGAATTGTTGACATTTTTGCAGATTTATTAAAAAAGAAAAACTGAAATATCACAGGGTCCTAAGTATTTAGACGCTTTGCTCAGTATTTAGTAGAAGCACCCTTTTGATCTAATACAGCCATGAGTCTTTTTGGGAAAGATGCAACAAGTTTTTCACACCTGGATTTGGCGATCCTCTGCCATTCCTCCTTGCAGATCCTCTCCAGTTCTGTCAGGTTGGATGGTAAACGTTGGTGGACAGCCATTTTTAGGTCTCTCCAGAGATGCTCAATTGGGTTTAAGTCAGGGCTCTGGCTGGGCCATTCAAGAACAGTCACAGAGTTGTTGTGAAGCCACTCCTTCGTTATTTTAGCTGTGTGCTTAGGGTCATTGTCTTGTTGGAAGGTAAACCTTCGGCCCAGTCTGAGGTCCTGAGCACTCTGGAGAAGGTTTTCGTCCAGGATATCCCTATACTTGGCCGCATTAATCTTTCCCTCGATTGCAACCAGTCGTCATGTCCCTGCAGCTGAAAAAAAAAAACAGTATGATGCTGCCACCACCATGCTTCACTGTTGGGACTGTATTGGACAGGTGATGAGCAGTGCCTGGTTTTCTCCACACATACCGCTTAGAATTAAGGCCAAAAAGTTCTATCTTGGTCTCATCAGACCAGAGAATCTTATTTCTCACCATCTTGGAGTCCTTCAGGTGTTTTTTTTTAGCAAACTCCATGCAGGCTTTCACGTGTCTTGCACTGAGGAGAGGCTTCTGTCGGGCCACTCTGCCATAAAGCCCCGACTGGTGGAGGGCTGCAGTGATGGTTGACTTTCTACAACTTTCTCCCATCTCCCGACTGCATCTCTGGAGCTCAGCCACAGTGATCTTTGGGTTGTTCTTTACCTCTCTCACTAAGGCTCTTCTCCCCCGATAGCTCAGTTTGGCCGAACGGCCAGCTCTAGGAAGGGTTCTGGTCGTCCCAAATGTCTTCCATTTATGGAGGCCACTGTGCTCTTAGGAACCTTAAGTGCAACAGAATTTTTTTGTAACCTTGGCCAGATCTGTGCCTTGCCACAATTCTGTTTCTGTGCTTTTCAGGCAGTTCCTTTGACCTCATGATTCTCATTTGCTCTGACATGCACTGTGAGCTGTAAAGTCTTATATAGACAGGTGTGTGGCTTTCCTAATCAAGTCCAATCAGTATAATCAAACACAGCTGGACTCAAATGAAGGTGTAGAACCATCTCAAGGATGATCAGAAGTAATGGACAGCACCTGAGTTAAATATATGAGTGTCACAGCAAAGGGTCTGAATACTTAGGACCATGTGATATTTCAGTTTTTCTTCTTTAACCACCTCGCGCCCGCCGTACGAGAATATACGGCCGCAAGGTGGTTGTCAAATGCCGGGAGGCCGTTATTTGGCCACTGGGGGGCGCGCGAGCGCCGCCGGCGGCACGCGCGCGCCCGGCGCATCACTGAGATGCCGATGCGCGTGCCTGGCGGCCGCGATGTCCGCCAGTCACCCGCGATCGGCGGTTACAGAGACAAGGACATGGATCTGTGTGTGTAAACACACAGATCCATGTCCTGTCAGGGAGAGGGGACCGATGCTGTGTCCCTTGTACATAGGGACACAGATCGGTCACCTCCCCCAGTCAGTTCCCTCCCCCCACAGTAACAATCACACATAGGGAACACATTTAACCCCTTCCTCGCCCCCTAGTGTTAACCCCTTCCCTGCCAGTCACATTTATACAGTAATCAGTGCATATTTATAGCACTGTTCGCTGTATAAATGTGAATGGTCCCAAATTAGTGTCAAAAGTGTCCGATGTGTCCGCCATAATGTCGCAGTCACGAAAAAAATCACTGATCGCCGCCATTACTAATAAAAAAAAAAATATATATATAAAAATGCCATAAAACTACCCCCTATTTTGGTTTGCGCAAAAGTTACAGCGTTTACAATCAATAAACGCTGATTGCGTTTTTTTTTTTTACCAAAAATATGTAGAAGAATACGTATCAGCCTAAACTGAGGAAAAAAATATATAAAAATAAAAAATTGGGATATTTATTATAGCAAAAATCAAAAAATATTGCTTTTTTTTCAAAATTGTCGCTCTATTTTTGTTTATAGCGCAAAAAATAAAAACCGCCGAGGTGATCAAATACCACCAAAAGAAAGCTCTATTTGTGCGAAAAAAAAGACGTCAATTTTGTTTGGGAGCCACGTCGCACGACCGCGCAATTGTCATTCAAAGCGTGACAGTGCTGAAAGCTGAAATTTCGCCTGGGCAGGAAGGGGGTATATGTGCCCAGTAAGGAAGGGGTTAAATCTGCAAAAATGTCAACAATTCTGTGTTTTTCTGTCAATATGGGGTGCTGTGTGTACATTAATTAGGAAAAAAATGAACTTAAATGATTTTAGCAAATGGCTGCAATATAACAAAGAGTGAAAAATTTAAGGGGGTCTGAATACTTCCCGTACCCACTGTGTGTGTGTGTGTGTATATATATATATATATATATTGTGAGGGGGTTAGCTCGGCAGCGGGTGTGTGTGACCCCCGAGATGGGCTCCCCACACAAAAACAGGCCCAGCAAACGGAGGTTGTGGTTTTCAAAATCAAAAAGGTGCGGTTTATTTTCTATTTACAGTGACAAAACACAGCAAAGCAAAAGAAACATAAACAAAATAAATCCTGGTCAACTTGACCTCTGACTAAACATACAGGTTTCCTAACTAACAACTGGGATCAGCCTAGTGCTGTCCTAGTCCCTAAGTCCCTGGTTTTAAATGTCCAAGCAAATAGCCACACAGGCTTTGTCTCACCGCACAGGGGTTCACTCTCCCTAGACAGTCCACACAGGTCTGGTTCCAGGCATGAGCTAACATCTAATGAAGCTGGGAGTTCTTATAGAGGCCTAAATGAGCTGACAAGCTTCAGCTGGTCTCATCAAGTCCCTGTCTGCACGACGCCCCACACTCTCCCTAGAGGTATGAGTCATCCATGAGCCCACTAGCCCCAGCTGGGCTTATACAACTCTCCACCTAGTTGTATAATTCGGCGTAAAGCCTGAATCTGGGCGAAATATATCTACCCCCCTGGATGCAACCAGGTGACTTTACCTTCCTGCTGTCACATACCCCCCCCTCTTGTTTTAACCTCGGGGTTGGAACACCAGCAATCAGGCATTCATGTACTCGAGACAAAGCATCCACATTCCCCATTTGAACGCCAGGGCAATGCTTTACTGTGAAGTTGAATTCCTGGAGGGCCAGGAACCACCTATTCACTCTTCTATTTGTTTCCTTGTTTTGAGCCATCCACTTTAACGGAGCGTGATCCGTAACCATGTCAAAGTGCCTACCTAGCAGGTAGTACCGAAGGGAATCTAGAGCCCACTTCACCGCTAAACACTCCTTTTCAACGGTGGCGTAATTTACCTCATGGGACTTCAACTTCCTGCTGAGGTAAATGACTGGGTGCTCTTCCCCGTTCCAGACCTGGGACAATACTGCTCCTAACCCCACATCTGACGCATCACTTTGTACGACAAAGTCTTTAGAGAAGTCGGGTGAGTACAACACTGGCTGGCTACATAAGGCTTATTTCAAGAATTGGAATGCTGCCTCAGCCTCGGGGGTCCATTTAATCATGACCGACCCTTTCCCCTTCGTCAGGTTGGTTAGGGGCACAGCCTTAGAAGCAAAGTGGGGAATGAATCGCCGATAATACCCAGCGATTCCCAGAAAGGCTCGTACCTGCTTCTTGCTGTTGGGACGTGGCCAACTCTGGATGGCCTCGACTTTGTTGAGTTGGGGTTTTATTACTCCCCTCCCAATGGTGTACCCAAGATATTTGGCCTCCTCCTGCCCAATGGTACACTTCTTGGGGTTAGCCGTAAACCCTGCTTCCCGAACAGAGTCCAGGACTGCTTTCACTTTTGGCAGATGTGAGGCCCAATCTGTGCTATGGACAATTATGTCATCCAGGTAAGCCGCAGCATACTTCCGATGGGGCCTCAGCATCTGGTCCATTTTCCGCTGGAATGTGGCCGGCGCATTCTGTAACCCGAACGGCATTCTTTTATATTGGAACGCCCCGTCTGGGGTTACAAATGCGGTTTTCTCTTTGGCCGACTTGGCCAGGGGGATTTGCCAATACCCTTTTGTGAGGTCAAGAGTCGTCATGTATCGGGCTGTTCCCAGCCGGTCGATCAACTCATCTATACGTGGCATGGGGTAGGTGTCAAATTTTGTAACTTTGTTCAACTGACGAAAATCGTTACAAAATCGCCAGCTCCCATCCGGTTTAGGCACCAACACAATGGGACTAGACCAATCACTTTGGGACTCCTCTATCACCCCTAAGTTCAGCATTTTCTGTACTTCCTCCCGTATTGCCTCCCGTCGGGCCTCTGGGATCCGATAGGGTTTTAACTTCACCCTTTCACCGGGCGGGGTAATGATGTCATGCTCTACCCCAGATGTTTGTCCCGGCAGCTCAGAGAATACCTCCTTGTTGCGAAGCACAAACTCCTTAACCTCCTGTTGTTGGGGTTGTGACAAGGTGGCTGCTATTCCAACCTCAGGAATCACGCAACCAGTTTGAGCTGGTGACCAAGTGTCTGCGACTAGGGACTCTCTATCCCTCCAGGCTTTCAACAGATTAACGTGATAGATCTGTTCGGGCTTTCGCCTTCCTGGTTGTCTGACCTTGTAATTCACTTCGCTCACTTTTTCCATTATCTCGTAGGGGCCTTGCCATTTGGCAAGGAATTTACTTTCAACCGTAGGGACAAGTACCAGTATCCTATCCCCCGGGGAAAAGGTACGGGTCTTGGCTCCACGGTTGTACACTCTCTGCTGTGCTAACTGCGCTTGGGCCAAATGTTCCTTCACGATGGGCATTACCTGTGCAATTCGGTCTTGCATCAGGGCGACATGCTCAATCACACTCCTGTGGGGAGAACTCTCACTTTCCCAAGTTTCCTTGGCAATATCCAACAGCCCTCTTGGGTGTCTCCCATACAGTAACTCAAAGGGGGAGAATCCCGTAGAGGATTGGGGCACCTCCCTAATAGCAAACATCAGATAAGGAAGTAGACAGTCCCAATCCTTTCCATCTCTATCCACCACTTTCTTCAACATTTGTTTTAGGGTTTTGTTGAACCTTTCAACCAGCCCATCGGTTTGGGGGTGATACACAGATGTACGTAATTGCGTCACTTTGAACAATTTACACAGCTCCTTCATAACCCGGGACATAAAGGGTGTACCTTGGTCCGTAAGCAGTTCTTTACAAATACCCACCCGGCTAAACACAAGAGATAGCTCTTTGGCTATGGTTTTGGCCGAGGTATTTCGGAGAGGGATCGCTTCTGGATAACGGGTGGCATAGTCCATTATAACTAATATGTACTGGTGCCCCCTAGCGGACTTGATTATGGGACCTACCAAATCCATGGCGATCCTCTCAAACGGGACCTCAATGATGGGTAGAGGGACCAGCGGGCTACGGAAATGTGGCATCGGGGCCGACCTCTGACACACAGGGCAGGAGGAACAATAATTTTCTATGTCCTTCATCACCCCCGGCCAATAGAATCTCTGTAATACCCTCTCTCGGGTTTTCTCTGTCCCCAGATGACCTCCAAGAATGTGCCCATGGGCCAACTCCAACACCAACTTCCTGTAAGGTTTGGGCACCACAAGCTGCTCAACGGTTTCTTCTGCCCTTTTTGCCACCCGATACAGTAGGTCCTTCTCTACGCTGAAGTATGGGTAAGTGCAGGTATTATCTGGGTTCACTAACTCGCCATCTATTTCCACTACGTTTTCCCGTGCCTTTATTAGGGCGGGGTCTTTCAACTGTTCTGTGGCAAAGTTTTCCCTGTGAACCTCAAGATCAGAAAACTCCACAGACGGTAGGTTTTCGTCTGAGGAGGTGGGCTCCTCTCCAGTTTCTTGAGTCTCCCCTGCCAATACTGATAAGGGAAATTCCGGAGAGTCCTCACCACTCTCAGGAGAGTTCTGGCTATCACATTCCTGGTACATAGGGGCACCAGTGGGGGGCTCAGGATCATCCCACAGTTCCCAGAACTTCGGAAAATCCCTTCCCACAATGGCGTCATGCGGTAACTGAGATACTAAGCCCACTGGATGAGAGAGGGTACCTTTGGGGGTCTCGAAACACACTGTAGTCACTGGATACTCTCGGGTGTCCCCATGCACACAAATAACAGCTACCTTGCTATTCCCAGAGACCTCTGTTTTAACTAACTCAGCCTTTATCAGGGTCACAAGGCTACCTGAATCCAGCAATACCACAACATTTCTACCATTAACACACATTTTGCATAAATGTTTCTCAGTTCCTCGAATGGCAGTGCATGCGACTGTCGCACACAGCGACTGACGTCTGCCCGTCAGAAAGTCACACTGCATGGGTTCCTCCACAACCGGGCAATTGGCTGCAATATGTCCCGCTTGCCGGCAGCGGTAGCAAACGATCCTTCTTGCGGCCTCTTGAGCCGCTGATTTCCCAGGCTGTTCTCGCCAAACTTGGGGTAGAGCTCCCACCCTCTCACTCTCTCCACCCTCACCCCTTGGAATCCTCTTATCCGCCCCTGGGGATGGTCTGGTCTTAGGGTGAAAAGTCCGAGTGTCTCTGGAAGAGGCCGTCAGGTTCTCTGTAGCCAAGTATTTCTCCACACGATCCACAAGACCATCGGCCGTCTCTGGGTCTCCATGGCTTACCCACTTTTGGATGGCAGTAGGAAGAGCTCTCAAAAACCGATCCATTACAACACGTTCCACAATCTTTGGTGCGGACAAAGTCTCTGGCTGTAGCCACTTTCTGCTCAGGTGAATGAGATCATACATTTGAGACCTGGGGGGTTTTCCAAGCTGGAAAGTCCAGTTATGCACACGCTGAGCCCGGACAGCCTGGGTGACACCCAGCCTCGCCAATATTTCAGCTTTTAGCATCGCATAGTCTTTTGCTTGGTTAGGCTCTAGGTCATAGTAAGCTTTCTGCGATTCACCAGTTAACAGAGGAGCCACCAGTCCAGCCCACTGCTCCTCAGGCCACTTTTCTCTTTCAGCGGTCCTTTCAAATGTGGTCAAAAATACCTCTGGATCATCCTCTCCAGTCATTTTTGTCAATAAACGACTCACCCCAAAGGACGCGGTATTAGTGGGACGGCTTTCCTCACTGGTCTGCGGACGTTGCTGCATTGCTGCTTCCATCTGTTGTTGTAGTCTCTGCTCTTGCTTCTGCAACAGGTCTATGAAGCGGGCCTCAGATTGCTGCTGGGCTTGTTGCTGAGCCTCCAGACTCTGTTGCAAAGTTGCGTTTGTCTGCTGCTGGGCTGCAAGGCTCTGTTGATGAGCTTGCTGCTGGGCTGCGAAGTTCTGTTGTTGAGCTGCAAGGCTCTTTTGCAAACCTGCATTTGTCTGCTGTTGATTGGCATTTGCTAGAGCCAGCTGCTTCAGTATCTCCTCCATGCTGGCTTAAAAAAAAACTGCCACTGGTTCTCCGCCAACTGTGAGGGGGTTAGCCCGGCAGCGGGTGTGTGTGACCCCCGAGATGGGCTCCCCACACAAAAACAGGCCCAGCAAACGGAGGTTGTGGTTTTCAAAATCAAAAAGGTGCGGTTTATTTTCTATTTACAGTGACAAAACAGAGCAAAGCAAAAGAAACATAAACAAAATAAATCCTGGTCAACTTGACCTCTGACTAAACATACAGGTTTCCTAACTAACAACTGGGATCAGCCTAGTGCTGTCCTAGTCCCTAAGTCCCTGGTTTTAAATGTCCAAGCAAATAGCCACACAGGCTTTGTCTCACCGCACAGGGGTTCACTCTCCCTAGACAGTCCACACAGGTCTGGTTCCAGGCATGAGCTAACATCTAATGAAGCTGGGAGTTCTTATAGAGGCCTAAATGAGCTGACAAGCTTCAGCTGGTCTCATCAAGTCCCTGTCTGCACGACGCCCCACACTCTCCCTAGAGGTATGAGTCATCCATGAGCCCACTAGCCCCAGCTGGGCTTATACAACTCTCCACCTAGTTGTATAAGTCGGCGTAAAGCCTGAATCTGGGCGAAATATATCTACCCCCCTGGATGCAACCAGGTGACTTTACCTTCCTGCTGTCACAATATATATAAGCCAAGTTTTTCAGCACATTTTTTTGTGCTGAAAATGCCCCCCCTCGGCTTATACTCGAGTCACCTTTTTGCGCCTGATCTCCCGGATTTTGGGGACCCAGTACCGGCCGGCCATAGGTCCCCTGGACCCCAAACTTGGCACACATCTAGCGCCACTCTTCCTCTACAAGTGTGCAAAGTTTTTTTGTCTGGGGGACCTACAGTCGTGGAGCACCGATTTTTCAAAGCCGGGCACCTCTTCTATAGACTCCCATGTTAAACGTCAGTCTAGTCATGGGCACAGTGAGGCATGGACACAGTGAGGCATGCAGATGGACACCCTAGGCTTATACTCGAGTCAATACGTTTTCCCATTTTTTTGGTGGTAAAATTAGGTGCCTAGGCTTATATTGGGGTCGGCTTATACTCGAGTATATGAATAAGGAAAATGTACCTCAAAAAAATGGGATTTTAAGGGCAATGAAATATAAATATAGAAAAATACAAAAATATATAGAAACATTAAATAAAATATAGAAATTTATTGAATATAGACCTAAATCACCACAGGTGATAAGGAAACATAAAATCAAATAATAAACCATTCAAAATACATGAAGATGGCTGTAAGGAGCCCAAAAAAATTGAGGTCCTGAAAATGAATAGAGTTGCTGAATCCAACGCGTTTCGAAATAATACAAAGTAGAATCTTCTTCAGGGATAGCAAATTCTCTATAATTCAAAATACAGAATCAGTACAGTGCATGGTAAACAGACACATAATACAACATTGAATAATAAACATAATGAACAGGCATGACTCACATGTGTGCATCCTCAATCAAGTACAATAGTCACCAGCAAAGCTCCAAACTCCCGATCAAATGGTCCAACAAAGCCACTAGTGCATGAAGTATTCCATACACCACAAGGGTACAAATAAACTGCCAAAAAGAAGTGTCCACATAGACTCCTCACCCAAAAAGGGGAAGAGAAAAGGACAAAACCTAAAAGGGAAGGAAAGGGGACCATGAAAAACTGCTGACAAACATCCACTGAAAAAACTAGGATATAAATTTATTAATATTGTTTTTAATCGGATTTTAGTCCGATTTAATAATAATAATAAAAAAAAAATATATATATATATATATATTTTTTTTTTATTAATTCTTAATATTTTAATTTATATATGATACTTGCCCTGGTAGATTGAGCTTCAATAGGCCACTCCGATCACCAATCCAAAAACAACAACTAAAAGTGCCATGGAGTGGTGTAAGGAAGGGATCCACAAATTGCAGAAAATCAACCCCCCTATACCAGGAAAGAACAAAGGAAAATTTCTTTCTTGGAAAAGAGAAGTGGACCTAAAACGAAAAAAGCCAGAAAAAATACTCGAGTATATAAGGCAGGGATATGCAATTAGCGGACCTCCAGCTGTTGCAGAACTACAATTCCCATGAGGCATAGCAAGAATCTGACAGCCACAAACATGACACCCAGAGGCAAAGGCATGATGGAACTTGTAGTTTTGCAACAGCTGGAGGTCCGCTAATTGCATATCCCTGATATAAGGTATATATTAAAAAAAAAAGAAAAGTAGGATTTTTAAAACAGCTTACCTGTAAAATCCTTTTCTTGGAGTACATCACGGGACACAGAGCAGCATAGTCATTACTATGTGGGTTATATAGAATTACCTTCAGGTGCTGGCACTGGCAACTTCCAAAACAGGAAGTACCCTCCCCTATATAAGCCCCTCCCATCCGGGAGTACCTCAGTTTTGTAGCAAAGCAATACGTGTCCCCAAAAGAGGGGTGGGAGCTCTGTGTCCCGTGATGTACTCCAAGAAAAGGATTTTACAGGTAAGCTGTTTTAAAAATCCTACTTTCTTGTTCATACATCACGGGACACAGAGCAGCATAGTCATTACTATGTGGGACGTCCCAAAGCAATGCCACATGAGGGGGGGGGGATACACCATACATAAGCTGGGCGCCATCAGGCATGAGGATCTTTTGCGGCCTGCAACACACTGCGCCCAAAGGCGACATCCTCCTGACTTCTCACGTCCACCTGGTAGAACCTAGTAAACGTGTGTACTGAAGACCATGTTGCGGCCTTACAAATTTGCGCCAGGGAGGCCTGGTGATGCACTGCCCATGAAGTTCCAACTGCTCTCGTGGAGTGCGCCCTAACTTTGAACGGAGACGGTCTACTTTTCAAGCCATAGGCTTGTATTATGACCTGTCGAATCCACTTGGCTAAAGTAGATTTTGATGCTGCCTGACCCTTTCTGGGGCCTTCCGGCAGAACAAACAGAGAATCCGTTCTACGAATCTGAGCAGTGGCTTTTAGATAAGCTTTAACTGCTCTTACTACATCCAAAGAATGCAATAACTTTTCCTCTACCGAGCTTGGTTTGGGGAAAAAAGAAGGAAGAACCACATCCTGGTTCAAGTGAAACCTCGATACCACCTTAGGAAGAAAGGCTGGGTGAGGACGTAATACTACTCTGTCCTTACAGGACATGGCGGCTAATTCCGACACTCTTCTAGCCGAGCATATGGCTACTAAAAATATCAATTTCCTGGTGAGTAGAACCAAGGAAATGTGCCGCAAAGGTTCAAATGGCTGCTTCTGCAGAACCGACAGAACCAAATTTAGATCCCATGGGCATATGGGAGCCTTAATCGGTGGAATAATACGAGTCACACCTTGCATAAAGGCTTTGACAAGTGAATGCATAGCCAGGGGCCTTTGAAATAGTATTGACAAGGCCGAAACCTGGCCCTTGATAGTACTTAAGGCAAACTTCCTGTCTACAGCCCACTGCAGGAAGTCCAGAATTCTGCCTATAACGTACTTACGTGGATGCCATTTTCTGGCCTCGCACCAAGTGATGTACGCCTTCCAAACTCTATAGTAGATCTGCCTGGATACAGGCTTCCTGGCATTGATTATAGTTGATACCACAGAGTTAGAGAGACCTCTCTTCTTTAGGATGTGGGACTCAATAGCCAGGCCGTTAAACTTAGAGTTAGTAAGGAAGGGTGGTATATCGGTCCTTGCGAAAGCAGGTCCGGACGACGTGGAAGGGTCCAAGGACTCCCCACAGACATTTTGATGATCTCCGCGTACCAGGCCCTTCGGGGCCACGCTGGAGCCACCAGGATCACCGGCTTCTTCTCCAACCTGACTCTGCGAAGGAGTCGAGGCAACAATTGTAGCGGAGGGAATGCATATATCAGTCTGAACTGATCCCAAGGGAACACCAGAGCATCCGAGCCGCAAGCGATTTCTATCCCTTGTCCGGGAGACAAATCTGTCCACCTTTGCGTTGAATCTGGATGCTAGCAGATCTACATCCGGTGTTCCCCACCGCTGACATATTGCTCGGAAGACCTCGGGATGAAGGGACCATTCCCCTGGGCATAACTGTTGGCGACTCAAAGTCCGCCTTCCAATTCTCCACCCCTGGAATGAAGACAGCTGATATACATGGGACATGCTTTTCTGCCCATTCCAGGATGTGACTTACTTCCCTCTGGGCTGCACGACTCCTGGTGCCTCCCTGATGATTGATATATGCCACTGCTGTGGCATTGTCTGATTGAATTCTGACAGGGGACCCTTGGAGTCTGGATGTCCAGGCTACTAGGGCGTACCGGGCTGCTCGTATCTCTAAGAGATTGATGGGCAGGGTTTTTAGTACATTTGACCATCTGCCCTGGAGAGACCATTGCTCCAGTACTGCCCCCCAGCCTGTAAGGCTGGCATCTGTAGTGACTACCTTCCAAGATATCGGGCTGAAGGGTTTTCCCTTTTGGAGATTCTGGGGGATCAACCACCAGCAGAGACTCTTCCGAACGGAAGGGGACAAAGCCATCGGGAAGTCTAGAGCCTGAACTTTTCCGTTCCAGGCTGACAATATGGCCCTTTGTAAATTCCTTGAGTGGAATTGGGCGTATGGCACAGCTTCGAATGATGCTACCATCTTTCCTAGCAGCCTCATGCACAGGCGTATGGACGGCTGTCTTTTTGCCCAAAGCAGACGGACCAAGCCCCTCAAAGAGGATACCTTGTCTAGAGGTAAGAAAATCTTCCTCTGGTCTGAATCCAGCCGTAGCCCTAGATATACCAGGTTTTTCACTGGCTGTAGGGCTGACTTGTCCAGGTTGATGACCCAACCGTGAGATTCTAGATACTTGATTGTATCGATAATTACCACTTCTAGTTTGGCAACTGAGTGGTCCATCAACAACAGGTCGTCTAGGTATGCCATTATCGTTACACCCCGTGTTCTTAGATCGGCCAACAGTGGGGCCAGAATTTTTGTGAACACTCGTGGTGCTGTGGCCAGACCGAATGGTAAGGCTCTGAACTGAAAATGGCGCCCTTCTACTGCAAAGCGTAGGAATTTTTGATGACCTGGAAAGATGGGAACATGCAAGTAAGCATCTTTGATGTCGATCGAGGCTAACCATTCCTCCCCTTGTAGGGCAGCGGTGACCGATCGGATCGACTCCATCCGGAAAGACCGGACGTTTAGAAATTTGTTTAGACTCTTTAGGTCCAATATGGGTCTTATGTCCCCGTTTGGCTTCGGGACTGTGAAAGGGTTTGAGTAGAAACCCAACCCCCACTCTTCCATAGGAACCTCCATAATTACTCCTTGGAGCAATAGTTGTTCTAACGCCAATAGGAGAGACCGTCTTTTCAGAGGGTCTCTTGGCATGCCTGACCACATAAAATGGGACGGAGGAGACTCTTTTAACTCCAACTTGTATCCCAGAGTTACTGCGGAGAGCACCCATCTGTCTTTGATCGTCTCCCGCCAGATCTCTGCGAACAACTGAAGCCTTCCCCCCACCCGTTTGAGTGGGGGCAGCCCTTCATAGGCTTGACTTGGAGGCTGGTTTAGTACCTCTTCGGATCCAGGGCTTTTTATTACCCTGTGGCTGTCCCTGATTTTTACCTCCTGAGTTTGACCGAGGAGGCCGTCGGAACTGCTTAGTAGCAGACGTCGCAGGGATAGGAGAGGTAGTCCTCTTAAAAGATGGACCCCTAGACCTCTTCTTACTCGGTAAGAGAGTACTTTTACCACTGGAAATCTTCTGGATATACTTATCCAGGTCTTCGCCAAAAAGGCGTTCCCCATGAAATGGGAAGCTAACTAAGAGCTTTTTACAGGGAGCTTCAGCAGACCAGTTTTTGAGCCACAGAAGCCTACGCATATGTACCAAAGACAGCGTGAGGCGGGAGGCCTGATGGATAGAATCCTTGATGGCGTCAACCGCAAAGCATATTGCTCTAGGCAGATCAGCCAGAGCCTGGGCCTGTTGGTCTGGCAAATCCCTCAGGACCATTTTCATTTGATCCTTTAAAGCTTGGCAGACTCCAATAGCTGCCACTGCTGGCTGTGTAACAGCCCCTGCTGTGGAAAAAGCAGATTTTAATAAAGATTCCAATCTTTTATCCACTGGATCTTTGAACATTTGAACATTATCTACTGGACATGTCAGTGATTTGTTCACAGAAGAGATGGCTGCATCCACCGTAGGAACATTCCATCTCTGGGTGAATTTTTCCTCCATGGGATAGATCACCGGAAACCTTTTAGGCGGAACAAATAGTTTATCAGGATGTTCCCAGTCCTGGTATATAAGTCCTTCCAATAATGGATGTATTGGAAAGGAGCAATTAACCTGGGGAGCTTTTAGCGACCCCAATGAGGAGACAGCAGTAGTTGATGGTTCAACAAGAGGCATTTTAAATGCAGATCGAACCATGTCAGTTAGGGTCTGGACCCACAATCTTTCAGTCTGTGATGCTGAAAATGGTTCATCTACTGTCGATTCCTCAAAAACAGAGCTAACCTCCTCCTGATCCCCTTCAGGTAGGTCGGTCCCTTCCTGGGACTGTTGCTCTGCCAACAGGCACTCTAATGGAGGTGATGGAGATCTGGCGCGCTTTCTTTCCTGTAGAGAAGAAGCGATCAATGCTGCCAATCTCTGCTCCAATCCCTCCAGAGTTGAGGAAAAAACCTCCTCTGTTATATATGCAGGAGCAGGTGGACTGAGGACAGCCGCAGTACCTGGCACTCCCGGGGGTTCCTTATGGGTATTAACCTCTGATTTCTCAGGGGAGGAGGGTGCAGATGACTGCTCCAGATCCTCAGAGCCCGATGGAGACCCCCTACACTTCCTGAGAGGTATATCTCAGAGTTTTTTAGGCGGCATATTCCTTAGTTCAAAGCTGAGGTATTCCAGCCGCAATACACCCCTTACTGAAATAGTCTAATGCAATTTGCTGCTATGTACATCAGTGGGTGTCTACTAATGCGTCTTTCTGGGGATGCCTGTATCAACCGCCCGCTGTAAGCCCCTATACCATGCTACCAGCTCCTTTTCATGCTCAGTGTCCATAGCAAGCAGCGTGGACTGAGTCCTTTTATCTTGCTGGGACCCCCGCACATGCGCAGAAGCGCTGGGCGCACAGAGCGCGTCATCCGCAAGGCTCCGCCCCCTTTTTTGAAGCTAAACCTTATAAAAAGAAAGCATGTGTGCGCGCGCGCGCGTGCACGTGTGCGCTCTTGGCGCCATGTAGGGAGAGGAGCCAGGGTCCCTGTTTCACCAGGACTCGGGGATGGAAGGAAACTACTTGGCAGCATGACAGAGGAATGCAGCTTCCCTGATAGAGAGCTCACTCATCTGACTGGACTTTCACCATGGAAGGAATAGTCCCAAGAAAAAAGACGTTCCACAGCGGCCTCTAGTGGACAAACACAGGTACCGCACTTTTGTCTTTTTTTTTTTTTTTTTAAAACCTCCTTTATGAAAAACATTTCCAGGTTTACAGTTTTTTTTAAAACTTCCCTTATGAAAAAACATTTCTAGGATTTCTTAGGCATATACAGCTATTAGCGGGAATACCCTTTAGGTAACAGGCAGAAAGACATATTAGGCTTGGGGGTCCCCTCAATAGAACCAAGTTCCTGAGGGGCCCCCACTTACCTTTTCCCCGCCGCAGGACTTTGTTTGGTCCACAGAAGCCCAAACTTCACCTCTCACGGCAGGCATTGTACTAGACCTTCAGGGACCGGGTTCCCAAGGATTCCACTCCCCTGGACCTGTATAGCACCCTGCACAGATAGCCTCTTGGTTTTGGGTATGACCAGAGCTCTGGATCCCAGGGTCCAGCCCTCCTAAGAGAGGCATTACAGGCAAAACCCTGCTCTTCTCTGCAAGGCCCGGGTACCGACCGTTTAGCTATGAAGCTTTTTTTGTCGGATCCGGAATAGCTTGCTAAGGCCCAGAGAACCTGTACACAAGCCCAGATGAATACATGTTAACCTTGGCCAACACCTTAGACACTGGCAAAAAACTGAGGTACTCCCGGATGGGAGGGGCTTATATAGGGGAGGGTACTTCCTGTTTTGGAAGTTGCCAGTGCCAGCACCTGAAGGTAATTCTATATAACCCACATAGTAATGACTATGCTGCTCTGTGTCCCGTGATGTATGAACAAGAAATAGAGGAAATCAGAAAGATGATGGCTTCCAAGTTGTGTTCTAATGCTGTCTGGTAGAACTTTACTGGAATCATTAAATTATTTGATTAATTTGACCTTAGACCTGTAAGCCAATAATGGATGTCTGTGGAACACAATACATTTCTAATCTCAGCATGACTTGCTCTTTTAGGTAAACATGTTACTGATTCTAAAAATTGCCAAGCACCTATTAAAAAGAGTTTATTTTTCAACAGCGATTGGAAAATTGTATTGTTCCTGGTAGTTTGCTTCTTTTGGAGTAGTGCGTTAAATTACCCTCCTGACCGACCACTTCACCTGAAAATTACTTTTACTGAAGTTTTTTTTTCTCGTACTTAATGGGACACAGAGCAGGCTATAAATCATGACTACCTGAGTTAAGTGCCATCTATAGGTGAGTGGACACTGACTGAAAAAGACAGACAGGAAATCTCCCTATTAGGGTTGTCCCGATACCGATACTAGTACCGATACCGAGCATTTGCCTGAGTACAGTCAGCGGTGATCGTGTGTGGGGGAGTTACAAGCACCGATCACCGCTGTATTGATTTAAAAGTTTGACAGCTGTTTCTCCGCTTCTCTCCCCCCCCCCCCCTGCGGCTTCCAGTTGCTTTAAAATCAGCGGTGATCGGTGCTTGTAACTCCCCCACACACGATCACCGCTGATTGTCCCCGTATCCTACTCCAGCCCCCTCCATTTTGCTGCTGTCTCCCTCCCTCCGTGTCCCCCTCCATGTTGCTCTCTCCCTCCATGCTTCGGTCTCCCTCCGTGTTCCCCTCCATGCCGCCGTTCCCCTCCATGCCGCCGTCCCCCTCCGTGTTCCCCCTCCATGCTGCCTTCCCCCTCCGTGCTCCACCCCCTCAATCTGTCAGGAGCTCCTTACTGTTCGTAATGAACAGACTCCGTGATCACTGACTCTGTTCATTCACATAACTGAAACATCGTAAATCTGTGTCCCTAGTCCCTTTCCCTGTCTCAAAGAGGAGATGTCAGAGGTCTGTTAAGACCCCTGATATCTCACCAAAGCCCCCCAACAGGGCTGATAAAAAAAAGAATAAAAT
The DNA here is from genome assembly GCA_029206835.1 of Rana muscosa. Lineage (NCBI taxonomy): Eukaryota > Metazoa > Chordata > Amphibia > Anura > Ranidae > Rana > Rana muscosa. Next base: position 154,663,827 of record CM055128.1, read on the forward strand.
AAAAATTAATTGTAAAAAACAATAAATAAAAGAAAACACGCACACTGACACCCCCCCCCCCCCCTTAAAAAAATAAAGCATTGTAAAAAATAAATAAATTGTAAAAAAAGAAAAAATAGTGACACATGTGCCACTGTCACTTGAGATTAAAAAAAAGTATCGGTATCGGCGAGTAATTGAAAAAAAGTATCGGTACTTGTACTCGGTCTTAAAAAAAAGTGGTATCGGGACAACCCTACTCCCTATATAACCCTTCCCACTCCGAAAGCACCTCAGTATCTCAAAGGTGATGATCACTGAAGTAAAACTCTCTATATAGTAATACCAGATTCTCAACTGGTTCCATCTAGGATGGGGATCCATTCCTATCGCTAAGATGGATGGTTTCTGGGTCCCACTGTGATGGAAGTGGATGTTTAATCAGAGATTGCCTGTATGTGGCCGGTGTGAGGGGGTTAACTCGGTAGCGGGTGTGTGTGACCCCCTGGTTGGGCTCCCCACACAAAAACAGGGCCAGCAGACGGAGGTTGTGGTTTTCAAAATCAAAAGGTGCGGTTTATTTCTCTATGTACAGTGACAAAAACACAGCAAAGCCAAAAAGAAACATAAACAAAATAAATCCTGGTCAGTTTGACCTCTGACTAAACATGCAGGTTTCCTAAACTAACAACTGGGATCAGCCTGGTGCTGTCCTAGTCCCTAAGTCCCTGGTTTAGTAAAAGTCCAAACAAATAGCCACACAGGCTTTGCCTCACCGCACAGGGGTTCACTCTCCCTAGACAGTCCACACAGGTCTGGGTCCAGGCATGAGCTAACATCTAATGAATCTGGGAGTTTCTTATAGAGGCCTAAATGAGCTGACAAGGTTCAGCTGGTCTCATCAACTCCCTGTCTGCACGACGCCCAGCCCTCTCCCTAGAGGTATGAGTCATCCATGAGCACACTAGCCTTATACAACTCTCCACCTAGTTGTACAAATCGGCGTAAAGCCTGAATCTGGGCGAAATATATCTACCCCCCTGGATGCAACCAGGTGACTTTACCTTCCTGCTGTCACATACCCCCCCCTCTTGTTTTAACCTCGGGGTTGGAACACCAGCAATCAGGCATTCATGTACTCGAGACAAAGCATCCACATTCCCCATTTGAACGCCAGGGCGATGCTTTACTGTGAAGTTGAATTCCTGGAGGGCCAGGAACCACCTATTCACTCTTCTATTTGTTTCCTTGTTTTGAGCCATCCACTTTAACGGAGCGTGATCCGTAACCATGTCAAAGTGCCTACCTAGCAGATAGTACCGAAGGGAATCTAGAGCCCACTTCACCGCTAAACACTCCTTTTCAACCGTGGCGTAATTTACCTCATGGGACTTCAACTTCCTGCTGAGGTAAATGACTGGGTGCTCTTCCCCGTTCCAGACCTGGGACAATACTGCTCCTAACCCCACATCTGACGCATCACTTTGTACGACAAAGTCTTTAGAGAAGTCGGGTGAGTACAACACTGGCTGGCTACATAAGGCTTGTTTCAAGAATTGGAATGCTGCCTCAGCCTCGGGGGTCCATTTAATCATGACCGACCCTTTCCCTTTCGTCAGGTTGGTTAGGGGCACAGCCTTAGAAGCAAAGTGGGGAATGAAGCGCCGATAATAACCCGCGATTCCCAGAAAGGCTCGTACCTGCTTCTTGCTGTTGGGACGTGGCCAACTCTGGATGGCCTCGACTTTGTTGAGTTGGGGTTTTATTACTCCCCTGCCAATGGTGTACCCAAGATATTTGGCCTCCTCCTGCCCAATGGTACACTTCTTGGGGTTAGCCGTAAACCCCGCTTCCCGAACAGAGTCCAGGACTGCTTGCACTTTTGGCAGATGTGAGGCCCAATCTGTGCTATGGACAATTACGTCATCCAGGTAAGCCGCAGCATACTTCCGATGGGGCCTCAGCATCTGGTCCATTTTCCGCTGGAATGTGGCCGGCGCATTCTGTAACCCGAACGGCATTCTCTTATATTGGAACGCCCCGTCTGGGGTTACAAATGCGGTTTTCTCTTTGGCCGACTTGGCCAGGGGAATTTGCCAATACCCTTTTGTGAGGTCAAGAGTCGTCATGTATCGGGCTGTTCCCAGCCGGTCGATCAACTCATCTATACGTGGCATGGGGTAGGTGTCAAATTTTGTAACTTTGTTCAACTGACGAAAATCGTTACAAAATCGCCAGCTCCCATCCGGTTTAGGCACCAACACAATGGGACTAGACCAATCACTTTGGGACTCCTCTATCACCCCTAAGTTCAGCATTTTCTGTACTTCCTCCCGTATTGCCTCCCGTCGGGCCTCTGGGATCCGATAGGGTTTTAACTTCACCCTTTCACCGGGCGGGGTAATAATATCATGCTCTACCCCAGATGTTTGTCCCGGCAGCTCAGAGAACACCTCCTTGTTGCGAAGCACAAACTCCTTAACCTCCTGTTGTTGGGGTTGTGACAAGGTGGCTGCTATTCCAACCTCCGGAATCACGCAACCAGTTTGAGCTGGTGACCAAGTTTCTGCGACTAGGGACTCTCTATCCCTCCAGGCTTTCAACAGATTAACGTGATATATCTGTTCGGGCTTTCGCCTTCCTGGTTGTCTGACCTTGTAATTCACTTCGCTCACTTTTTCCATTATCTCGTAGGGGCCTTGCCATTTGGCAAGGAATTTACTTTCAACCGTAGGGACAAGTACCAATATCCTATCCCCCGGGGAAAAGGTACGGGTCTTTGCTCCACGGTTGTACACTCTCTGCTGTGCCAACTGCGCTTGGGCCAAATGTTCCTTCACGATGGGCATTACCTGTGCAATTCGATCTTGCATCAGGGCGACATGCTCAATCACACTCCTGTGGGGAGAACTCTCACTTTCCCAAGTTTCCTTGGCAATATCCAACAGCCCTCTTGGGTGTCTCCCATACAGTAACTCAAAGGGGGAGAATCCCGTAGAGGATTGGGGCACCTCCCTAATAGCAAACATCAAATAAGGAAGTAGACAGTCCCAATCCTTTCCATCTCTATCCACCACTTTCTTCAACATTTGTTTTAGGGTTTTGTTGAATCTTTCAACCAGCCCATCGGTTTGGGGGTGATACACAGATGTACGCAATTGCGTCACTTTGAACAATTTACACAGCTCTTTCATAACCCGGGACATAAAGGGTGTACCTTGGTCCGTAAGCAGTTCTTTACAAATACCCACCCGGCTAAAAACAAGAGATAGCTCTTTGGCTATGGTTTTGGCCGAGGTATTTCTGAGAGGGATCGCTTCTGGATAACGGGTGGCATAGTCCATTATAACCAATATGTACTGGTGCCCCCTAGCGGACTTGATTATAGGACCTACCAAATCCATTGCGATTCTCTCAAACGGGACCTCAATGATGGGTAGAGGGACCAGCGGGCTACGGAAATGTGGCATCGGGGCCGACCTCTGACACACAGGGCAGGAGGAACAATAATTTTCTATGTCCTTCATCACCCCAGGCCAATAGAATCTCTGTAATACCCTCTCTCGGGTTTTCTCTGTCCCCAGATGACCTCCAAGAATGTGCCCATGGGCCAACTCCAACACCAACTTCCTGTAAGGTTTGGGCACCACCAGCTGCTCAACGGTTTCTTCTGCCCTTTTTGCCACCCGATACAGTAGGTCCTTCTCTACGCTGAAGTATGGGTAAGTGCAGGTATTATCTGGGTTCACTAACTCGCCATCTATTTCCACTACGTTTTCCCGTGCCTTTATTAGGGCGGGGTCTTTTAACTGTTCTGTGGCAAAATTTTCCCTGTGAACCTCCAGATCAGAAAACTCCACAGACGGTAGGTTTTCGTCTGAGGAGGTGGGCTCCTCTCCAGTTTCTTGAGTCTCCCCTGCCAATACTGACAAGGGAAATTCTGGAGAGTCCTCACCACTCTCAGAGGAGTTCTGGCTATCACATTCCTGGTACATAGGGGCACCAGTGGGGGGCTCAGGATCATCCCACAGTTCCCAGAACTTCGGAAAATCCCTTCCCACAATGGCGTCATGCGGTAACTGAGATACTAAGCCCACTGGATGAGAGAGGGTACCTTTGGGGGTCTCGAAACACACTGTAGTCACTGGATACTCTCGGGTGTCCCCATGCACACAAATAACAGCTACCTTGCTATTCCCAGAGACCTCTGTTTTAACTAACTCAGCCTTTATCAGGGTCACAAGGCTACCTGAATCCAACAATACCACAACATTTCTACCATTAACACACATTTTGCATAAATGTTTCTCAGTTCCTCGAATGGCAGTGCATGCGACTGTCGCACACAGCGACTGACGTCTGCCCGTCAGAAAGTCACACTGCATGGGTTCCTCCACAACCGGGCAATTTGCTGCAATATGTCCCGCTTGCCGGCAGCGGTAGCAAACAATCCTTTTGGCTGCCTCTTGAGCCCCTGACTTCCCAGGCTGTTCTCGCCAAACTTTGGGTAGAGCTCCCACCCTCTCACTCTCTCCACCCTCACCCCTTGGAATCCTCTTATCCGCCCCTGGGGATGGTCTGGTCTTAGGGTGGAAAGTCCGAGAGTCTCTGGAAGAGGCCGTCAGGTTCTCTGTAGCCAAGTATTTCTCTACACGATCCACAAGACCACCGGCCGTCTCTGGGTCTCCATGGCTTACCCACTTTTGAATGGCGGTAGGAAGAGCTCTCAAGAAACGATCCATCACAACACGTTCCACAATCTCCGGTGCGGACAAAGTCTCTGGCTGTAGCCACTTCCTGCTCAGGTGAATGAGATCATACATTTGAGACCTGGGGGGTTTTCCAAGCTGGAAAGTCCAGTTATGCACACGCTGAGCCCGGACAGCCAGGGTGACACCCAGCCTTGCCAATATTTCAGCTTTTAGCATCACATAGTCTTTTGCTTGGTCAGGCTCTAGGTCATAGTAAGCCTTCTGCGATTCACCAGTTAACAGAGGAGCCACCAGTCCAGCCCACTGCTCCTCAGGCCACTTTTCTCTTTCAGCAGTCCTTTCAAATGTGGTCAAAAATACCTCTGGATCATCCTCTCCAGTCATTTTTGTCAATAAACGACTCACCCCAAAGGACGCGGTATTAGTGGGACGGCTTTCCTCACTGGTCTGCGGACGTTGCTGCATTACTGCTTCCATTTGTTGTAGTCTCTGCTCTTGCTTCTGTAACAGGTCTATGAAGCGGGCCTCAGATTGCTGCTGGGCTTGTTGATGAGCTTGCTGCTGGGCTGCAAGGCTCCTTTGCAAACCTGCATTTGTCTGCTGTTGATTGGCATTTGCTAGAGCCAGCTGTTTCAGTATCTCCTCCATGCTGGCTTAAAACTGCCACTGGTTCTCCACCAACTGTGAGGGGGTTAACTCGGTAGCGGGTGTGTGTGACCCCCTGGTTGGGCTCCCCACACAAAAACAGGGCCAGCAGACGGAGGTTGTGGTTTTCAAAATCAAAAGGTGCGGTTTATTTCTCTATGTACAGTGACAAAAACACAGCAAAGCCAAAAAGAAACATAAACAAAATAAATCCTGGTCAGTTTGACCTCTGACTAAACATGCAGGTTTCCTAAACTAACAACTGGGATCAGCCTGGTGCTGTCCTAGTCCCTAAGTCCCTGGTTTAGTAAAAGTCCAAACAAATAGCCACACAGGCTTTGCCTCACCGCACAGGGGTTCACTCTCCCTAGACAGTCCACACAGGTCTGGGTCCAGGCATGAGCTAACATCTAATGAATCTGGGAGTTTCTTATAGAGGCCTAAATGAGCTGACAAGGTTCAGCTGGTCTCATCAACTCCCTGTCTGCACGACGCCCAGCCCTCTCCCTAGAGGTATGAGTCATCCATGAGCACACTAGCCTTATACAACTCTCCACCTAGTTGTACAAATCGGCGTAAAGCCTGAATCTGGGCGAAATATATCTACCCCCCTGGATGCAACCAGGTGACTTTACCTTCCTGCTGTCACACCGGTTAGTGCTAAACCCTACAGATGCAGAGCCCTGTGCAGAAATAACTGACCAAGGATCTTGCGGCAAGAAAAGAAGAACCGGTCGCATGTTGAAGCAGACCTAGTGAGGGGTTAATAGAATTACCTGTCAGGAATCGGTTATGGCAAAAATTGTCCCTCACGATTCGTGCACTGGAAAGTCTGGTCTGGGTTCCCAATGTGCAGAAATCAACATTAGAACCAGCGCAGAACCTGGAGTAACATTAAAGTGGAAGTAAACCCATTGATTTAACAGTTTAAAAAAACAGTTAAATTCCCGGCATGCCAAAAATGCTAACTGCCACATTGGTTGTGCTCTCAACCAAACTGTCAAACCATCCAGTGGCTGGTGTCATAACTGGTCACATGTGCAGCATCATGGCAGTTGAAGATTAAACAAAGGTCAAGATGGCAGCATCCTTGGCTGAAAACGATAGGAGGGTTTACTTCCACTTTAACTAGGTTGTGTGTGTATATAGGAGTATTTACATATACACAGCCAGTTCTGAGGATTCTTGAACAAAAGCAGTAGTTTAATCTGATTTGAGCAGTAGTTTGATTTGGTTTTAGTAGTACATTAATTGATAGGGTTGCCTAATATATACAAATTACACAGTATTTGCAAAACAATGTACTGTATAAGTACACTGGTTTATATTTACGAATTATACACAAAACCATCTTTACAATACAATTTACAGTACAAGTACAATCTAAACCAATTTTTCTCATTGATCAACACTTTTCACCCATCTATCATACTAAAAATGGACTATTCAAACACACGTCAACTTCCTAGACACTACAGTATACATCAGGGATGACAAGCTTCACACTTCCATATACAGAAAACCGACTGACCGATGCAGCTATCTTCATAGTTCCAGTTTTCATCCCCAACACACTAAACGAGCCATCATACACAGCCAGGCCATCAGATACCACCGAATTTGTTCAGACCCAGAAGTCAGAGATAAACATCTCAGAACACTGGCAGGCTCTTTCCAGAAGAAAGGATATAAAGACAAAACCATCAACAACAGCATAAACACAGCCTTGAAAACCCGAAGAGAAAATCTCCTCCAATACAAAGAGAAAAAAACAAATAACCGAGTACCTCTAGTCACCACATACAACCCAACACTAGAAGGGATCAAAAAGATAATCAAAGATTTACAGCCCATTATAACAGAGGATGAAACTCTGAAAGAAATATTCCAACAACCCCCATTATTGGCTTTCAGACAACCACCCAACCTCAGACACAAACTAATCAGCAGGAAACTTCACTCTGATTATGAAGTCACAAATAATGGAAGCAAACCCTGCAATAAAAAACGCTGCAAACTGTGCAACCAGATCAATCCATACAAAAGTGTCACACACACAAATGGGACCTTCACCATCATGGGATCTTACAACTGTACCTCCAGTAATGTTGTGTACCTCATCCAATGCAACAGGTGTGGCAAAGGATCTTATGTTGGTGAAACAGGACAGAAGTTGCAAGCGAGGATGAATTTTCACAGACATACCATCAAGGAACATAAAGAAGAGAGTTTCTGCACACCTGTGGGACATCACTTCTCACAACCAGACCACACTATAGAAGACCTCAATGTTTTAGTTCTTAAAGGGAATTTCAGAACTATCCAGGAAAGGAAAACATTTGAACTAAGAATGATAATTCTTTTTAACACAAAAACGAATGGCCTAAATTTAGATATTGGTTTCCTTACCCATTATACTAAGGTTTTATGACCCCCTCTGTGACTAGCATCTCCCCCCTCTAGTCTATAGCTCTCCCTCTGTCTTATCTCACTAACTCTGTCTTATCTCACTAACTCTGCTGCTATCTTTATTACCATTGATTTGTATGTGTTTTTTTTTCCTTTCCCTCTGAGATTTTTTTCTTGTTTTGTTTCAACATTCTGCTAAAAAAATTGTGAATCAGTACTGCTTGGACCTTGAAGAAGGAGACATACCCCGAAAGCTTGTCCTGAAAAATTCTATGTTAGTGCAAATAAAAAAAGTATCACGGACAGTACTTAATTTTCTCTGTCACAATTGCACTAATACGGCTACAATTACGTGCAGTACAAGTATGAAATTAGTTTACCTCTCAGTTTCGGGTATGTTCATTCTGAGTGCTTGTGTGTCCCCAGGACAAAGAGAGTGCACAGCTTGGTAACAATGCACTATATCCCACTCTCCATTTTTTACAGTGGCTAATACAATGCACCCTAACTGGGAACAGGGAAGCTAGGAATGGTTTGATGCCGAAACACACTCAATGGCTTATATATAATTTCTGCTAACTAAATTAGATTTCAAATTACAATATTATTTACATCTGTTAATGGCAATATCACATAAACTGCATATCTAACAAGTATCTAGGTTTAATCTTGGACAGGCGAAGATGTTTTTGGCTCCGGAAAGGGGCTTTTCTCCTGAGAGATCAGGTGTCTATACGAAGAAGTCACAAGTCTCCTTTGATTCCTCCTTGTATGAGATTGCTGGGGAAGATGGTTGCCACATTCAAGGCAGTCCTATAACACACAGTTCTATTCCAGGCTGTTGCAGAGAAATGTCCTGTTGGAAGGGAACAGGAGGGTTCAGTCATTGATTGTCAAATGTCCCTAGGTCTGGGGACGGTTTGGGCTTCAGGATGTATTTGAAAATGTCTGTGGCAATCAGGCGGTTGGATTCATTGTTTGTTCTTGAATGTCCAGGTAGCTATTAACCACTTAACGACCGCCCACCGCCGATTTACGTCGGCAGAATGGCACCGACAGGCAGAATCACGTAGATCTACGTGATCGCCTTTGTGCAGTTGGGGGGTCCATCCGGACCCCCCTTCACTGCAGTGAGCGGCCGTTAAGTGTTCGGGAGCGATCAGGCATGAGGGGGCGGCCGCTCGATTCCGCCCCCCCCCTCGCGATCGCTCCCGGCCAATGAAAATGCTTCCTCCGCCATGTGATGTAAACACAGGCAGGAGGAAGTGATGTCATCTCCCTCGCCGCGGTCTTTTCGTTCCCGGCGCCGAGCAGAGAAGAAGCAGGTTAGTGCACCAACAGTCCACTGACACGTAGGTACACATAGGCACACAAATCACCCCCCAGTCACCCCCAGGTCACCCCAAAGCCCCCAATCACAGTGTCACTGATTGCAGTGATCATTTATTTTACTGATCACTGCATTTAGTGTCATCTGTGATTGTAAAAAGTTGCAGGGCAGTTAGGATTAGGCCCCTTTAGGTCCAGGGTAGCCCCCTAACCCTCCCCTAATAAAGGTTTAACCCCTTGATCACCCCCAGGTAACCCTTTCACCCCCTAACTTCAGCGTCACTAAGCGATTGTTTTTCCGATCGCTGTATTCGTGTCGCTGGTGTTTTAGATAGGCAGTTATTTTTTTTTAGGTTCGCCGCAGGTTTTTATTAGTGTCAGGTACCCCCATATATTATTTTAACCCCCTGATTGCCCCTAGAGTTAACCCTTTCACCAGTGATCGCCGTATAAGCGTCACTGGTGTCACTGGTTAGCCAGTAAGTTATTTAGTTATTTAGGTTACCCGTCAGGTTTTTATATAGTGTCAGGTACCCCCATATTTAACCTAATAAAGGTTTTAACCCCCTGATTGCCCCTAGTTAACCCTTTCACCAGTGATCACCATATAAAGGTTACGGGTGACGCTGGTTGATTAGTTTGCTTTTTATAGCATCAGGGCACCCGCCGTATATAACCCAATAAAGGTTTAACCCCCCTGATCGCCCGGCGGGTGAGATCAATTAGGTTTTAGCGCCAGAGAGGGTCTGCGTCGCCCCAGGCAGTGTTAGGTTAGTGACAGTAACGCTAACACCCACGCGCAAAGCATACACCCCCCTTAGTGGTATAGTATCTGATCAGATCTGATCAGATCTATACTAGCATCCCCAGCGGTTTAGGGTTCCCAAAAACGCAGTGTTAGTGGGATCAGCCCAGATACCTGCTAGCGCCTGCGTTTAGCCCCTCCGCCCAGCCCAGCCCAGCCCACCCAAGTGCAGTATCGATCGATCACTGTCACTTACCAAACACAACACACATAACTGCAGCATTCGCAGTGCTTGGTTTTTGGGGCCCTGTACGCGGCTAGGCTCCCAAAAAGTCCCACACGTGGTATCCCCGTACTCAGGAAAAGCAGCAGAATGTATTTTGGGGTGCAATTCCACATATAACCATGGCATGTGTGAGCAATATATCATTTAGTGACAACTTTTTGTACATTTTTTTTTTCTTTTTGTCATTATTCAATCATTTGGGACAAAAAAAAAAAAATATTCAATGGGGTCAACATGCCTCTCAGCAAATAGCTTGGGGTGTCTACTTTCCAAAATGGGGTCATTTGGGGGGGTTTTGTGCCATCTTGGCATTTTATGGCCTTCAAAACTGTGATAGGTAGTGAGGAGTGAAATCAAAAATTTATGCCCTTAGAAACCTTGAAGGCGGTGCTTGGTTTTTGGGGTCCCGTACACGGCTAGGCTCCCAAAAAGTCCCACACATGTGGTATCCCCGTACTCAGGAGAAGCAGCAGAATGTATTTTGGGGTGTAATTTCACATATGCCCATGGCATGTGTGAGCAATATATCATTTAGTGACAACTTTGTGCAAAAAAAAAAAAGTTTGTCATATTCCCGCAACTTGTGGCAAAATATAAAATATTCCATGGACTGAACATGCCTCTCAGTAAATAGCTTGGGGTGTCTACTTTCCAAAATGGGGTCATTTGGGGGGGTTTTGTGCTATTTTGGCATTTTATGGCCTTCGAAACTGTGATAGGTAGTGAGGAGTGAAATCAAAAATTTGCGCCCTTAGAAATCCTGAAGGCGGTGCTTGGTTTCCGGGGTCCCGTACGTGGCTAGGCTCCTAAAAAGTCCCACACATGTGGTATCCCACTACTCAGGAGAAGCAGCAGAATGTATTTTGGGGTGCAATTCCACATATAACCATGGCATGTGTGAGCAATATATCATTTAGTGACAACTTTTTGTAATTTTTTTTTTTTTTTTGTCATTATTCAATCACTTGGGACAAAAAAAAAAAAATTCAATGGGCTCAACATGCCTCTCAGCAATTTCCTTGGGGTGTCTACTTTCCAAAATGGGGTCATTTGGGGGGGTTTTGTACTGCCCTGCCATTTTAGCACCTCAAGAAATGAGATAGGCAGTCATAAATTTAAAGCTGTGTAAATTTCAGAAAATGTACCCTAGTTTGTAAACGCTATAACTTTTGCGCAAACCAATAAATATACGCTTATTGACATTTTTTTTACTAAAGACATGTGGCTGAATACATTTTGGCCTAAATGTATGACTAAAATTGAGTTTATTCGATTTTTCTTATAACAAAAAGTAGAAAATATCATTTTTTTTTCAAAATTTTCGGTCTTTTTCTGTTTATATCACAAAAAATAAAAATCGCAGAGGCAATCAAATACCATTAAAAGAAAGCTCTATTTGTGGGAAGAAAAGGACGCAAATTTCATTTGGGTACAACATTGCATGTCCGCACAATTTACAGTTAAAGCAGCGCAGTGCCGAATCCCAAAAACAGGCCTGGTCCTAATGGCCCGAAATGGTCCGGGGCTTAAGTGGTTAAGTCGACCATTTCACAATAAATTTGTCAGCTTATTGCCCAAGCCTATGGCTTGAAGGGCAAGGTTCCACTTTTTCAAGTAGGGGCGCATTCTACCAGAAGTACTGGAAAAAGTGTGGAAGCACTCTACCAGAAGTGTGGTAGCTTCCTGGGCTATCCATCATGATGCATCAGTGGCTCAAATTTGCAAGACTGCAACGTGGTTGTCAGTACTTGCCTTTACAAGGTTTTACCTGGTGGACATGGCGGCTGCTGAGAATACCGCTTTTGGCTGGCTGCGATGTAGTTCTTGGGTGGAAACGATGGTTGCTATGTCTCCCTCCCCTCCTCAGCATTGTTTTGGGACATCTAAGGTATTCATGAATTATAGCCTGCTCTGTGTCCTGTGATGTACGAAAATGAAAATTGGATTTTTGTACTTACCTGTAAAATCCATTTCTTGGAGTACATAATGGGACAAAGAAGTCCCTCCCCTCTTTTTGGGGTTCATTGCTTATTTATAAATTGAGGAGCTTTCGGAGTGGGAGGGGATATATAGGGGACTTTTTTCCGTTTTATAGGTAAGTGCCAGTGTGCATTCGCCTATATTTGCTGCATAATCCAGAAAGTCATGATTTATAGCCTGGTCTGTCTCCCGTGATGTACTCTAAGAAATTGATTTTACAGGCAAGCACAAAAATCGATATAATTTTTATAACAGGTACCCTTTATGTGCAAAATATTTACAGTTCGTATGAGATAATCTAGTCCTGAATTTGGCTGCTTTGAAATCATCAAAGCAAGGATTGGCCCTTCATTACTTTCTGAGGGTCTCGTGTATGAAATTTAAGTCAGTTCCCATATACATTTAAGCCTTTTATTATTATTGTAATCATTTACTCTTAGGCTGGGTTCACACTGCAGTACGGAGCGGCTCACAGCAGGGGTCCGGTGCGTCCCTGTTCTCAGTTTCAGGTCAGATTTCCGCCCAAATTTTTGGCTGAATTCGGACCTGAAACACGGACCAAAAGATGCACAGGACTCCTGTGCAATTTGCACTGGAGCTGCTCCAGGGAGGTGTGAACCAGCTCCATAGGGAGCCGGTTACAATCTCCTTGGAAAGAAGTGAAAGTAAAGGAGCGCCCGGTATCCAGTAAATGCAGGTATTAAAGATGTTTTGTTTGACTTTTCAGCAATAAAATGAGGCCAACTCGTTTTGGGGGACTAAGGACTCCCCCATCATAAGGGTTGCTAATAAAAGTTGTTAAAAAATGGTCCTGTTGGGGGGGTGCCGTTGGCACATAGATCGGACCGATAGATGTCCAAACGCTAACTACAGTCATGGCCGAAATTGTTGGCACCCCAGAAATTTTTCCAGAAAATCAAGTATTTCTCACAGAAAAGTATTGCAGTAACACATGTTTTGCTATACACATGTTTATTCCCTTTGTGTGTATTGGAACAAAACAAAAAAAGGGAGGAAAAAAAGCAAATTGGACATAATGTCACACAAAACTCCAAAAATGGGCTGGTCAAAATTCTTGGCACCCTTAACTTTAATATTTGGTTGCACACCCTTTGGAAAAAATAACTGAAATCGGTCGCTTCCTATAACCATCAATAAGCTTCTTACACCTCTCACCCGGAATTTTGGACCACTCTTCCTTTGCAAACTGCTCCAGGTCTCTTTTATTGGAAAGCCGCCTTTTCCCAACAGCAATTTTAAGATCTCTCCACAGGTGTTCAATGGGATTTAGATCTGGACTCATTGCTGGCCACTTTAGAACTCTCCAGGGCTTTGTTGCCATCCATTTCTGGGTGCTTTTTGACGTATGTTTGGGGTCATTGTCCTGCTGGAAGACCCATGATCTTGGACGCAAACCCAGCTTTCTGACACTGGGCTCTACAGTGCGACCCAAAATCCTTTGGTAATCCTCAGATTTCATGATGCCTTGCACACATTCAAGGCAACCAGATCCAGAGGCAGCAAAACAACCCCAAAACATCATTGACCCTACACCATATTTCACTGTAGGTACTGTGTTTTTTCTTTGCAGGCCTCATTCCATTTTCAGTAAACAGTAGAATGATGTGCTTTACCAAAAAGCTCTATCTTTGTCTCATCTGTCCACAAGACGTTTTCCCAGAAGGATTTTGGCTTATGCAAATACATTTTGGCAAGCTGTAGTCTTGACTTTTTATATCTCTGTGTCAGCAGTGGGGTCCTCCTGGGTCTCCTTCCATAGCGTTTCATTTCATTTAAATGTTGATGGATTTTTTACGCTGACACTGATGATCCCTGAGCCTGCAGGACAGCTTGAATTTATTTGGAACTTGTTTGGGGCTGCTTATCCACCATCCGGACTATCCTGCGTTGCAACCTTTTGTTGATTTTCAGTATCTATATTTAAGATTTAATATCTCACAGATATGATATATATTTAATAAGAGTTCCTTTTGACAAGATTTGAAAGCTTTAACATAATGAACATATTTATTATGTATTTGGTAAAGTCTAAACTAACACAAAGAAGCTATCTATACAGTCTTAGACAAGCAGGAAATAGTAGGTTAAAATATACAAAGTATTTACATGAAGGAACATAGAGCATCCTCCTAAAACCTTAAAGTACTAACATGAGTAGTTACATAGACAGACCTTTGGCATAATTACCCCTTTAGACCCGTCCTTTAGGCCATTCTTCCATCAAGTACTGAGCTCCCATCTCCCTTACTCTGAGTATATCTCTCTATACTGATACCCCATTGGTTGGCCTAGCTTGGGTCATGATTGGAGGGATTACTCCATAAGTCAGCCCCCCTTTCATGCAAGTCCAGGTGACTCTATGTGATCAGGAGATGTGCTTGCAGCTTTCTAAAGGGTTATAGGTGGGGCTCTGTCCATTGTATTATCCCCGCATGGGACTCATTGACGAGAGTGGGTTTAACACAATGGCATTGTCTCCCCAAGCTTGGGGCTCCGCAAGGTCTAGCGTTTAACAAAGGACTTTGCAAGGGTGAAGAAAGGGAATATATTCCAAAAGCTAAATGAACTATATCTACAGCAAGCTAATTGAAATACATGTACAGCAAGCTATTTGAAATATATTCATATTTACAATATTTTACTGCTCTTCAATGCAGTTTATACATGTCCCATAAGGCAACAGAAGGCCCCTTGTGGCCAGTTGAGAATATGAGACTCGGCAACACCTAAAATAATGGGTCATGTATAATCTGCCTTGAAATTTGGAACTTTTGGCTTTGCCCTCTGAAGTGAAATAAAACTCTTAAACTTTCCGTCTCTACAGTTCATATGTCTGGATCCCAGTATTGGTAGTCATCACTTGTTCGGGATGTAATAAGTCCATAAAAAAATCAGAAAATACCAAAACACAAAAAAAAAAACGAAGGGGAAAAAATAAAAAAATAAATAAACATGAGGCTCCTTGTTCTCAACCGTCCAATAATAATTTGTGCGAAAGTCAATAATGTTCATCTGGTCATGTTGCCCTTGCTTCTGGGACAGACTTCCATGGTGATTCCACTTGGATACAGCATACAGTAATGGCCTTTGGACCCACTTTCCTGGCTTTCTGTGATTGTACTTTATTAATGTGGGCAAAGTTAGGGAAGGAAAAACACAAGTACTTTTAAGACATATGCCTTCAAATGAATGCGTATCTTGTCATTCTGAGTATTAAGGACCTTTGATTAAAATTGTTATAGATATACTGCGACCTAATATGAGTCCCTTTCCCATTGACAGGTGTAAAATTTAAATGGTTGCTCCTTAAGCCAGGTTTTCTGATTTCCATCCCCCATCTTTCTTCCTCCATTGTCATATGCCTGCCAGTAACTCTGCCCCGCCTTCTGCTGAATACCCCTGTGTGTGTGTATGACCCTTTGAGTGTCCAGGGGGATCTTGTTGCCATGGCAACTCACCACAAACTCCTTTTACTGCAGCTGTGTTCAGTTATACCAATCCTGATGGGTTATCGCCTTGGCGGGTACCAAACTTTTGTGCATATAGCTCCCTCCTTGGCTACCGTGTGTAGCTACTGTATAAGTCCTGCCTTTAGCGGGCTAGGGGAGCGGTCATAACTTTAAGAGGTCTCTGTGCAGATTTAGGCAGTGTCATCTAAGCAGCCAAAAATAACATGATTTCAGAATGCGGATAAGTGTGATGTCACCAGGTACTTGTGGCTTCAGGGATGATTAGACTAAATTACTTCTTAAGTACAATTGTACTATACCTTCTGCTATTTGCCAATCACTATGAGTCTCACCAGTCCCAGTATATCTATATGATCTTCAAGCAACGCTCTTTGCACTTAGTTATGGCCCAAAAAGAAAACTGACCAATCATAAAATAAAAAATACCAATGACCACCTATGATGACTGCCAAATATTAGAACTGTAGAGAGGACACTATGTCACATATACAAGGAAACGAGTCACATGACTGTTGCTAAACCCAGGGGTTACTGTTACTATTGTCATAGTTGGTAATAGCTACAATGACATACATTTATATAAAACCATTATCCCATGCTGAACAAGAGAAAAAAACTGTCGAACTTTGTCCCCTCCCCCAAAATGCTATAGGGAAGTTTTATTATTCTATATCAACATTTTTAACTGTTTATAAATGTTGCCATATAAGGTTCCCCCCTACTCCCCTCTTTTTTATTTTATTTTTTATTTCACCCCAGCGGAGCCAAACTCCAGAATCACCCAGCAAAAAAATAAATAAGGTGATATAGGACAGAAAGAAAAATAGTTTCCTTAACAGGAAAGAGAAAAGATAAGAAAAAAAACTGATCCAAAAAAAAAAAAAAACTTCTAGCTTGCAATTCATTCCGTTTTAGTGTACTGGTTTGGTTCCCAATGGACAAATTTACTCCCATTTTTCGAATTCCAGGAGTCCCCAATGCTTCTTTTAAAGGATTGGAATTCTTTCACAAACTCATCCGGTTCCTGTTTCATTTGCCTAATCTCATACTGTAAAGCCTCATTTTTGGCCTTAATAGTTGAGGAAGGGATGTATGAATTTGTATTCTCATATTTCTTAGGCTTTTCACCCCAGCGAGGTGAGTACACTTCCACGTCACGCCTCTTTGTTGTATTTGGCTTTAATATCGTTTCACCAGAAGATGAACAAAACTGGGAAATGTGGCCGAATAAACCACTTGTGAAGCATTTTATCTTCTGTAAAGTATTAACGCGTCTCTTAATAACTGGTGTGGTTTTAGGCTTGGAATAATCCATGGCTAAAACCTGATTAACCACTTTTGCTGTATGAGAAATGGGGGCCCTTTCAAAAGAGCTCTCACCTTTCAATAAACTGTTGGAACTAACACATACTCCAGACTGGGATAATTTCCTGTTGCCACTAGAAATACTCAAACTGGTTGCATTTCCCTCTATGGTATGTGTAGGTTGTACCCGCTGCCCTGTGCTGGAAGATGGCGATAATTTTTCACATTTAATGTCTGCAGCCTTCAGCCCCTGTAT
Source organism: Rana muscosa (assembly GCA_029206835.1). Taxonomy (NCBI): domain Eukaryota; kingdom Metazoa; phylum Chordata; class Amphibia; order Anura; family Ranidae; genus Rana; species Rana muscosa. The sequence goes on from CM055128.1 coordinate 154,680,964, forward strand.
TGTTGGCTGCTGGTGGCTAGCATTCATATTTGTCCTAGAAACTCTTAGAGTACTGATATTACTTTTGGCTATTTCTAGATCTTCCTTGAGAGAAATGGTTTGCAATAATAATGACCTATAATTATTAGCTAACCAACAGGCCGCAAAAATTAGTGCAGTCTTGCCCTCACGTTTGCTGTATTTTTTCTCTGTAAGTTTTATATTCACATACTCTTGTGCATGGTGCCATGGGTTTTTAGATTCCTCCATTGCTCTTATTATCTCAGCGCTATTTTTAGCTTTAGCAGTCCTGGCCATCAATTTCTCCATGATTTACAAGTTCTGTGATGATCCAATGATACACCACAGAACCGACTTGACACAGTATTCTAGCACTAAGAATATGCACCAGAGTGGAGATACCAGCCTTAAAATAACACTATCTTTACTGAATGAAGTCTAAACCCAAAAGTGCTGAGATCCGCACAAAAGGAACCATTGGTATACCGCTCTAGGTAGGCAATAGAAATGTAAACACAGCCATGTATACACCTATATTTGCTACACCCAATTCAGTTTACCAAAGAAGAAGAAAAAAAATAAAAAATCAAGGTATAAAATACAGTATGCTAATTGCACCTTTATTTTACACTAATAATAATCTCAGATATTAGATTCAGTAGTAAAACTTCCACAGTTTTGTACTTTCTGACATCAATGAGAATATTACTGCTTGTAAATTCCCACTGTTAAAAAAAAACACAACAAAAGCCAAAATCTTTTGTAGGTTTCAATGCATCACGCAAACTCACACTGGTTAGAGCTAGCAATGAAGCTTAGTGAGGCAGAAAAACAATAATTAAAAACGAAATTTTTCCCGCCATGTAAAATTATTATTATTTTTTCCACAAAACCAAGGACTCCTATTTTAGTGTCCTCTTTCCAAAAAAAACAATCAAAAATCAAAACAAAAATCCCTATACTTCCTCCCCATTAAATTAACCGGTTTTTAATGGTACATCCAAAGTACTCCTATCAATTATGATTTACGGGATATTAAAAAAAATAATGTGGTGTATCCTCCCTCATATTAGAGTTCCTCTAATACCCACTAATAAAACACAGACATTTACCTATATTTTCCCTAGATAGATTGGATAAGCTGACTCAGCTTAACTTCCTCCTAATAACCTTAATCTCTAATATACAGATTTTGTTATTATATTAAATGCTTTCAGTCCTGTACTTATCTTCGTGGGTCGCCAACTGTTGATTTTCAGTATCTATATTTAAGATTTAATATCTCACAGATATGATATAGGTTTAATAAGAGTTCCTTTTGACAAGATTTGAAAGCTTTAACATAATGAACATATTTATTATGTATTTGGTAAAGTCTAAACTAACACAAAGAAGCTATCTATACAGTCTTAGACAAGCAGGAAATAGTAGGTTAAAATATACAAAGTATTTACATGGAGGAACATAGAGCATCCTCCTAAAACCTTAAAGTACTAACATGAGTAGTTACATAGACAGACCTTTGGCATAATTACCCCTTTAGACCCGTCCTTTAGGCCATTCTTCCATCAAGTACTGAGCTCCCATCTCCCTTACTCTGAGTATATCTCTCTATACTGATACCCCATTGGTTGGCCTAGCTTGGGTCATGATTGGAGGGCTTACTCCATAAGTCAGCCCCCCTTTCATGCAAGTCCAGGTGACTCTATGTGATCAGGAGATGTGCTTGCAGCTTTCTAAAGGGTTATAGTTGGGGCTCTGTCCATTGTATTATCCCCGCATGGGACTCATTGACGAGAGTGGGTTTAACACAATGGCATTGTCTCCCCAAGCTTGGGGCTCCGCAAGGTCTAGCGTTTAACAAAGGACTTCGCAAGGGTGAAGAAAGGGAATATATTCCAAAAGCTAAATGAACTATATCTACAGCAAGCTAATTGAAATACATGTACAGCAAGCTATTTGAAATATATTCATATTTACAATATTTTACTGCTCTTCAATGCAGTTTATACATGTCCCATAAGGCAACACTTTCATCAATTTTTCTCTTCTGTCCACGCCCAGAGAGATTAGCTACAGTGCCATGGGTTGCAAACGTCTTGATAATGTTGCGCACTGTGGACAAAGGCAAATCTAGATCTCTGGAGATGGACTTTTAACCTTGAGATTGTTGATATTTTTCCACAATTTTGGTTCTTAAGTCCTCAGACAGTTCTCTTCTCCTCTTTCTGTTGCCCATGCTTAGTGTGGCACACACAGACACACAATGCAAAGACTAAGTGAACTTCTCTCCTTTTTATCTGCTTTCAGGTGTGATTTTTATATTGCCCACACCTGTTACTTGCCCCAGGTGCGTTTAAAGGAGCATCACATGCTTGAAACAATCTTATTTATCCACAATTTTGAAAGGGTGCCAAGAATTTTGACCAGACCATTTTTGGAGTTTTGTGTGACATTATGTCAAATTTGCTTTTATTCCTCCCTTTTTTTGTTTTGTTCCAATACACACAAAGGGAAAAAACATGTGTTACTGCAATACTTTTCTGTGAGAAATACTTGATTTTCTGGAAAAAATTCTGGGGTGCCAACAATTTCAGCTATGACTGAATTTCAGCCACAAGGCTATACCTCAAGGTAGCAGCACAGGCCCTTACGGGGCTCACCACCACCTTTTGCTCCAACTGGGCACATATCCTCTGGAAACCAACTCTTCCCATCTGCCCACATCCTACATAACCTACAGCAGTGACTGATCGAGTCAGTCCAGTGTGATCTACACCTCCTCTCCTAGGTCACAATCCCCCAACATGAAAATTTAAATGCGGGGAAACCGGCATCCAATTCGCAATAGTGTCAACCCAGCCTTATAGCTTTTCTTTGCAAAACATATTTCAATTTCTGTCGCAGGCCTGTTCATCAGGAATTTCAGATGTAGCTATTAAATGTATCAAATTGCAACTTCTGTAAATAGCTAAATCTCAAATTTGCGAGACAATAATATGGGGGTTTTTGATTGTTTTTTTACTGTAATACAGATACCTGTAAATTCCCAGCAACTAGTCTAAACCAAGCTACAGCCTCCTCAAGAAGAAGCCTGCGAAGTACAACTCAGAGTAATGGAGCAATGAACAAAATTTCCACTCACAGACAAATAGATTCTACGGAGGTTAAACAGCAGACAAATATTGGTGGTATTAAGAGAAGCTCATCTCCTATATTCACATCACCTATAAGAAGTAGAAAGGGTTCAGCATCAAGCAAGATTCCTGTTGTACCTAATAGGAGAAACTTTTCCATTGTGGCATCAGGCCTTAGTCAGAGTGAGCTGGTAAGTAAACTTTTTGTTCATTTCCTCCCTTTTCTGCTTTGGAAATACAGTAATGAACCCTTTACCGTGTAATGCATAATGTTGAATTATATTTTAGGATAATAAAATAGTAAATACCATAGTAAACACTTGCAAATTTCTCAGTGCATATCTTAATCTTAATTTTTTTATAGAAAACCTTTTTGAGTATTAGTGTCAGAAAGCTAGTTGTTAGGTAATTTGGACAGGGTATAATCCCCAATCCACATTAAATTAGTAGGTACGATGCCCAGGGGTTTGGAAATACGACTCGGTGTACATCTTGCGGCATGTATGCGTTCCTTGATCATCGAATCGGGGGTGAATACGGCTGTGCAAAATGCATGGAAGCCCAGGTTCTGAATCTAGGGAAGCAACCCTCCATACTTAAGGAGAGCTGAGAGCGTACCCGGCAGGTGCCAGCAAATAGGCGGGTGGAGGCAAAGAGGTGCAGGTACTAGAAAAGAGTAGTTGGGTGAAAGTCAGGAAGGGTAGAGGGGAAAGTGCCAGGGAGGCCGATCCAGGGCTGGAACATCCCAATAAGTACGCCCCATTGAGTGACTTTGGTGAAACCAGTCAGGGACCAGCACTGCTGAAGCTGAGTGACTCCCCTAGCTGCCAGGGGAAGAACTCCTCCAGTGAGAGTGGGGGGGAAGCGAAGAGAAAGGAAAGACAGATTCTGGTGGTAGGGGACTCAATTCTTAGAAGGACAGAGAGGGCAATCTGTGACAAAGACCTAAAGCGCCAAACTGCATGCTGTCTACTGGTTCGGCACATCACGGATCTGGTGGACAGATTACTGGGAGGCGCTGGGGAAGACCTGGTTGTCATGGTGCACGTTGGCACCAATGACAAAGTCAAAGAAAGATGGAGTGTCCTAAAAAACGATTTTAGGGACTTAGGAGCTAAATTGAGGAAAAGGACCTCCAAGGTAGCATTCTCAGGAATAGTATCTGTACCTCAAGGCACACCAGAAAGGCAGAGGGAGATTAGGGAAGTAAACAAGTGGCTGAGGAGCTGGTGTAAAAAGAAGGGGTTTGGGTTCCTGGAGAACTGGGCCGACTTCTCAGTCGGTCACCAGTTCTATAGAAGGGACGGACTGCACCTAAATGAAGAGGGTGCAGATCTGTTGAGAGTGAAGATGGCTGAAAAGTTAGAGGGGCTTTTAAACTAGGCAATGGGCAGGAGGGTCCAGAGGTAGAGATAGTCAGCACAGAACATATTCCAGAAGGTAGTATTGAAGGACATTAGTGGTAGGTTGACTAAAGCACATAAACCCGAGGGAAGTATAGTACTATTTGCAACCTCGGAACACCCAATAAGAAGACCGTACGCGACTGCTCTAAACTACGTGACATGTTCACCAATGCCAGGAGCTTGGCGGACAAGATGGGAGGACTATAGATGCTGTTGTACGAGGAGGATTTAGATTTTGTGGGAATTTAAGAGACTTGGTACAACAGCTCTCATGATTGGCTTGCAACCTTTCAAGGGTATTCCCATTATCGCAGGGACAGAGAGAGTAAAAAAGGGGGAGGGGTATGCCTGTATATCAACAATAATGTGAAAAAAGGGGAAAATACTGTGCTAAGCCCAAAACAAACAAGTGAAAGATAAAAATTAATAGCTGCTAAAACTCTAACAAACAAAGTCTATAGAGATATATGAAGTCCATAAGATGCGTGAAAGGAGTAAACTTCCATCTGGAAGTTTATTCCTTTCACGCATCTTATGGACTTTATTGTTCAATATTCATGAACTCATCTTGTGTTTTATTTTTATTGCACTTACCAGCATATGTATACACTTCCACATGTGTTTTAGTGGGTGCATACTCACTATACCTTCACTGTCACTGACAGCCAGTGATTCACTATTGTGTTTTTTTTTCTGTATTGGTGCATCATGCACAGATGTTTTCTTTTATTTGGATTCATCATTTAGCGTTACACAAATTTTTGTATATCAACAATAATGTACAAGTTAATGTGAGAGATGACATCACTAAGGGAGCAAGGGAGGAGGTGGAATCCTTATGGGTAGAGCTCTAAATGGAGTGTCATCATAATGAGGGAATTGAATTATTCAGACATAGACTGGGCGGAAGGAACCGCACATTCGTCTAAACCTCGCCCAGTTCCTAAATGTCTTGCAGGACAATTTCATGGGTCAGATGGTAGACGCGCCAACTAGGAACAAAGCGTTACTAGACCTACTGATTGCCAACAATACAGACCTGATCACGGATGTGGAAATACGGGGCAATTTAGGAAACAGTAATCACAGGTCAATTAGCTTCAGTATAAATCGCACAAATAGGAAACATAAGGGCAATGCAAAGACACGGAATTTCAAATGAGCCAATTTCCCTAAACTACGAAGCTTGCTAGAAGATATTAATTGGGATAAAATCTTAGGAACAAAGAACATGGAGGAGAGATGGGATGGCTTTAAGAGCATATTAAATAAGGGCATTAGCCAATGCATCCCATTGGAAAACAAATTTAAAAGAGCGAACAAAAGTCCTGGGTGGCTTAACGCCAATGTAAAAATGCATATAAAAGCAAATGCCTTCAAAAAATACAAGGCTGAGGGATCATCATCAGCATTTAAGATAGAACACAAAAGACACATAGCAGAGGAGAGCAAAAAAAATCCCAAGAAATTCTTTAAGTATATAAACAGTAAAAGTGGGAGGACAGACCATGTTGGCCCCATAAAGAATGAGGAAGGGAATCTGGTTACAAAGGATGGTGAGATGGCAAAGGCATTGAATTTATTATTTTCCTCAGTCTTCACAAGGGAATCGGGGGGCTTCAGTAACCAAAACTGCAATGTTTATTGTTTATCCTCATGGCACGTTACAGGAAGCACCCTCATGGCTAACAGAGGTCAGAATTAGGAATAGACTTGAAAAACTTAACCTAATAAGTCACAGGGACCAGCTGGCTTGCACACGAGGGTACTTGGGGAACTCAGTCAAGTAATTGCCAGACCATTGTTCCTAATTTTTACTGACTGGAATGGTACCAGCTGATTGGAGAAAAGCCAATGTAGCACCAATATTTAAAAAAGGGCCAAAATACATCCCTGGGAATTACAGACCAGTTAGCCCAACATCAATTACTATGTTACTATATACAAGATTTTAGTAATGAAAACGGTTTCATTAGCAGTAATCAGCATGGATTCATTAAGAATCATTCTTGCCAAACCAATCTATTACCTTCTATGAGAATTTGATATGCCACCAAGATAAAGGAAGGCCCGTAGATGTGGGTTATCTGCATTTTGCAAAAGCATTTGTTCCCCATAAACGTTTACTGTACAAAATAAGGTCCGTTGGCATGGACCATAGGGTGAGTACATGGATTTAAAACTAGCTACAAGGCTGAATTCAGAGGGTGGTGATAAATGGGGAGTACTCAGAATGGTCAGGGGTGGGTAGTGGGGTCCCCCAGGGTTCTGTGCTGGGACCAATCCTATTTCATTTGTTCATAAACGACCTGGAGCATGGGGTAAACAGTGCAATCTCTGTATTTGAAGACGTTACTAAGCTAAGCAGGGCAATAAAAAAGAGTGAAAAAATATTGCGTTAAGTGCTAAACCTAATGAAGGTACAAAGAAAACAAAAAGCTGCTACACACCAATGTGACAAAAATTGTGAACAAAATGTTAATAAAAAATGTAGCGCTAAAAATTAAAAAACAAAAACAAATGAATGTCTCTCTACATATATAGTGAACAATGAAATGAATATCACACCAAAAAGAATGTGTGTGCATTCACTACAAAATCCATAAAATCAACATGTATAATCGTGAAAAAAACACATATATAAAGTGTCCATCAAAATAACCCGTGAAGGCGCAATGAAGAAGAGGACATGTAGACTGAAGGTCATCAAGGAAAACACAGCTATTAGAAAAATGGATGAAATACTCTTACCAGAGTCCGTGGATCTGCCTGCCCGTGGCAGCAGATCTTGTAAGCATGGAAGATTCAACCTCAGGACCGATCAACTTGTCTGGTGACTCCTATGGTTTTGGAATCTGGACCGTTGAAATTGGACAATCCTCAAATCCAGACCTTGGATCGATATCCCGGATGGATGGAACAAACCTGGACTCCTAGGGTATCGCCCTATTTCTTGTAAGAGAAATTCGACCACCAAAGACCCCGAGACAGGATAACTGGATGAGATAGACTAACTCCAGATGAGCTCTCTCCGAATCCCATGCAGGAAAAAAGAGACAAGGCTCCAATGGTGCAGATCAAAAAGGTAATAGAAGGTTTTATTGTAATAAAACCACAAAAAGTTTGGACATGAAAAGTGATCACATAAATGAAAAATAAGAACAAAGCAATATGGGGAGTAGCGTACCAAGCCCTACGCGTTTCGTCTCAATAAGACTTCTACTGGGGCAGTAGAAGTCTTATTGAGACGAAACGCGTAGGGCTTGGTAAGCAGGGCAATAACTTCTCCGCAGGATGTGGAAACCTTGCAAGAAGATTTGAACAAATTAATGGGGTGGGCAACTACATGGCAAATGAGGTTCAATGTAGAAAAATTTTAAATACCGTATTTTTTGCTCCATAAGACGCACCTGACCATAAGACGCACCTAGGTTTTAGAGGAGGAAAACAAGAAAAAAAATATTCTGAACCAAACGGTGTACTAAAATATTTTATATTATACTATTACTATAGGTGGGTGGTGGACACACCGCAATACCAGCCCCCCTATCAAATCAGCTCCAGCTACACTATATCTGGTGGTGGACACAGCAACCCCCCCCCCCCCCCCTTCCCAGATCAGCTCAGGGTGGCAGCGCAGACACAAACACCCCTTAAGCCAATTCTATCACAACAGCTCAGGTGACTGGGCTGTGGATACCATGCCAGCTTACACCTCCCACCCCCTTATCAACAGCTCACCTCAGGCAGCGGAGGACACTGCCATTACAATCCACAACCCCCTCTTGTGCTGGCTGGCTGGCTCTTAGCCTCAGATGTACCCAGGAAGCAGCTAGAAATGAGGACTGGGGACATCGTTTACAGCAGCAGATGCTGAGGGAAGGAGCAGGAAGTCAGACTGGACCAGACCACGGCGCCGGGGGGGGGGGGGGTTCCGGCTGCAAAAAAAAAACAGCAAGGGCTCTCACTGCTTTTGGGATGGTGTCACCTCTGGCGGATGACACCCGACCTGGGTGCGGAACACACCCCCATAGCAATGCTACTGACAACCTCTATGTTTTGACACCCGGGGCAAAATGCCTCCCCCCGCTCCCCCTATGCCCCTGCCAGGATGCGCCTCACATCCTGTCCTCTCTCCTTCACAGAGAAGCCGAGTGCTGGGATTCTGACGCGGCGGCGGCGACGGGGGGGGGGGCAGTGCCTGGTCAGTATTCGCTCCATAAGACGCAGGGACATTTCCCCCTATTTTTTGGGGGGGAAAAAATGCGTCTTATGGTGCGAAAAATACGGTAATGCATTTTGGTGGCAAAAATATGAATGCAATCTATACACTAGGGGGAGAACCTCTGGGGGAATCTTGGATGGAAAAGCACCTGGTGGGGGTACTAGTAGATGATAGGCTCAGCAATGGCATGCAATGCCAAGCTTCTGCTAACAAAGCAAACAGAATATTGGCATGCATTAAAAAGGGGAACTGGACAGAGTATGCTGTCCAGTTCTGGGCACCAGTCCTCAAGAAGGATGTACTGGAAATGGAGCGGGTGCAAAGAAGGGCAGCAAAGCTAATAAAGGGTCTGGAGGGTATTAGTTATTGAGGAAAAGTTGCGAGCACTCAACTTATTCTCTCTGGAGAAGAGACGCTTGAGAGGGGATATGATTTCAATTTACAAATACCATACGGGTGACCCCACAATAGGGATAAAACTTTTTTGTGGAAGGGAGTTTAACAAGACACGTGGCCACTCATTAAAATTTGAATAAAAGAGGTTTAACCTTAAACTACGTAAAGGGTTCTTTACTGTAAGAGCGGCAAGGATGTGGAATTCCCTTCCACTGGCGGTGGTCTCAGCGGGGAGCATCAATGTTTTCAAGAAACTATTAGATAAGCACCTGAACGACCACAACATACAGGGATATACAAGGTAATACTGACATATAATCACACACATAGGTTGGACTTGATGGACTTGTGTCTTTTTTCAACCTCACCTACTATGCAACTGCAATCTTTTTCCCTTCTCGGTCTTCAAAACAGCATGTCACGATCTTTGTAACAAGTGCAGAGAGTTCTCACAGGAAAAACAAAATCCAGGCAGTCTGCCAAGTTTTATTACAACACCCGAATAATTAGAAACAAACTATGTTTTTGTTCTTTTATCAAAGGAAAGAACCATTTAAAGACCAAACCTTTTCTGACATTTGTTGCTTACAAGTAAAAATCATTATTTTCGGCTAGAAAATTACTTGGAACACCCAAACATGATATATTTTTTTTTTAGCGGAGACCATATTTTATGTCACACCGTATTTGCGCAGCGGTTTTTCAAACGCAATTTTTTTTTTTTTAAATACATTTTAATGAATTTAAAAAAAATAAACAGTAAAGTTAGCCCAATGTTTTTGTATAATGTGAAAGATACACCGCAAGAATTGTGATCTTTATTCTAAGCAAAAAAATTGTGATTCTCATTTTAGCCAGAATCGTGCAGCTCTATGTGACCATGAATTTAGGTGAGGGAAAGGGAGATTTTTTTTTTCAATGCCAATGATTAGTTAGAGAGGGTGGAGGCAAGCCCAGAGACCAGCTTTAAGTTATTATGAAACCCAGTTCATTTCCAGCCTGGCAATAATGCCTTGTTCTCTAACTGCTTGCATAGAGCAATACTAAATGGTGAGAATCCAAGCAGTTAATCAGAGCACCACTGTTAATAATGCTGCAGCGTTGTGTGAGATATCATTAGGCTTGGCATCAGGCTTTTTTCCACCCATGAGTCTATAATTCTGGATCAAAGATGACAACATAACCTTCAGGAAGTAAATTAAAACAATTGCAGTAATTCTGCAACATACAGTACATGCTGTAAGGGTTGGTAATATGACTTTCCAAGGAGAAAACTAGTACATTGTGGTATTTACACATCCTACTCCAACACTGACATCCTTCTATGCATGGCACATACAGAGTATTGTACTTGTTAGAAATATAAGAAGAAACAAGGTGAAATGTCAGGGGGAAAAAAGTGCTGCCAGGAGGAGCCCATAATCCCTTTTATTTCTGTGGCAGGATAGAAAATTGGAGTATATGTTAGTTCCTTCAGGTACAGCACATATGGTAATGGGTCGGTTTTTACTGTGCTGAATAAAAGGCAATTTTGTATATAGAAACCTATCATTTACATGGCTTTATTTTATTTTTTCTGCTTGTAAAGAAATGACTTCTTTAATATGAACTGCTATTCGCTTCTTTACCAACACTTTTTTCTATGCATTGCCCTGTGTTACCTCCTTGCTTACCAGCTCAGAGGATGTCATAATCCCATGAATGAGTCCTAGTAATTCTGTACAGTCGGTAGTTTGCCCTGCTGCTATTAAAATGAGGCAATGCTTTATTTACATTACATTAGAGAGACACATGCTGGAAACTTCTTCTGCTAGCTGGGTTCTGTGGTTCCTCTCTGTTATGGACACTTTTTTTGCTAAAGTAGACCACTGGTCAATCATGAGTTAAAAGAAAGACAGTAAATACACGGCATAGGTCCCACTGAGCTTTGTTGGTCAGCTTAGCTTGAGAAAGGAGTGTGCATGATCTGAGATGCCTAGCCACAACCGGCTATTCTCGCATCATGATGTCATTACCACTCGGCGAGGCTGATGCATTCCAGTGAGGTTCGGGATGCAACAGGGCAACCTGTCATCGCAGGGGTCAGACATTTAGAGCAGGCAGCCAATGGAAACAGGCACAGGATTGAATGTAGCTGTTTGTCATTTGAAGAACCAGTGTTTTAATAATAATGCTATACTTAGTAGATGCTCCCCTTTTTGTTTTCATTGGGTTTGTTACATAGTTTGTAAAAGACACAAGCCCATTTATAATCATACAATCCCGTGTATGTGTATATGTATTGTGGTAGTGTGGTACCCCACCAGTGTATAAATACAGGATTCTCAACCAGGCAGGTTGAGGGGCTCCAGGGTATTTGCTTGTTTTGGAGGAAACTGGCTTTTCAATTTCCTCATGTTTTACTAAAGTCCACTTTGGGACCTGGAGCTTGGGGATTTCTTAGAGATCCGGGTGGGATGAAATCCCCAGTCCTGGATCTGGGTTTTGAGACTCAACTGCACACTGATTGTTCAGGTGTGTGTGGGCCTGATAGTAGAGTCAGGACCAGCATTCTGGGCTTCACCCTACTGACGAGTGCAGGTGTGCACTGGGGAAGCCATAGAGTGCACTGGAGAAGCCAGAGAGTGGTTGTCTGCACACTGGAAGCCAGAGACCCAGGTCTGAGGGTCAGAGCAGTGGACCCAAGTCTGAGGATCAGAGCAGTGAGGGGCTGCTATCTAAATGGATGGTGTTGCCAAGGGAATAGTCTGTAGGAGACAGATGAAAGCCTGAAGTGGAAGGCCTGAGCAGCACTGCTGTATGTATAAGCCAGGAGGGAAAATGACATTTTGTTGATGAATAGGAGTGCTGAAACCCCTGCGAGGGAAACCTTTCATTTTGTTTTGAACTTCTTTTAATAAAAATGGGCAAACAAAGCCCTTAAAAAGAAGAACCAGCGAGTGGCGGTGTCCTTCAAGCTTTACCTTTCATGCTAGTCCTTCACAGTATATATATATATATATCTCGGTATATACATACACACACACACAGAAACAGCTGGTAAAAAAAAGTATTGAACACATCATAATTTTTCTATATAAATATATTTCTAAAGGTGCTATTGACTTGAAATGTTCACCAAATGTCGGTAACAATCCCCACATACTAAGGAACCAATAAGTTCAGAAATTAAGTTATGTGTAATAAAATTAATGACACAGGGAAAGAATATTGAACACATAGAGAAAGGGAGGTGCAAAAAGCCATGGAAAGCCAAGACACCAGCTAAAATGTATCAGTAATTAGAAAGAAACCTTGCCCCTTGTCAGTGCAAATTAATATCAGCTGGTACAGTCTCAACTGATGGCCTATAAAAAGGTATCTCATAAGAAACATCTAATGATGGGTAAAAGCAAAGAGCTCTCTTAAGACCTTTGCAACCTTATTGTTGCAAAACTCCTGGTGGCATTGGTTACAGAAGGAATTCCAAACGTTCCAGTAAGCACTGTTGGGGCCATAACCTAGAAGTGGAAAAAACATAATTTCATCATAAACCGGCCACGACCAGGCACTCCTCGCAAGATTCTTGACAGAGGAGAGAGAAGAATTATCAGAAGAGTTGTCCAAGAGCTAAGGACCACTTGTGGAGAGCTTCAGAAAGACCTGGAAATAGCAGGTTCAATTGTTTCAAAGAAAACCGTAAGTAATTCACTCAACCACCATGGCCTGTATGCACGCTCACCACACAAGGCTCCATTGCTGAAGAAAAAGCGTGTTGAAGCTTGTTTAGAGTTTGCTGCACAACATTTAGACAAGCCTGTGAAATACTGGGAGAACATAGTCTGGTCAGATGAGACCAAAATTGAACTCTTTGGATGCCATTTTACACAGGTCAAATGGAACTGCACATCACCCCAAAAACACCATACCAACAGTGACGTTTGGAGGTGGGAACATCATGGTGTGAGGCTGTTTTTTAGCATATGGTACTGGCAAACTTCATGTTATTGAAGGAAGGATGAATGGAAAAACGTACCAAGATTCTTGATAAAAATCTGCCATCTACCAGGATGATGAAGATGAAACAAGGGTGCAAATTTCAGCAAGCCAATGATCCCAAACACAAAACCAAGGAAACGCTTGGTTGGTTTTAAAAAAAGAAAATAAAGCTGCTAGACTGGCCAAGCCAATCACCTGACTTGCATCCAATAGAAAATCTATGGAAATAACTAGAGATCAGAAGAGGCCCATGGAACCTTCAAGATTTGAAGACTGTGTGGAAGAATGGGCCAAAAACACACCCGAGCAATGCATGCAACTAGTTTCTCTTTACAGGAGGCATCTTGAAGCGGTCATTACTAACAAAGGTTTTTGTACAAAGTATTAAATATTGGTTAGCGTGTTCGATACTTTTCATATCATTCCATTTTATTACACATAACTTAAATTCTGAACTCCTTTGTTTTGGTGTCTTTGTATGTATGAATTGCATGGGTTGTTATTGACATGTGGTGAAAATTTCATGTCAATTGCACCTTTAGAAATCTATTTACCTAGAAAAAGGTTGACATGTTCACTACTTATTTTAGCCGCTGTATGTAAAATAAATTGATATATATATACCGTATTTTTCGGACTATAAGATGCACTTTTTTCCCCCAGAAATACGGGGGAAAATGTCCCTGTGTCTTTTATAGTGCGAATATATGACAGGTGCTGCCACCGCTCGCATCGCCTCCCGCCGCCACCACCGGAAGAGAGGCAGGAGAGTGGGGGACAGACTTCCAAACCCCCCGTGGGCGCCAGGCTATCTTCCGGCTGGTTCCTCCGACAGAAAACAGAGCTTTCGGCCGCTCGGGCTGCTCTGTCTTCTGTTACCATACGTGGAAGAGATAACATCAGGTAAGGCTGCAATTGTGGCAACGTTCACTCTGCATTTCTATGGCATGGTCACTCTGCATTTACTATGGCAATGGTCACTCTGCATTTACTATGGCAATGGCCACTCTGCATTTACTATGGCAATGGTCACTCTGAATTTCATGGGCACTGGAAAATACTTTAGTACACCATTTGGTTCAGAATATTTTTTTTTCTTGTTTTCCTCCTCTAAAACCTAGGTGTGTCTTATGGAGCAAAAAATACAGTATATATATATATATATATATATATATATATATATATATATAGATAGATATATATGTAAAAAAATTCAATGAGAGAGACAGAATATAAACCAAAAATCCAGAAAAAACTGTTGCAGTTCAGTGAGTAAAATAAGTATTTGATCCCCAAGCACAACATAACTTAGTACTTGGTGGAGAAACCCTTGTTGGCAAGCACAGAGGTAAGACTTTTCTTGTAGTTAGTGACCAGATTTTGGTCCACTCTTTTTTACAGATCTTCTCTAAATACTTAAGGTTTCTTGGCTATCACTTGGCAACTCAAAGTTTCAGCTCCCTCCATACATTTTGAATAGGATTAAGATCTTGAGACTGGCTAGGCCACTCCATGACCTTAATGTACCTCTTCTTGAGCCACTCCTTTGTTGCCTTGGTGGTATGTTTTGGGTCATTGTCAAGACCCAGCCATGACCCTTCTTCAGTGTTCTGGCTGAGGGAAGGAGGTTCTCATCCAAGATTTTACAATACATGACCTCATCCATTGGCCCTTCAATATGGCAAAGTCAGTCTGTACCTTTTAGCAGAGAAACGGCACCAGTGCATAATGTTTCCACCTCCATGCTTGACTGTAGGGATGGTGTTCTTAGGGTCATAGTCAGCATTTTTCTTCCTCCAAACACAGTTAATCTCCCTTCTCAAGAAGGCACGTGTACAGTCATTCCAATGAAGCTAAATGATTCAGAGAAGGATTGGGAGAAAGTGCTGTGGTCAGATGAGACCAAAATAGATTTTTTTTGGCATTAACTTGACTCGTCGTGTTTGGAGGAATAAAAATGCTGACACTGACCCTAAGAACACCATCCCTACAGTCAAGCACGGAGGTGGAAACATTTTGCTTTTGGGGCTGTTTCTCTGCTAAAGGTACATGCCAAATTTGCCGCATTGAGGGGCCATGTATAATAAAATCTTGGAAGAGAACCTTCTTCCCTCAGCCAGAACACTGAAGATGGGTCGTGGATGGGTCTCCCAACATGACAATGACCCAAAACATACCGCCAAGGCAACAAAGGAGCGGGTCAAGAAGAAGCACATTAAGGTCATGGGGTGGCCTAGTCAGTCTTAAGACCTTAATCCTATAGAAAATTTATAGCGGGAGCTTAAACTTCGAGTTGCCAAGCGACAGCCAAGAAACCTTAAGGATTTAGAGAAGATTTGTAAGGAAGATTGGACCAAAATCCCTCCTGAGATGTGTGCAAACCTGGTCACCAACTACAAGAAACGTCTTATCTCTGTGCTTGCCAACAAGGGTTTCTCCACCAAGTACTAAGTCATGTTTTGCTTACAGATTAGCTAAGAAGAAAGCACAGCAGTAATCTTCTCTTTTTATACTGGACGGGTCTCATTGAAATCTCTAAGAAGCCTTTTATAAGAAAGCTATGAAGCTCTAAGCTTTTTTTTTTTTTTTTTTTTTTTTTTTGCAATAGGGAGGGGAAACTGGAAACTCTTTGGAAAGAAACCTAAAGTTCTACGTGCGCAATATTTCATAATTAACTGACTGAACAAAATAGAAACGTTTTATTTTTAAAAATTACAAGATAATAAAAACTCCTGAAGGAATTCACTTTGTATTTATTTTAACTGCTGCTAGTCTAGTGAAAAGTAATAGTTTTTTGGCTTCAGTAAGGTTTGCCTATCATTATAAGATTGACAGCATTGTATTTTCTCATATTTCTTATGGTGGTTTCATGTGTCCACTAATCAATAAGGTGCAGCTACAAAGCAGAAGTGCAAGCAAATTTCTTTTGAGTGTTCTGAGACTTTTGCTTATAAAAATGACCTTTTGGCTTTTTCCTCACATACTTCAGAGCTTGCAAGATTCTGGATTTTGGACACATGCCATCAACAAATCACATTCAATAATCCCTCCACCAGAGCTTTCAATTCTGCTTACTGTATAAATAATGTAGAACAGAATTTGATTACACTAGAGAGAAGAATTACTCTACATCTACTCTTTAGGACAGCACACATATGCGAGAGAGAGTCAAAGGAACAGAAGGGTATCTTTTTTTTAACTCCTTACATAACAATGTTGTTTCTTCTGCCTTTTAAAATGTTACAAAACCCAGGAGCCTGCATTCACTATATCTGGTCTCCCACAGTACACAGAAAATGGAAATGCAATTATTTTAGTAAATATAAACTGCTAAGTACCTTTTCTCATCAGCAGTATATAACAGTCTTGTGACTTCTATCAGTATCCGGCCCAGCACTGGTTAAAGCTTGTAGGAGGAGTTTTCATTCTCCTCTGACTGTCCTATGAGGCTGTATGAACCTCTGTCTGGAGAGTGCTGTTTGGCCCTTTGCCGATCACATGCATCCTTCGAGAAAAAAAAAAAAGAAACTCTCTAGAAATGCACACCAAACTGAGCATGTGAAGCAAGTCCCAAGGCTCTGTACTATCAGCAGATGGATTGGGGACTGGAAGAAGGGGAGGGATCAGTTTGAATCTACATAAGGGGTGACTAGAGTGGCAGATGAGGCTAAAAAGCCTGGACTGTAGATTTCAGTACACCACTTGCCTTTAGGGTCTAGGTGTAGGCCTTGTATCACAGGCTCCTCCGGGCCGTTTATGCTGATGCCACAAATTGGTGTCAATAAATTGTCCATCCTTTAGCACCGCTCTGCACATATGTGAAGCTTGGTGTAGAATGCATGGTCATATGCATAGGCCTTCATGCCAAAGTTGTGTGCTAAATTTAAAAGGGATTCTATGGTTAGATTGTGATGTTGTGACCAGCTTTATTGTGGAAATCCTTGCAAGGTAAAACGTGTTTTTGTTTGGTGTTTGCCCTTTTTTGGGCATTTTACTTATGTAGCGACCTCACCCCTCTCACCCCTTCTTCTTCTCGGCTTGTTGTCTTGTCTAGGGGGGAAAATGGGAGGAGGGATGCGATACACCACGGCCCATGTCCTCTTTTGGATAAAGGTGAAGGCCAGAACCAATTTTACCATCGGGTCGTGTGTATAACCCAGAGCCAAGTCTTTTCTGTAAATGACCCCCTCTGCTCACAGTAACTGGAGTTCCACACCACTGAAAAGGTCCAACTCGTATTTATTCTCCAATAGCAATAAATCGTCATTTAGCACAGACCGGTTGTGACCAAAGAACAGTTCAGTATAGGTGGGGAGTAGGTCGAGGCACAATCCTTAGATAGAACCAACCATTGTGGTGTCACCAACGGTTATGGCGCACAGCCGCTGCCACCGACTGTGTAGAACAGAGAGTGAATTACCTTCACTAAGCGCAGCCCCTGTCAGAGGGAAGACATCCGTCCAAGAGAGTTACCAGAGGCCCCGCCGTCACCAGTAATGCTGGACCGAACTGTTCGGAGGCGTTACGCTCCCTGGCCTCCTCATCTCAGATTTGGGCACCCAAGGCTTTAGGGCCCCCTCGGATTCCTCCACCCTTGCGGGACCCAGTCGAAGGTACCGGGCCCCAGGCCTCCTCAATAGTACCTCACCCCAGACTAAAGGTGCCTGGGATGGACTCCATCTCCCACTCCGGCCAGGTCAAGGGCACCTGGGCCCGGAACTCCGAAACGCCGGCACCCAGGCTGAAGGTGCCTGGGCGCGACTCTGACCTCCGGCTCTGAACCCCGTGTTCAGGGCGTCCGCCCCCTCTTATCTCCTCTCCCCAGCGTCACAGCAGGTTCCCAGCCCCGCTGTACAACCGCCAGAAGAGGACAAAAAGGGCACAGCACTGCAGTGAGGGTTCAACCCCGGCCCAGTGCGACAGCGCCACCCACCGGCCGAAGGGAACCTCACACCACCAGAGTCCTCCAGGAACAACAAATGGTCTCAAATTCCCTAACAATCAGTGCATCTGGGTTACACTACCACCCACATGCTTCCCCTAAATTCAAGTACCCGCTACTCTTCGGTTTGTGCTGTTTGTATGATCGTTGCAAGAACAATAGGTTCTAATTTTCTTCATGGCAATCATTGTTGTACATGATTCTCAATGTTGTTTGAAGCAGTGTTCAGCATATTTGTTAAACATAATTGAGTCAGGATGAAGGAATAACTGGTGTTTCTGCTTTCAGATGCTGGTGCAGAAGTTTGCAAGGAAAACCCAGAGCATCTTTACTAGTGAGGTGTCAGAATCAACCACTCATGTCATCATAAAAACAGGTGAAGTCAATAAAAATATTGCATCGCCACATTCTTTGCAGTACTCATTGCCATTGCACTGTGATTTGATTTTGGTCAAATGTATATCTAGTAATATGGATTTCAAGGGGTTATTGTTACTGTACTGTACTGATCTTCTTCTTGAAGCACTGCCTTGAAGAACCTTTTTTTTGCCAAACGTGTTCAGTCGATCATAACTATTTTTAATATATTTGAGTATTTTTTACAATTTGAAGCTGAATTAGAAATACACATTTTATTTCAGAGCTCATTGTGTTATGATGTTGAATTTAGAAGTAGGGAGTAGAATTATAACTTGGCAAATGTTTTACAGTTACAGTCAACCTCTGGATCCTCCATGTTAAACACATACCTACAAACTGAACTGATATTGTTTTAGGTGTCCAAAAGCAATGCACTTATGGTGATCATTATGTCAGTTTTGGGTGTCTGTCCATAGGCTGAATCTCAATGTTTCTAGGAGAAAGATCTCCTTACCACCAGTTCTGTCTCCCAGTTGATGTTTTGAAGTCCTGCATTGGATTCTCACTTCTTAATTATGTAAAACAAATCCAACAATGAAACTGAGTCCCACTCACAACTGTGACAAATGGGTGTAGCTGGGTAACAAAGGTGCAGATTTCCCCAGTGGAATCCCTGTAAGAATTGCTTTAGGCCAGTGATATTAATGTAATATTAGCTTTGCATGGATTTGCCCAACTAATTAACATTTCTTAGAATAATGTCACGGTTATTGAAAATGCCTCATAGAAAACAATTGATATTAGCAAAGGATGCATAGGAAAAAAAGAAAATGGATACAACTTTTTAACAACTTAACCACTTAAGCCCCGGACCATTTTGCTAATCAAAGACCAGGCCACTTTTTGCGATTCGGCACTGCGTCGCTTTAACTGACAATTGAGCAGTCGTGCGACGTGGCTCCCAAACAAAATGGACGTCCTTTTTTTCCCACAAATAGAGCTTTCTTTTGGTGGTATTTGATAACCTCTGCGGTTTTTATTTTTTACGCTATAAACAAAAATAGAGTGAAATTTTGAAAAAAATGCAATATTTTTTACATTTTGCTATAATAAATATCCCCAAAAAATATATTAAAAAAGTTTTTTTTTTTCCTCAGTTTAGGCCGATATGTATTCTACATATTTTTGGTAAAAAAAATTGCAATAAGCGTTTATTGATCGGTTTGCGCAAAAGTTCTAGCATGTACAAAATAAAGGATAATTTTATGGCATTTTTATTAATACGTTTTTTTTTTTTTACTAGTAATGGCGGCGATCAGCGATTTTTATCGTGACTGCGACATTATGGCGGACACATCGGACACTTTTGACACATTTTTGCCATTTTTACAGCAATCAGTGCTATAAAAATGCACCGATTACTGTGAAGATGACACTGGCAGTGAAGGGGTTATACACTAGGTGGCGCTGAAGGGGTTAAGTCAGTACTAGGGAGTGATTCTTACTGTTAGGGGGCGTGGCTACACGTGACACGTCACTGAGGACCATTCCCGATCACCGGGGAACAGCCATCAGTGACATGTCTCTAGGCAGAATAGGGGAATGCCTTGTTTACAAAGGCATCCCCCTGTTCTGCCTTTTCCGACCGCAATCGCGGCCCGCCCGGGAACGTCGAGTTCCCAGGACCCGCGAACACGCTCACGAGGTACACGGCTGTCGCGCTCCCGCTGGGCGGAAAATTTAAAGGGACGTACAGGTTCGCCCATTTGCCTGCCCGTAACATTCTGTCAACGTACATCTGTGTGCGCCGGTCGGCAAGTGGTTAAAAGGTAATTCCACTTTTGTGGGAAAAAAATTAAATAAAAATAGTAATATAGCATATACAATTGCTACACAAGTCATGTTGCCATTTAAAGTGGTTGTAAAGACTCATTTTTTTTCTTTAATGTATTCTCTGCATTGAGGTAAAAAATAAAAGAAAAAAACTTTCAATGTCCACCCCCCCTAGCTCCCCTTAAAATGGTTGTAAACCCATACAAATACCCAGTGAAGTGACTGGTCTCATGTGATAAACAGAGATGACAAAAAAAAACATCCTACAAGTTGTATCTGCAGTCTTATCTTTCTCTCTTCGTCCATGGATGGACACAGCTCCTTAAATCTTGACAAAGTGGGTTATGTTCCTGTTCATAGCTGTTCATAGGGGAGGACTAGGCAGAACATGTTAGTTATCTTAAAACATGTAACTTTAACAGAGTTGAACAGCCCCGCCCAAGGGTTAGTTTTACCCTACTGATGATGTGTTGTCGCAATAGTAATCCTCCGTACATAACCCTCCTAACTGCAGTCAGCAGCCTCAGTTTTTTTCTGCCTAGCAGAGGAGAAGGACGTGGCTCCCTTTGGGCCCAGAGTCCTGAAGAATTTTTTTATTTTATTTCAATTTTTTTGTGATATCTTTTATAAACTGCCGGCTGGGCGACAGGCTGGATAGTATAGATCCTTGTAGTCTTCCCAGTTCCGGCCATCGAGCGTGCCAGTCCTTAGCTTTGCGCTGATTCTGCCACAACGTACCCCATGGCTCCAGGGGTGGCCGGTGAGCACATGCTCCGGGGTCTACATATGACTGGGCTGCTTGTTGTCTCACTCACAGTGGGCCAGGCCGACAGCTGCTCCGTACCATCGGTTGTGGGTCTGTCAGGGACGCGCCAGCATGTCTTCGCAAGGATGGGTAAGTACGGTTCCTCCTGTCTCGGCAGGATGGAACAGCTGGGCATTCCCGGGATTAAGAGGTTCTACTGTTCTCCCTTTCCCTGCTCTCTGTCGCCCTTTCCCCTCCTGCCCTAGGGCCCGCTGCAACCGGGGTGTACCTGTGGGGGGGCTCCGAGTCCTTGTGGGGGACCGTGGGGCACTGGGGTCTGCTTTCTGTGAGGGGGGTCTGTCTCCTGGGAAGTCTCTGCAGGCCTTCTCGTCCACATCCCGGGGCTCGGGCTCCATTTTTTGCGGTGCTGACGCCATTTTTACTGTGCTTTTTTCTATGTTAAAATTTCCATTGGCGCCCATTTTGTTGTGGCCTTGCTGTGGCACAGGTCGGTATTGCGGGGGCCAGTTTCTTGTGGTCCGCGCCCTTTTTTATCTTAGGCGTCTGGTGGCCATTTTGGAGTGGGTTTGGCCTCTAGCACTGGCTTTCTGAATGGCGCTCAGTTCTTTCTCCTCACAGTTCTTTTCATCACATGCGCTGTGTATACAAGGCGACCAGTGGTGCTGAGCGGTCTTCCTCTGGGTGGTGAGTCCCCTGGGTTACGCCCCCCGTCAGTGCAGCATGGAGGGTGGACTCTTTAGTGTTTTTCACTTGGTCCCTGAGGGCTGTCAGTGGGTGTTTATGGAGTTAGTATGTGACCTTTCTTCTCCTACATTGCCAGAGGCTGCTAATGGTGCCCCTGCACCTGCGGTTTCCATGGATATGCTGTAGGTAGTCCTGGAATCATTTGTTGCCAACTTTGTTTCCATCTTCTGGGAAGTGTTAGACAGGGCACTTATGAGTGCACTTCTGATGCCGGACACTCTCCAGCGGGTAGGTGCAGCTGGGACTTCCGCAGAGGAGTCAGTCTCCTTTGGGTCACACAAATCTGACCTCTTGTGACAGTTTTTCCTTATGTTACTGTCTTTGATGAAGGACAGCATTTAAGGAATGGGAACGGCCGCATAGGTCCTTTGTGGTCCCCCAGCGCATGGCGGTCCGTTATCCTCCAGGACCCTACTGATAGGAGGTCCGAAGCGAGGTTCCCCATGCTGGGGTCAGTGTTACGACCTATATGGCTGCGACTTTGGTGTCTCAGACATTCACTGAATGGAGGGCAGCACAGTGGTGTAGTGGTTATCTCTCTCACCTGGCAGCAAGGGGGTCACTGGTTCGACCCGGTCCCCATCACCATCTGCATGGAGTTTGCATGTTCTCAC
This sequence comes from Rana muscosa, assembly GCA_029206835.1. NCBI lineage: Eukaryota > Metazoa > Chordata > Amphibia > Anura > Ranidae > Rana > Rana muscosa. The sequence goes on from CM055128.1 coordinate 154,703,365, forward strand.
TGTGCCTGCGTGGGTTTCCTCCGGGTGATCCGGTTTCCTCCCACACTCCAAAGACCTGCACGCCTTTGGCGCCACAGTAATAACATATACACTAATATACAGTGTGTGTATGTAAAAATGATTTCCAGAGCCTCTGTATCTGTGGTGGTACTGCGCCGCCTGCTGGCTGGAATGCTGGTCCGCTGGCCAAGCATCCAAGTGAGCTCTGGCAGATTGCCTTTCAGGGGTGTTTTGGTACCTCGCTGGACGACATCACTTCTCCCGCAGTCCTCTGAGGGGATGGAGCCGCACCGTTGGCCGGGGCACTCCTATTTCACGCAGAAGCGGTATTTTCGTCAGTCAGGGTCAGCCGATCCTCCCAGACTGACAAGGCTCCAGCTGGGGGACAGAAGCGTCCCTGGGCGCGTACGCCGAACACACCGGCTAACATGCCTGATACCGCATGAAATTTTGCCCCCGCCCGACTCAAGGGTGGGGGGACGGCTACCGAGTTTGCCGCTCGGTGGACCACCCTGCTCTCTGACCAGTGGGTCTACAAGGTGGTCACTTAGGGGTACAAGATGGAGTTTCTTCTTATCCACCAAACAGATCTTTCCCTCAAATCTTCCTCTCCTTCCGGCTCGTCGGTCTGCTTTGATGGGAGCAGTACAAGCCTTGCTCTGGTGCGGAGTGATTTTATCTATGCCCCTGGAGAAAAAGGTTTCAGGGATTCTATTCAAATCTGTTGGTAGTCCCAAAGAAGGACGGGGTCTGTCTAATCTAATGCCGCGCACACACGACCGTTTTTAATGTCATTGAAAAAAACGAAGTTTTTCTAGACGTGATTCTTCTCAAGCCTGCCTTGCCTACACACGATCATGAAAAAAAATGCTCGCGCAAAGCGCAGTGACGTACGAAATGTACGACGGCACTATAAAGGGGAAGTTCCATTCGGATGGCGCCAACCTTTGGGCTGCTTTTGCTGATCCTTGTGTTAGTAAAGTTTGGTGAGAGACGATTCGCATTTTTCAGCCTCGTGCTCTTCAGTCCGTTACAGCGTGACGAATGTGCTATCTCCATTACGAACGCTAGTTTTACCAGAACGAGCGCCCCCGTCTCATCACTTGCTTCTGAGCATGCGCGTTTTTTTCACGTCGTTAAAGCCTACACACGGCCGTTTTCCATGACAAGAAAAACAACGACGTGAAAAACGACAAGAAAAATTAGAGCATGTTCCAAATTTTTAATGCCCATTTTTCACGTCGTGAAAAATGCTTTGGAGCCCACACACGATCGTTTTTAATGACCAAATTAAAAAATGGAATTTTTCTCGTCATGAAAAAGGGTCGTGTGTACGCGGCATTAGACCTCCTCAGGGCCCTCAATACCTTTGTGAGGGTGCAAAAGTTCAGGATGGAATCCATTCGTTCGGTGGTTGCTGCGCTCCATCCGGGGGATTTTCTGACGTCCCTGGACGTCAAGGACGCTTACTTGCATGTCCCCATCTGCGACAACCTTCAGAGGTCTCTGCGCTTTGCAATTTGGCATAGTGTCAGCACCAAGAGTTTTAAACAAGGCGCTCACCCCGATCTGGCTTTGCTGAGACAGTGAGGCATTGTTATCGTGGGCTACTTGGATGATCTTCTTCTGAGAGCTGCTTCTGGCTCAGAATTAGAGGAGGACATGTCTATAGCCAGTCAGACCCTCTGGGAAATTGGTTGGGTACTGAACATACAGAAGTCGGTGTTGGTACCGACTCAGCGTCTGGAGTACCTAGGCTTGATCCTGGACTCCTTGGAGGCGAAGGTCTTCCTTCCTTTGGAGCAGTTGCAGACGCTCCAATCGGCGGTGCACTTGTTTGCATCCCGCAAATGGTCGTCTCTCTGTTTTTTGCATGCGAGTCTGGGCCTCATGGTGGCCTCCTTTGAGGCAGTTCCATATGTCCAATTCCACTCTCACGTATTGCAGGAGGAGATCCTGTCCATTGTCTCTGGATTCAGGTATGTCACCTTGTTAAGGCTTCCCTGAGAGGGCGGCTGAGATCCCCGGCCCATCAGTCTGGGAGGTCATCCTTCCTTTCCATGGGACTGTTATCACGACGGATGCCAGCCTCACAGTTTGGGGGGAAGTCTGGGGGGTCCAGTCGACCCAAGGTTGCTGGACTCCGGACGAATCTCACCTGCCAATCATTGTGCTCGAACTTCGAGTGATCAGACTGTGCCGCTGCAAGTGGTCGTAGAGACTTCAGGGGCGTCTGGTCAGGATCCAGTTGGACAACGCCACGGCAGTGGCTTTTGTCAGCCATCAGGGAGGAACAAGGAGCTCGGCCGCAGCGTCGGCAGTCGCTCACATCCTAAGATGGGCTGAAAGGAGCGTGCTCTATCGGCTGTTTTCATTCCGGGCGTAGAAAACTGGCAGGCGGACTATCTGAGTCGCCAGATGCTGGACCAAAGGGTGTTTCAACTCCTTTCTCAGAAATGGGGCACACCAGTTGTGGATCTCCTGGCCTCTCGACTCGATCGCAAGGTGTCGAGGTTTGTGGCCAGGCCCAGGGATTCCTGGGCAGACGCGTTGATGGCTCCATGGGGAATTTATGCCTTTCCCCCAATAAAATTGTTTCCTTGTCTGCTCCGCAGATTGGAGGCTGTGGGGATTCTGGTGATTCTACTGGTCCCGGCGTCCCTGGTACGCCGACCTCGTGAGACTGGTAGCTGACGCTCCCTGGCGGCTGCCAATGCCGGAGACCTGTCTCAAAGGTCCCATTCTTCATCCTGTTTTTAGAGTCGCTAGCTTTAATGGCATGGCTATTGAAAGCCAAGTACTAGGGGGCCGTGGTCTGTCAGATTTGGTAATCTCCTCGAGGTTGAGGGCCCGGAAATCTTCCCGGACGATCTACCGTTGCACTTGGAAGGCCTACATCTCTATGTGTGAAGAGATGGCCTGGCGCCCACGGACATATTCGGTTTCTCGGATCCTGCTGTTCTCACAGTGCGAAGTGGATCTGAAATTTGCCCTATTAAGCACTATTAAGGGGCAGATTTCGGCCTTGGCGGTCTTCTCCCAACGGCCCCTGGCGGCTCACTCACTGGTAAGTACGTTTGTACAGGGGGTCCGACACGTGGTTCCCCCGATAAGACCACCACTTCCTTTGTGGACTTGAATCTAGTGCTCTCGGTACCTCTCGGAACCTCACTTTGAGTACATCCGGGTGATTCCTCTCAACGCTTTCTCAGAAAGTTGTCCTTCTAGTTGCCATTACATCGGTCAGAAGGGTTTCTGAATGGCGGACTTGTCTTCCAAGTCACCTTACTTGGTTCTCCATAAGGATAAGCAGTGCTACCCCACAACCTCCATTCCTTCCTAAGGTAGTTTTGGCTTTTCACCTAAACAAGGACATTGTGCTTCCATCCTTGTGTCCTCGGCCGTTGCATCCCAGGAGGCTGCGCTACTTACCTTGGACGTGGTACGTGCCCTACGGGTGCACCTGTCTGCTGCTGCTCCGTTCCGGAACTCTGACTCACTGTTCGTGTCGGTATATGGTCCACAGAAGGGCCTTGTGGTCTCCTCGGCCACCTTTCTGGGTGGATCAGGCAGACCGTCGTCCAGGCCTCTGCCCTTAGGGGGTGGGCGCCTTCCTTTCCTGTCAAGGCGCATTCAACCAGGGCAATTGGTGCCTCCTGGGCTTTCCGTCATCTAGCATCTGTCTCCAAGGTGTGTGAGACGGCGACCTGGTCGTCTGTTCACACTTTATCAAAGTTTTACAAGGTTGATATGAGTGCATCTTCGGATGCTTACTTTTGCCGCAAGGTTTTTCAGGCGGCTGTTTGAGGTTGCAACTCCTCTGTTGAGAAGCTCTGCTTGTTTGGGGTGAAGTTGAGTCTTCTTTTGATTGCTGTTCCCACCCCTCGTTTTTTCTGACTGCTTTGGGACGTCCCACTTTGTCAAGATTACAGGAGCTGTGTCCGTCCATGGACGGAAAGAGAAAATAGGATTTTTTTGTACTCACCGTAAAATCCTTTTCTCTGTCGTCCATGGACAGACACAGCACCCACCCCTCCTTTTTTAGTTTGTACTGCTTTTCTACGGACTGAGGCTGCTGACTGCAGGTAGGAGGGTTATGTACAAAGTGTAGAATTAATAAAGCTTGTCAGTCAAAAATGGGGCAGAGGACTGAAGTTGCACTCAGAGAGCTCTGAGAGCTGATTGGAGGAAAGACACACCCCCTCCACACAGGGATGAGGCTATCGATCAACTGGAAATCCCTCCCCTGTCACCATTTTTCTCTTTGTGTCAGGAAAACTTGTCAGTAGTGATTCGTGCTGATAGCAGAGGAACGAAGCAGCAGTCACAAGTGACACTCAGTGCTCTTAATTGAGACAAGTACACACTATAGACGGATATGCTTTGTTCATATTTCATGTCTGAGGTTTACAACCACTTACAATACTTACCTGAGCCCTCTCTAGATCCAATGCTGTCCCTGTCTGAAGTAGCGCTGCTCTTTTCTCCCCTCTTCTCATGGAAGATCGACAGCTAGAGGAGCCATAGGCTCCTCCTGCTGTCGCTCGAAATCCTGTAATCGGAGGGCGGGCCAAGCCATGCAAATAGATGCATATGACCCAGCTCGGAATCAAGCCTGCATAAGTGCCCCTAGAGCAAATGGCTTGCTATGGGGCTACTCAGAATTGAGAAAGAGCCAGGAGCACCGGCAGGGGGCCCCAGAAGAGAGAGGGTTTTGTGTAAAACCATTGATAAGTATAACACAGATAAGTATAACATGTTTACTATTAAAAAAATAACCTTTACAATCACGTTTGTTATTACCACTTTTTTTTGGGGTTAACTTTATTATCACAAGGGATAAACATCATCGCATGTGACAGCATGGACTGTGACAGGTTCTCTTTATGGAGAGATCTGGAGTCCCATGCAGCCGATCAGACACGGTCGGTTTGATTGGCCGCTTTCCTTTCCACTAGCGGCCAGGTAAACAAAGAGGCGGGACCGGAAGTGAGGACATACTCGTCACACCAACATCAGTTCCTCTCTCTCTGTTCCCCACAGACATCGCCGCCGGTCGCAGAGGTCCCGGGCTCTGCGTTCGGATGGTAGAGCCTGGAAAAGGTGGCAGGAGGGGGTGGGACCCTATTTAGCCACTCTAATCACTTCAGCTAGAAAGGGAATCGCCGGCTGAAACAGTACCGGGATGATGCCTGCCCCCGCTATAACTAAATACAAAAATAATACTGGCATGTGAAAAGATTATTCAGTGTGAAAAAAAACAGGACCACAAATGTGAGATATTACCACAAGAAACAAAATAAAGGTGTGTTGCGCTACAGTGATTGATATTAAAAAATAGGATTTTTATAACCGCTTACCTGTAAAATCCTTTTCTTGGGAGTACATCACGGGACACAGAGCGACATAGTCATTACTAATGGGTTATATAGATACCGTCAGGTGCTGGCACTGGCAACTTCCAAAACCGGAAGTACCCTCCCCTATATAAGCCCCTCCCATCCGGGAGCACCTCAGTTTTGTAGCAAAGCAATAAGTGTCCCCAAAGAGGGGCGGGAGCTCTGTGTCCCGTGATGTACTCCCAAGAAAAGGATTTTACAGGTAAGCTGTTATAAAAATCCTATTTTCTTTCTCGTACATCACGGGACACAGAGCGACATAGTCATTACTAATGGGATGTCCTAAAGCAATGCCCAATGAGGGGGGGGATACACCATATATAAGCTGAGCGCTATCAGACATGAGGATCTTTTGCGGCCTGCAACACACTGCGCCCAAAGGCGACATCCTCCTGACTTCTAACGTCCACCTGGTAGAACCTAGTAAACGTGTGTACTGAAGACCACGTTGCGGCCTTACAGATTTGAGCCAGGGAGGCCTGGTGATGCACTGCCCATGAAGTTCCAACTGCTCTCGTGGAGTGCGCTCTAACTTTGAACGGAGGCGGTCTCCTTCTCAAGCCATAAGCTTGCATAATGACCTGTCGAATCCACTTGGCTAAAGTAGATTTTGACGCTGCCTGACCCTTTCTGGGGCCTTCCGGCAAAATAAACAAAGTATCCGTTCTGCGAATCTGAGCAGTGGCTTTTAGATAAGCTTTAACTGCTCTTACTACATCCAAAGAATGCAATAACTTTTCCTCTACCGAAGTAGGTTTGGGGAAAAAAGAAGGAAGAACCACATCTTGGTTCAAATGAAACCTCGATACCACCTTAGGAAGAAAGGCTGGATGAGGACGTAACACTACTCTGTCCTTATGGATAACCAGATATGGCTCCCTACAGGACATAGCTGCTAATTCCGATACTCTTTTAGCCGAACAAATGGCTACTAGAAAAATCAATTTCCTGGTGAGAAGCACCAAGGAAATATGCTGTAATGGTTCAAATGGTTGTTTCTGTAGAACCGACAGAACCAAGTTTAGATCCCATGGACATATGGGAATATTAACCGGAGGACTAATACGCATCACTCCTTGTATAAAGGCTTTGACTAGTGAATGCGAAGCCAAGGGCCTTTGAAAAAATATTGACAAGGCCGAAATCTGACCCTTGATAGTACTCAAGGCAAGCTTCCTATCTACAGCCCACTGTAGGAAGTCCAGAATCCTACCTATTACGTACTTATGTGGATGCCATTTCTTGGCCTCACACCACGCGATGTACGCCTTCCAGATTCTATAGTAGATCTGCCTGGATACCGGCTTCCTGGCATTGATCATGGTAGATACCACAGCATTAGAGAGCCCTCTCTTTTTTAGAATGTGGGCTTCAATAGCCAGGCCGTCAAACCTAGGGCTGGTAAGGAAGGGTGGTATATCGGTCCTTGCGAAAGCCGGACGACGTGGGAGAGTCCAAGGACTCCCCACTGAAATTTTACAATCTCCGCGTACCACGCTCTTCGGGGCCACGCTGGAGCCACCGGAATCACCGGTTTCTTTTCTACCCTGATTCTGCGGAGTAATCGAGGTAACCATTGTGGCGGTGTGAATGCATATATCAGCTTGAACTGATCCCAAGGGAACACTAGGGCATCCGAGCCGCAAGCTAGGGGATCCCTTGTCCGAGAGACAAACCTGTCCCCCTTTGCGTTGAATCTGGATGCTAGAAGATCTACATCCGATGTTCCCCACCGCTGACATATTGTCCAGAAAACCTCGGGGTGAAGGGACCCTTCCTCTGGGCCTAATTGCTGGCGACTTAGAAAGTCCGCCTTCCAATTCTCCACTCCTGGAATGAATACCGCAGATATGGCTGGGACATATTTTTCTGCCCATTTCAGGATGTAATTTACTTCCCTCTGGGCTGCACGACTCCTGGTGCCCCCCTGATGATTGATATATGCCACTGCTGTGGCATTGTCTGATTGCATTCTGACAGGGGACCCTTGGAGTTTGGATGTCCATGCTACTAGGGCATACCGGGCTGCTCGTATCTCTAAGAGATTGATGGGCAGGGCCTTTTCTGCATCCGACCATCTGCCCTGGAGAGACTATTGCTCCAGTACTGCTCCCCAGCCTATAAGGCTGGCATCTGTAGTGACCACCTTCCAAGAAATCGGACTGAAGGATTTCCTTTTTTCCAGATTCTGGGGAACCAACCACCAACGGAGGCTCTTGCGAACGGAAGGGGACAAGGACATTGTAAGTCTAGGGCCTGAACTTTTTTGTTCCAGGCTGACAGTATGGCCCCTTGCAAATTCCTTGAATGGAATTGACCGTAGGGTACTGCTTCGAATGATGCCACCATTTTTCCCAGCAGCCTCATATACAGGCGTATGGACGGCTGTCTTTTTTGTACCCACTAAGTGGATCAAATCTTTCAAAGACAACACCTTTCCTCGAGGCAAGAATATTTTTCTCTGGCCTGAATCCAACCTTAGCCCCAAGTATTCCAGACTTTTGACTGGTTTTTAGGGCTGACTTGTCTCGGTTGATAATCCAACCGTGAGATTCCAGATACTTGATCGTCTTGTGAACGACCACGTCTAGTTTTTTCACTGAGTGGTCTATCAGCAACAAGTCATCCAGATATGCCATTATCATTACACCTTGTGTTCTTAGATTGGCCAATAAAGGGCCAGAATTTTTGTAAACACTTGTGGTGCTGTGGCCAAACCGAAGGGTAAGGCTCTGAACTGAAAATGGCGCCCTTCTACTGCAAAGCGTAGAAATTTTTGGTGGACTGGAAAGATGGGAATGTGCAAATAAGCATCTTTGATGTCGATCGTGGCTAACCAATCCTCCCCTTGTAGGGCAGTGGCCACCGATCGGATCGACTCCATCGGAAAGTCCTGATATACAGGAATTTGTATAGCCCTTTTAGAATTAATATGGGCCTCCCGTCCGCGTTTGCTTCGGGACTGTAAAGAGGTTTGAGTAAAACCTGAACCCTCATTCTTCCAGGGGAACCTCCATAATTACTCCTTGGAGCAATAGTTGTTCTAGTGCCAACAGGAGGGACTCTCTCTTCCGGGGATCCCTTGGCACGTTTGACCTCAAAAATGGGAAGGAGGAGAGTCTTTTAACTCCAAACTGTATCCCAAACCTACTGCGGAGAGCACCTATCTGTCTTGATCGTGTCCCGCCAGGTCTCTTGCGAACAACTGGAGTCCTCCCCCCACCCGACTGAGTGGGGGCTTCATGAATTTAACTTTGGGAGAGGTTTTGTACCTCCCCTGACCCAGGGTTTCTCATTGCCCTGCTACTGTCCCTGTTTTTTACCCCCGGGATTTGACCAAGGAGGCCGTCGGAACTGTTACACAGCCGATGCCCCAGGGACTGGAGAAGCAGGCCTCTTAAAGAGGGACCTCTAACTCTGCTTTTAACCGGCAAGAGCGTATTTTTACCGCTGGAAATTTTCTGGATATATTTGTCCAGGTTTTCCCTGAATAAGCGTTCACCATGAAATGGGACGCTAACCAGCCATTCTTTACAGGGAGCTTCAGCAGACCAGTTTTTGAGCCATAGGAGCCTACGCATATGTACTATAGACAGCGTAAGGCGGGAGGCCTGATGGACTGAATCCTCTATGGCGTCAACCGCAAAGCCTAAGGCTCTAGGTAGATCAGCTAGGGCAAAGCCTGCTGATCTGTCAAGTCCCTCAAGACCTGTTTCAAATGATCCTTCACTGCTTAGCAGACCCCAATAGCTGCTACTGCTGGTTGTATCACCAAGCAGATTTTCATAAGGACTCCAATCTTTTATCTATTGGGTTCTTGAACATTTGGACATTATCCACTGGACATGTCAGTGATTTATATATACAAGAGATGGCTGCGTCCATTGTAGGGACCTTCCATTTTTTTTATTTTTTTTTTGATGAACTTATCCTCCATGGGATAGACCACCGGAAATCTCTTGGGGGAATAAATATTTTCTCAGGACGTTCCCAATCCTGGTAAATGAGCCCTTTCAGTAAAGGGTGAAGTGGAAAAGAACAAACAGTCTGGGGGCTTCTAGCGACCCCAACGAGGATACAGTAGTGGTTGATGGTTCCGCAAGGTGCATTTTTAAATGCTGATCGGACCATGTTAGTCAGAGACTGAACCCATAATCTTTCAGCTTGAGATGCTGAGAAAAGGTTCCCCCACTGTTGATTCCTCTATAACAGAATCAACCTTATCCTGATCCCCTTCAGGCAGGTCGATCCCTGTATGGGACTGTTGCTCTGCTAACAGGCACTCTGAAGGAGGAGACGGAGATCGGGCGTGCTTTCCCTGACAGGGAGGCAGCGATAAATGTTGACAATCTCTCTCTAATCCTCCCAGAGCTGAGGAAAAAACCTCCTCTGTTACATACACAGGAGCAGGTGACTGAGGACAGCCACAGTACCAAGTACCCCTGCGGGGTCTCTACGGTCACTTACCTCTGAACTTCAGGGGAGACTGGTGCAGCAGGAGTATGCCCAAGATCCTCCGAGCCCGATGAGACCCCCTTCGCTTCCTGGAAGATTCAGTTCCGGAGCTTCTGGACGGCATATTCCTAAGCCTAAAGCTGAGGTATTCCAGCCGTAATACACCACTTTTACTGAGAATAGTCTAGCACAATTGCTGCTATATCACAGTTGGTGTCTACTAATGTGCCTTTCTAGGGGATGCCTGTATCAACCGCTTGCTGTATGCCTTTAAATGTTGCCAGCTCTGTCTCTGTACTTCATAGCCAGCTCACTACAATATTGTGGTTTTTTTAAACTGCTGGGACGCCCGCACATGCGCAGAAGCGCTGCGGCGCGCACAGAGCGTCATCCCCCAGGCTCCGCCCCCTTTCCCGGCTCACCTCTATATATAGAGGCGCGTGCACGCGCACGCGCGCGGGCACGTGCGCCTTCGGCGCTAATTTCAAATATGGTAACAAGGGACAGGAGCCAGGGCCCCTCTTTGCCGCAGGCCGGGGGATGGACGAGCACTGCAACATGGCAGAGGAAGCAGTTTCCTATAAGAGAACTCACCATCTGCCTGGACTTTGCTCTGCTGAGAAGAAGCTAGTCCACATGACAAGAAAACATTCCACAGCGGCCTCTAGTGGACAAACACAGGTACCGCAGTCTAATATATTAAATATATATATATAAAAAATATTTTTTTTTTTTTCTTGACCACCATTAAAAATTATTACATTTTTTTAGTAGTTACAGGCATGCACAGAATTTTGCGGGAATACCATTAGGTAACAGACAGAAAGACAAATTAGGCTTGGGGGTCCCCCAATAGAACCAAGTTCCTGGGGGCCCCCACTTACCTGTTCCCCGCCGCAGGACTTTGTTTGGTCCACAAAAGCCCAAACTTCACCTATCACGGCAGGCATTGTAATCAAACCTTCAGGGACCGGGTTCCCAAGGATTCCACTCCCCTGGACCTGTATAGCACCCTGCACAGAAAACATCTTGGTCGTGGGTATGACCAGAGCTCTGGATCCCAGGGTCCAGCTCTCCTAAGAGAAGCATTACAGGCAAAACCTTGCTCTTCTCTGCAAGGCCCGGGTACCGACCGTTTAGCTATGAAGCTTTTTTGGTCGGATCCGGAATAGCTTACTGAGGCCCAAAAGAACCTGTACGCAAGCTCAGTGAAAAACACATGTTTCTTCTTGGCCAACACCTTAGACACTGGCAAAAAACTGAGGTGCTCCCGGATGGGAGGGGCTTATATAGGGGAGGGTACTTCCGGTTTTGGAAGTTGCCAGTGCCAGCACCTGACGGTATCTATATAACCCATTAGTAATGACTATGTCGCTCTGTGTCCCGTGATGTACGAGAAAGAAATACAGATTTTTTTTAATAAACATACAGTCCAGAAAAATCTGTTTCTCAAATGGAACTTAATGGTCAAATGGCAAACTTTATTATTCAACTGTGGATAAGGTTATCCAATCCCTTCACCAAGTAAACACACCACCATCACAATAGGTTGGACTCTTACCAGAGAGCCTGGACCCTTTATAACAAAGGGTCAAACAGGTTTGATTAATATGTCCCGGTAGGGGTCATCAACAGAGTGTTTGGTCCCTTGGGGACACTCAAGTTTGGGTGGGGCTGGTTTGTTTTACTTTACTGCTCTGTCTTGTCTAAATCTGAATGAACTATGACCATGGTTGCCATATGAGATCAAATTTACCTACTGCCTTTCTGTGGCTATAGGCCAAGCGTTCTCTAAGAAGTAAGGAGTTAACATAGCTGATCCATTGTTTCCCTGTGGGGACCGCCGAAGCCATCCAGTATCGTGCAATAAGCTTTCTGGCTAAATACATCAACCTAGTTATCATATAATACATTCCTTTCAGATACATTTCAACAGCTATGGCCCCGAGCAAGTACACCAGGGGGTCCAAGGGAACAGGTACCTGAGCCAATCTGGAGATGCATTGGAATACTTCCGCCCAATACCGATGGAGCTTTGGACATCTCCAGATTAAATGTATAAAGTCCCCCTGATGTACTTTACACTGCCATTTTTACTATGGATACATGTACAGTAAGGGCAATACTTTATATTAAATGCAACCCTCAGACTCCATTCACACAGGGGCAACACGACTTCCAGCGCGACTTTGGCAGGCAACTTGGACACGACTTAAGTATGAATCACAGCGCGACCTGGAGCTACTTACAAGGCAACTTCAAGTTGCCTGCAGGACAGGAGACATTCCAGTGGCCAATCAAACAAGTATCAGCTCTGTGGGAGGGAGGGGGGAGGGAGAGGTTTGCCTGAGAAATGTATGTTTTCTTCCTGGAAAGTTGCTCCTGTTAAGACAGGGGATCCGACTGCAATCAATGGGTACAGGTCGCCTAGCAGTTGCCTAGAAGTCGGATTGAAGTAGTACAGGAACCTTTTTTGAAGTCGGAGCGACTGCAGTAGTGTACATTAAGACGGCTCCATTCACTTACATTGATTTTCTCATGCAGCGCGACTTGCGGCGACCTGGGGCGATTTGAAGTCGGATCCAAAGTTGCCCCTGTGTGAATGGGCTCTTAGACCCGGTTCACACAGGGGCGACTCCGGACGAGACTTCAGGTCTCCCCGAGTTGCCCCAAGTCACGCTATTTTAAAAACTAATTGAAGTGAATGGAGATGTTTTAATGTACACGACTGCAGTCGCTTCGACTTCAAAAAAGGTTCCTGTACTACTTCAATCAGACTTCTAGGCGACCTGTAGGCAACTTGTACCATTGATTTCAATGGAAGTCGCTTAGAAGTCTGATCACTGTTCATTTTGAAGGCAACTTTACAGGAAGCAGAAAGGAATTTACCCAGAAGCCACAAGGAATTTTCTTCAAGTCGTGTTGTTAATGACCACAAGTCGCGCTGAAGTCTCCTCCAAGTCCCGCTGTGATGCCGCGTACACACGATCGATTTTTTCGACGGTGAAAACACAGTCGAGAAAATCGACGTTAAAAACGAGGAACAGCTTGATCCCCCCACACACGGCCGTTTTAAATGTCATTTTTTTTTTGCTCGAAAAAAACGACCGTGTGTGGGCTCCGCGGTAGTGTTTCCCTATGGGAAACACTGCCGCGGAAAACATGTCGAAAAAAACGACGAGAAAAATTAGAACATGTTCTAATTTTTCTCGTCGTTTTTAACCACTTCGCGCCCGGTCAATGCTCAAAAGACGTCTGCATTGCGGCGCCGAAGTGCGGACTGGACGTCCATGGACGTCCTCCTCTTCCCCCCCCCCCGCGTGCCCCCGCGAGCGCGCATCGGGGAAAATCTGTTGGCCGTGTCCCTTGGACACAGCCAATCACAGATCGTGCTGAATGGCCAATCACAGAGGCCATTCAGCACTCGATCTCACTATCCAATGAGAGATGATCTCAAATGTAAACATATGAGATCATCTCTCATTGCCGGCTTTCTCTCCTCACACAGAGACAGCGTGTGAGGAGAGAGAGAGATCTGTGCTGCAGCTTGTAATAGTGAGTGATAAAATACACACACACACAAGTAAAAAACAGTGCCCACAATCCCTGCCAGTGCCATCTGCTACCAGTGCCATCTGCCAGTGCCATCTGCTGCCAGTGCCATCTGCTGCCAGTGCCACCTGCCAGTGCCATCTGCCACCGCCATCTGCCACCAGTCCCATCTGCCACCAGTGACACCAGTCAGTGCCATCTGTGCCACCTGCCAGTGCCATCTGTGCCACCAGTCCCATCTGCCACCAGTCAGTGCCATCTGTGCCACCTGCCAGTGCCATCTGTGCCACCAGTCCCATCTGCCACCAGTCCCAACTGCCAGTGCCACCTGCCAGTGCCATCTGCCATCAGTGCCACCTGTCAGTGCCATCTCATCAAATGGCTAAAAGAGTATTCTCAGCCGAGGAGGCGTATGAAATTCTTGCGGCCGACGGGAGCAACGGGGAGCGCTCCGATTCGGAGTCCTCCGCATATTCAGATGAGTCTGACGTGGACTACGAGCCTGTGATAAGCAGTGGATCAGTGACGGAGGAGACGGAGACGGCAGAGGAGGAGGAGGAGGAAGAAGAGGAGGAGGGCCCGCCCGCCAGACGAAGGCGTTCTGCTGAGGAGGCAGTGCCATCCACCAGCACCGCAGTGCCATCCACCAGCACCGCAGTACCTCAAGAAGCAAGGCCACGTACCAGTGGGGTGTCCCCTCAGCCCCAAAGGGTTAGGTCCCATGCCAGCCTTCCCTATTCCCTTCAGTACCCTTTGTGGCTTCCTCCAAATTCAGGAGAAGCCAACATTCCCCCTTTCACTGCCCAGCCAGGAGTCCAGGTGGATACAGAAAACTTTTCCCCAATAGATTTTTTCTTTATCGTACACCACGGGACACAGAGCTAGTCATTACATAATGGGTTAAGGGTCACCAGCGGTGATTGGACACTGGCACAACCAATGGAAGACAGTTCCCCTCCATATAACCCCTCCCATCAGGGAAGTACCTCAGTTTTTTCGCCAGTGTCGAAAGGTGTTGGACGCGTTAGGAGGTGCTAAAGGAAAGCTCTACCAAAGAGACCCTCTGGGGGTAAAAGAGCTATGCTATCGGATCCATCCAAGACGCCTACAAATGAGCTGAATCTGGATGGGATCCGGGCCTCATCCATGAGGCGTCGCCTGTAATGTCTCTCTTCGGAGGACTGGGCTCTAAGATCCAGCACTTTCGCTATTTCGCTATAAAGTCCTGGTAAGAGTCTTGTACAAGGCCCAGGGGAGAGGTATCCTTTAAATAGGAACCCATATCCCTGAAGGTTGGCACACATAGCCCACCGTGAAGGGTGAAGTTTGGTATCTGTCTGAAATCTTTCAGCAGAAAAACCTGCGGCGTGGATAAGGTGAGATTAGAAGGTCCATAACTAGGTTGGGACCTTTTTCAAAAAATGGATGTCTTCTTTTTTTCCACCACTGGGGGGAGTAAAGAGCTGAATATACTCACCTCACTCTGTTCAGTGTCGGCTTCGGCGAAGTACACTGCTCGTCACCTCCGCTGCTGAGCTTGCTGGGGCACCCCGATCCTCCTTTCGGTGGCCGACCAGACACCTGCAGATGCAGGTAAGTGGGAACAAGGGCTGATGAGAGTCCTCTCTCACTATGGCCACCGCCATAGCGCTAAGGGCCGCGCGCGGGAGCGCGCTTTATCGGAGGGGGGGCCGAAGGCGTGCGCGGGCACGTGGCGCGCGCAGGCACAGAAACGGCGCCAAATTTAAAAGACTGTCAGTGTGAGAAGCACTGCAGCAGCAAGCAAGCTCGTTAGTTCTCTTATTCCTGGCAGAGAAACACAGCAGCTATACAGGGACGTAAGACTCCATGTGGTTGGATTGGGTACTTCCTAGAAGACATCCATGTTATGCATAGTTATGTGTTAAAAGTTGCATACTTAATGTATTTGCTAAACTGAACACGGTAGTATATGCATTTAGGTACCTTGTATTTTGTCTAAACAGTAAGCCTTCCAGGGGAAGTAATACGGACAAAAAGAGATAAGAAAGCACCACCGCCTGAGAGGAGGCTCTAGCTGTGCTGACTCGGTACCTTCCTCTCCTGTGTTGCCAAATGCACCTGTACAGGATGAGCCATTACCTCTGTCAGGTATGGCGGCTTCCCCAGTGAAGCCTGGGCCTGTATATGTCACTGAGGACACTTTATCAGCTGCCCTAAATAATCTGGAGGAAAAAATTGCTACCTTAATCGCTAAGTCCTCTAAAAAGGACAATAAGCGAAGCAGGTCTCTTCCAGTATTGGACCTCCCTTCAGAAGTACCTGAGGGAGGAGGATGAGGAGGAGGAGGCTACATCAGCAGAGGATGAGGAGCCAGATTTTAAGGTCACAGGTACAATGCTATAGCAGTGCATTTAAGTTAACCTCTGCGGAGGTAACGGAATTACCTGTCTCCTCCCTAGGGTCATTAAGATCCCTGCAAGGTGCATGCTCCTTCCCGGTTCATCAGTTACTAGAGGATCTAATATACGCAAACTGGCAACATCCAGATAAGCGTTTCTCGCCTCCAAAAAGGTTTAACATTCTTTATCCTATGGGGGAAATTTTTTTAAAGAAATGGAGCCTGCCTGCGGTAGTTGCGGCTATTTCTTGTGTAAATAAAAACCTGACATGTCCGGTGGATAATGTACAAGGGTTTAAAAGATCCTTCTGAGAGGAAGTTGAAATCCTCCTTCCTTTTGGCCGGCTCAATTACCCAACCTGCAGTAGCAGCAGTCGGTATGTGTCAGGTCATCAGCCAACAGGTAAAGCAGGGGCTGAAGGAACTGCCTTCAGAGCAGGCTAGAAATTGGGAAAATTTGCCTAAAGCCTTATGCTTCACAGTGGATGCCATGAGAGATTCTATCATACAGGCATCACGCCTTACACTCCAGCTGGTACAGATGCGCAGAGTACTTTGGCTTAAGCATTGGTCAGCGGAAACCCCATGCAAAAAGCTGTTGGCAAGTTCCCGTACCGTGGCGAACGCCTATTTGGGGAAGATTTAGAAAAATATATACAGAAGATATCAAGTGGTAAAACGACTTTTACCTGAGAGAAAGAAAAACAAGAGATCTTGTTTTAAACGCTCTCTCTCCCCAGCTCCCGGGAAATCTGACTCCAACCAGTGGCGGCGGCCTGTTTTAGCCGCCCACAAAAGCCAAGGGGCAAGCTCAGAAGAACAAGAAGCCGTGGGGTGCAAGAGCTAATAAGCAAGCCCCCAAAGCCTCTCAGTGAAGGGGCGCCCCCGCTCGGCCGAGTGGGAGGAAGGCTTTATCAGTTCTGAGCGACTTGGGGGTCAGAAATCCAGGACAATTGGGTAGTATCCACAATATCCTCAGGGTACAAACTGGAATTTCGAGAGATCCCACCTTCTCAATTCCGAGGTTCAAGACTCTCCAAGGATCCACAAAAAAGAGAATCCTTCTTCAAAGGTTTGAATCACTTAATGGCTCAAGGGGTAGTTACAGGCGTACCCCAAAAAGAGCGAGGTGCAGGTTTTTACTCAAACCTCTTTGTGATTCCAAAGCCAAATGGAGATGTCAGACCCATCCTGGATCTAAAATCCCTAAATCGGTTCCTGAACGATCGCCATTTTCGAATGGAAACGATCCGATCCGTGGCCGCCACTTTAAAGGGCGGAAAATTCATGGCGCCCATAGATATCAAGGACGCACATTTACACATACCCATCCTCCCCGCTCACCAAAGATTCCTAAGGTTTGCGGTAGAAGATCGCCACTTTCAATTTGTGGCTCTGCCGTTTGGTGTAGCCACCGCGCCCATAGTATTCACAAAGGTGCTAGCTCCTCTGTTAGCAAACCTAAGAACACGGGGCATTGCGGTAACAGCCTATCTGGACGATCTACTAGTAATAGATCAGTCAAAGGAGGGATTGGGTCACGCTGTACACACTACAGTAGGATACCTGGAGTATTTAGGATGGATTATAAATTTACAAAAATCCTCTCTCCAGGCCCAAAGAAGGATAGTGTACCTGGGCATGATCATAGATACAGCCCAAAACGGGGTATACCTGCCAGAACCGAAGATACAGTCTCTGAAAGACCTGATCCACAAGGTCAAAGCAAACAAGAGGCCGTCTATTCGCCTTTGCATGAGACTATTGGGAAAGATGGTAGCCTCCTTCGAGGCGGTCCCTTACGCCCAGTTTCATTCGAGACTACTTCAAGGCAATATTTTAGCTTCCTGGAACAGGAAGAGCCAAGCTCTGGATATACCCATGCGCCTGTCCTCACAAGTACGCCACAGCTTCGATTGGTGGCTAGAAGCCAGGAATTTACGGAAGGGAAAGTCCTTCCTCCCAGTGGCCTGGAAGGTGGTATCTAGGGATGCCAGCCTATCGGGTTGGGGTGCAGTATTCGAGGAGGCTTCTACCCAGGGAACCTGGGCCAAGACTCAGGGGATCCTGCCCATCAATGTGCTAGAGATCCGGGCGGTATATCTAGCCCTCAAAACCTGGACATACAGGTTACAGGGCTACCCAGTTCGGGTTCAATCCGACAATGCTACTGCAGTAGCTTACATCAATCACCAAGGAGGCACCCGCAGTCGGGCAGCCCAAAGAGAGGTGAACCGGATCCTGGCATGGGCAGAAGAGCATGTACCTTGCCTTTCTGCAATCTTCATTCCAGGGATAGAAAATTGGCAAGCAGACTACCTGAGTCGTCAGCAGCTGCTACCAGGGAGTGGTCTCTTCACCCCGAGATCTTTCAGGCCATATGTCTGAGATGGGGAAACCCAGATGTAGACCTGCTAGCTGCCAGGTTCAACAAGAAATTGGACAACTTTGTGTCCAGAACGAGAGATCCTCTAGCCTACGGGACAGACGCTCTAATAATACAGACGCTCTAATAACTCCATGGAATCAGTTCTCACTGATCTATGCATTCCCTCCGATCCCTCTTCTACAAAGACTGCTTCGCAGGATCAAGGAGGAGGGAATACCAGTAATCCTAGTGGCCCCAAACTGGCCCAGGAGGCCTTGGTACGCCGAGATTGTAAAAATGGCGATAGGAAGGCCCTGGAAGTTTCCACTTCGACACGACCTGCTGTCACAGGGTCCAGTATTCCACCCTTCCTTACAAAGGCTAAAGTTGACGGCCTGGCTGCTGAGACCCACATTTTGAAAAAGAGAGGGGTCTCTGGTCCGGCTCTTTCTACGCTCATTAATGCTAGAAAGCCAGCCTCCAGACTCATCTATCAGAGAGTCTGGAGAGCATACGTTTCCTGGTGTGAATCCAGATGTTGGAATCCTCAGAAATATGAAATAAGTAGGATTCTTGCTTTTTGCCAGTTAGGAGTGGATATGAATTTAGCCCTTAGCACCATCAAAGGGCAAATATCGGCTCTATCAGTCTTCTTTCAGAGACCATTGGCATCTCACTCCCTAGTTCAGACATTCATTAAGGGGGTACTGAGGATAAATCCTCCAGTTAGGACTCCCTTGTGTCCATGGGATTTGAATTTGGTATTGTCAGTGTTGCAAAAGCAACCTTTTGAACCTATTCGCCATATTCCTTTAATTATATTGAGTAGGAAGTTGGCCTTTCTGATTGCTATAGCTTCTGCTAGGAGAGTATCAGAGCTAGCAGCTCTTTCTTGTAAAGAGCCTTATCTAATTTGTCACAAGGACAAAATCGTACTACGACCCCATCCGGCTTTTCTACCTAAGGTGGTGTCGGCTTTTCACTTGAATCAAGACATTGTTCTGCCTTCCTTTTTTCCAAACCCGCGGACGGCGGGGGAAAAATTATTACACTCTCTAGATCTAGTGAGAGCGGTAAGGGTGTATCTGCAAGCAACCGCTCAGATACGTAAAACAGATGTTTTGTTTATTTTACAAGAAGGGCCAAGCGGTATCAAAATCCACCATTTCCAGGTGGATTAGACAAGTAATTGTTCAAGCTTATGGTTTAAAGAACAGGACTCCTCCTTTTCCTGTTAAGGTGCACTCTACCAGGGCGATAAGTGCTTCATGGGCAGTGCACCACCAGGCTTCGATGGCTCAGATCTGTAAAGCTGCAACTTGGTCTTCAGTCCATACATTTTCCAAATTCTATCAAATAGATGTGAAAGGACATGAGGATTCCGCCTTTGGGCGAAGTGTGCTGCAGGCAGCAGTATAGGGCTTCTGGTCCGCAAGCGGCCTGTTTTGATCTGTGTCTCCCCCCCTTCATATGAGCATTGCTCTGGGACGTCCCATTATGTAATGACTAGCTCTGTGTCCCGTGGTGTACGATAAAGAAAATAGGATTTTTATAACAGCTTACCTGTAAAATCCTTTTCTTGGAGTACACCACGGGACACAGAGGTCCCCCCCCTTCTTATGGGAACCTTACTGCTTTGCTACAAAACTGAGGTACTTCCCTGATGGGAGGGGTTATATGGAGGGGAACTGTCTTCCATTGGTTGTGCCAGTGTCCAATCACCGCTGGTGACCCTTAACCCATTATGTAATGACTAGCTCTGTGTCCCGTGGTGTACTCCAAGAAAAGGATTTTACAGGTAAGCTGTTATAAAAATCCTATTTTTAATTTAATTTTTACTAACGACATGCTGGCAACAATTGTGGCCCAGTGCAACTTATATGCCCAACAGTTTATAACCAGCAACCCAACGTCCTCTTATGCCCGTCCCTACGTGTGGAAAGCCCTTACAGTGGAGGAGTTTAGGATTTTTTTGGGCCTCACATTCTGCATAGGACTAAATGGAAAAAATCAATTACGTTCATATTGGTCATCCCGCCCCATATATCATATGCCCATCTTTTCCTCAGTAATGCCCAGGTCCAGATATCTAATGATTATGAGATTCCTACACTTCAATGATAATACCCAGTGCCCTCCCCGAAATGACCCAAATTTTGATAAACTTTATAAAATTCGGCCGCTACTAAATTATTTTTCTGAAACCTTCCCCCAGTTGTTTACCCCAGACAAACACATATGCATAGATGAGTCCCTTATCAAATTTTCTGGCAGGCTGGGCATAAAACAATTTATACCCAGCAAAAGGGTCCGCTATGGGGTGAAGCTGTATAAATTGTGCGACAGAGAAACTGGGTATGTGTATGGCTTCATCATATATGAAGGGAAGGACTCCGAACTGAACCCCCCTAATTGCCCAATCTACATTGGAACCAGTGGGAAAGTAGTTTGGGAACTCATAAACCCACTCCTAGAGAAAGGATACCACTTGTATGTGGACAATTTTTATACTAGTTTGCCCCTGTTCCGAAATTTGCACAGAATGAAGACTCCAGCATGCGGCACCGTACGGACGAACCGGAAGGGCTTTCCTCAAAGCCTGGTCACCAAAAAATTGAGAAGAGGGGAGACGGCGAGTTTGCGTAATGAGGAGATTTTGGCTGTGAAGTGGAGGGACAGAAGAGACGTGTACTTGCTTTCTTCCATCCACAACAATGAATTTGTTGAAGTCACCAGGAGGAATGGCCGGATCCAAAAACCCAAATGCATCTACGATTACAATAAGTTCATGGGGGGTGTCGACTTCAACAACCAGATGCTCGAACCCTACCTTTCCACAAGAAGATCATACCAGTGGTATAAGAAAGTTTCAATTTATTTGTTCAATTTGGCCATGTACAACTCATGTAATATATCGAAAATCCACTAGAAGACCCAAATCCTTCCTTTTCTTCCAGGAGGAAATCACCACTGCCCTTTTATACCCGAACAGCCCACCAGTAAACATAAGATCCGATGTCGTTAGCTGTCTCTCCGAGCGCCACTTCCCAGATAAAATCCCTCCCAGACCAACAGGCCAAAAACGCCAGAAAAAATGCCGGGTGTGCTCCAAAAGAGGAGAGAGAAGAGACACCATTTATCATTGTGCCCAATGTCCTTCAGAACCAGGCCTCTGCATAGGCAACTGCTTCCGCCATTACCATACCAAAATAAATTATTAGTTCACTTCCTGCCATTTATGTTCACACCCCTTATGCCTCTGCTTTCTCTGTAACTGACCCTGGACTGTTATTTGACCACGCTTCTGCCTAACGATTCTGTTTATACCTCTGCCTGATCTGGAACTGACCCTGGACTGTTATTTGACCACGCTTCTGCCTAACGATTCTGTTTATACCTCTGCCTGATCTGGAACTGACCCTGGACTGTTATTTGACCACGCTTCTGCCTAACGATTCTGTACATACCTCTGCCTGATCTGGAACTGACCCTGGACTGTTTGACCATGCTTTTTGCCTGCCTCTTGGACTGATCTTGTACCCTGCCAGTGGACTAGTGGGATTCATAACACAGGGGTCTCACATATGTGAGGGGCTCCAGAATTGTTTTTCTGGATGAAGAAAACAATTGTTTTTGTTTTTCTCATTCCCAGATTAGGGTCTGGAGACTCGGAGGCTTCAAAGAGATTTGGGTGGGAGAAGCCTCTACCCCTGTCCCCATTCAGTCCTGAACGAGGCCCTACTTCTGCCAACTGCCTGTAGGACCTATGCCATCATGCCTCTGCCTGTCGGATGAACTGACCACACCGCTTTTGCTGACCAAGTCCCTGCCTCTTGCCTGGACCAGTGCTGTCCTCCTGTGGAAAACTGCGCTACTAAAACCACAGGTAATCTTTTGTTTACCATTTGCTCAGCAGAATGTATTTTGGGGTGTAATTCTTGGTATGTTCATGCTATGTGTCCCTAGAACACCTGATGGTGTACCTTGCATGTTGGGCCTCTGTATGTGGCCAGGTTGTATAAAAGTCTCACACATTTGGTATCGCCATACTCAGGAGGAGTAGCAGAATGTATTTTGGGGTGTCATTTTTGCTATGTACATGCTATGTGTTGGCAATATCTTATAAATGGACAACTTTGCGTAAAAAAATTGCGTTTTCATTTTTTTCCCGCAATTTCCAAAAACTTCAGGAAAAAAATGAACCGTTCAAAAGACTCATTATGCCTCATAGATTATACGTTGGGGTGTTAGCTTTCCAAAATGGGGTCACTTTGTGGGCGTTTCCATTGTCCTGGTGCTCCAGGGCCTTCAAAAGTGTAATAGGTGGTTGAGAAATGAGATGTGTAATTTATGCTCCTAGAATGCCTGAAGGTGCCATTTCAATATTGGGCCTCTGTATGTGGTATAAAAGTCTCACACATTTGGTATCGCCATACTCAGGAGGAGTAGCAGAATGTATTTTGAGGTGTCATTTTTGCTATGTACATGCTATGTGTTGGCAATATCTTATAAATGGACAACTTTGCGTAAAACAATTGCGTTTTCATTTTTTTCCCGCAATTTCCAAAAACTTCAGGAAAAAAATGAACCGTTCAACAGACTCATTATGCCTCATAGATTATACGTTGGGGTGTTAGCTTTCCAAAATGGGGTCACTTTGTGGGCGTTTCCATTGTCCTGGTGCTCCAGGGCCTTCAAAAGTGTAATAAGTGGTTGAGAAATGAGAAGTGTAATTTATGCTCCTAGAATGCCTGAAGGTGCCATTTCAATATTGGGCCTCTGTATGTGGGCAGGCTGTATAAAAGTCTGACACATTTGGTATCGCCATACTCAGGAGGAGTAGCAGAATGTATTTTGAGGTGTCATTTTTGCTATGTACATGCTATGTGTTGGCAATATCTTATAAATGGACAACTTTGCGTAAAAAAATTGCGTTTTCATTTTTTCCCCGCAATTTCCAAAAACTTCAGGAAAAAAATGAACCGTTCAAAAGACCCATTATGCCTCATACATTATACGTTGGGGTGTTAGCTTTCCAAAATGGGGTCACTTTGTGGGCGTTTCCATTGTCCTGGTGCTCCAGGGCCTTCAAAAATGTAATAGGTGGTTGAGAAATGAGATGTGTAATTTATGCTCCTAGAATGCCTGAAGGTGCTATTTCAATATTGGGCCTCTGTATGTGGGCAGGCTGTATAAAAGTCTCACACATTTGGTATTGCCATACTCAGGAGGAGTAGCAGAATGTATTTTGGGGCGTCATTTGTGGTATACACATGCCATGTGAGAGAAATAACCTATTATAATGACAATTTTGTGGAAAAAATTAAAAAATAAAAACAAATCTTCATTTTGCAAAGAATTGTGGGAAAAAATTACAACATCAAAAACCTCACGATGCATCTTACTAAATACCTTGGAATGTCTAATTTAAAAAAAGGGGTCATTTGGGGGGTATTTGTGCTTTGCTGGCTTGTTCGGGTCGTAAGAAATGAGATAGGCCACCAGTACATTAGGTGTGATCAATTGTTTATGATCCGCACCACAGCTTGTAGACTCTATAACTTTCACAAAGACCAAATAATATCCACTAATTTGGGTTATTTTTACCAAAGATATGTAGCAGTATAAATTGTGGCTAAATTTTATAAAGAAAAATTAATAATTTGCAAAATTTTATCACATAAACTAAAAAAAAGCGTTTTTTTTTCAAAATTTTCCGTGTTTTTTCATTTATAGCGCAAAAAATAAAAAACCCAGAGGTGATCAAATACCACCAAAAGAAAGCTCTATTTGTATGAAAAAAAGGACAAAAAAAATCATTAGGTTACAGTATTACATGACTGAGTAATTGTCATTCAAAGTGTGAGAGCACTGAAAGCTGAAAATTGGTCCGGGCACGAAGGGGATTTAGTGCCCAGTTGTCAAGTGGTTAATGCTGTTTTTCTCGTCGAAAAAAACGACAGCCCACAGACGATCGTTTTTCTCGTCGAATGGGAAAAATGTCGTTTTTCTCAACGAGAAAAACGGCCGTGTGTACGCGGCATGATTCATGCTCAAGTCGTGTCTGAAGTTGCTTCTGGAAGTCGTGTTGAAGTCGTGTTGCCCCTGTATGAATCGGCTCTTAAGAGGTTTTACACTATCCTGCGTTTTAGGTTTTATTTGGATCTGACTACACGATCGTCGTCTTGGTGGCCCCCTGGATGCTCTTGAGCTGTACCTGACGTGTTTTTTTTGTACATCCCCTGTTGATGACTCCTACCGGGACCAGGGGCGGATCCAGAGTCTTTTCTCGGGAGGGGCACTGCCAAAAAATGTTTTTTTTGTGGTCAATTTATCAGGAAAATGGCTGGTGTCGGCGCTTCAATCATCCCGGCACCATGGTTGTTATGGTGTCAGGATTATTGAAGCGCATTATTTCTATTATTACATTGTAATATAAAATTTAATAGTTCCACTCACCATAATGCTGAATCAGTGGGAGCCCCGAGTGTGTCACTTGCCACTATCGCCTGTAATCAGTGGGAGCCCTGAGCGTGTCTCTTGCCACACGTTGCGGATTGTCACTTGCCACATCACCTGCCACACCTTGCGGATTGTCACTTGCCACACCTTGCGGATTGTCACTTGCCACGTCACCTGCCACGTCACCTGCCACACCTTGCTGATTGTCACTTGCCTGCCACCAGATGCAGATTGTCATTTGCCACGTCGCCTGACACAATTTGCAGATTGTCACTTGCCACGTCGCCTGCCACACCTTGCGGATTGTCACTAACTTGCCTGCTAAGGTGTAGTTTTGGTTGTCTCTTGCTGTGTCCCAGACTCCCAGAGTCAGGCAGCAGAGAGATAATGTAATCTCTCTGCTGCCTGCACAGTGAGGGCGGAAGTCACTGCAGAAATGCAGGGCAGGCACGGGCGGTGAGAGATGAGCTCATCTCTCTGCTCCCCCGCTCCCAGCTAGCTGATTGGCCAGCTGCCACACTGAGCCTGCTCTCTCACTCTCACCTGCGCTGCCAACACACTGAGCAGCATGGTCTGCCCACAAACCGCGCCGCCCGCACACAAACTGTGCCGCAAGCGGAGCCGCCTGCTTTCTTACCCGTCTGTGGAGCCGCACGCTATCGCACCCACTCGCAGAGCGGCCCAACTTGACTCACTGACGTCACTCGTTGCTAGACACCAAGCGGCCCAGGCGTTAGCAACGAGTGCAGGGAAGAGGCTCCATCCACCTCCTCCTCCGCTCCTGGTATACTGTCAGTGCGGTGCCGCGTAACTACATTAGACGAGTCTCTCTCTTGGCGCCGCTGATCGACTGATGTGAGAAACAGAGAGAGACTCAGAGAGGCAGTGGCAGCGGCAGAACAAGTAGATTAAAAAAAGTTTTTAAAGAAAACGGGCAAGCAAGTGAGTACGACAGATGGTCTCAGGGGGGGCAATTGCCCTGTTGCCCCCCCCCCTGGATCCGCCCCTGACCGGGACGTATTCATCAAGCCTGTTTGACCCTTCGTAATAAAGGGTCCAGGCTCTCTGGTAAGAATCCAACCTATTGTTGGTGGCGTGTTCACATGGTGAAGGGATTGGATTACCTTATCCACAGTTGAATAATGGAGTTTGCCATTTAACCATTATGGTCAATTTGAGAGACTGATTTTTTTGGACTTGTTTATTTATAATTTATTTTCAGTATTTTTAATATCAATCACTGTACCGCAACATACCTTTTATTTTGGATCCTGCTATAACTACTTCAACCTCACGACGTCCATGGACGTAGTTAAAAAAAGAAATAAAATTAAACTGCAGTGCTGTAATTTTCTGTAAAATTCAATGTAATATTGCAACTTAGAGATGTTCTGCACAATATTGGTGTACAGAATGCCTCCAAAATGTAACTACCTGCTTATGTTGAGAACTCTAAATAGATGCAGACATTACAGGTTTTCTCACCAGAACACTCAAAGTACATCAGCTGATGAAAATGATTTAGTTGCATCTATTTAGAATCACTGATCACAAGATATTGTCTAACAAAGAGCTATTCCTTCAGAGCAGCAACAGGTAGGACTCTGCAGCAAAATGTGTCAAAATACATTGATCAGCCAGAGGGGGTTGCTGTTTTCTCAAAAAAAAAAAGAAGTTATTTTTTTTTTTAACAAGGTGCAGTTTAACTACCGTATTTGCTTATCTCCCTCCTACTGTCATCTAAGGTTGGTTCCTCATATTCCCCAAAAAACCTCTGGGATTAGTTTAGTCTAAGTCTGTTTTTTTTTATCATGCACTTCGAATGTACCTGAAGAATTTTCATGTAGTTTCCTTGTGGGAATCAGCCAGGCTATTTACGTAACAAGCAGTAAATGAGCTTTAAAACAAGTTCTTACTGGCCTGTACCTGCAGATACTGTACTGTGGAGTAATGCTTCCCCAAAGTTCACAAAATAGATTCTGAAGTCTTTTTGCTGTCCATTTCTAAACAGGTGCTCCAGATGTTTGCTTACATTAGAATGCTAGCAGGCAACAAAGAAAGATAAATTTAGATTTTGATGGTTCTGTTTGAATTCTGGGGGTTAATTCATTTACTAAGGTTCATAAGGCCTTGTTTAAAGCTAATTTATTGCTTGATAAGAAAATGTAAATAATCTAATGTACTCGTCAATTTAAACTGTTGACATCTGATTTAATTGTCTAATTGCGCTTCCCATTTAAGTTTAGGTGAGTAATAAATTTCATATTGTGGGGTTTTTTTTTCTTTAATGCATAGAGCAAGAAGTGGTAGAGAACTTTCTATTCATTTGTCAAGTTCTTTTATTAACTA
This sequence comes from Rana muscosa, assembly GCA_029206835.1. Taxonomy (NCBI): domain Eukaryota; kingdom Metazoa; phylum Chordata; class Amphibia; order Anura; family Ranidae; genus Rana; species Rana muscosa. Next base: position 154,730,330 of record CM055128.1, read on the forward strand.
CATGTTCAGCAATTGCTAAAATTATCATTCAGCCCCATCACCACTACTACTGACTTAGTCTAGTCATATTAGGCTAGGCATACTTTAGGAATAATTTCTGTACATTCAAAATTAAACCAAACTCTGCTATCTTCCCCATTGACAGATGCTACTAGAATAGGCAAAGATGTCTTTGATGCCTGAACAATCTGCACCAACATAAATTAGTACATATGATATTTTCTTACACAGATCTTGCTCTACTTCCTCTAAATCCCGTACACACAGGCTGAATGCCGAGCAACATCGGCCGGTTCAATACAAAAAGGGCCGACATTCATCCCGTGTGTATGCCAATCGGTTTGACAGAAGCCTGCCGTGAATGCTGAAAAACCAGCATCTGACCGGCTCCCAATCGGCACTCTCAGCCAATGGCGGAGAGCACTGACCAGAGTCTTTCAGGCGGGGGGCTGTCCCCCTGTCAGAACACAACAGCTCAGCGGGGGAGATGTGTACTAAGGTCGGATCATTCGTACAGCGGCTCCGACTGAAGCTAACCTGAAAAAAAGTCTGTGTGTGCCAGGCTTTAGAATATTGATTCTTGTAGTGGTGCTTACAATACTTGTATCACTAGTTCAAAATCTTGCCTTAAGTGGGGTACACACTAAGAAAATCAGGCAAACAATCGCCCCGTTCTCCGATGTTTCAAAGCAAGTAGGAACCGAGAATAGAAATAATGTACGAAAATGTTATTTGTTTCTGATCATGCGCAGTCTTTCGTATCTGATGTTTCTCATACGAAAACGGTACACATTAAATGAAAATTGTTCCTTCTGTTCACGTATGATTTTTGAGTGTCCCTTCGAAAACTTTTGTTTGCAAAGTCGGAATCGGATGTTGAAAGTTGTGTACACAATATACGAAAATCTAACAATTGTGTCTCGTACAGAATTTTTCTTCAGATTTTCTTATAGTGTGTACAAGGATTTAGATCTCTTTGTACTACAGTAACAATTAAAAGGTATTGCAACCTTTTATTAATTAGGTCCTGTGGTTAAAAGTTATGTAAAATGTGACATGTGATGAGTTTACAGAAAGGTCTGAAGTTCTATTCAGTGGCGTATCCAGGGTATGGCATATATGGCAAGTGCTAAGGGGGCTATATGAAGGGGCGCTCCTGAGTGGCTGGGCAGCAAGGCACTTAGAGATCTCTTCTTAAAATGGCCCTGATATAGCCACTGTTACTCACTGTCAGCCTGGGGTGGGATCCTGGCCAGCAGAAAACTGCTTTAGGTCGTTCACCACTGGCCCTTGGCTCACTGCCCAAACTGGTTGCTAGCCACGGCCCGCCTCGCGTCTAACAACCAGTGACGTCACGAGGAGGAAAGAGGCAGAGACCAGCATTCAGAGCGAAGAAATTTAACGTCCTCCTCCATGCCCACTGCTTGGCTCCACCCACCTCCTCCCTGCATCTTCTCCGACATGCACAAGAAACATATGAGACCCTGACTGCAGTGCACAAAGGGAGAGAGGAGTTTAGGCAGTGGCTCCTGGTGTCCCCCTAGAATATTTGCAAACTAGGCTGTTGTGCAGGAGAAGGGAAAGGAGCCGAGAGGTGTGCTGTGCTCTCCATCCTCTCCAGCTTCACAGTCCTAAAACTGCAGCTCTTCTTACCCAGTGGCTCTGTGTGAATAGGAGTTCCCTGCAGCTCCCCCCCTCCTGTCCTGACTCTATAGAAACAGCAGAAAGGAACCAGCAACCTCGTATTATAGGAAGGCTGCCACAGGACAAGAAAGAGTTAAAAGCATGAGCTGATCCACCTCCTGCTGCTTACTGAGCCAATGGGCGATGCTGTAACCCGCCCCCTTCTCAAGCCGCCCCTTTTGATTGAGAAGAACAAAGTACTGGAGCCTGGAGAGAGAACTGAGCTGCCGTGGGGAGGGGGCAGAGAAGGAGAAGAATTCATTCAGGTGAAGGTAATGTGGAGAATGTGCACAGGAAGAGACATTTACTACAATGCTCCTCTCTTTATTCTTTCTGTACTTTCTGATGTATTCTGTATTCCTACCTTCTCTTTCCCCCTGCCCCCTTCCTTTCTCTCTCCTTCTCCCCCCCCCCCCCAGTTCTCTCTCGTTCACCACTTCCATCTCCCCCCCCCCTCCCTTTTTTTCCCCTCTAGCCATAACCAGTATAAACAGTAAATATTACAATAAAATATACAATGCTGTTGTTCCTTCTTCACCTTCGTGTTTCAATTTAAATGTAATTGCATAATTGAAAGTGGTTGTATACTGCTGGACTTTCTTTTTTTTTTACCATGCAAGGTAAAGGTATAATGTGCTAGTATGCGATACTAGCACATTATGGTAAACTTACCTTAACACAAAGCCCTCCCGCACCCAGAAGTCACATTTTTACTAATTTTGCTTCCGAGTTTGTGGGCTCTGTGACTGGCCTGAGTCACGATGAAGTCACTCCTGTGCATGCGCGCAGGAGCCACCGTTCATGGCACAGGGTTCTAAAGGAACAGCACCAGTGGCCGTTCCTTCAGAGCACATGCGCCAGTGATGTCACTGGCTCCATGTAATGTAAATATCTCCTAAACTGTACATGTTTAGGACATATTTACTGTACCTATAGATAAGCCTATAATAAGGCTTACCTATATGTAAAAGGCAGTAAAGGAAGTTTACTTCCACTTTAAGTGATGGTGGAGCCCTCTCTCTGAATACCATATACTGTATATGTGGTGTCCTCTAAACCAAATATACAACTTTATATCTTTCAAACAAATAACAATATCAAAATATAAAATTGCAGCATATTAGTGATATTAACACCCCCTCAATATATTTTTGATAACAAGTTGCAATATGTAAGTGATGGTAACACCACTCAAGAAATAAAATAACTCCACTTACAATAGGGGGTGTCACCATCACTAATATACTACAATTTTATATTTTGAAATTTTGCCTTGTCGTTTTGTTAGGTTTTTTTGAAAGTGATATTAAAAGGTTCACTTTTTTTTTTTTTTAAATAACAAACATGTCATACTTCCCTCCCACTGTGCAGCTCGTTTTGCACAGAGTTGCCCCGAACGTCCTCTTCTGGGGTCCCACGGCGGCTCTCGCGGCTCCTCCCCGCATCAGATAACCCCCTCTGGGAAGCTCTCTCCCGAGGGGGTTACCTTGCAGGCGTGCTCCCGTGTCATACAATCGGCGGCTATGGACGTCATTGGATTTGATCGACAGCAGTGGGAGCCAATGGCTGGGCTGCTATCAATCTATCCAATGAAGAGCCGATCAGCCATGGGGAGAATGACGCAGGATCGCGCCCGCGGAAATTCGGGGCTCAGGTAAGTAAAACGGGGGGGGGGGGGGGGCCAGACACTGCAAGGTGTTTTTTCACCTTAATGCATAGGATGCATTAAGGTGAAAAAACACGAAGCTTTACAACCCCTTTAAGGTTGCCTGAAAGATGGGTTTCAAATGTTTTGACAGGGGCGCAGTTTCAGTGCTTCCCATAGGCGCCATTTTCACTAGATACGCTTCTGGTTCTAATCAATGATGATCTGTATCTTTTGTTCCATTTTCTTCCATTAAAAAAAAAGTGAAGTTAGCCCCACCTTTGTAGACAAATTAGGCCCTGATTTATGTGTTTGAGGTGTCTTTTAACACCCCTTGAGCTTGGCAACAAACTTAATATATATTAGCCCTGCAGATATTTCTAAGCTTGAAATCGCCATATTTTTCATGTGAACAAGTAGGGGGAATGTGTCTGGTTTTAATCTAATTGCAGTTTTGCATCAAGCACACCTAACAAACCTCTCAGTTTTTAGTTTTGGGAAATGCGAACTGTGATTTTAATTTTCTTGCCAGCACTGTCTGGTGTTCTGCCATCTAAATGTTATCTGCGTGTAGGTTTTGGTTGGCAGTGTTTTATACAAAGAAAATTACTGCCATAGGAACCAAGTGCAAAAAAAATATATTAACAGATATCTCTGCCTTAACACGTTATTGCAATGTGTAAAATAAAGTTGTAGAATGATTTTTAGAAGAAAGAAAGATGTGTGAAACCCAAAGCAAATATGTTCCGGTGCTGCCTGCTGCAGTCAGTTAAACTGGAGTCCCCAGGCTCTTTTCTCTCTCTAAATCCCCTGGAATCACTGAGCATTCTTTTTTTTCGATGGGATCTTTGTTCCACACATCTTTTAGGTTTTGTAGCCTATCCTAACATAATTATACATTGTTTTTCTGGAACAGAAAAGAGGCTTTAATTTGTTTATTATGAATAAATCATAAAATATTTGAGAAAAAAAAAAACCCACATATATTTACTCCAAAAATAAGCAAGTCTGCTGATTAAAATTAAATCACATTAGTGCAACATATCCCCCGCCATCTCTAAGGGTGAGAACTGATCGATCAAACAAAGCTGATTGCTCAATTCTTTTTGCCACTCTGTGCAGAGAGCTGGTGACTGTCAGTCACCACTGTCTTCTCTGCCCCCCACCCCCGCCAGCAGTGGGCTGTGGGAGGGGGTGGGAGCGGCTGGCTCACTGAGGGGCTGAGCCAGGTGGAGGTCAAGGCTCCTGGGTGGATCCCGACAATATTGTTGCAAACTTTCTCCAGCCTGGACTGGCTCTGACGTCAGCCGACAGCGGGCTTCAACCCGCTGTCTGCTAAAAAAGGGTCACAGGAGTGCAGAACGAACTGCACTCCTGTGATCCACAGGAGAATATAGACAAATGAGCTTTGACTGTACTTCCCCCTTTAAACAGTGTGTGTTTAGGATCACTGATCGACTAAGTGAATAACAATGATTATCTTATTACAATGGCATCTGAGAGTCAGTGGAATGTATTAGGCAGCAAATAAACATGTCGTCCATGAAGCTGGTGTGTTGAAATCAGGAAAAAAACTGGGCATTGCAGTTTGTTGTGTATTGGGCTGCGTGATGGCAGACTGGTCAGGGTGCCCATGTTGACCACAGCTAAAAGCGCTTACAATGAGCATCAGAACTGGACCACAGAGCAATGGAAGAAGGTGGCCTGGTCTGATGAATTATGTTTTCTTTTAAATAGTGGAATGACTGGGTGCGTTTTGATTTGATTACCTCGGGAGGAGATGGCACCAGGATGCGAAATAGGAAGAAGGCAAGCTGTGAGGCAATGATGCTTTGGGCAGTGTTCGGTTGGGAAACCTTGGTCCTGCACTTCATGTGGATGTTAATTTGACACATACACACCACCTACTTAACCGCTTCAATACAGGGCATTTTCACCCCCTTCCTGCCCAGACCAATTTTTAGTTTTCAGCACTTCGCACTTTGAATGACAATTACACGGTCATGCGACGTGGCTCCCAAACAAAATTGGCATCCTTTTTGTCCCACAAATAGAGCTTTCGTTTGGTGGTATTTGATCACCTCTGCGGTTTTTATTTTTTGCACTATAAACAAAAGAAGAGCGACAACTTTGAAAAAAACACAATTTTTTACTTTTTGATTTAATAAATATCACAAATTTTTTCCTCAGTTTAGGCTGATATGTATTCTTCTACATATTTTTGTTAAAAAAATCACAATAAGCGTATATTGATTGGTTTGCGCAAAAGTTATAGTGTCTACAAAATAGGGGATAGTTTTATTGCATTTTTTATTTTTTTTTACTAGTAATGGCGGAGATTTGCGATTTTTTTTATTGTGACCGTGACATTGCGACGGACATATTGGACACTTTTGACACATTTTTGGGACCATTCACATTTATACAGCGATTAGTGCTATAAAACTGCACCGATTACTGTTTAAATGTGACTGGCGCTGAATGGGTTAAATATGTTCCCTAGGGAGTGATTCTAACTGTAGGGGGAGGGGACTCACAAGGGGAGAAGATCGATCTGTGTTCCTCTGTACTGGGAACACACATCGGTCTCCTCACCTCTGACAGGAAGTGGATCTGTGTGTTTACACACACAGATCCACGGTCCTGCCATGATCACGGGCAATCGCGGGTGCCCGGCGAACATCGCGGGCACGCGCACCGGGTCTCGGGCGCGCGCCCCCCTAGACGGCCGGGAAGCCCAGGACGTCATATAACGTCCACCCAGGATGGGAGATCCCATCTGTGGATGTCATTTGACTATGGGCGGGTAGGGAAGTGGTTAAACATTGATGTGGACCAATTACACCCCTTCGTAGAAATGGTAATCCCCGATGGCAGTGACCTCTTTCAGCAGGATAATGCATCCTGCCACACTGCCAAAATGCTTCAAGAATGGTTTAAGGAACACAACAATGAGTTTGAGGTGTTGACTTGGCCTTAAAATTCTCCAGATCTCAATCCGTCAAAGATCTGGCATTTTCTGTAAATATAAGTCTGATCCATAGAGGCCCCACCTCTCAATTTGCAGGACCTCCTACTGATAGCATGGTGCCAGATACCACAGTATACTTTCAGAGGTCTAGTGGTGTCGGTGTCCATGCCACAATGTGTCCAGACTGTTTTGGTGGCAAAAGGGGACCTTAGGAGGGTCATCCTAATGTTATGGCTGATCAGTTTGTATACACTGTATGTATGTGTGTGTATATGTATAACCCACACACACACCTTTTTAATCGTACAGTACAGGGCACTTGCAAAGCTTAAAAGGACATGCCACCTGATTGGTTTCCCTGTAACCCTACCCAGTTCTGAGTCCTCAGATTTTTTGCAAGTGTCCTAAGGTGATGAACCTCTTCTCCCTTATGAAGTGTGACAGCAGGAAGGTAAAGTCACCTGGTTGCATCCAGGGGGGTAGATATATTTCTCCCAGATTCAGGCTTTATGCCGACTTATACAACTAGGGAGGGAGTTGATGAAGCCCAGCTGAGGCTAGTGGGCTCATGGATGATTCATACCTCTAGGGAGAGGGCTGGGCGTCGTGCAGGCAGGGAGTTGATGAGACCAGCTGAAGCTTGTCAGCTCGTTTAAGGCCTCTATAAAAACTCCCAGCTTCATTAGGTGTTTGCTCATGCCTGGACCCAGACCTGTGTGGACTGTCTAGGGAGAGTGAACCCCTGTGCGGTGAGACAAAGCCTGTGTGGCTATTTGTTTGGACATTGATTAAACCAGGGACTTAGGGACTAGGACAGCACCAGGCTGATCCCAGTTGTTAGTTAGGAAACCTGCATGTTTAGTCAGAGGTCAAGCTGACCAGGATTTATTTTGTTTATGTTTCTTTTTGGCTTTGCTGTGTTTTTGTCACTGTACATAGAGAAATAAACCGCACCTTTTGATTTTGAAAACCACAACCTCCGTCTGCTGGCCCTGTTTTTGTGTGGGGAGCCCAACCAGGGGGTCACACACACCCGCTACCGAGTTAACCCCCTCACAGAAGAAATTGCCATTCCAAAACTGCTGAATCATTCGCTGAATTTGGTCCCTTTCCCGGTGTACAGGACTGAATTCCAGATGTACCCAGAGCTGGATTCACACAGCATAAATGACTTTATACCAAAACAAGCTTGCTTTGATGCGATAAACTGTATCCAGCTAAGTCTACCTTTGTAGGCCATAAGACTTTCATCAATACTTATGTCTCTGTCCGGCACATAGGTCTGCTGGAAATTCTTCAGAATAAGTTGATAAATATCCCAAATTTTTTTCATTTTTGGAGCTGGATGAGAACTCTCATCAAAGTCTTCATTATTTGCAAAATGCAAATGTTTCATTATGAGCGGAAATTTGTATTCCGACATAACGGTGCCAAAAAAAGGAGTGGCCAGCAATTTGTTGGTTGTCTAGTACCATTTCTGCAGGGGTTTCCCCACCACTCCCTGAAGTAGTATAAGGCCCAGAAACTTCCAGATGTCCTCTCTGGTTACCGGTTCCCATTTTCTGGTCCTTGAAAAGCGCTGATGGGTAGCAGCTTGTTGCTCCTGGTAGCGATTCGTCTCCAAAACAATTTTGGCAATAACTTCATCAGTCAAAAAGAGCTCAAGGGGTTATCGTTTTCAACATCCACTTTGATCCCAGGTGCTCCTGTAAACAGAAATCTTGGGGGGGCTACGTGCTCCGTACCGCAATCAATCGAGCACCAAGTCCGCACATCGCTGGGCACATTCGCAGGATCGTCGGTAAAAACGATTTCTGTGTCTGATGACGAACTTTCCCACGAGTTGCTGTCACTCAACTCCTCTGCAACCCATTCTGTGTAGCTGTCGCTGTTTTCCAGCAGGTCATATAGCGATTTTGAGTTGGAGGCACGCTTTTTTGATGCCATGATCGCTGTGCAGTTTACAGACACAAAGTACAGTAAAACTGCAGACAAAGGCACTGGAGAAAGCACTGGGGGGCAATCTAAGGTCAATTTATTTTATTTTCTATTGTAATCCAATAGGATTACATTGTATCAGTGTGTTTGTGGTTTTATACATTTGAATTTGCCGCAGGTTCCGCCCCCCCTGCGTCGCGACGCTCGCAGGGAATGGAATCCAGGGCACACAGTGCATCGGGCGGAAGATCCGGCCGCCGCACACTGCGGAAATACATTGTGGGATCCAGGGGACAAGATAAGTAACCTCTCCCAGGATCCAGCGATGCAACCCCGAGTGTGGCTCGGGGTTACCGATAATGGCACTAAAATCTCACCCCGAGCCACACTCGGGAATACCGCCAGGCTGGTTAACACCACTTTTTCCGTTCACTTGCTATGAGTGACTTCAATACAGGACGGTTACCACCAGGTTGCTGTGTATACCTTCTCAGACGCACCCATTTCTGCACCCTACTCGTGAGTACCCCACAGGAAATACCCATACCAGGTACAAGGGAACCGTGGTAAAATCTCAGTCAAACATTCGCTCTGCTGAAGACCTGCAAAACACTTAAAGTGCTCAGGCACAAGTGATGGCACTTTCCTTGCATCGGAGCAGGAATCTATTTTAATACCAGTTTATGCATCCGATTCTAGCTCTTATAGGTATGCAAAATGCAGCCAGGCTACCTGACAAACATTTTTGCCGCTATTTTACAATTCCATATTCAAAACACAAATTTAATACAGCCATCACTATGCAGTGCTCAAAAGCACCTGGCTCCGTTTCCACCACCACCATCTCTACCTAATGGGATCCTTATATGACTGCTCTAGCGATGGTAGACAATAGAGGGGAATGAAGAGGAAACGGAAGTGATGTTAGTGGAGGCTTCAGAATTGTTTGCACCCCCAGGCTCCTGTACTCTTTGTTCAATCCAGAAAATATATTCACCCCTCCGAGAATCATTGCCAAACTCCATCCGGTAAAAAAAAAAAAAAAGTGGTCTGTTCTTGTATTTCAGTAAAAACACATCTTACTGCGCCTATAGAAGATGCTCCTTCATCCAAAGATTTTGCTGACAAAAAGTCTGAGACTCTCTTAAAGGCTGTTGACTCTCACAAGCACAGTTCTGCAACCAGCTATCGCTGCAATTTCTACCCTGTATTCCAGAACAATACCTTGGATGAGCAATTGCCTTCTGCTAGAAGAAGTCATGACACCAAAAGCATCCCCTCTGTGAGACTGTCTGAAAGTCCTGGGCCTCATGGTGGCCTCCTTTTTGTAGGTGTTCTATTCACCCAGTTCCATTCAAGGCTTCTCCAACACAATATCTTCTTGGCATGGAACAAGCATGCTTCCTCTATCAACCTGCTTATGTTTCTAGGCATCCAAACAAGAAAAAAGATAAAAAAGAAAGTGCCTCTTAAGTGCAGAAACACCATGACTTTTATTGCCAAAGGATTTAAAAACACTTACTAGAGATCAGACATTAAAAGGATCATCATGTTATAAAAGAGTCCAGCGGTGATGGTAGTCCTGGGTATCCCAGCCGTCCAGCAGAGGGAGACCGTGGGAGATTTACACCTGCTCTTTTGGGGACACCTCCTCTGGTCAGATGGTGCTATCCAGAAGTGCCTTTCATTCTCTTATCCTGGTTCCTTTTTGAAGTAAGGAACTCGCTAGCTTGGGTTTCCAACCCAGGTTTGGCAATGAGGATGTTGTTTCTATAACACTAATGGAAGGTGATAACCACAGATGCCAGTCTCTTAGACTGGGGAAGAGTGTTCCAATCTGCTGCAGTTCAGGGAACATGGTTGCCAGAGGAAGCCAAGCTCACCATCAACATGTTGGAGCTCAGAGCAATCAAAAAGGCTCTACACCACTGGACCCCCCCCACTCATATCTTCATGTACACCCGGTCAGGGTTTTTCAACCAAGTTCCAACATCTAAGCTGCTCTCTAATATCTTGGTTCAATCTGATTATATTGAATGTAAAGTACAGAGGATAAGAATGAAGATTACAGATGACATAAGATCTCAAATGTACAGTGAGGCAAAAAGGTATTTGATCCCCTGCTGATTTTGTACGTTTGCCCACTGACAAAGAAATGATCAGTCTATAATATTAATGGTAGGTTTATTTTAACAGTGAGAGACAGAATAAAAAAACAAAATATCCAGAAAAACACATTTCAAAAAAGTTTATAAATTGATTTGCATTTTAATGAGTGAAATAAGTATTTGATCCCTTCGAAAAACATTACTTAGTACTTGGTGGCAAAACCCTTGTTGGCAAAAACAGAGGTCAGACGTTTCTTGTAGTTGGCCACGAGGTTTGCAAACCTCTCAGAAGGGATTGTGTCCCACTCCTCTTTGTAGATCCTCTCCAAGTCATTAAGGTTTAGAGGCTGACATTTGGTAACTCGAACCTTCAGCTCCCTCCTGTGAGAGTGAGAGCCCCTGGCTTAGTGAAAATATGTGTAAAATGGACACAGGACTCTCAAAGAAGCAATTTGAGAAGTTCCAGCAAAAGATTGGTGAGCAGAGAAAACTATGCTTTAAGTTTTCTCTGGATTTTGTAAGCCTGGATTGGGGCTGGAAACTTGAAGACTTCAAAGAGCATTGGGAGGGATGGAGTCTTCAGTCATGTGTCCGGGTTTTCCAGGAGCTCTGCAGGTTGTGTGTATCCAGGTGCACACACTCGTTATAAGGCAGAGCTGAAGATAGCTCAGTGTGTGTGGGAAAGGAGTCGGTGATACAGCAGTTGCTGGAGGGAAGTGTGCTACTGATAAAGAACTCAGGCAACATCCTTAAGACGGTTCTCCATGTGGGAGAGGTTCCATGTCAGTAGACTGAGAGAGTTGGGCCAGCTGAGAGAGTCGGGGAGACTATAGCTGAGACAACTGGAAGAGAGTCTTAGGGACCAGAGGGGACTGTAAGTCTTGGAGGAGTGTGGAAGCCTGGAGTGTCAGGAGAGCCCTCCCTAGAGGCCAGGAGTGGGCCTGTGCAGCAAGGAACTGAGCCCAAGGCTGAGTGAGCCTTAAGAGCCAGGTGGATTGGCATTTTCATTTGTTGTTATTTTTGGGAGAAGAACCCCTGTGTGGGAAACCAAATGCACGTATGAACTTTCCTTTTTGTTTCTTTCAATAAAAGTGGGCTACCATGCCCTTAAACCTTTGTTCCTGTTGGCTGTGAACTCACTTAAAACGCATCTATCATTGAGCTAGACATTCCCCAATGCTACACTCCACATATTTTCTATGGGATTAAGGTCTGGAGACTGGCTAGGCCTTCTTCTTGAACTACTCCTTTGTTGCCTTGGCCATGTGTTTGAGTCATTGTCATGCTGGAATTACCCATCCACGACCCATTTTGAGTGCCCTGGCTGAGGGAAAGAGGTTCTCACCAAGATTTGACGGTACATGGCCCAGTCCATCGTCCCTTTGATGCAGTGAAGTTGTCCTGTCCCCTTAGCAAAATACTCCCCCAAAGCATAATGTTTCCACCTCCATGTTTGACGGTGGGGATGGTGTTCTTGGGGTCATAGGCAGCATTTCTCCTCCAAACACAGCGAGTTGAGTTGATGCCAAAGAGCTCGATTTTGGTCTCATCTGACCACAACACTTTTACCCAGTTCTCCTCTGAATCATTCAGATATTTATTAGAAAACTTCAGACGGACCTGTACATGTGCTTTTCTTGTGCAGGGGGACTTTGCGGTCGCTGCAGGATTTCAGTCCTTCATGGCGTAGTGTGTTAGCAATTGTTTTCTTAGTGACTATAGTCCCAGCTGTCTTGAGACAATTGACAAGATTCTCCCATGTATAGTTTTGCGGCCCCCAGGTGGGTCTCAGGCTTGGTCCCCGCGGGTCTGGCGTCTCACTAATCTGCCAGCCTGCAGCTGATGTGCTCTGCTCGCTTTTCTTGGCACCACGACTGCCAGCTTTTCCAGGCAGTTTAATAAAATCCATTGCTAAATCCTCCTGCTGCTTAGGGCATACTGGAATCTGTAGTTTAGAAACTCAGTTCCTGTATTACATGGCTGCCATTTCGGTCTACAGTCCCCAGGATTTCAAGCACCCTGCATTGAAGTCTGCTAGACCAGTACAATACAGAAGAAATAAATGTAGAACAAAAGAAGAAATGACATTGTGGAATTAAGAAACCTTGTTTTGTCAGTGTAATGCAAAAATGGTCAATATACGAATACAACAGTGGTTCTAAAGTCAAAACATTTTCTACCTTAATGCATTCTATGCATAAAGGTAAAAAAATCATTCCACTACCTGTTCCAGACCCCCAACCCCCTCCCCCACTAAACACTTACCTGGCCCATCTCACTGCTCCAGTGCTGCTCTCTCAGAAACTGTTCTGTGCACTCATTGCAGGTAAGTATAACATCCATTTTATTTTAAAACAAATTCACATATAATATAATTTTTACTACCCAGTAAAGAAAATTATTTATCATTGGCCCTACTGAATTTATTTAAAACAATTCAAGAAATACATGGAATATTCTGAGTTGCATAGATTAATTTATGTTTAAAGTTAAAAACCCATTAAAGCAGTAGTAAAACCCAAAAGCAAACATTTATTATATCGCAGATTACCAATTCTTAGATGTAGTTGCTGCATTCGTTTTCTTTTTTAGGCAATTTGCACCGGGTGATCTGCCCATTAAAGTGATACTATAGGTTCTATTTTAAAAATAAATACCGTAAATAACAAACATATCATACTTACCTCCACTGTGCAGTTCGTTTTGCACATAGTGGCCCCGAACATCCTCTTCTGGGGTCCCACGGCGGCTCTCTCAGCTCCTCCCCACATCCGATAACACCCTCTGCAAAGCGCTCTCCCAAGGGGGTTATCTTGCGCCGCGCTCCCGTGTCCAGCATTCGGCGTCCGTACCTTAATGCATCCTATGCAAAGGTTTACAGCCCTGTTAAGTCTGTTCTTTTTCGAAATGTAGCAGTTACGTGGATGAGACAAACCATTAACCACTGACAGGAGTGCTTACAATGATCCGCTTTTTCTTATTTATGTAAAACCTTTATCCCAAAATAAAGAAATTGTTTGCTGTAACTGCTTATAATGTCTCAGCTGCAGTTCAGCTTCAGTTTGTTGGTGTATCTAAATCTGCTAGTCCATCTAACACTCCCCTTCCCCCAGACTGACAATGCTGCTGTCCAAAGGCGCCGCTGTGCTCCTTCATCCAGAGTGGAGGCACTCTATTACAGGAGGTGTGTTACTAGCCAGATCGCCAGGTGTAAACAAAGGAAAAAGGAAAAAAGAGCAAAAAAAATAGAATGCAGCCACCACATCGAATGATGGGTAAACTGCAATATATTACATTTTTGAGTTTAATACTGCTTTAATTATCTAGTTATGAAATATAATAAACAACTGGTTCTTGGATGATGCTGAATTTCTTGCATGTGAGAAATTTCTGAACATATGACAGCCCGATTTTTAGGATTTGTCCAAGGATTTTATTTATTTTTCTTCCTGTGATCCCTGTTGCATGGAATGTTTTAATGTTTTGCAAGGCTAACCTGCGTCATAGCAGATTAAAGATAATGAGTAAATTAAGATCTATATAAAATCTGTATATGGGGAAAAAAAGAAGGGACTACATTTAAATAGACTGATCTTATCCTGGCATGTACAATAGGCGATTATTTGGGCTTGATTATGTGTAGGTGGGTGTAATAAAATGCCATCCTGCTTTTTTCTGCTTGCGTGTTTTAATTATTGTCCGTTCATTTGCAGAACTGAGTAGGGCAGCTTATGCCAAAACAAGTGACATTACATCCCTCCGTGTACCGCTGCTGTGTGCAAGATTGGCATGACTAAGAAAATAGTTGGAAGTATAATGATTTGTATGTGGTCATTGCTGAACCAGTATGCGTGGGAATAATTTAGACAAATTGTGCTAGCTCTAAAAGGGTTTGCTATTTAGATAATTGAAACATTGACCATATTTTCCAAAAAGTCATTAGAGATGGTTATTTAAAAAGATATGCACACAACACAAGTATTCCTAACGTCTTTCACACTTGGGGCTGAAAGGATGTTCTTAGCCAAATTACTCAATACATATAAACTTTCAGTACAGTTTTAGCGTTGCAATATGCTCTGCTGCAAATGCTGGTAATCTTGGTTATGGATACAATAGAACCCAATGTATTTTAATATCTTTTTAGGACTTCAAAGACAAAATCGTAGTTAAAGAGTTAGGTTGAAAAAAGACACAGTCCATCTAGTTCAACCAATAAAAATAAATAAAAAAAAAAACATACAATCCATCCCATATACACAATCCTTCACCCACAGTTGATCCAGAGGAAGGCAAAAACCCCAGCAAAGCTGATCCAATGTGGTACAGCAGGGAAAAATATCTTCCTGATCCCCCGAGAGGCAATCAGATATTCTCTGGATCAACCTTGCCTATAAATGTCAGTACCCAGTTATATTATGTACATTTAGGAAAGAATCTATGCCTTTTTTTAAAGCAATCTACTGACCTGGCTCTGGAGGGAGTTTATTCTACATTTTCACAGCTCTTACTGTGAAGAAACCTTTCCGTATTTGGAGATGATTTTTTTTTTCTTTAGACGTAAAGTAATGTCCTCTGTGATGATCTTAAAGTGAATAATCACTCTACTTGACTACCCAACTCTGTCCCCCAACAGAGTCTTGGCTTTATTATTTCAGCAATCTGCTTCCTTCTGCCACCACATCCATATTGTAGAACATTTTTTTCTTTTAACATATTGTAGAAAAAATCCAACATCGAGAGTGAGACCATGAGACTTCTGATGACTATAATAGATAGGTGGAAGTGGAAATTCAAGTAGAGATTTCTACCAAAATTCTCAAAAGGCAATTAGACTTGTTAACTTTATGCAAAACTGATAAAAGTTTTGAGATAAATGAATCTTTAAAATTTTGACACTAGCATTTTTTTTTACATTTTACATAAAACTGTACAAGCTTTAAATGTTTTTTCAGGCAGATTTGACAAATGCTCAAAAAGCCATTATGTGCAAAGTTATTTTTTTAAAAGGATCACCATGAACAAATGTTTTTGTTTAGTATTTAATTCAGGCATGTAACCCTAATAATATTGTTAGTATTAATAGGACAGATGTTTGTAAAAAAAAAAGAAAATTTGTCTGTTTGACAATCAATATTAGTTCCAGGTATCGCGAACACACATTTTGATAACCTACAGCAGCCCTCAAAATTCCACTCGCCTGCTCGCATTTGGCGAGTGAAATTATGAGGAGTTCGAGTATGGACCAGACTGTGCTGCTGTGCTTTGCTGTACCGGGAATGTATTCAGTGCCCCCGCCCCCGCCGCGCACACACTCCCAGTGCGTCCAATTCCATAGGAATGCTACACCTCCCCCCTGCCACACATCCCCGCCTCCCCACGCAGGCTCACAGTGCGAGCTTTGCAAAACATTTACCAGCCTGGGACCGCCCCTCTCCACCTGCCATACATCTAAGGAGATGGGCAGTTCATGTCATTGCACAGGCTCGCAATGCAAATTTTGCTGCTTGGGACTGCCCCTCTCCACCTCCTTCCTGCCGTACATCTATAATTGGAGGCAAAGGTATTATAGATTGGGGGGAGGGGGGTTGAGGAGTTAGAGGCATAGGTGTGCTGGAGAGGGGAGGTTGGAAGACAAGGTGTGTTGGGGGGGGTAATTAAAATGCACAATTTGCTGGGTGGGCATTGTAGGCAGAGACATACTGGGAAGAAGAATTATAGGTAGAGGTGTGCTAGGGGGAGAAGGGATTGTAGACATAGGTGTGATAGTGAGGGGAGACATTGGAGGACTGGCGGAGGCGTTGGAGATAGAGGTGTATTGGGGGAGGTGTTGCAGTAGAGGTGTACTGGGGGAGCTCTTGGATGTAGAGGTGTACTGTAGGGAGCCGTTGGAGGTAGAGGTGTACTGCGGGAGGGGTTGGAGGTAGAGGTGTACTGCGGGAGGTGAAAGAAAAACAGAGAAATTCCTTGCTTAACTTACCGACCAGCAAGCTGAATAACCAAATTTTCCTGTCTACTGGTATGCGTTAAAAAATAGGATCTTTTAAAACGGCTTACCTATAAAATCCTTTTCTTGAGAGTACATCATGGGACACAGAGACTTAGATAATTACTTGGTGGGTTAGATAGTCACCATCAGGTGATTGGACACTGGCAACCTGTCGGGGCTGGGCTAATTGCCAGCTCCCATCTCTCCACAGTGATGCACCTGTTTATGATCCTGCTCGTCAGCTCTGCCTACTTAAAGCCTTTGCTCTCCGCCTGTGTTAACATCACAAGAGACTTTCTCCTGCATTCCTGTTGGAAGACCTGCTTGACTGACGTTCCCTCTGGCTACAGATCCTGCTTGCTGTACTACTACCTTTATTGCTGGCTCTTGGACATTGGCTTGGCCGACTACCCGATCCGGTTACTGAACTCTGGCTATGTTTTGACTACGCTTATTCTGTTTTCCTTTTATTTTTATTATTAAACAAGTATGATTTAACTGTACTTCTGTCTCGGTCTTATTCATGGTTTCTGGCAGTAGGCGAAGGCCATGAATTCAGAAGATGCAGCCAATCCACTTGTTGGTAATATTTTTTCCAGATTGGATGACCTGGATCACCGCATGGATCAGTTTGCCACGGTGATACAGACGCTCCTGAGTCGCACGACTCATCTAGAATCTTCCACTGTGGCCGCTCCGGTAGTCTCTGTGCAGGCACCCGCCTCAAGTATTACCTCTATAAGAGGTATGTCTGGTTCCAC
Organism: Rana muscosa; assembly: GCA_029206835.1. Taxonomy (NCBI): domain Eukaryota; kingdom Metazoa; phylum Chordata; class Amphibia; order Anura; family Ranidae; genus Rana; species Rana muscosa. The sequence continues at coordinate 154,747,425 of CM055128.1, forward strand.
TCCGCTTCCCCAGCAATTTGGGGGCGATACAGTTCAGTGCAGAGGGTTTCTCAACCAGGTTGAGATATACTTTGAGATGCTGTCCCAGGCGTTTCCCACAGACAGAAGTGGGTTTCGTGATATCTTTGCTTTCTGACAGAGCCTTGGCCTGGGCAAACCCTCTATGGGAGACGCAAAAACCTGTGGTCCTGAGTTACTCAGAATTTGTGGCTTCCTTCAAAAGGGTATTTGACATTCCCGCACGCTCCGCTTCTGCTGCCAAGTGCCTCATGTCCATCAAACAGAGTACGAGAACGGTTGCCGATTTACGCCATTGAATTCCGTACTCTGGCAGCAGAGGTTGCTTGGAACAATGAGGCCCTCGTGGCTGCTTTTTCTCATGGTCTCTCAGATAACATCAAGGATGAGATAGCAGCCTAAGATATACCCACTGAGCTGGAGAAGTTGATCACCTTTGCCATCCTCATTGACTCCAGACTCAGAGAGATTCTCTCTTAAGGAGCACTTGCGGAAGCCTTCTGTACAGTTGTCTCCAAGCTTTGCAGTCCCACCCTTGCCTCCCTCACCTCCCATGCCTCCTGGTACCGAGTCGGTCTGTGAAGATGAACCCATGCACTTGGGCTTCACGCATCTCTCTGCAGATGAGAGAGCCCTTAGGAGGAGGGAGAGATTGTGCCTTTATTGTGGCCAGGCCGGTCACTTTTTGAAGTCTTGTCCTACCCGTCCAGGGAACGTCTGAACCATTAGGTCCTGTCACGGACAGACCTTAGGTGGCATTGTTTCGTCTCCAGTTGCCCAGAAGGATAAGCCCCTGGTTTCGGTTACCCTGTCTTGGGCTGAGTCGTCCATCGAGATACAGGCTGTAATCGACTCCGGGGCTGCAGGCCTGTTCATTGATGCTGCCTTTGTATCAAAGCACTCGATTCTGCTGCAGCTGCGTGACACTCCACTTGCCATTGAGGCTCTTGACCGGAGACCTCTACAGCCTGCCCATGTGACTCATGAGACTGTTCCGTTGTCCATGGCCGTAGGGGCTCTTCATAATGAGATAATCCAATTCCAAGTTATTTCCTCACCTAAGTTTCCGCTGGCACAACCCCTCTTTTGATTGGCTCCATGCTGAGGTTCTGTCCTGGTCACCACAATGCAGTAAGAGATGCTTTCAAAAGGTAGCCAAGGTCCTGTGCACCTCTTCACTTTTCTCCCTGCCGGAGGAGTATTGCGGTTTTAGTGATGTCTTTGATAAGGGTCAAGCCGGTACTTTGCCTCCACACCAGTCGTATGATTGCACAATTGACCTTCAACCTGGTGCCATACCCCCTCATGGCCAGATTTACCCTTTGTCGGTCTTGGAGGATAAGGCCATGGAAGACTATGTTGAAGACGCACTCTCTCGAGGTTTCATCCCCAAATCCTCGTCTCCTGCTGGTGCTGGTTTCTTTTTCGTGAAGAAGAGTGGTGAACTGAGACCTTGCATTGATTATAGGGGTCTCAATCGTCTCACCATTTAAGAATGCCTATCTGATTCCGTTGATTACGGAGTTATTTGACCGCCTCAAGGGAGCAATGGTTTTCACGAAGCTTGATATGAGAGGGGCATACAATCTCCTGAGGATTAAGGAGGGCGACGAGTGGAAAACTGGCTTTAATACCAGAACTGGTCATATGAGTATATCGTAATGCCTTTTAGCCTCTGTTACGCTCCGTCAGTTTTCCAAGAGTTTATTAACGATGTCCTCCGAGAGTTGTAGTTATGTGTGGTGGTCTATCTCGATGATATCCTCATATTTTCCAAGTCCCTGGAGAGCCACCACACAGATGTCTGTCGAGTGCTACAAAAACTAAGAGAGAACAATCTCTATTGTAAACTGGAGAAATGTGAATTCCATCGGGAACAGGTCAAATTCCTGGGTTATGTAATTTCCAAGGCTGTTTTTTTGATGGACCCAGAGAAACTTTCTGCTGTCCTACAGTAGCCTTGACCTGTGGGTTTACGTCCTCTGCAGCGTTTTCTTGGCTTTGCCAACTATTATCGGAAGTTTATTCGTAACTTCTCGTCTCTGGTCAAGCCCCTGACTGATATGACCAGAAAGGACGGTAACCCACAGAGTTGGTCTACAGAGTCCATTAAGGCTTTTGAGAGTCTTAAGACTACCTTTTGTTTCTGCTCCTGTGTTGGCACATCCTGATCCTACTTTGCTTTTTATCCTTGAAGTTGATGCTTCTGAGACTGGAGTTGACGCCCTTCTGTCTCAACGTCCTAGCTCTGACAGCGCTATGCATCCGTGTGGCTACTTTTCCAAGAAATTGTCACCTGCGGAGTGCAATTACGAGATTGGTGACAGAGAGCTGTTGACGATCGTTTTAGCCCTGAAAGAATGGAGACATCTCGAAGGTACCACTGTGCCGGTTCTCATTCTTACTGACCATAAAAATCTCATATTCTTGTCTGGGGTTAAGCGCCTCTCTCCCAGAAGGGTACGATTCTTGTCGAGTTTCAAATACATTGTCTCATTCTTACCCGGTACTAAGAATGCAAGGGCTGACGCCTTGTCACGACAATTTTCCTCCACTTCCAAGATGGAGTTGGTTTCCGGTTCCTGCGATTCCTCCTGAACGTATTCTGGCTACGGTCTGCACCAGTCTCACTTCTCCTTTGGGATACAAAATTCTTGCTGCTCGGGTCGATGCCCCTCCTGAGAAACCTTGTGACTGCTGCTTTGTTTCCGAGAATCTCCATACTGCCGTGCTCCAGACTTACCATTTTCCCAAGGCTGCTGGCCACCCTGGGGAGAATCAACTCTTTTGGGCCATTTCCCAACAATTCTGGTGGCCTAGTCTACGTGCTGATGTAATCGCCTTCGTAGCTGCCTGTTCCGTGTGTGCTCAGACTAAGACTCCACGACACCTTCCAGTGGGCCTCCTACAACCCATACTTAATGGAGAGAGGCCCTGGACCCACCTGTCTATGGATTTCATTGTGGAGTTACCCAACTCCCAGGGAAACAGTTATCCTTATGGTGGTAGACCGGTTCTCGAAAATGTCTCACTGTATTCCACTTAAGAAGTTGCCTACGTCTAAGGAACTGGCTTCCATTTTTGCTCGGGAGATCTTTCACTTACATGGCCTACCCAAGGTCATTGTCTAAGACAGAGGAAGTCGGTTTGTTTCCCGATTCCTTTTGTGCACAGTTGGTATTTCAGCTTGCTTTCGCCTCTGCGTATCACCCGCAGTCTAATGGGGCCGCAGTACGAGCCAATCAGTCCTTAGAGCAATTCCTGCGTTACTATTTCTGACCATCACAACAACTGGTCAGACCTCTTACCATGGGCGGAGTTTGCTCACAATAGCGCTCTGAATTCTGCTTCCCGTTTGTCTCCGTTTATGTCGAAATATGGTTTCCAACCTTCCATGTTGCCTGACTCGTTTGTTCCTCAGAGTATTTCTGCATTAGAGGAACATCTCCGTGGTCTTCGTTCCACTTGGATACAAGTCCAGGAGGCTTTGCGACAGGCTAACGAGAGGTGCAGACTCAATGTTGACCGCAGACGCCTGCCTGCGCCTTTCTACCAGGTTGGGGACAGGGTCTGGCTGTCATCTCGCAACCTCCGACTTTGTGTTCGTTTTCTGAAGTTCGCACATCGGTTTATTGGGCCTTTCCATATCCTTCGCAGGATAAACCCAGTGGCTTACACGTTGGACCTTCCTTCCAGTATGCGTATCTCTAATGTGTTTCATGTCTCCTTATTGAAACCTTTGGTCTGTAACCGTTTTAACACCACCGTGCCACGTCCTCTCCCTATACAGGTTGAGAACCATGAGAAGTATGAAGTACAGTCCATTGTTGACTCCTGTAGGTTCCGTGGGCGCATACAGTACCTGGTGCATTGGAAGGGGTGCGGTCCGGAGGAGCGCTCTTGGGTCTCATCTTTGGATGTACATGCCCCTGTCCTCCTCCATGATTTCCATAGACGTTTGCCCCTCAAGCCTGGTGGTCCTCCGAGGGAGGAGGCGAGGCTGTATATGACAGCGAGCGCAGGGAAAACACAACAATTGAAATGAAAGCTGTTACAGCGATGTTCCTCAGCACTCTGATGATTTGGCCGGCAATCCTCTTCCTCTCCTCTCTCTTCACTTGCACAGGTAGGCTGCATTGGTGGGCACAAGTAGGCTGCATTGGTGGGCACAGGCAGGCTGCATTGGTGGGCACAGGCAGGCTGCATAGATGGACACGGGTGAAGCAGCATTGATGGACACGGGTGAAGCAGCATTGATGGACACGGGTGAAGCAGCATTGATGGACACCGGCAGGCTGCATTGTTGGGCACAGGTGAGGTTGCACTGGTGGGCACGGATAAAGTTGTTAATATTTATTTTTATGACTTGATTCTGCATAAAACGTAATTTCATGAGATCATTTCTGAGGGCGTGATTAGTGGGTTGGGTGGGGCAACTGGTGGCGAGTAACCCTTGAGGCCTGGCTAGTAGCTCAGGACTTAAAATTTTGAGCCCTGACCTACAGTATAATAGGATTTTTATAACAGCTTACCTGTAAAATCCTTTTCTTGGAGTACATCACGGGACACAGAGCGACATAGTCATTACTAATGGGTTATATAGATACCGTCAGGTGCTGGCACTGGCAACTTCCAAACCGGAAGTACCCTCCCCTATATAAGCCCCTCCCATCCGGGAGCACCTCAGTTTTGTAGCAAAGCAATAAGTGTCCCCAAAGAGGGGCGGGAGCTCTGTGTCCCGTGATGTACTCCAAGAAAAGGATTTTACAGGTAAGCTGTTATAAAAATCCTATTTTCTTTCTCGTACATCACGGGACACAGAGCGACATAGTCATTACTAATGGGATGTCCTAAAGCAATGCCCAATGAGGGGGGGGATACACCATATATAAGCTGAGCGCTATCAGACATGAGGATCTTTTGCGGCCTGCAACACACTGCGCCCAAAGGCGACATCCTCCTGACTTCTAACGTCCACCTGGTAGAACCTAGTAAACGTGTGTACTGAAGACCATGTTGTGGCCTTACAGATTTGAGCCAGGGAGGCCTGGTGATGCACTGCCCATGAAGTTCCAACTGCTCTCGTGGAGTGCGCTCTAACTTTGAACGGAGGCGGTCTCCTTCTCAAGCCATAGGCTTGTATTATGACCTGTCGAATCCACTTGGCTAAAGTAGATTTTGACGCTGCCTGACCCTTTCTGGGGCCTTCCGGCAGAATAAACAAAGTATCCGTTCTGCGAATCTGAGCAGTGGCCTTTAGATAAGCTTTAACTGCTCTTACTACATCCAAAGAATGCAATAACTTTTCCTCTACCGAAGTAGGTTTGGGGAAAAAAGAAGGAAGAACCACATCTTGGTTCAAATGAAACCTCGATACCACCCTAGGAAGAAAGGCTGGATGAGGACGTAACACTACTCTATCCTTATGGATAACCAGATATGGCTCCTTACAGGACATAGCTGCTAATTCCGACACTCTTTTAGCCGAACAAATGGCTACTAGAAAAATCTATTTCCTGGTGAGAAGCACCAAAGAAATATGCTGTAATGGTTCAAATGGTTGTTTCTGTAGAACCGACAGAACCAAGTTTAGATCCCATGGACATATGGGAATATTAACCGGAGGACTAATACGCATCACTCCTTGTATAAAGGCTTTGACTAGTGAATGCGAAGCCAAGGGCCTTTGAAAAAATATTGACAAGGCCGAAATCTGACCCTTGATAGTACTCAAGGCAAGCTTCCTATCTACAGCCCATTGTAGGAAGTCCAGAATCCTACCTATTACGTACTTATGTGGATGCCATTTCCTGGCCTCACACCACGCGATGTACGCCTTCCAGATTCTATATTAGATCTGCCTGGATACCGGCTTCCTGGCATTGATCATGGTAGATACCACAGGATTAGAGAGCCCTCTCTTTTTTAGAATGTGGGCTTCCATAGCCAGGCCGTCAAACCTAGGGCTGGTAAGGAAGGGTGGTATATCGGTCCTTGCGAAAGCAGGTCCGGACGACGTGGGAGAGTCCAAGGACTCCCCACTGAAATTTTACAATCTCCGCGTACCACGCTCTTCGGGGCCACGCTGGAGCCACCGGAATCACTGGTTTCTTTTCTAACCTGATTCTGCGGAGTAATCGAGGTAACCATTGTGGCGGTGTGAATGCATATATCAGCTTGAACTGATCCCAAGGGAACACTAGGGCATCCGAGCCGCAAGCTAGGGGATCCCTTGTCCGAGAGACAAACCTGTCCCCCTTTGCGTTGAATCTGGATGCTAGAAGATCTACATCCGATGTTCCCCACCGCTGACATATTGTCCAGAAAACCTCGGGGTGAAGGGACCCTTCCTCTGGGCCTAATTGCTGGCGACTTAGAAAGTCCGCCTTCCAATTCTCCACTCCTGGAATGAATACCGCAGATATGGCTGGGACATATTTTTCTGCCCATTTCAGGATGTAATTTACTTCCCTCTGGGCTGCACGACTCCTGGTGCCCCCCTGATGATTGATATATGCCACTGCTGTGGCATTGTCTGATTGAATTCTGACAGGGGACCCTTGGAGTTCGGATGTCCATGCTACTAGGGCATACCGGGCTGCTCGTATCTCTAAGAGATTGATGGGCAGGGCCTTTTCTGCATCCGACCATCTGCCCTGGAGAGACTATTGCTCCAGTACTGCTCCCCAGCCTATAAGGCTGGCATCTGTAGTGACCACCTTCCAAGAAATCAGACTGAAGGATTTCCCTTTTTCCAGATTCTTGGGAACCAACCACTAACGGAGGTTCTTGCGAACGGAAGGGGACAAGGACATTGTAAGTCTAGGGCCTGAACTTTTTTGTTCCAGGCTGACAGTATGGCCCCCTGCAAATTCCTTGAATGGAATTGACCATGGGGTACTGCTTCGAATGATGCCACCATTTTTCCCAGCAGCCTTATGCACAGGCGTATGGACGGCTGTCTTTTTTGTACCCACTAAGTGGATCAAATCTTTCAAAGACAACACCTTTCCTCGAGGCAAGAATATTTTTCTCTGGCCTGAATCCAACCTTAGCCCCAAGTATTCCAGACTTTTGACTGGTTTTTAGGGCTGACTTTTCTCGGTTGATAATCCAACCGTGAGATTCCAGATACTTGATTGTCTTGTGAACGACCACGTCTAGTTTTTTCACTGAGTGGTCTATCAGCAACAAGTCATCTAGATATGCCATTATCATTACACCTTGTGTTCTTAGATTGGCCAATAAAGGGCCAGAATTTTTGTAAACACTCGTGGTGCTGTGGCCAAACCGAAGGGTAAGGCTCTGAACTGAAAATGGCGCCCTTCTACTGCAAAGCGTAGAAACTTTTGGTAGACTGGAAAGATGGGAATGTGCAGATAAGCATCTTTGATGTCGATCGCGGCTAACCAATCCTCCCCTTGTAGGGCAGTGGCCACCGATCGGATCGACTTCATCGGAAAGTCCTGATATACAGGAATTTGTATAGCCCTTTTAGAATTAATATGGGCCTCCCGTCCGCGTTTGCTTCGGGACTGTAAAGAGGTTTGAGTAAAACCCGAACCCTCATTCTTCCAGGGGAACCTCCATAATTACTCCTTGGAGCAATAGTTGTTCTAGTGCCAACAGGAGGGACTCTCTCTTCCGGGGATCCCTTGGCACGTTTGACCTCAAAAATGGGAAGGAGGAGAGTCTCTTAACTCCAATCTGTATCCCCAACATACTGCGGAGAGCACCTATCTGTCTTGATCGCGTCCCGCCAGGTCTCTTGTGAACAACTGGAGTCCTCCCCCCACCCGACTGAGTGGGGGCAACCCTTCAATGAATTTAACTTTGGGGGAGGTTTTGTACCTCCCCTGACCCAGGGTTTCTCATTACCCTGCTATTGTCCCTGTTTTTTACCCCCGGGAATTGACCGAGGAGGCCGTCGGAACTGTTACACAGCCGATGCCCCAGGGACTGGAGAAGCAGGCCTCTTAAAGAGGGACCTCTAACTCTGTTTTTAACCGGCAAGAGCGTATTTTTACCGCTGGAAATTTTCTGGATATATTTGTCCAGGTTTTCCCTGAATAAGCGTTCACCATGAAATGGGACGCTAACCATCCATTCCTTACAGGGAGCTTCAGCAGACCAGTTTTTGAGCCATAGAAGCCTACGCATATGTAAGACAGCGTAAGGCGGGAGGCCTGATGGACTGAATCCTTTATGGCGTCAACCGCAAAGCCTAAGGCTCTAGGTAGATCAGCTAGGGCAAGGCCTGCTGATCTGTCAAGTCCCTCAAGACCTGTTTTAACTGATCCTTCACTGCTTAGCAGACCCCAATAGCTGCTACTGCTGGTTGTGTCACCAAGCTTGCTGTAGAAAGAAGCAGACTTTCATAAGGACTCCAATCTTTTATCTATTGGGTTTTTGAACATTTGGACATTATCCACTGGACATGTCAGTGATTTATACATACAAGAGATGGCTGCGTCCACTGTAGGGACCTTCCATTTTTTTTTTTGATGAACTTATCCTCCATGGGATAGACCACCGGAAATCTCTTGGGGGAATAATATTTTCTCAGGACGTTCCCAATCCTGGTAAATAAGCCCTTTCCGTAAAAGGGTGAAGTGGAAAAAGAACAGACAGTCTTGGGGCTTCTAGCGACCCCAACGAGGATACAGAAGTGGTTGATGGTTCCGCAAGGTGCATTTTTAATGCCGATCGGACCATGTTAGTCAGAGACTGAACCCATAATCTCTCAGCTTGAGCTGCTGAGAAAGGTTCCTCCACTGTTGATTCCTCTATAACAGAATCAACCTCATCCTGATCCCCTTCAGGCAGGTCGATCCCTGTATGGGACTGTTGCTCTGCTAACAGGCACTCTGAAGGAGGAGACGGAGATCGGCGTGCTTTCCCTGACAGGGAGGCAGCGATCAATGTTGATAATCTCTCTCTAATCCTCCCAGAGCTGAGGAAAAAACCTCCTCTGTTACATACACAGGAGCAGGTGACTGAGGACAGCCACAGTACCAAGTACCCCTGCGGGGTCTCTATGGTCACTTACCTCTGAACTTCAGGGGAGACTGGTGCAGCAGAAGCATGCCCACCTCAGAGCCCGATGAGACCCCCTTCGCTTCCTGGAAGATTCAGTTCCGGAGCTTCTGGACGGCATATTCTTAAGCCTAAAGCTGAGGTATTCCAGCCGTAATACACCACTTTTACTGAGAATAGTCTAGCACAATTGCTGCTATATCACAGTTGGTGTCTACTAAAGTGCCTTTCTAGGGGATGCCTGCATCAACCGCCTCTGTGTGCCTTTATCTGTTGCTAGCTCTGTCTGTGCATTCAATAGCCAGCTATAATGTGCTTTAAAACACGCTGGACGCCCGCACATGCGCAGTAGCGGCGCACACCTGAGCGTCATCCACCCGCTCCGCCCCTTTTTTCAGATCGCCTCTATGAATAGAGGCGCGTGCACGCGCATGCGCACGGGCACGTGCGCCTTCGGCGCCCTTTTTTAAAAACAATAAGGAGCTAGATGGGAGCCAGGGCCCCCTTTGCCGCAGGGCCCGGGGATGGATGAGCGCAGCAACAGGGCAGAGGAAACAGCTTCCCAGCAGAGAACATACCAACTGCCTGGATTTGATTCTGGAAGAAAAAAATCCACATTACAAGAAAAAGAACCATAGCGGCCTCTAGTGTCTAACACAGGTACCGCGGTCTTACATTTTTTTTTTTTTTTTCTTGCCTACTATTAAAATTTTTACATTTTCTCAGCAGTAACAGGCATACACAGAATATTAGCGGGAATACCTTAGGTAACAGGCAGAAAGACAAAATAGGCTTGGGGGTCCCTCAATAGAACCAAGTTCCTGAGGGCCCCCACTTACCTTTTCCTCGCCGCAGGACTTTGTTTGGTCCACAGAAGCCCAAACTTCACCTATCACGGCAGGCATTGTAATCAAACCTTCAGGGACCGGGTTCCCAAGGATTCCACTCCCCTGGACCTGTATAGCACCCTGCACAGAAAACATCTTGGTCGTGGGTATGACCAGAGCTCTGGATCCCAGGGTCCAGCTCTCCTAAGAGAAGCATTACAGGCAAAACCTTGCTCTTCTCTTGCAAGGCCCGGGTACCGACCGTTTAGCTATGAAGCTTTTTTGGTCGGATCCGGAATAGCTTACTGAGGCCCAAAAGAACCTGTACGCAAGCTCAGTGAAAAACACATGTTTCTTCTTGGCCAACACCTTAGACACTGGCAAAAAACTGAGGTGCTCCCGGATGGGAGGGGCTTATATAGGGGAGGGTACTTCCGGTTTTGGAAGTTGCCAGTGCCAGCACCTGACGGTATCTATATAACCCATTAGTAATGACTATGTCGCTCTGTGTCCCGTGATGTACGAGAAAGAAAAATTAATATGCTCAAATTTGTTCCCCTAGTATTTTGATTCCTTTGTATTTGTCCCCCTTGTCTGTGTTTTGGTAATAACACTGAAATTGTCTTGTATAGAAGAAGTACCTCTCTGGTTAGGATTTGGTTACCATTTCTTGTTCTTTCTTGCAGATGAATATCTGGTGTGTGAAAGAACATTGAAGTATTTCCTGGGAATAGCTGCCAGAAAATGGGTGGTAAGCTATGACTGTAAGTAGGATTCATGTATTACTAAAAAGTAATTTTGAGAAACATTTAATATGTATAGAAAATCAAGAAAAGCGTTATGCACTGGCACTGTTCAGACACCTAGGGTACAGACACTCAAAAACAGCAGAAACCTGGAACAATAAATCAGTATGAAATTGTCACAAAACTAGAGAGGAGACAAACGTCACACAGTTGGAGAGGAGTTGAGGAAAGCTGAGTCTGGAGGCTTCATGCACCTATCAAGATGCAATTACCAGGTTGGCAACTACATGCTTCACCTGGAAAGGATTTCCTCCTGCGCTCAAGAACAGCATGGATGCTGTGAACATCTGCTGCCATTCTTTCTATGGCTTTTACATTCTTCCCAGCCAAATTTTGAATGGTGATTCTTCGACCACAAAGAGCTGTGGGTTGGGGCACAGAGCCTCTGGACTGAACTTTCCTTTATTCCCCTCCAATTTTAATTGTGATGCATGACTGCTCCTCTACCGTTTTTTATAAAGACAAGCCACACATTTATTGCGCTGGATTTCTGCTGTTTTTGAATTTATTATGTATAGTGTTGCAAAATAAACTAGTTGTATTTGTCACAACCATTTCTGGAAAGTCCTTTTTTTTTGTTATGTAGAATGCAACAGGAGGTGCTGGGAAAAGAGTTAAGAATAATGGCAGGAAGATATCACTCTTTAATTATCCAAGACAATTAAGCAGCCACAGGCTTCACACCTCATCGATACTTTATTATATTTTACCAATGTAAAAGGGGTTGTAAAGTCTTATGGTTTTTACCTTAATGCATTCTATGCATTAAGGTAAAAAAACCTTCTTTGCTACAGCTGCCCCCAGAGCCCCCCCCCCCCACCTTTTTCTTACCTGAACCCATACGTTCCAGCGACGTGCACAAGCTCTGCAGCTCCAGCCGCTGTCTCTGTCCTCATTGGATAGATTGATAGCAGCAGGAGCCATTGGCTTCCATAGCTGTCATTTAAATCCAGGGAAACGAGAGCAGGGGGGCGGGGCCCAGTTCTGCTGTCGGTGTCAATGGACACAGCAGCAGGACTTGGGAGCACGCCCACACAGTTGCCCCCATGGAAAGCGGCTCTCCATGGGGGCACCTGATGAAGAGGAAGAGCGCCATCAGGGCACGCCAGAAGAGGAGAATCGGGGCCGCTCTGTGCAAAACCCTTGCATACAGAACAGATGAGTATAACATGTTTGTTTGTTTTTTTTTTTTGTTTTTTTTTAAATGCGAACCTTTACAACCACTTTAAGAAAAAAGACTATATATTTTTGCCAATCGATATTTTTTGGGGAAAATGTGCCTGCAATAATATTTTTGTGCATACAGAGTAAAAAGAATAATTAGTAAAACCTTTTTTTGCTCTAATTCAGCCCTTAAATGACTTGTCTGCATTGAATTAAATTATCTGTTTATTTGTTACTCCAGGCATTTCTGTTCCTTTCCCAAAAAACTCCCAGTTGTCTGGTTAATTTCCACCTACTCGTTTTGTTTTAAACAAACTATTTGTGTTGAAGCAACCTTTGTGAGAGGCAGGTTTTATTTCTTTGTTTTTCCATTTTTTTCCTTTTCAGCTTTTCTACTTATTAATATTACAGTCCTGAGATATCGCTGTGTATTCCTTAGGCCTTTTGTCAATATAGAAGCGGCTGTCATTTCTTATTGTACACGTTGTGAATTTGCAGCTTGTGTGATTAGATGCGTTTTATACCATTTCAAAGTTAGAACCAAAGGAATATATTTAAGTCTGCATTAGATTTTCATTGTGTTCTTCACAGAATCTTATTATAGGGATTATCCACAGATTTTTTTTTTGCTTTATTGTGCTTGTACATGCCAGCAATAATTTAACCCTGTCTCTTTTGCAGGAATTTTTTTAAAATAAAATGTTAATTTTATACACAGAGTTTTACACCTTTTAAAATGTCCATTACTTTTATGTACTTCGTTTCTATGCTCTGATAAACCTCAAAGTTGAAGTTTACAGTTGAATAGCCAATATGAAATAAATAACTTTCCCTTCACATTAGAGATTAGAGTCCTTTTTCTACTTATTAAAACACACCTGTAAAAATAAATTGAAAGTCAAATCCATCTGCCTCTGCACCAGTCTTTTTTTACCACTTATGGTAAGTTAATTTACCTCTAGTTCATTTACCATGTTGCCATACAGTCTGGGGCAGTTGTTCATTTTCTTGTTTTAGTTGCAAGAAAAAATTGCAAACAACTAACTAAAATGCCTTGCAATGTAGTTCTTATGTTATCATTGTAAATAATAACAGTGAAGGATATGTAGAGGAGATAATGAGTTTTGGTAACTGTCAAGAAACCACACACAGAATATATACAGTATGATATTAAAAGTGTAATTGCCCTGACTAGAACCCAACCATTATGTAACAGGTCACATAAGAGTGCCAGGCGAGTGGTAGGGAACACCAAAATAAGTAGATGCAGCTCCTCTCAGATTAGGTCTTGAGAACCTAACGCACCTATAATCCCCTGTTCCCACCGGTGCGACTTGTCATGTGATTTGGCAGTTTAAAATCGCATGACAAGTCCCACCCTATTTGTGCCTATGGAACCATTCTAATCGGTGCAAACATCTTGCACCAACTTGAAAAAGTTTCCAGCAATATTTTTGGCGATTTCATGTGCGACTTGCAGAGACATCTGTGCATGAAGTCACACAGATGTCGGCAAGCCGCACGTGAAATCACACTGAACGGCAGCTTTGAAATTGAGCTGAAGTAGTGCAATTTTAAAGCTGCATTCAGTGTGACTGGGGACTTATAAACAAACACAAGGGGGCGCCTCCATCTAGGTGTAGCAATTTATTCAAAGGAATAAGAGACAATAGAAATGCACTAACTAGTTAAAAGTAAACAAAGGCTTGTCATAAACCCATATAGACCTCCAAAAGGATCACCGTGAGGCTGCAGAGCTTTGCAGGCAGGTGACTGGCTGAAACTGAGTTCTTGATGGAAGCTGTGAAGCTTTAGGCTGGAACATAAGCAGCAGCAGCTTCCAGAAGTAGCAAGATGGTGGTGGCTCTAAACAGCACCTCTCTCGGCTGGATTATAGTGACAGGAAGTGGAGGGGGTGTGACTACATGTTTCAGGGCAGAGAGGAGCACCCTTTTATCAAACCATAGGAACCCAGCCGAGAGAGATGCTGTTTGGAGCTGCAGCCATCTTGCTACTTCTGGAAGCTGCTGTTGCTTATATCCCAGCCTGAAGCTTAACAGCTGTACTTCCACCAATAATAAATTGCCACACCTAGATGGGAGGCACCCTCTTGTGTTTGTTATATTTAAAGTGATTTTAACAACTCTGTTAAAAAAATAAAGTGATTGTAAACCCTTTTTTTTTTTTTTGTTTAGAAATAACAAACATGTTATACTTATCTGCTCTGTGCAATGGTTTTGCACAGAGCAGCCCCAATCCTCCTCTTCTCAGGTTCCATACTGGCGCTCCTGAATCAGAACTATACTAGTGTCCCCAAAAATGCAGTATTAGCAGAATCAGCCCCCAATCACTGCCAGCATTTGCGACATGTAGCAGAAAACATTTTGACCTAAATTCTTGAAGAAATTTGATTTTATTGGATATATTTTATACTAAGTAGAAAATATCCTATATCGTATATTTTTTTTTAAATATTAGTTTGTTTTGTTTATATAATAATAATAAAATAAAATAAAAAGCGTTTGCAGTTTGCGAAAAACCATGTGGGGGACATAGCAAACATGTAGAAGAAGGTGCTCTGCTCAGATGAGACCAAAATTTAACTTTTTGGCCTAAAAGCAAAATACTATGTGTGGCAGAAAACAAACACTGCACATCACCCTGAACACACCATCCCCACTGTGAAACATGGTGATGGCAGCATCATGTTGTGGGGATGCTTTTCTTCAGCAGGGACAAGGGAGGCTGGTCAGAGTTAATGGGAAGATGAATGGAGCTAAACACAGGGAAATCTTGGAAGAAAACCTGTTAGAGTCTGCAAAAGACTTGAAACTGGGGTGGAGGTTCGCCTTCTAGCAGGACAACAACCCTAAACATACAACCAGAGCTACAACCAGATCTACAATGGAATTGTTTTGATCAAAGCATATTCATGTGTTAGAATGGCCCAAAGTCCAGACCTAAATCCAAATGAGAATCTGTGGCAAGACTTTACTGTTCACAGACACTCTCCATCCAATCTGACAGAGCTTGAGCTAATTTTCAAAGAAGAATGGGCAAAAATGTCGCTCTCTAGATGTGCAAAGCTAGTGGAGACATCCCCAAAAAGACTTGCAGCTGTAATTGCAGTGAAAGGTGGTTCTACAAAGCATTGACTCAGGGGGGCTGAAAACAAATGTACGACACACGTTTTACATATTTATTTGTAAAAGAATTTGAAAACCATTTATCATTTTCCTTCACTTCACAATTATGTGCCACTTTGTGTTGGTCTATCACATAAAATCCCAATAAAATACATTTACGTTTTTGGTTGTAACATGACAAAATGTGGAAAATTTCAAGGGGTATGAAGACTTTTTCAAGGCACAGTTTATTTCTTACAGTACATACTGTAAGTAGACTATGTGTGTGCGCGCCCTTGCCATTTGGTACAGTCTTTTGAACTAAAGTCACAGATATAAGAAAACATAGTAATGGCAGTAATTGCTTAAAGCCTGTAGAGTCAGATAAGATGATTGTTTTGCATCTTTTTCTTATCACAAAACAGAAAAAATAACGTTTCTTATTTATGTACACCTCCTCTTTCCTCACAAGTCATTTTTAGTTCTTGAACATCATAGAAAAAATCATTATGATATGCATCTCTGAGAGAAAATTTATAAGACTCAAGTATGTATTTTATGCTGAAGGCTGCTTATCTGCACTGAGCAAATTCTAATGTAATCAGTCACTATGAGTTTCTTTTATCTAGGGATTGTACAGTCTTTCAGAGAGGGAAGAATCCTTGATGAGGTAAGTCGGATATTTAATATCTTTAGGCATTATATTAGATAATAATCCTGATACATAATGCTGTGTCTACGCTTGTCATCTTTCATAAAATTAGACTTCTGTGATTTCTTGTTTCTTACCTGTTACCTTGATCCTGTCATCACTTTATCTTTTGCTGTACTGCTTTTCTAGCCCAGTGTGTTTTGTTTCTCACAATGTGCCTGGCTTGAAAAAAGAAATATTCAGTGTACATGCCTATCAGTCATTAAAGTGTTAGTAAACCTAAAAAAAAATAAGAGATCCTGTTCGCTTATAGCACAGTGCTTGGGCTGTCTAATCTGTCCCTTTCTAAGCTGTAAAGAATCTGGCGGATCCTGCCACTTTCTGTGTCCCCCTCTCTGTCCTGACCATGATAATCATGGCTGCTGAGCCCTGACAACCGTGGTCAGGTTACGTGCCTCCGTCATCCGCAGCTCTGCTCTCTCCCCCTCACCCCCTCCCGTCCTACCTGTAGGCTTGGAATCTGTCTGTGTGTTCACCCGCCCCCCTCCTGCTGCTATCAGTATAAAATTAAACTTTATAAAATGTCACTGGCAGACCCTCTATTTTATGCAGCCATAATGCCCTATGTAAGTAATTTTTGTAAACAATGCCGATCCAGGGATACAGTGGGAGGGACTGAGCGGCCAGCATGAGGTCACAGGACCTCATGGCTGACGTCAAAAGGAGATCTTGGTCTCTCCCACTGTAGCCCTGGATCGGAATAGGAGAGCGGCCGGGAGTCACATGACCGACCTGAAGATCTCTTTAAAAAAAAAGAGTAATTGGAGGCTGTTTTAAAAAATACTTAGAGTGCATTATTGCTGGATAAAACAGAGGGGCTGCCAGTAACATGTTTTAGGGTTACAAATACTTTAAGAAATAATTTTTGCAATATAAATGATGTTACTGGAGACTAAATACAAACATCTGTTTCTTGTGACTTCACACAGGTCCTTTAAGTTGGACATTGTATAATCAGAGTGTCCAACTTGGGCATTTTTAATTTTTTTTGGTCTATAAATAACAGTTAAAATAATTTTTGTGAGGCAATATTTACAAAAGAAAACCACATTTGTCCCCAGAAAAAAGGTGTATAAATTACTTTGTTATGCTATGACAATTCTTATTTTTTTTTTAATGATCACAAATCAAAAATGGCTCATAGTGGACTCTATTTCTTAAGAAAAAAAAAAAGGCTGTACATTTCCAACTTCATACATAAAAACCACCTTAATGCTGAATTGATTGGCCCATATACCGTATATACGCGAGTATAAGCCGACCCGAATATAAGCCGAGGTAACTAATTTTACCACAAAAAACTGGGAAAACGTAGTGACTCGAGTATAAGCCTAGGGTGTCCATCTGTGTGCCTCACTGTGCCTATGCCTCACTATGCCTCACTGTCACTGTATACACAAAACATAAGGGGGTGGGTATATGAAAAGCTCATCCAATAAATAATTAGCAGTGGTGCCCAGATGGAGGTGCAGGTTGTAAATCAGTCTGTTGGCGGATATAATTATAACCTCCAGCTACAGGGGCATATTCCACCTATAGAGCCTCTGAATAAAATAAAGCATATACAAAAAACAGGAAAAAGAAGAGGGAAAAACCGGATATGGAAAATCCAAAATTCCCCCACAGACAGTATTCTTCAAAAAGGCTCAGGTAATTATGAATACTAAATATAAGTAAACCGCAATTTAGGAAATAAAGAAAACAATTTATTGAATATACATGATAATTACACACCACATCAAAAACGACTATAATAAAATGAGACTTGTCAAAAGGGAAGAACAGTGAAACAGGGGTGGCCACCTGTGCGACCATACACACCACACACATACAACCGCTGCTGATCATGTGCAGAATATCGATATAGGAATAGTCGCAAGGACTCATAGGTTTGTATGTATCTCACTGATAAATGGACAGTATTCAATCCGTGCATGAAATGGTTTGTGATAAGAAAGTTGGCAGGTGACTATTGTGACAGCAGGAAGGTAAAGTCACCTGGTTGCATCCAGGGGGGTAGATATATTTCGCCCAGATTCAGGCTTTACGCCGATTTATACAGCTAGGTGGAGAGTTGTATAAGCCCAGCTGAGACTAGTGGGCTCATTGATGACTCATACCTCTAGGGAGAGGGCTGGGCGTCGTGCAGACAGGGAGTTGATGAGTCCAGCTGAACCTTGTCAGCTCATTTAGGCCTCTATAAGAAAGCCCAGATTCATTAGATGTTAGCTCATGCCTGGAAGCAGACCTGTGTGGACTGTCTAGGGAGAGTGAACCCCTGTGCGGTGAGAGAAAGCCTGTGTGGCTATATTTTGCTTGGACATTTAAAACCAGGGACTAGGACAGCACTAGGCTGATCCCAGTCGTTAGTTAGGAAACCTGTAAGTTTAGTCAGAGGTCAAGTTGACCAGGATTTATTTTGTGTTTGTTTTTTTTGCCTTGCTGTGTTTTTGTCACTGTAAATAGAAAATAAACCGCACCTTTTTTGATTTTGAAAACCACAACCTCCGTCTGCTGGGCCTGTTTTTGGGTGGGGAGCCCATCCCGGGGGTCACACATACCCGCTGCCGAGCTAGCCCCCTCACAGTTGGTGGAGAACCAGTGGCAGTTTTTTTTTAAGCCAGCATGGAGGAGATACTGAAACAGCTGGCTCTAGCAAATGCCAATCAACAGCAGACAAATGCAGGTTTGCAAAGGAGCCTTGCAGCCCAGCAGCAAGCTCATCAACAGAGCCTTGCAACTTTACAACAGAGTCTGGAGGCTCAGCAACAAGCCCAACAGCAATCTGAGGCCCGCTTCATAGACCTGTTGCAGAAGCAAGAGCAGAGACTACAACAACAGATGGAAGCAGTAATGCAGCAACGTCCGCAGACCGGTGAGGAAAGCCGTCCCACTAATACCGCGTCCTTTGGGGTGAGTCGTTTATTGACAAAAATGACTGGAGAGGATGATCCAGAGGTATTTTTGACCACATTTGAAAGACCCCGCCCTAATAAAGGCACGGGAAAACGTAGTGAAAATAGATGGCGAGTTAGTGAACCCAGATAATACCTGCACTTACCCATACTTCAGCGTAGAGAAGGACCTACTGTATCGGGTGGCAAAAAGGGCAGAAGAAACCGTTGAGCAGCTGGTGGTGCCCAAACCTTACAGGAAGTTGGTGTTGGAGTTGGCCCATGGGCACATTCTTGGAGGTCATCTGGGGACAGAGAAAACCCGAGAGAGGGTATTACAGAGATTCTATTGGCCTGGGGTGATGAAGGACATAGAAAATTATTGTTCCTCCTGCCCTGTGTGTCAGAGGTCGGCCCCGATGCCACACTTCCGTAGCCCGCTGGTCCCTCTACCCATCATTGAGGTCCCGTTTGAGAGAATCGCAATGGATTTGGTAGGTCCTATAATCAAGTCCGCTAGGGGGCACCAGTACATATTGGTTATAATGGACTATGCCACCCGTTATCCAGAAGCGATCCCTCTCAGAAATACCTCGGCCAAAACCATAGCCAAAGAGCTATCTCTTGTTTTTAGCCGGGTGGGTATTTGTAAAGAACTGCTTACGGACCAAGGTACACCCTTTATGTCCCGGGTTATGAAGGAGCTGTGTAAATTGTTCAAAGTGACGCAATTACGTACATCTGTGTATCACCCCCAAACCGATGGGCTGGTTGAAAGATTCAACAAAACCCTAAAACAAATGTTGAAGAAAGTGGTGGATAGGGATGGAAAGGATTGGGACTGTCTACTTCCTTATTTGATGTTTGCTATTAGGGAGGTGCCCCAATCCTCTACGGGATTCTCCCCCTTTGAGTTACTGTATGGGAGACACCCAAGAGGGCTGTTGGATATTGCCAAGGAAACTTGGGAAAGTGAGAGTTCTCCCCACAGGAGTGTGATTGAGCATGTCGCCCTGATGCAAGATCGAATTGCACAGGTAATGCCCATCGTGAAGGAACATTTGGCCCAAGCGCAGTTGGCACAGCAGAGAGTGTACAACCGTGGAGCCAAGACCCGTACCTTTTCCCCGGGGGATAGGATATTGGTACTTGTCCCTACGGTTGAAAGTAAATTCCTTGCCAAATGGCAAGGCCCCTACGAGATAATGGAAAAAGTGAGCGAAGTGAATTACAAGGTCAGACAACCAGGAAGGCGAAAGCCCGAACAGATCTATCACGTTAATCTGTTGAAAGCCTGGAGGGATAGAGAGTCCCTAGTCGCAGACACTTGGTCACCAGCTCAAACTGGTTGCGTGATTCCTGAGGTTGGAATCGCAGCCACCTTGTCACAACCCCAACAACAGGAGGTTAAGGAGTTTGTGCTTCGCAACAAGGAGGTATTCTCTGAGCTGCCGGGACAAACATCTGGGGTAGAGCATGACATTATTACCCCGCCCGGTGAAAGGGTGAAGTTAAAACCCTATCGGATCCCAGAGGCCCGACGGGAGGCAATACGGGAGGAAGTACAGAAAATGCTGAACTTAGGGGTGATAGAGGAGTCCCAAAGTGATTGGTCTAGTCCCATTGTGTTGGTGCCTAAACCGGATGGGAGCTGGCGATTTTGTAACGATTTTCGTCAGTTGAACAAAGTTACAAAATTTGACACCTACCCCATGCCACGTATAGATGAGTTGATCGACCGGCTGGGAACAGCCCGATACATGACGACTCTTGACCTCACAAAAGGGTATTGGCAAATCCCCCTGGCCAAGTCAGCCAAAGAGAAAACCGCATTTGTAACCCCAGACGGGGCGTTCCAATATAAAAGAATGCCGTTCGGGTTACAGAATGCGCCGGCCACATTCCAGCGGAAAATGGACCAGATGCTGAGGCCCCATCGGAAGTATGCTGCGGCTTACCTGGATGACGTAATTGTCCATAGCACAGATTGGGCCTCACATCTGCCAAAAGTGCAAGCAGTCCTGGACTCTGTTCGGGAAGCAGGGTTTACGGCTAACCCCAAGAAGTGTACCATTGGGCAGGAGGAGGCCAAATATCTTGGGTACACCATTGGGAGGGGAGTAATAAAACCCCAACTCAACAAAGTCGAGGCCATCCAGAGTTGGCCACGTCCCAACAGCAAGAAGCAGGTACGAGCCTTTCTGGGAATCGCTGGGTATTATCGGCGATTCATTCCCCACTTTGCTTCTAAGGCTGTGCCCCTAACCAACCTGACGAAGGGGAAAGGGTCGGTCATGATTAAATGGACCCCCGAGGCTGAGGCAGCATTCCAATTCTTGAAACAAGCCTTATGTAGCCAGCCAGTGTTGTACTCACCCGACTTCTCTAAAGACTTTGTCGTACAAAGTGATGCGTCAGATGTGGGGTTAGGAGCAGTATTGTCCCAGGTCTGGAACGGGGAAGAGCACCCAGTCATTTACCTCAGCAGGAAGTTGAAGTCCCATGAGGTAAATTACGCCACCGTTGAAAAGGAGTGTTTAGCGGTGAAGTGGGCTCTAGATTCCCTTCGGTACTACCTGCTAGGTAGGCACTTTGACATGGTTACGGATCACGCTCCGTTAAAGTGGATGGCTCAAAACAAGGAAACAAATAGAAGAGTGAATAGGTGGTTCCTGGCCCTCCAGGAATTCAACTTCACAGTAAAGCATCGCCCTGGCGTTCAAATGGGGAATGTGGATGCTTTGTCTCGAGTACATGAATGCCTGATTGCTGGTGTTCCAACCCCGAGGTTAAAACAAGAGGGGGGGGTATGTGACAGCAGGAAGGTAAAGTCACCTGGTTGCATCCAGGGGGGTAGATATATTTCGCCCAGATTCAGGCTTTACGCCGATTTATACAGCTAGGTGGAGAGTTGTATAAGCCCAGCTGAGACTAGTGGGCTCATTGATGACTCATACCTCTAGGGAGAGGGCTGGGCGTCGTGCAGACAGGGAGTTGATGAGTCCAGCTGAACCTTGTCAGCTCATTTAGGCCTCTATAAGAAAGCCCAGATTCATTAGATGTTAGCTCATGCCTGGAAGCAGACCTGTGTGGACTGTCTAGGGAGAGTGAACCCCTGTGCGGTGAGAGAAAGCCTGTGTGGCTATATTTTGCTTGGACATTTAAAACCAGGGACTAGGACAGCACTAGGCTGATCCCAGTCGTTAGTTAGGAAACCTGTAAGTTTAGTCAGAGGTCAAGTTGACCAGGATTTATTTTGTGTTTGTTTTTTTTGCCTTGCTGTGTTTTTGTCACTGTAAATAGAAAATAAACCGCACCTTTTTTGATTTTGAAAACCACAACCTCCGTCTGCTGGGCCTGTTTTTGGGTGGGGAGCCCATCCCGGGGGTCACACATACCCGCTGCCGAGCTAGCCCCCTCACACTATGCTGAATAGCCATAGACCAGCCGATATAGTTGAACACTAGGTAATGAGGTGAGGGTGTCACAGAACTGGAGGTAGGCTGTGTCACGCTTCAAAGAAGTGCGGGGACTTGGGTCGGGTGAGTAGTCAACACCTGTCCCTCACCAATGGTATCTATGGGATGAATCCAACATCCATTAGAAGCGGCCAGAAAGTTCATGTATAGAAGACACTCACTCACCATTTCATGATGTGTTGGTCGGCTGCTGGTGGTCTATTCTTCTGCTGGTATCACCTGGAATGAATTGAGTTCCATTCATCAAGTCCGGGAGGGGTCATCCCAACAAGTGCACACGAAATAGAAAGTCTGTCCACATGGGTGGAATATCGATATAGATACGCCGCAACGCTGTCCTCAGGTCAACGCAGCATGTTTGCAGATCATAGCGGCTGGTGGGGGTGGTTAGTCCAGTGGGTTAGACACCCCTGTTTACACGCTACACGGAGTGTAGCAAGAAATTGCTTGACTTGCTGACATGTTTCACCTTCATTAAGGTTTCATCGGAGCATGCGCATAAGCATGGTGTCTGTCCAGATATAGTTTGGCCAACATGTGTTCCTAATTACGGTACCTGCTGGATAATTGGATCATTCATACACCCATTCGCGCCTATTAAAGCAATTCTATTAGTACTGACTGTACAGGAAAAATTAAATAAATAGAAATCAACCGTGAGGGGAGGGGAAAGGGGGGATTTTTGGAAAACATTATTTATCGGAACACAACAATGGGGAGTGGGGGATTGGGCCCATGACTC
The DNA here is from genome assembly GCA_029206835.1 of Rana muscosa. Classification (NCBI taxonomy): domain Eukaryota; kingdom Metazoa; phylum Chordata; class Amphibia; order Anura; family Ranidae; genus Rana; species Rana muscosa. The sequence goes on from CM055128.1 coordinate 154,770,228, forward strand.
ACTGTGCCCAATCTCCCTACCTGATCTCCGGCGCTGTGTGACTAGACTGACTTTTAACATGGGAGTCTATAGAAGGGGTGCCCATCTTTGAAAAATCGGTGCTCCCCACCTGTAGGTCCCCTGGACAACAAACTGTGCACACTTGTAGATGAAGAGTGGGGCTATATGTGTGCCAAGTTTTGGGTCCAGGGGACCTAGGGCCGGCCGGTACCGGGTCCCCAAAATCACTGGAGAAATTACAGTTTAACATTGGAGTGAACTATGGAAGGGGTGCCCGGATTTGAAAAATCGGTGCTCCCTGGCCGTAGGTCCCCCGGACAATAAACTTTGCACACTTGTAGAGGAGGACTGGGGCTACATGTGTGCCAAGTTTGGAGCCCAGGGGACCTACGGCTGGCCGGGATCAGATGATGACATTTGACAAGCTAAAATCGTTTTTTGTTTTATTTTGCTAGAAAATTACTTAGAACCCCCAAATGTTATATATATATTTTTAGGAGAGAACCTAGAGAATAATATGGTGGTTGTTGCAATATTTTATGTCACGTTGTATTTGCACAGCAGTCTTTCAAATGCAATTTTTTGTGGGAAAATTACCCGTATTTATCAGCATATAACACGCACCTTCATTTTAAGAGGGAAGTTTCAGGAAAAAAGCTTAAATTTGAAATAAAGAACTTTGAAGCAAAATAAGAGTCAATGCCCATCAATGCAGCCTGATCATTGCCCATCAATGCAGCTTGATCGATGCCCACCTGCAGCTTCACAATTGCCCATCAATGCAGCTTAATCATTGCACATCTGTAGCCTCACAATTGCCCATCAATGCAGCTTGATTAATGCCCATCTGCAGCCTCCCCATTGCCATGAATGCAGCCTGATCAATGCCCATCTCAGGGAGGGGGGCAGGATGAGTGCCGTCAGATTACATACCGAGAGAATCTCCTGTTTACTCAGCGGCCTCTTTAATACAAAGTCCCACCTCCTGGACCGGCTTCTATGATAGACAGAACACTGGTCCAATGCCGGCCCAGGAGACGGGACTTCCTATTACAGAGGCCGCTGAGTAAACAGGAGATTCTCACTGTATGTAATCTGACAGCGCTCGTCCCGCCCTCCTCCCATTCTCTCAGAGGCAGCCCAAATTGCAGTATCTGCATATAACACGCACACACTATTTGCAACCGATTTGCAGGGTGAAAAAGTGAGTGTTATACGCCAATAAATACGCCAATTTTTTTTGTATAATGTGAAAGATTTTACGCCGCGAGAATGGTGAGAGAATCGTGATTTTTATTCTTGCATAAAATACATTTGAAACCCCAGGACATTATGTATATTTTCTAAAATCAAGGACCCATAAAATAAAATTACAGTTGTTTTAATGTCAATATTAGCACAACTGTGAATCATATGTATATTTTTAGTGAAAAAAAAACAAGATATATTTAAATACATTTTAGAGCACACAAATGCAAAAAAAAAATCCAAGTTTTCTTTAAAACATAAAAGACTTAAATTGTACATGGCCACGAAATGGCGACAAATTAAAATACCAAAACGTCTTCATATGCGACAATGCCTCATTCACATGGGTGTATTTAAGCATACACCTGAGTAAGGGTGATGTGCCTGCACAGGGAAAAAAATGCAAGATTGACTAATAAAAATGCAGAACCACTCTGAGTGATGTCACTGTGTTTCCCAGGTTCACTTTCAATTAGTTTTCATTCAACCGCCAATCTTTCTCAAGGAAATAAGTATCAGTTAGAGCTGGGCGATTTTGGGCCAAAAAAAAAAACTAAATTTACGATTCGAATCGAGTTTCTTTTTTTCTGATGGACAGCGCGCCGGTGATAAGGAGCTGCGGGCAGGAGTTTTTAGGCGAGGCTGCGGCTATCCGCCGTGATCCTGGGAAAAGGCCGGGGACTAGGCCGAAGCCGCGGAGTCGCCTAAAAAATCCAGCTCGCCGCGATCCTGGGAAAAGACCCTGCCCGCAGCTCGCCACGATCCTGGGAAAAGGGCGTGAGCCTTCGGCCTAGTCCGCGGCGGCCTTTTCCCAGGATCGCGGCGAGCTGCGGGCAGGATTTTTTAGGATTTAGGCCTAGTCCGCAGAGTGCTGGTCCTATGGAAAAAAATAATCGAATTGGTCAAAATCTGAATCGATTTGACCTCGCAACTCGATTCAAGATTCAAATCGATTATTTCCCCAGCCCTAGTATCAGTTTATAGGCGAACAGCACCTTTTCCCCCCAACAGAAACAAACTCACCAGCTTGATATGACCAATTAACTAAAGCTGGTCAAAAAGCACTTACATTCACTCCTCATTTTTGGTCACAGCTTCTGGGGCACATCATTCCATGCACAACACAATTAGACAACCGTATTAAACCCTCAATTCAAATGTGTTAAATTAAAAACTGTGATCCAATGCATATTGAATCCAAGGGACAGACCAGAACACTGCAAACTGCAGGACGGATTCTTCTTCAAAAGATAATCACAAACACATGTATCAGAATAGCGTAAATAATGTTATGATCTCCAAGGGTCTAAAATGCACAATTGTAGATGCAAGACTGGTTCTTAAAGAGGAGGTCGAGCCAAAAAATACAAATACTGTAGCGGCTGAGTTTTAATATTAGAACACTTGCCTGTCCAGGGAGCCTGCGAAGTCGGCACCCCAGCCGATCGACTCCCGGGTGCTGCCGCCGCCATTCCTGCCAAGGAAACCAGGCAGTCAAGCCTTTTGGCTTCACTGCTCGTTCCCGACTGCACATGTGCAAAGTGCACTGTGCTTTCTAATTGGCACGTCTCCCGGAAGTGGGGAAGGGGACCTGTCATAAATGGGTCCCTGTTCCTCCCTCCCTGAAAGGTGCTAAATGTGAGACCCAAGGAGGGGAAGCATCAAAGCGGAAGTGCCACTTTTGGGTGGAACTCCGCTTTAAGCACTATTCACAGTTCAAACACATGTATTGGTAAAAGGAATGGTGTTGTGACCCCCAAGGGTCTAAAGTGTGCAGATGTAAACCATGAAGGATGTATCTTTTAAATGTCATCACTTGTTATTTTTAAAATCGGCAGTCCCCAACATAATATATCCACACATCAATCATTCAAGAAACCAGGCCACGGTCAGAGAAAACACACACTAATATACTTATCAATCCATAACATCTTTGGTGTATGCAGTAGTGAAAGGCCAACCAGGTGAAGACATTAAAGAGGTTGTAAACCTTTCTGTGGCCTAGAATAAGGCTTACCTATAGGTACTGTAAATATATCCTAAACGTGCGCCGTTTAGGAGATATTTACTGTGTTTTGCACTGATGATGTCATTGCAGCCTGCAGCGGGGACGCCGCGGGCTTCGTTTGCAGGTAAGTGTCACATGATGTGCTAGTATGCGTGCATACTGGCACATTATGATTTTAGTTTGCAGGAGCGAAGGTAGGAAAACCCTTTAGGGTTTACTTCCTTTTTAAGTGGTCATAGTAAGCCTGACCGGTTCCCCTGTTATTACACCAGCTGCATCAGATGTTAACTTACCTTCAAATTCAGACACCATAAATAAGACTAGAGGAAGACACCATCCCACCTTGCACACCTTGGGGGGTGACAACACTTTTCGTTTTACCGATGCATGTATTTGAACTGATTATTGCTTTGATAAAGAACCAGTCTTGCATCTACAATTGTGTACTTTAGACCCTTGGGGGGCACAGCACTAAATATGCTATTCTGATACAAATGTGTGCTTGTGATTATTTTTGGACGAAGAATCAATTGTCCAATTTTGCAGTGTTCTGATCTGCTCCTTGGATTTCAATATGAATTGGATTGGAGCTTGATGAAGGGGTTCTCACTCCCACAGTGACCAGCGCCCTCAAAAGCTCAAATCTGTATTTGCACAGTGTATGCTTTTTCCATATGAAGCACACATCACTAATTACAAGCCATGGCTTTAAAGCGGAGTTCCACCAATTTAAAAATCATCAGTTAAAAAAAATGTAGCTGCTGACTTTTAAAAAACAGACACTCACCTGTCACACGGTCCAGTGATGTGGCCGCCAGAAGCCTTGCTTCTCTCCCCCTCCTCTCTGCGGCTCCAACTGTGGCTTTACAGTCGGGCGTGCGCTGCGTGTTATGAATGGCCAGGCAATCTTCTGGGATCTGTACCGTGTCCCAGAAGATTGGAGGGGGGAGAGGAAGTAGGAGATGGGTACCTGTGAAAACTAGGTACCTGGCCCCCCCCCCCCCCCAAAAAAAAAAGGACATGCCAAATGTGGCATGTCAGTTGGTCACGAATACTTAAAGCGGAAGTTCCATTTATGGGTGTAACTCCGCATTAATTGCTGTATTCTAGTTCCAGTCCAGTTGGTTGAGTCATTGTTCTTTTCCAGACAATAAAATAAAGCAATTACCGGTACTTGGGATATGTATCTGAGACTGGATTGCACTTATTTTGGCGAATCATTAAAAAAGCAATTGAGTACTGTCCCTGATATTTTTTTTATTTGCACTAACATCCAAAATTCATACAACATTGAAATCCTTACCAAACCTGAGATCTGGATAGCATGCTAGCCATACCAGGTGGAAGTGGTCGTATTACATTTTTATTTATTTTTGGCCAAATGCTTTTAGCTTTTTTGTGTATTTTTGTATGAAAATTGCGAACTCTGGCATGTATTTTTTTTAGAACTTTCATTAGGTGTATTGAAATGAGGGTGGAGTTTAGAGTCATAATCACTTTTTTTATTATCTTCTTTAGAGAGCATATTAATTTTTTATTTGGAGCATTATGCCCTGCAGGTTGGCTGTTGCCACAGTCTTTCTTGGGGGGAAAAAAACAGGCTATATGTCAGCTTGAAGATGTTTTCATGTTGCCTACTGAATAAAATATATGGTATTCAATGAAAGAACCCTGTGCAACTACTGCATGTTCTTGAGGTATCTGCACCTCAAGAACATGCTTCTTTTAAGGCTTGCACATTTTTTTAACATCTGAATTAAAAAAAAAAAAAATCAAGAAAATTATTTGTTTCTCTAAATAATGCTGACCGTTTTTGAAAAATGAATTAAAAGCCAGTTTCAAAGTTCTCTGCTCTTAAACCTATAAAAAAAAGTATCATATTTACTAACTTACCTGCGTTAAACAATATGATGACTTGGAAAGATATATATGTATCACACGCCAGCTCAGAATAAGAACAGTTTAGTTAGTTAAGACGGGTGGCTCTTAGCTTTTTTGGTGAATGTTTTCATCTAGTGACAGAGATAGTACTCCGCCTGTTTGGGATGGGAGTGAACAGGCCTTATATGCAAGCAGCTTTCAATGGAAGAACATTTTTAATGCAGTGATCAATATATCACTTTTTTATTTTTTAACTGGATTCTCCTCTCCTTTACTTTGTGCCTGGCTGTGTAGATCCTTCACACAAAATACTGTTCAATAGGAAGTTTGTTTTACGTGAAGTGGAAATGCACTTTTTCTTGGTTAAAAATAGATGTTTATGGCTTCTAAAACATAACTCTGTTAAGAGTATTGTTTTTGTAATTTAATGGTAATGTAATGTATATTTATTTTATTTATTTCCTTTTTTGTTGCTCTGTTGCTATCTTTGTAAGGTGACCTTGGGAATTCTGAAAGGCACCTACAAATAGGGGTTGGGGTCGGCGTGGAGACAAAAACTCCTACAGAGGCACCATCCCTGAAAGTATGCAACTATGTTTCAAAAAAATGGTTTGAATGGGAATGGGACTTTAATTGTGCCTCTGAGGAGTGTAGAAAAAGATACAAATACTATGATTAAATAGAAAAATAAATGAATTTTATTTAACCGCCTAGTGGCAGTAGAGTTTAAAAGTCAAGTATAAACAAGTTAGTCTTGAAGTTCGGGGTGTGCAGATCCCAAGCAGTTATATCGAAATGGCCTACGCGTTTCGCGGTAGATTCCGCTTCATCGGGGCCTTGATTATAGCACAATGGGATATTGCATTAATTCTCTAGATGAAATATTGATAAACAATGTATAAATAACATGATTTATATAGACAAATATGTAAATAAACAATTTTGTTAGTACATGTATTAAAATATACATATGAATATATATTTTAATCATATTAGGCAAGAATCCGATTTAGGATCATATGTTATATTGTGGAGTATCTATAGCACAGATAAAGATACATTTATGTACTTATTATGCACAGCGATGTTTCACGCATGGGAAGAACTAGTGTAGAGGTACTTGGTTACACATACAGTGGGTACAGAAAGTATTCAGACGCCCTTAAATTTTTCACTCTTTGTTATATTGCAGCCATTTGCTAAAATCATTTAAGTTCATTTTTTTCCTCATTAATGTACACACAGCACCTCATATTGACAGAAAAACACAGAATTGTTGACATTTTTGCAGATTTATTAAAAAAGAAAAACTGAAATATCACATGGTCCTAAGTATTCAGACCCTTTGCTGTGACACTCATATATTTAACTCAGGTGCTGTCCATTTCTTCTGATCATCCTTGAGAATGTTCTACACCTTCATTTGAGTCCAGCTGTTTTTGATTATACTGATTTGACTTAATTAGGAAAGCGACACACCTGTCTATATAAGACCTTACAGCTCACAGTGCATGTCAGAGCAAATGAGAATCATGAGGTCAAAGGAACTGCCTGAAGAGCTCAGGGACAGAATTGTGGCAAGGCACAGATCTGGCCAAGGTTACAAAAAAAATTCTGCTGCACTTAAGGTTCCTAAGAGCACCGTGGCCTCCATAATCCTTAAATGGAAGACTTTTTGGGATGACCAGAACCCTTCCTAGAACTGGCCGTCTGGCCAAACTGAGCTATCGGGGGAGAAGAGCCTTGGTGAGAGCGGTAAAGAAGAACCCAAAGATCACTGTGGCTGAGCTCCAGAGATGCAGTCGGGAGATGGGAGAAAGTTGTAGAAAGTCGACCATCACTGCAGCCCTCCACTAGTCGGGGCGTTATGGCAGAGTGGAACGACAGAAGCCTCTCCTCAGTGCAAGACACATGAAAGCCTTCATGGAGTTTGCTAAAAAAAAAAACACCTGAAGGACTCCAAGATGGTGAGAAATAAGATTCTCTGGTCTGATAAGACCAAGATAGAACTTTTTGGCCTTAATTGTAAGTGGTATGTGGGGAAAAAAACAGGCACTGCTCATTACCTGTCCAATATAGTCCCAACAGTGAAGCATGGTGGTGGCAGCATCATGCTGTGGGGGTGTATTTCAGCTGCAGGGACAGGACGACTGGCTGCAATCAAGGGAAAGATGAATGTGGCCAAGTACAGGGATATCCTTGACGAAAACCTTCTCCAGAGTGCTCTGGGCTGAAGGTTTATTTTCCAACAAGATAATGACCCTAAGCACACAGCTAAAATAACGAAGGAGTGGCTTCACAACAACTCATTGACTGTTCTTGAATGGCCCAGCCAGAGCCCTGACTTAAACCCAATTGAGCATCTCTGGAGAGACCTAAAAATGGCTTTTCACCAACGTTTACCATCCAACCTGACAGAACTGGAGAGGATCTGCAAGGAGGAATGGCAGAGGATCCCCAAATCCAGGTGTGAAAAACTTGTTGCATCTTTCCCAAAAAGACTCATGGCTGTATTAGATCAAAAGGGTGTTTCTACTAAATACTGAGCAAAGGGTCTGATTACTTAGGACCATGTGATATTTCAGTTTTTCTTTCTTTATCGTACACCACGGGACACAGAGCTAGTCATTACATAATGGGTTAAGGGTCACCAGCGGTGATTGGACACTGGCACAACCAATGGAAGACAGTTCCCCTCCATATAACCCCTCCCATCAGGGAAGTACCTCAGTTTTTTCGCCAGTGTCGAAAGGTGTTGGACGCGTTAGGAGGTGCTAAAGGAAAGCTCTACCAAAGAGACCCTCTGGGGGTAAAAGAGCTATGCTTTCGGATCCATCCAAGACGCCTACAAATGAGCTGAATCTGGATGGGATCCGGGCCTCATCCATGAGGCGTCGCCTGTAATGTCTCTCTTCGGAGGACTGGGCTCTAAGATCCAGCACTTTCGCTATTTCGCTATAAAGTCCTGGTAAGAGTCTTGTACAAGGCCCAGGGGAGAGGTATCCTTTAAATAGGAACCCATATCCCTGAAGGTTGGCACACATAGCCCACCGTGAAGGGTGAAGTTTGGTATCTGTCTGAAATCTTTCAGCAGAAAAACCTGCGGCGTGGATAAGGTGAGATTAGAAGGTCCATAACTAGGTTGGGACCTTTTTCAAAAAGTGGATGTCTTCTTTTTTTCCACCACTGGGGGGAGTAAAGAGCTGAATATACTCACCTCACTCTGTTCAGTGTCGGCTTCGGCGAAGTACACTGCTCGTCACCTCCGCTGCTGAGCTTGCTGGGGCACCCCGATCCTCCTTTCGGTGGCCGACCAGACACCTGCAGATGCAGGTAAGTGGGAACAAGGGCTGATGAGAGTCCTCTCTCACTATGGCCACCGCCATAGCGCTAAGGGCCGCGCGCGCGCGGGAGCGCGCTTTATCGGAGGGGGGGGGCGAAGGCGTGCGCGGGCACGTGGCGCGCGCAGGCACAGAAACGGCGCCAAATTTAGAAGACTGTCAGTGTGAGAAGCACTGCAGCAGCAAGCAAGCTCGTTAGTTCTCTTATTCCTGGCAGAGAAACACAGCAGCTATACAGGGACGTAAGACTCCATGTGGTTGGATTGGGTACTTCCTAGAAGACATCCATGTTATGCATAGTTATGTGTTAAAAGTTGCATACTTAATGTATTTGCTAAACTGAACACGGTAGTATATGCATTTAGGTACCTTGTATTTTGTCTAAACAGTAAGCCTTCCAGGGGAAGTAATACGGACAAAAAGAGATAAGAAAGCACCACCGCCTGAGAGGAGGCTCTAACTGTGCTGACTCGGTACCTTTCTCTCCTGTGTTGCTAAATGCACCTGTTCAGGATGAGCCATTACCTCTGTCAGGTATGGCGGCTTCCCCAGTGAAGCCTGGGCCTGTATATGTCACTGAGGACACTTTATCAGCTGCCCTAAATAATCTGGAGGAAAAAATTGCTACCTTAATCGCTAAGTCCTCTAAAAAGGGACAATAAGCGAAGCAGGTCTCTTCCAGTATTGGACCTCCCTTCAGAAGTACCTGAGGGAGGAGGATGAGGAGGCTACATCAGCAGAGGATGAGGAGCCAGATTTTAAGGTCACAGGTACAATGCTATAGCAGTGCATTTAAGTTAACCTCTGCGGAGGTAACGGAATTACCTGTCTCCTCCCTAGGGTCATTAAGATCCCTGCAAGGTGCATGCTCCTTCCCGGTTCATCCGTTACTAGAGGATCTAATATACGCAAACTGGCAACATCCAGATAAGCGTTTCTCACCTCCAAAAAGGTTTAACATTCTTTATCCTATGGGGGAATTTTTTTTTTTAAAGAAATGGAGCCTGCCTGCGGTAGTTGCGGCTATTTCTTGTGTAAATTAAAACCTGACATGTCCGGTGGATAATGTACAAGGGTTTAAAAGATCCTTCTGAGAGGAAGTTGAAATCCTCCTTCCTTTTGGCCGGCTCAATTACCCAACCTGCAGTAGCAGCAGTCGGTATGGGTCAGGTCATCAGCCAACAGGTAAAGCAGGGGCTGAAGGAACTGCCTTCAGAGCAGGCTAGAAATTGGGAAAATTTGCCTAAAGCCTTATGCTTCACAGTGGATGCCATGAGAGATTCTATCATACAGGCATCACGCCTTACACTCCAGCTGGTACAGATGCGCAGAGTACTTTGACTTAAGCATTGGTCAGCGGAGACCCCATGCAAAAAGCTGTTGGCAAGTTCCCGTTCCATGGCGAACGCCTATTTGGGGAAGATTTAGAAAAATATATACAGAAGATCAAGTGGTAAAATGACTTTTACCTGAGAGAAAGAAAAACAAGAGATCTTGTTTTAAACGCTCTCTCCCCAAGCTCCCGGGAAATCTGACTCCACAAAAGCCAAGGGGCAAGCTCAGAAGAACAAGAAGCCGTGGGGTGCAAGAGCTAATAAGCAAGCCCCCAAAGCCTCTCAGTGAAGGGGCGCCCCCGCTCGGCCGAGTGGGAGGAAGGCTTTGTCAGTTCTGAGCGACTTGGTGGTCAGAAATCCAGGACAATTGGGTAGTATCCACAATATCCTCAGGGTACAAACTGGAATTTCGAGAGATCCCATCTTCTCAATTCCGAGGTTCAAGACTATCCAAGGATCCACAAAAAAGAGAATCCTTCTTCAAAGGTTTGAATCACTTAATGGCTCAAGGGGTAGTTACAGACGTACCCCAAAAAGAGCGAGGTTCAGGTTTTTACTCAAACCTCTTTGTGATTCCAAAGCCAAATGGAGATGTCAGACCCATCCTGGATCTAAAATCCCTAAATCGGTTCCTGAACGATCGCCATTTTCGAATGGAAACGATCCGATCCGTGGCCGCCACTTTAAAGGGCGGAAAATTCATGGCGCCCATAGATATCAAGGACGCACATTTACACATACCCATTCTCCCCGCTCACCAAAGATTCCTAAGGTTTGCGGTAGAAGATCGCCACTTTCAATTTGTGGCTCTGCCGTTTGGTGTAGCCACCGCGCCCATAGTATTCACAAAGGTGCTAGCTCCTCTGTTAGCAAACCTAAGAACACGGGGCATTGCGGTAACAGCCTATCTGGACGATCTACTAGTAATAGATCAGTCAAAGGACGGATTGGGTCACGCTGTACACACTACAGTAGGATACCTGGAGCATTTTAGGATGGATTATAAATTTACAAAAATCCTCTCTCCAGGCCCAAAGAAGGATAGGGTACCTGGGCATGATCATAGATACAGCCCAAAACGGGGTATACCTGCCAGAACCGAAGATACAGTCTCTGAAAGACCTGATCCACAAGGTCAAAGCAAACAAGAGGCCGTCTATTCGCCTTTGCATGAGACTATTGGGAAAGATGGTAGCCTCCTTCGAGGCGGTCCCTTACGCCCAGTTTCATTCGAGACTACTTCAAGGCAATATTTTAGCTTCCTGGAACAGGAAGAGCCAAGCTCTGGATATACCCATGCGCCTGTCCTCACAAGTACGCCACAGCTTCGATTGGTGGCTAGAAGCCAGGAATTTACGGAAGGGAAAGTCCTTCCTCCCAGTGGCCTGGAAGGTGGTATCTACGGATGCCAGCCTATCGGGCTGGGGTGCAGTATTCGAGGAGGCTTCTACCCAGGGAACCTGGGCCAAGACTCAGGGGATCCTGCCCATCAATGTGCTAGAGATCCGGGCGGTATATCTAGCCCTCAAAACCTGGACATACAGGTTACAGGGCTACCCAGTTCGGGTTCAATCCGACAATGCTACTGCAGTAGCTTACATCAATCACCAAGGAGGCACCCGCAGTCGGGCAGCCCAAAGAGAGGTGAACCGGATCCTGGCATGGGCAGAAGAGCATGTACCTTGCCTTTCTGCAATCTTCATTCCAGGGATAGAAAATTGGCAAGCAGACTACCTGAGTCGTCAGCAGCTGCTACCAGGGAGTGGTCTCTTCACCCCGAGATCTTTCAGGCCATATGTCTGAGATGGGGAAACCCAGATGTAGACCTGCTAGCTGCCAGGTTCAACAAGAAATTGGACAACTTTGTGTCCAGAACGAGAGATCCTCTAGCCTACGGGACAGACGCTCTAATAATACAGACGCTCTAATAACTCCATGGAATCAGTTCTCACTGATCTATGCATTCCCTCCGATCCCTCTTCTACAAAGACTGCTTCGCAGGATCAAGGAGGAGGGAATACCAGTAATCCTAGTGGCCCCAAACTGGCCCAGGAGGCCTTGGTACGCCGAGATTGTAAAAATGGCGATAGGAAGGCCCTGGAAGTTTCCACTTCGACACGACCTGCTGTCACAGGGTCCAGTATTCCACCCTTCCTTACAAAGGCTAAAGTTGACGGCCTGGCTGCTGAGACCCACATTTTTAAAAAGAGAGGGGTCTCTGGTCCGGCTCTTTCTACGCTCATTAATGCTAGAAAGCCAGCCTCCAGACTCATCTATCATAGAGTCTGGAGAGCATACGTTTCCTGGTGTGAATCCTGATGTTGGAATCCTCAGAAATATGAAATAAGTAGGATTCTTGCTTTTTGCCAGTTAGGAGTGGATATGAATTTAGCCCTTAGCACCATCAAAGGGCAAATATCGGCTCTATCAGTCTTCTTTCAGAGACCATTGGCATCTCACTCCCTAGTTCGGACATTCATTAAGGGGGTACTGAGGATAAATCCTCCAGTTAGGACTCCCTTGTGTCCATGGGATTTGAATTTGGTATTGTCAGTGTTGCAAAAGCAACCTTTTGAACCTATTCGCCATATTCCTTTAATTATATTGAGTAGGAAGTTGGCCTTTCTGATTGCTATAGCTTCTGCTAGGAGAGTATCAGAGCTAGCAGCTCTTTCTTGTAAAGAGCCTTATCTAATTTGTCACAAGGACAAAATCGTACTACGACCCCATCCGGCTTTTCTACCTAAGGTGGTGTCGGCTTTTCACTTGAATCAAGACATTGTTCTGCCTTCCTTTTTTCCAAACCCGCGGACGGCGGGGGAAAAATTATTACACTCTCTAGATCTACTGAGAGCGGTAAAGGTGTATCTGCAAGCAACCGCTCAGATACGTAAAACAGATGTTTTGTTTATTTTACCAGATGGGCCCAAGAAGGGCCAAGCGGTATCAAAATCCACCATTTCCAGGTGGATTAGACAAGTAATTATTCAAGCTTATGGTTTAAAGAACAGGACTCCTCCTTTTCCTGTTAAGGCGCACTCTACCAGGGCGATAGGTGCTTCATGGGCAGTGCACCACCAGGCTTCGATGGCTCAGATCGGTAAAGCTGCAACTTGGTCTTCAGTCCATACATTTTCCAAATTCTATCAAATAGATGTGAAAGGACATGAGGATTCCGCCTTTGGGCGAAGTGTGCTGCAGGCAGCAGTATAGGGCTTCTGGTCCGCAAGCGGCCTGTTTTGATCTGTGTCTCCCCCCCTTCATATGAGCATTGCTCTGGGACGTCCCATTATGTAATGACTAGCTCTGTGTCCCGTGGTGTACGATAAAGAAAATAGGATTTTTATAACAGCTTACCTGTAAAATCCTTTTCTTGGAGTACACCACGGGACACAGAGGTCCCCCCCTTCTTATGGGAACCTTACTGCTTTGCTACAAAACTGAGGTACTTCCCTGATGGGAGGGGTTATATGGAGGGGAACTGTCTTCCATTGGTTGTGCCAGTGTCCAATCACCGCTGGTGACCCTTAACCCATTATGTAATGACTAGCTCTGTGTCCCGTGGTGTACTCCAAGAAAAGGATTTTACAGGTAAGCTGTTATAAAAATCCTATTTTTTTAATAAATCTGCAAAAATGTCAACAATTCTGTGTTTTTCTGTCAATATGGGGTGCTGTGTGTACATTAATGAGGGAAAAAAATGAACTTAAATGATTTTAGCAAATGGCTGCAATATAACAAAGAGTGAAAAATTTAACGGGGTCTGAATACTTTCCGTACCCACTGTATATAATCCTACCGCTCAAGATATTTGGCTTTGAATCGCATAGGGTTACCCAGAGACTGTAGTCAGGACACCGGCTCGATAGGATGCAAAGGCTTATGTGCCCGTGGGAACACCTCTCCCCCACCTCAACGGAAGAAGATGGGAGGCTCCTCCTTATAGATAGAAGTATCTAATAGATCAAATAGAAGGAATTAAGTGGACTGTGGTGTTGAAAGGGAGGAAAAGGGGGGGGGCAAGAGAGGGAGGAGAAAACCCTGTGAAGGGACTTGAGGTGAGGAAGGAAAAGAAAAAGTGAGAGAGAGGAAAAAGAAAAGAGAAAACAAGGGAGAGAAAAGAGGAGAAGAGCGGGGAGGGAGGGGAGGGAAATGAGAAAAAAGGGGGGAACCAACACGAGGCACGCTGCGCTCCACACTGCGCTCCACACTGAAGGAGTGGGGAGGAGCAACAATCCCGCAAGTCAATAGACTAACGGGAGTTGCTATCCCCTAATGGAAAACCGTGTGGGCGTCTCTAGGGGGCGGGGCGCTGAAGCCAGACTCAGTCTGCATAACGGTGTTGCAGAGGCAACCCCCTTCCCCTAGGCAGTGGACAGACACGGGCGAAGCCTAGACTCATCCAAATAGAGGGGTCACATCTGAGGGAAGCCCCCGGGTTAGGCAGAGTGGTCAGAACATGAGAGAGGATTGTATCTGAAAGTAGAAACTTAAACCAAAGCAATACTTTTATAGCTTGGATAAAAAAGCATATAAACGTATAAACAAAAAAAAAAAAAAAGATGAACAAAACTAAAAAACATTATGAATAAGGTACAATCAAGTCTCTACAGAGATTTCCTTATTGTCTCTCCATGGGTTCAAAGAAACATCGCTGGCATTTCCATCATGTAAATCAGTTTAGACACATGTATATATACATGTCATGGCAAACAACCCTATTCAGTATTCAGCATAGCGCATACATATATTCTTAAAAAAACTATACATACAGTATCACATTTAGATATGCATAGTGTTACATATTTACAGCAAGATGTTGTTACGTGGTACATTTGTATTAAAAAGTGTGCATATTATGCAGAAACATCAGTTTATATTACAGTGTGGTGTTTGCTATTGAGGGTGTAAATGAAGTACCAACAAAGAGGGAGGATGGGGACGGGGGAGTGGAAAAGAGATAATTTTCATAAGAACAGGGCATAACTAATAGCGTCATTAAGACCTGGGGACTGAGTCGCCTTTAGCTTAAATATCCACTTTGCCTCCACCTGGAGGATCTTTTGATCAAAGTTACTTGCCCGAATTGGGGGGTGTACTCAGGCTAATACCTGGAACTTTAAGGAATCCGTGCTGTAGTAATGGGAATCTGCAAAGTGTCTAGGTATCGGTTTCTCCATGATACCAATATCTAGATCTACGGCGTGTTCCTTAATTCGTTTCCAAAAGTTCCTCTTGGTCTTACCCACATAGAATTTACCGCAACCGCACGTGAGCAGATACACAATACCTATGGTATCGCAGTTGACAAAGTGTTGCATGATTAAATTTTCCCCTGTTGGTAGATTAACATTTTTGACGATTTGAACATATTTACAAAACTCACAGTTGCCACATTGGAAAGTGCCTCGTGGCAAGGTGCCACAGGGGTCCCTGGATTCCTGGGACATAAAGTGGCTAGATACCAATACATCTCTTAATGTTTGATTGCGCTTGTAGATCACGTGCGGTTCGGGTTCTACAAAGAGTTTTAGGATGGGATCATCGCTCAAAAAGTGCCAGTGGGTATACAAACTTCTTTTTATCGCTTGGAATTGCTTATTAAATTTAGTAATGGGGCGAATGCCCTGGGGCTGGGAGTGGGTACCTTGTTCACTTTGAAATAGTAGAAGGTCTCGTGGGCTATCATTTGTGTTTTTGAATGCTTTTTTGAGGGATCTTCTACTGTACCCCTATCCAAAAAACACTGTTGTAACTGAGAGGGTTGGATTTGAAAATCCTCTTCGTTGGTGCACTTGCGCTTAGCCCGTAAATATTGGCCCTTGGGGATGGAGTTAATTAAATGGGATGGATGAGCACTGGTGGAATGTAACAAAGAGTTACCGGCAGTGTCTTTCCGATGTAAGTTGGTAGTGATAGTTCCTTCTGCGTCCTTGTATATATTCAAGTCAAGAAAGGGAAGAGTTTCTTTATGCCAGTTTGGAGGTAAACGATAAGTTGTAATTGTTGTGGTTGAGCTTTTCCACAAACTCCATAAGTAGTTTAGGGGTTCCTGTCCAGAAAATAAGGATGTTATCAATGTATCTGCGCCACAGTAAGGTGTGGCGCAGGTACATCGAGGAATCATCTGAGGAGAAGACCTCCCACCCCCCCCCCCCCAGGTACAGGTTCACGTAGGATGGGGCACACTTGGTCCCCATCGCTACACCCTGTTCCTGGAGGTAGTGGGAGCCGTTGAAGGTAAAGGCATTATGCGTTAGAATGAAATGTAACATTTCAATAATAAATGCATTATATGGGATGGTGTCAAGATCTCTTTCATTGAGAAATATGGAGGTTACTGCAACTCCTTTATCATGGGGAATACTGGAGTATAGATCTTCCACGTCGATGGATGCTAGAATGGTATCAATGGGGACAGAAAGGCCCTCTAAGACAGTAAGAAAGTGGATAATATCTTTTAAATACGTGGGCAAGCTTTCCACGTGGGGACGTAAGTAATCATCTATCAAAGAGCTGGCTTGGTGGGTAAGACAGCCTATGTCCGATATAATGGGTCTACTGGGTGGATGGGATAAGGATTTGTGGGTTTTGGGTAGGGCGTAAAAGGTGGGGATGATAGGGTATTGGACTTTGAAAAATTCTCGTGTGTTTTGGAAATTAGGTTTTTGGAAAACCCGGTATTAATGATCCTGAAGAATTCCTGTTGGTGCTCGCGGATGTTGTGAGGAGAGATCCGACGATACCAAGAGGGATTCTCCAGGATCGTGTAGCACATGGCCATGTATTCTTCTGTAGTTTGTATCACAAGATTACCCCCTTGGGAGGGGTGTTCCCACAGGCACGTAAGCCTTTGCATCCTATCGAGCCGGTGTCCTCTGACTACAGTCTCTGGGTAACCCTATGTGTTTCAAAGCCAAACATCTTGAGCGGTAGGATTATATATGTATGTGTAACCAAGTACCTCTACACTAGTTCTTCCCATGCGTGAAACATTGCTGTGCATAATAAGTACATAAATGTATCTTTATCTGTGCTATAGATACTCCATAATATAACATATGATCCTAAATCGGATTCTTGCCTAATATGATAAAATATACATATGAATATATTTCTTTCTCGTACATCACGGGACACAGAGCGACATAGTCATTACTAATGGGTTATATAGATACCGTCAGGTGCTGGCACTGGCAACTTCCAAAACCGGAAGTACCCTCCCCTATATAAGCCCCTCCCATCCGGGAGCACCTCAGTTTTTTGCCAGTGTCTAAGGTGTTGGCCAAGAAGAAACGTGTGTTTTTCACTGAGCTTGCGTACAGGTTCTTTTGGGCCTCAGTAAGCTATTCCGGATCCGACCAAAAAAGCTTCATAGCTAAACGGTCGGTACCCGGGCCTTGCAGAGAAGAGCAAGGTTTTGCCTGTAATGCTTCTCTTAGGAGAGCTGGACCCTGGGATCCAGAGCTCTGGTCATACCCACGACCAAGATGTTTTCTGTGCAGGGTGCTATACAGGTCCAGGGGAGTGGAATCCTTGGGAACCCGGTCCCTGAAGGTTTGATTACAATGCCTGCCGTGATAGGTGAAGTTTGGGCTTTTGTGGACCAAACAAAGTCCTGCGGCGGGGAACAGGTAAGTGGGGGCCCCCAGGAACTTGGTTCTATTGGGGGACCCCCAAGCCTAATTTGTCTTTCTGTCTGTTACCTAATGGTATTCCCGCAAAATTCTGTGCATGCCTGTAACTACTAAAAAAATGTAATAATTTTTAATGGTGGTCAAGAAAAAAAAAAAAAAAATTTTATATATATATTTAATATATTAGACTGCGGTACCTGTGTTTGTCCACTAGAGGCCGCTGTGGAATGTTTTCTTGTCATGTGGACTAGCTTCTTCTCAGCAGAGCAAAGTCCAGGCAGATGGTGAGTTCTCTTATAGGAAACTGCTTCCTCTGCCATGTTGCAGTGCTCGTCCATCCCCCGGCCTGCGGCAAAGAGGGGCCCTGGCTCCTGTCCCTTGTTACCATATTTGAAATTAGCGCCGAAGGCGCACGTGCCCGCGCGCGTGCGCGTGCACGCGCCTCTATATATAGAGGTGAGCCGGGAAAGGGGGCGGAGCCTGGGGGATGACGCTCTGTGCGCGCCGCAGCGCTTCTGCGCATGTGCGGGCGTCCCAGCAGTTTAAAAAAACCACAATATTGTAGTGAGCTGGCTATGAAGTACAGAGACAGAGCTGGCAAAATTTAAAGGCATACAGCAAGCGGTTGATACAGGCATCCCCTAGAAAGGCACATTAGTAGACACCAACTGTGATATAGCAGCAATTGTGCTAGACTATTCTCAGTAAAAGTGGTGTATTACGGCTGGAATACCTCAGCTTTAGGCTTAGGAATATGCCGTCCAGAAGCTCCGGAACTGAATCTTCCAGGAAGCGAAGGGGGTCTCATCGGGCTCGGAGGATCTTGGGCATACTCCTGCTGCACCAGTCTCCCCTGAAGTTCAGAGGTAAGTGACCGTAGAGACCCCGCAGGGGTACTTGGTACTGTGGCTGTCCTCAGTCACCTGCTCCTGTGTATGTAACAGAGGAGGTTTTTTCCTCAGCTCTGGGAGGATTTGAGAGAGATTGTCAACATTTATCGCTGCCTCCCTGTCAGGGAAAGCACGCCCGTTCTCCGTCTCCTCCTTCAGAGTGCCTGTTAGCAGAGCAACAGTCCCATACAGGGATCGACCTGCCTGAAGGGGATCAGGATGAGGTTGATTCTGTTATAGAGGAATCAACAGTGGGGGAACCTTTTCTCAGCATCTCAAGCTGAAAGATTATGGGTTCAGTCTCTGACTAACATGGTCCGATCAGCATTTAAAAATGCACCTTGCGGAACCATCAACCACTACTGTATCCTCGTTGGGGTCGCTAGAAGCCCCCAGACTGTTTGTTCTTTTCCACTTCACCCTTTACTGAAAGGGCTCATTTACCAGGATTGGGAACGTCCTGAGAAAATATTTATTCCCCCAAGAGATTTCCGGTGGTCTATCCCATGGAGGATAAGTTCATCAAAAAAAAAATATATATAATGGAAGGTCCCTACAGTGGACGCAGCCATCTCTTGTATGTATAAATCACTGACATGTCCAGGGATAATGTCCAAATGTTCAAGAACCCAATAGATAAAAGATTGGAGTCCTTATGAAAATCTGCTTGGTGATACAACCAGCAGTAGCAGCTATTGGGGTCTGCCAAGCAGTGAAGGATCAGTTGAAACAGGTCTTGAGGGACTTGACAGATCAGCAGGCTTTGCCCTAGCTGATCTACCTAGAGCCTTAGGCTTTGCGGTTGACGCCATAGAGGATTCAGTCCATCAGGCCTCCCGCCTTACGCTGTCTATAGTACATATGCGTAGGCTCCTATGGCTCAAAAACTGGTCTGCTGAAGCTCCCTGTAAAGAATGGCTGGTTAGCGTCCCATTTCATGGTGAACGCTTATTCAGGGAAAACCTGGACAAATATATCCAGAAAATTTCCAGCGGTAAAAATACGCTCTTGCCGGTTAAAAGCAGAGTTAGAGGTCCCTCTTTAAGAGGCCTGCTTCTCCAGTCCCTGGGGCATCGGCTGTGTAACAGTTCCGACGGCCTCCTCGGTCAAATCCCGGGGGTAAAAAACAGGGACAGTAGCAGGGTAATGAGAAACCCTGGGTCAGGGGAGGTACAAAACCTCCCCCAAAGTTAAATTCATTGAAGCCCCCACTCAGTCGGGTGGGGGGAGGACTCCAGTTGTTCGCAAGAGACCTGGCGGGACACGATTAAGACAGATAGGTGCTCTCCGCAGTAGGTTTGGGATACAGTTTGGAGTTAAAAGACTCTCCTCCTTCCCATTTTTGAGGTCAAACGTGCCAAGGGATCCCCGGAAGAGAGAGTCCCTCCTGTTGGCACTAGAACAACTATTGCTCCAAGGAGTAATTATGGAGGTTCCCCTGGAAGAATGAGGGTTCGGGTTTTACTCAAACCTCTTTACAGTCCCGAAGCAAACGCGGACGGGAGGCCCATATTAATTCTAAAAGGGCTATACAAATTCCTGTATATCAGGACTTTCCGATGGAGTCGATCCGATCGGTGGCCACTGCCCTACAAGGGGAGGATTGGTTAGCCACGATCGACATCAAAGATGCTTATTTGCACATTCCCATCTTTCCAGTCCACCAAAAATTTCTACGCTTTGCAGTAGAAGGGCGCCATTTTCAGTTCAGAGCCTTACCCTTCGGTTTGGCCACAGCACCACGAGTGTTTACAAAAATTCTGGCCCTTTATTGGCCAATCTAAGAACACAAGGTGTAATGATAATGGCATATCTGGATGACTTGTTGCTGATAGACCACTCAGTGAAAAAACTAGACGTGGTCGTTCACAAGACGATCAAGTATCTGGAATCTCACGGTTGGATTATCAACCGAGACAAGTCAGCCCTAAAAACCAGTCAAAAGTCTGGAATACTTGGGGCTAAGGTTGGATTCAGGCCAGAGAAAAATATTCTTGCCTCGAGGAAAGGTGTTGTCTTTGAAAGATTTGATCCACTTAGTGGGTACAAAAAAGACAGCCGTCCATACGCCTGTATATGAGGCTGCTGGGAAAAATGGTGGCATCATTCGAAGCAGTACCCTACGGTCAATTCCATTCAAGGAATTTGCAAGGGGCCATACTGTCAGCCTGGAACAAAAAAATTCAGGCCCTAGACTTACAATGTCCTTGTCCCCTTCCGTTCGCAAGAGCCTCCGTTGGTGGTTGGTTCCCCAGAATCTGGAAAAAAGGAAATCCTTCAGTCCGATTTCTTGGAAGGTGGTCACTACAGATGCCAGCCTTATAGGCTGGGGAGCAGTACTGGAGCAATAGTCTCTCCAGGGCAGATGGTCGGATGCAGAAAAGGCCCTGCCCATCAATCTCTTAGAGATACGAGCAGCCCGGTATGCCCTAGTAGCATGGACATCCAAACTCCAAGGGTCCCCTGTCAGAATTCAATCAGACAATGCCACAGCAGTGGCATATATCAATCATCAGGGGGGCACCAGGAGTCGTGCAGCCCAGAGGGAAGTAAATTACATCCTGAAATGGGCAGAAAAATATGTCCCAGCCATATCTGCGGTATTTATTCCAGGAGTGGAGAATTGGAAGGCGGACTTTCTAAGTCGCCAGCAATTAGGCCCAGAGGAAGGGTCCCTTCACCCCGAGGTTTTCTGGACAATATGTCAGCGGTGGGGAACATCGGATGTAGATCTTCTAGCATCCAGATTCAACGCAAAGGGGGACAGGTTTGTCTCTCGGACAAGGGATCCCCTAGCTTGCGGCTCGGATGCCCTAGTGTTCCCTTGGGATCAGTTCAAGCTGATATATGCATTCACACCGCCACAATGGTTACCTCGATTACTCCGCAGAATCAGGGTAGAAAAGAAACCAGTGATTCCGGTGGCTCCAGCGTGGCCCCGAAGAGCGTGGTACGCGGAGATTGTAAAATTTCAGTGGGGAGTCCTTGGACTCTCCCACGTCGTCCGGCTTTCGCAAGGACCGATATACCACCCTTCCTTACCAGCCCTAGGTTTGACGGCCTGGCTATTGAAGCCCACATTCTAAAAAAGAGAGGGCTCTCTAATGCTGTGGTATCTACCATGATCAATGCCAGGAAGCCGGTATCCAGGCAGATCTACTATAGAATCTGGAAGGCGTACATCGCCTGGTGTGAGGCCAAGAAATGGCATCCACGTAAGTACGTAATAGGTAGGATTCTGGACTTCCTACAGTGGGCTGTAGATAGGAAGCTTGCCTTGAGTACTATCAAGGGTCAGATTTCGGCCTTGTCAATATTTTTTCAAAGGCCCTTGGCTTCGCATTCACTAGTCAAAGCCTTTATACAAGGAGTGATGCGTATTAGTCCTCCGGTTAATATTCCCATATGTCCATGGGATCTAAACTTGGTTCTGTCGGTTCTACAGAAACAACCATTTGAACCATTACAGCATATTTCCTTGGTGCTTCTCACCAGGAAATTGATTTTTCTAGTAGCCATTTGTTCGGCTAAGAGAGTATCGGAATTAGCAGCTATGTCCTGTAAGGAGCCATATCTGGTTATCCATAAGGACAGAGTAGTGTTACGTCCTCATCCAGCCTTTCTTCCTAAGGTGGTATCGAGGTTTCATTTGAACCAAGATGTGGTTCTTCCTTCTTTTTTCCCCAAACCTACTTCGGTAGAGGAAAAGTTATTGCATTCTTTGGATGTAGTAAGAGCAGTTAAAGCTTATCTAAAAGCCACTGCTCAGATTCGCAGAACGGATACTTTGTTTATTCTGCCGGAAGGCCCCAGAAAGGGTCAGGCAGCGTCAAAATCTACTTTAGCCAAGTGGATTCGACAGGTCATTATGCAAGCTTATGGCTTGAGAAGGAGACCGCCTCCGTTCAAAGTTAGAGCGCACTCCACGAGAGCAGTTGGAACTTCATGGGCAGTGCATCACCAGGCCTCCCTGGCTCAAATCTGTAAGGCCGCAACATGGTCTTCGGTACACACGTTTACTAGGTCCTACCAGGTGGACGTTAGAAGTCAGGAGGATGTCGCCTTTGGGCGCAGTGTGTTGCAGGCCGCAAAAGATCCTCATGTCTGATAGCGCTCAGCTTATATATGGTGTATCCCCCCCCTCATTTGGCATTGCTTTAGGACATCCCATTAGTAATGACTATGTCGCTCTGTGTCCCGTGATGTACGAGAAAGAAAATAGGATTTTTATAACAGCTTACCTGTAAAATCCTTTTCTTGGAGTACATCACGGGACACAGAGCTCCCGCCCCTCTTTAGGGACACTTATTGCTTTGCTACAAAACTGAGGTGCTCCCGGATGGGAGGGGCTTATATAGGGGAGGGTACTTCCGGTTTTGGAAGTTGCCAGTGCCAGCACCTGACGGTATCTATATAACCCATTAGTAATGACTATGTCGCTCTGTGTCCCGTGATGTACTCCAAGAAAAGGATTTTACAGGTAAGCTGTTATAAAAATCCTATTATTTTTAAATACATGTACTAACAAGATTCTTTATTTACATATTTGTCTATATAAATCATGTTATTTATACATTGTTTATCAACATTTCATCTAGAGAATTCATGGGATATCCCATTGTGCTATAATCAAGGCCCAGATGAAGCGGAATCTACCGCGAAACACGTAGGCCATTTTGATATAACTGCTTGGGATCTGCACACCCCGAACGTCAAGACTGTAACTTGTTTATACTTGACTTTTAAACTCTACTGCCACTAGGCGGTTAAATAAAATTAATTTATTTTTCTATTTAATCATAGTATTTGTATCTTTTTCTACACTCCTCAGAGGCACAATTAAAGTCCCATTCCCATTCGAACCATTTTTTTTAAACATAGTTACAAATAAAATGTATTATTATTATATAGAATAAATGTTGAAAGAGGCTGTGTGGACTAGGCAAATGAGAATAAAATACATATTTTTTTTTAGAATAAGTTACCGTATATATTCGAGTATAAGCCGACCCGCATAATTTTACCACAAAAAACTGGGAAAACGTATTGACTCGAGTATAAGCCTAGGGTATCCATCTGCATGCCTCACTGTGCCTCACTTTGCCTCACTGTGTCAATGTGCATGCCTCACTGTGCCCATGCCTCACTGTGTCCATGACTAGACTTACGTTTAACATGGGAGTAAATGGAAGGGGTGCCCGGCTTTGAAATATCGGTGCTCCCAGGCCGTAGGTCCCCCAGACAGCAAACGTTGCGTACTTGTAGAGGAGAACTGGGGCTACATGTGTGCCAAGTTTCGGCCAGCCGGTATCGGGTCCCCAAAGTTACCGGAGAAATTACCATTTAACATGGGAGTCTATGGAAGGGGTGCCTGGCTTTGAAAAAATCTGTGCTCCCGGCCGTAGGTTCCCCGGACAACAAACTTTGCACACGTATAGAGGAAGAGTGGGACTACATGTGTGCCAAGTAGGGGGTTCAGGGGACCTACGGTCAGCCGGTACCTCCTCCCCAAAGTCAGGGAGATCAGGCGCAAAAATGTGACTCCAGTATAAGCCCAGGGGGCATTTTTAGCACAAAACAATGTGCTGAAAAACTCGGCTTATACTCGAGTATATACTTTACGTCTATGGAAAAATGTATTTTTGCATAAGGCATATTCAAGTTTAAAAAATAAAAAACAAACTGTACTAAATGATCCACATTCACCAAGAGCAGCAACTTTGCTGTGAGATACACATAGTCATAAACCACAATTACAAAATAAATCTGTGCTAAACACCAACCTAAATTGTGAAAAGCAATAAGTGAAACAAAAATAATAGTAATTAAGTTCCAAAATAAAATATTGAAATAATGTCCTTATTAGGGATGAGCCGAACACCCCCCTGTTCGGTTCGCACCAGAACCTGCGAACGGACCTAACGTTTGCGCGAACTTTAGAACCCTATTAAATACAATGGACTCAAACGTTCAAAATCAAAAGTGCTAATTATCAAGGCTAATATTCAAGTTATTGTCCTAAAAAGGGTTTGGGGACCCGGGTCCTACCCCAGGGGACATGTATCAATGCAAAAAAAAGTTTTAAAAACTGCAGTTTTTTCGGGAGCAGTGATTTTAATAATGCTTAAAGTGAAACAATAAAAGTGAAATATTCCTTTAAATTTCGACCGGGGGGGGGGGGGTGTGTATAGTATGCCTGTAAAGCAGCGCTTGTTTCCCGTGCTTAGAACTGTCCCTGCACAAAATGTAATTTCTGAAGGAAAAAAAGTCATTTAACCACTTCAATACCATGCACTTATACAGCTTCCTGCCCAAGCCAATTTTGAGCTTTCAGCGCTGTCGCAATTTGAATGACAATTGCGCGGTCATGCTACACTGTACCCAAACAAATTTTTTATCATTTTGTACCCACAAATAGAGCTCTCTTTCGGTGGTATTTGATCGCCTCTGCAATTTTTATTTTTTGCGCAACAAATAAAAAAAGAGCGGAAAATGTAAAAAAAAACTATGTTTTTCTTTGTTTCTGTAAATTTTTTTTGTAAATAAGTACCTTTTCTACTTCAATGACAGGCACTGATAAGGCGGCACTGAAGGGCACTGATAAGGCGGCACTGAAGGGCACTGATAAGGCGACACTGATGGGCACCGATGAGGTGGCACTGATGGGCACTGATAGGCGGCACTGATGGGCACTGATATGTGGCACTGGTATGCGGCACTGATGGACACTCATAGGCGGCACTGATTGGCACTCATAGGCGGCACTGATTGGCACTCATAGGCGGCACTAATTGGCACTTATGGGTGGCACGGACGGGCACTGATAGGTGGCACGGACGGGCACTGATAGGTGGGCACTTATGGGCACGGATGGGCACTGATAGGTGGCACTGATGGACACTAGTAGGTGGCACTGATGGACACTAGTAGGTGGCACTGGTGACACTGCTGCCTAGCAATGCCAGCCACCACACATTTGTTTCTTGACATGATCGTGCCAGTCAGTGCCCATGTGTGGGCACTGATTGGCATATTTTTTATATATATATATATTTTTTTTACTACATGTGGATGGCCATGGGGGCCATCCACATGCTTAGGGCTTCCCTGGTGGTCCTTGGGGGCTTCCCTGGTGGTCCAGTGTGGGTATCCGAGGGGGGCTGCGCTGATAAACAATCAGCGCAAACCCCCCCTGTCAGGAGAGCCGCCGATCGGCTCTCCTCTACTCGCGTCTGTCAGACGCGAGTGAGGAAGAGCCGATCAACGGCTTTTCCTGTTTACTTCCTGATCAGCTGTGATTCGGCACGGCTGATCACATGGTAAAAAGCCTCCGACGGAGGCTTTTTACCGAGATCAGTGTAGCGGTGGGTCAGACTGACCCACCGATCGCCGCGATGCGTGCCCCCCCCGGGCGCGCGGTGGCTGTTATCCCGCAGGACGTCATATGACGTCCAGTGTGGATAACAGAACCACTTCCCGGACGTCAATTTGCTATTGACTGGGCGGGAAGTGGTTAAAAGCACTCGCGGTTATAATGAATTGTCGGCTCCCGGCAATAGAGAAAAGTCATTGATAAAAAAAAAAAAATGCGTGGGGGTCCCCCCAAATTCAATTACCAGGCCCTTCAGGTCTGGTATGGATATTAAGGAAAACCCTGCGTCAAATTTAAAAAAAATTACGTGGGGTTCCCCCCAAATGTCCATACTAGACCCTTCAGGTCTGATATGGATTTTAGGGGAACTCCACCCCAAATGTAAAAAAAAATGGCGTGGAGTTCCCCCCAAAAATCTATACCAGACCCTTTATCCAAGCACGCAACCTGGCAGGCCGCAGGAAAAGAGGGGGGACGAGAGAGCGCCCCTCCTGAACCGTACCAGGCCACATGCCCTCAACATGGGGAGGATGCTTTGGGGGTCTGTGACCTCTCAAAGCACCATGTCCCTGTGTTGATGGGGACAAGGGCCTCATCCCCACAACCCTTGCCCGGTGGTTGTGGGGGTCTGCGGGCAGGGGGCTTATTGGAATCTGGAAGACCCCTTTAAAAAAGGGGACCCCCAGATCCCGCCCCCCCATGTGAATTGGTAAGGGGTACATTGTACCCCTAACATTTCACAAAGAAAGTGTAAAAAAAAACACAAAGTCCTTTATTAAAAATAAAAAACCCATTCCAGCGATGTAATCCAGTGTCCCGCGGTGTTCCGATGTCCAGCGCTGCAGTCTCCACGCCACACGAAACGTCATTGGCTGAGCAGACCTACACTACGGAGGAAGTTCCCCATCAGGTCCGCTCAGCCAATGACGGAGGCGGGGTCTGAGGTACGAAGGGGTGGGGGCGCCCTCTTATCTCAGACCCCGCCTACGTCATTGGCTGAGCGGACCTGATGGGGAACTTCCTCCGCAGTGTAAAAAATGAATAGACCTGTCTCTTCTCACGTTCCCCATCAGGTCCGCTCAGCCTTACACCTACGTCATTGGCTGAGCGGACCTGATGGGGAACGTGAGAAGGGGCGGGTCTATTAATTTTTTACACTGCGGAGGAAGTTCCCCATCAGGTCTGCTCAGCCAATGACATAGGCGGGGTCTGAGATACGAGGGGAGCCCCCTCGTACCTCAGACCCCGCCTACGTCATTGGCTGAGCGGACCTGATGGGGAACTTCCGCCGCAGTGTAGGTCCGCTCAGCCAATGACGTTTCGTGTGGCGTGGAGACTGCAGCGCTGGACATCGGAACACCGCGGGACACTGGATTACATCGCTGGAATGGGTTTTTTATTTTTAATAAAGGACTTTTCCCAATGGTGTCTGTGTGGTTTTTTTTACGCTTTCTTTGTGAAATGGTAGGGGTACAATGTACCCCTTACCAATTCACATAGGGGGGGGCGGGATCTGGGGGCCCCCTTTGTTAAAGGGGTCTTCCAGATTCCGATAAGCCCGCAGACCCCCACAACCACCGGGCAAGGGTTGTGGGGATGAGGCCCTTGTCCCCATCAACATGGGGACATAGTGCTTTGAGGGGTCACAGACCCCCAAAGCATCCTCCACATGTTGAGGGCATATGGCCTGGTACGGTTCAGGAGGGGGGGCGCTCTCTTGTCCCCCCCTCTTTTCCTGCGGCCTCCCAGGTTGCGTGCTTGGATAAAGGGTCTGGTATGGATATTTGGGGGGAACCCCACGTCATTTTTTTTTTAATTTGACGCAGGGTTCCCCTTAATATCCATACCAGACCTGAAGGGCCTGGTAATTGAATTTGGGGGGACCCCCACGCTTTTTTTTTTTATCAATGACCTTTCTCTGTATTGCTGGAAGCTGACAATTCATTATAGCCGCGAGTGCTTTTAAATGACTTTTTTTCCTTGAGAAAGTACACTTTGTGCAGGGACAGTTCTAAGCAAGGGAAACAAGCGCTGCTTTACAGGCATACTATACACCCTCTCCCCAGGTACGAAATTTAAAGGAATATTTCACTTTTATTGTTTCACTTTAAGCATTATTAATGCAAAGGAACCAGGATTGTCCTTCAAATGCTATACTCAAGGGTACCCCAGAAAGAAAAATGCTTCCTTTATAGTGTAAAACCAAATTTCTCTTATCCATGGACCGACACGGCGGCTCTTAATCACTGAACGTGTGGGTATATGTCCCTGCTTGCAGGAGAAGACCTAGGCAGAATGTTAAATGTTAAAACATTGTAGAACAAACCAGAGCTGAACAGCCCCGCCCAGGGGGACGGTCCCTCCGGACATTACCCTCCCACCTGCAGCTAGCAGACCACAGTTTTTTTCTGCCTAGCAGAAGGAGAAGACGTGGCTCTCTCAGGAGCCAGTCTCCTGGAAGATTTTACTTTTGAATTTTATTCCTTTGGGAATTTTATTATTTTATTTTTGAGACCTTCAATCAACTGTCGGCTGGGCAACAGGTTGGGTACACTAGTATCCTCGTAGTCTTCCCTGTCCGACCATCGAGCGTGCTGATCCTCGCCTTGTGTGCGTGAGACTCAGTTCACGACATACCCCATGGCTCCAGGGGTGGCCGGGTTGCTTTCATGCTCCCACGGTCCTCTCAAGATCGAACAGTACCTACTGTATCCTTCGCGGGGGACCGGGCCGACAGCTACGCAGTACGACTCTGTGATAGGTCTGTCTGAAACAAGCTAGTGGGTCCCTCTATTGGCACCGGGGGTGTTCTCCAAGGTGCTTGCAGGGACGTGTAAGTAGTCTCTCCTGCTGCAAGGTGAGTCCATGCTGGCTGTGTTTCTGTGTGTGGGGGGTTCTCCCTGTCTCCCCCTGTTATGCTGCTCTCTGTACCCTGTTGTGCTGTGTGGGGATGCTTGGGGGGTCACTCTGCCCTGGGGGGGGCCGCTCCATGACTGTTATTTTGCATGGAAAGTGTTCTGGGGGACTGGTTGTGTGTTTTTCTGTGCACCATTGGCGCAGTGTTTTATTTTTAAAAAAGTGCGCCATTGGCGGCCATTTTGCCGACGCTCAAAACACAGTTATACTGGTGCCCGGCGGCCATTTTCTTGTAGCCGTGGCGCTTTCAGTTTCGTTTTCGGCCTCTAGCAGCGCTGCGGATCAGTAAATGACAGGGTGCTTGTTTTGTGAACTCATTGATGCAGTGAGGGACACTTGCAAGCTGAATGCTGCAGATGTAGAACCTCAGGCGGACAGTCTCCTCTGGTTCCTTAGGGCCGGGCCTTCTAAAAAGTGTTTTTTCCATATGTACCTTTCTTTGACCAGCTCATTGATAAGGTCTGGGGAAAAAGCCACAGAAGACTTTTATGGTCCTGCGGCATTTGACTATAGATACCCCTTTGAAGATGCCCTACTTAAAACGCGGGCTTCTCCCCCAGTGGTCGACCCTCCAGTCGCCCGGTTGAACAAGGCCACCACTCTCCCGGTGGAGGGGACTCCTGCATTTAAGGACCCCACTCACAGGAGGTCAGAAGTGGTGAGTAGAGCCATGTTTGCCTTGTTGGGGTCCGCCCTACGGCCTGTGGTAGCGGCGACCCTTGTGTCTCCAACACTTACGGGATGGGCATAAAATTTTGCACCAAACTGTACAGGAGCATAATCTTCCCCCAGACACTATTGCTCTGGCCCACAAAATGGTGCAGGGCCTGGTTTATGTTGCGACGCCACGTTAGACGCGGCCCCTTATAACTCAGGGTCTTGGCGGTGGTATTGCGTTGTCTGATATGGTTGTCTGCTGACCTAGCTTCTATGAAGCTTCTGACGAATCTACCATTTAAAGTTGGTAGGCTGTCACGGGAGGTAAAAGCAGTTTTCTTCCTCAGGCTAGCAAGGGTAAGGAGGCCGCCGTAAGCAGGGTCCTTCCTTTCCAGCAAAAAAGTTTTTTTTTTCGTCAGTCAACGGGGAGGCCCTCCCAGACTGTCAGCGATACGGCTGGTGGACACGAACGCCCCTGGGTGCGTAAGCCGAACAAGCCGGCTCCCAAGCCCGCCTCCGCGTGAAGTCTTGCCCCCACCGACTCTGGGTTAGGGGGGACGACTTTGCAGGTCCACGGATCGATGGAACTCCCGGATCTCCTACCGGTGGGTGTGCGAGATGATCACCTCAGGTTACAGGATAGGTTCCGTTCCTGATACCAGACAGATTCTTCCTCAAATCTTCCTCTCCTTCCTGCCCATCGGGCGGACCTATGGGGCCTATTCAGGTTTGCTCAGGTCCGGAGTGATTGCGGTTCCATCACAGGAGAGTTTTCAGGGATTCTACTCGAATTTGTTTGTCGTTCCAACAAAGGGACGGGGTTCGGCCTATCTTGGACCTCAGGTCCTGAATGCCTTCGTGAATGTGCAAAAGTTCCGTATGGAATCCATTTGCACGGTGATCAATACACTCCGTCAAGGGGATTTCTGGCGACCCTTGGACATCAAGGACGCCTACTTACATGTTCCGATCTGCGCAAGTCACCAGAAGTTTCTACGCTTGAAATCGGTGAAGTCCACTATCAAATTGTGGCTCTTCCTTCGGCCTAGCCTTGGCACCGAGGGTGTTCTCCAAGGTGCTTGCGCCGGTTCTAGCCTTGCTGAGATGGGCTATCTGGACGATCTTCTCAGAGCAGGAAATGGCTCAGAATTAGAAGATGGCATGACTATCGTCAGTCAGACCCTCAGAGACTTCGGGTGGTTCCTGAACATTCAGGTGTCAGTCCTGGTCCCGACTCAACGTCTAGAGTACCTAGGTCTGTTTCTAGACTCCTTGGAGGCAAAGGTATCCTACCTCCGGGGAAGTTACTGACTCCAGTCTGCAGTGCGGGTGCTGACATCCCGAAAATGGTCGTCAATCCGTTTTGCATGAGAGTCCTGGGACTCATGGTGCCTCTTTCGAGGCTGTTCCGTATGCCCAATATCACTCCAGGGCATTGCGGAAGGAGATCTTGTTCACTTGGGACAAATCCCCGTTGTCTTTGGATCTTCCGATCCAGGTGAGTCACCTGGTCAGGGCGTCCCTGACATGGTGGTTGGGGTCCCCGGCTCTTCGGTCCGGGAAGTCGTCCCTCCCCGTCCAATGGACGGTGTTCACTACGGACGCCAGCCTGAAGGGCTGGGGTGTAGTCTGGGGAGTCCTGTTGGCCCAAGGGCTTGGACTCCGGACGAAGCCCGTTTACCGATCAATGTTCTGGAAATACGGGCCATCAGACTGTGCCTCTCGTCGTGGTCTGAGAGATTGCAGGATCGCTCCATTAGGATCCAGTCGGACAAGTTACGGCGGTGGCGTATGTCGACCATCAAGGGGGGACTCGGAGCTCAGTTGCGGCTTCCAAGGTCCCCTGTACCCTGAAGTGGGCTAAAAGAAGTGTGCCGGCTCTGTCGGCCGTTTACATTCCGGGCATAGAACTGGCGGACTATTTGAGTCACCAGACGCTGGACCAGGGAGAGTGGTCCTTGCACCCGGAGGTAGTTCTACTCCTTTGCCACACAAGACGGTGGGGCACGCCGGAGGTGGACCCGATGGCCTCTCGACTCAATCGCTAGGTGTCGAGGTTTGTGGCCAGATCCAGGGACCTTTGGGCGGACGCCTCAGAGGCGTTAGTGGCCCATGGGGTCATTATCACCTGATATACGTTTATCCTCCGCTGCAGTTGCTTCCTTGCTCCGGATTGGCCTCGGCTTCACTGGTACGCCGATCAGGTATGTCTCGTCGCGGACGTTCCCTGGCGGCTGCCAATAAGGGAGGACTTTCTGTCTCAAAGTCATATATTTCATCCTGCTTTACAGCCTCTGGCCTTAACGGCATGGCTGTTAAAGCCAGGTGTTGAGAGACCGAGGTCTCTCGGTCTTGGTCATTTTGTCCATATTAAGGGCACGGAAGTCTTCCTCCAGGATGGTCTATCACCATACCTGGAAAGCTTACATCGCCATGTGCGAAGAGCTGGACTGACGTCCTCGGACGTTTTCCGTCCCTAGAATCCTGCGTTTCCTGCGGCATGGAGTGGCCCAAAAGCTCGCTTTGAGTATCATTAAGGGTCAGATTTCGGCCTTGGCCGTCTTTTTTCAGCAACCACTAGCGGGTCATTCCTTGGTTAGCACCCATGTGCAGGGGGTTCGCCATGTGCTCCCTCCTGTCAAGTCTCCTCTCCCCTTGTGGGATCGGATTTGGTACTCTCGGTTCTCCAGGAACCTCCTTTTGAGAATATCAGGGTTATTCCCCCCTTGACTTTGTAAAATCCAAAGTATATACAAAACAAAAATTGCCGCTCCAAATAGACTCACCCCAACAACAAATACCTCTCCAGGAACCAAGGGGAAAAAATGAAGAAGTCTGGATAGCCGCACTCCAATCCAACGTGGCTTTTATTGGAAAAATAAAATAAAACAAAACATGCACTACATGTCACAGCAACGGGGTAACAGGGACAGCTAACGCGTTTCACACTTAGAAGTGCTCACTCAAGCCACGTTGGATTGGAGTGCGGCTATCAAGACTTCTTCATTTTTTCCTCACCCCCTTGACTTTGTCTCAGAAGGTGGCCCTTTTAGTGGCAATCACTTCTGTTAGACGAGTGTCTGAGTTGGCGACCTTGTCCTGCAAGTCGCCATATTTAGTCATCCATAAAGATGAGGAG
This sequence comes from Rana muscosa, assembly GCA_029206835.1. Taxonomy (NCBI): domain Eukaryota; kingdom Metazoa; phylum Chordata; class Amphibia; order Anura; family Ranidae; genus Rana; species Rana muscosa. The sequence goes on from CM055128.1 coordinate 154,802,651, forward strand.
GGGTTGCATCCACGACTTTCTCTTGTCAAAGGTGATCTCGACCTTTCACCTAAACGAGGACTGTCCTCTCTCCCAAAGAGTTTGCGCGGCACGCTTTGGATGTGGTACGAGCCTTGTGGGTGTACCTGTCTGCTACTGCCTCCCTCGGAAGTCTGACTCTCTGTTGACTGTCTCTGGTCAAAAAACAGGACCGATCAGCTTCGTCTGCCACCATTTTCTAGGTGGATCGGAGAAACCGTCATTCAAGCCTATGATCTCATGGGGCGGGCACCTCCCCTTCCGGTTACGGCGCTTCCCACCTGGGCAATTGGTGTTTCCTGGGCTTTCCGACATAAAGCGTCGGTTGTACAAGTGTGCAAGGCGGCGACCTGGTCGTCTGTTCATACCCTTTCTAAGTCTTATAGGGTTGATGTGGCTGCATCTCCGGATGCTTCCTTTGGCCACAAGGTGTTGCAGGCCGCTGTTTAATGTGGCAACTCCTCCGTTGAGGACCTCTGCCTTGTTTGGAGTGAAGTTTTTTGGTTATAACATTTATACTGCTCCCATCCCTCTTGACACTGCTTTGGGACGTCCCACACGTTCAGTGATTAAGAGCCGCCGTGTCGGTCCATGGATGATAAGAGAAAATAGGATTTTTGTACTCTCCGTAAAATCCATTTCTCTGACATCCATGGACCGACACGGCACCCACCCTTCCTTTTAAGTTTGTACTGCTTTGTTACGAACTGAGGTCTGCTAGCTGCAGGTGGGAGGGTAATGTCCGGAGGGACCGCCCCCCTGGGCGAGGCTGTTCAGCTCTGGTTTGTTCTAGAATGTTTTAACATTCTGCCTAGGTCTTCTCCTGCAAGCAGGGACATATACCCACACGTTCAGTGATTAAGAGCCGCCGTGTCGGTCCATGGATGTCAGAGAAATGGATTTTACGGTGAGTACAAAAATCCTATTTTGACTTGTATTATAAAAACAGTAATGCACTTACACCAAGGGTGCATGTAAGAGCTTATATTCAAAAAGCCGGCCAGCTTGCATAAAACGTCCTGGTGCCCCAGGATGATGGCAGGTTGTGATGAAACGCGTCGGAAGAAGGACGTGCTGATGTCACTATGCTGTTTACGATTCCCGAAAGAACGGGCGTTTTATGCAAGCTGGCGAGCTTTTTGAATATAAGCTCTTATATGCATCCTTGATGTAAGTGCATTACTGTTTATATAATAAAAGTCATATTTGGTTTTACACCATGGCGAGCATTTCTCTTTCTTGGGTACCCTTGAGTATACCACTTTAAGGCCCCTTTCACACTGGGGCGGTGAGTGCATCGGCGGTAAAGCGCCGCTATTTTTATCGGCGCTTTACCACCAATTTTGTGCTTTTAACGCCCGCTAGTGGTCGAGAGAGGGTTAAAACCACCCGCAAAGCGCCGTTGCAGCAGCGCTTTGCCGGCGGTTAGGCCGCGCTGGGCAGGGGCGCTTTAGGAGTAGTGTATTCACCACTCCTAATGCGCTGCTGAGATGCTGCTAGCAGGACTTTTTTTTACCGTCCTGCTAGCGCACCGCACCAGTGTGAAAGCCCTCGGGGCTTTCACATTGGAGAGACAGCAGCGCCTCTTTCAGGGCGATTTGCAGGCGCTATTTTTAGCGTTATAGCGCCTGCAAAGCGCCTCAGTGTGAAAGGGGTCTAAGGAGGATGCTGGTTCCTTTGTGTCTCCTGGGAGGTCTCGATCATCTGCTCTGCTGTGCTCCGTGTTGGAATGTCTCATTCGATGTGAGCTGTCATCTGATTCCCCCTTTTTGAGGATAAAGGCCCTGGCTGGATATTGGTCACAAGTGTAAAAGCGCTTGCAAACTGGTAAGCATGCAATTTATGTGGTGGAGGTTACACTTTTTGTTGCAGTGTGGGATACCATCACCATGAGGAGGACTTTTGAGGACTTTTTTTTTTAAAGTGATACACACCTCTTCCACTTTCTACTTACACGAGTGGTGCGACATCTGTTCATGTTAACTATGAGGACATGATTTCTATGTTTAATTTTGGGACCTAATTACTATTATTTTTGTTTCATATATTCAAGTTTATCCAGGCCCACTCATTAAAATTGTACATTTTGTCAACAGCCCTTTAACAGTATTTAACCTTGTAACTGTTTCATAGGCATAGAAAGTGTTAAACATCTAGCAGTCATAACTTTGCATGTGTATCTTTTGTTTTTTCAGTACGACTTTGAAGTGAAGGGAGATGTGATCAATGGTAGAAATCACAGAGGCCCCAGAAGATCTAGACTAGGATCAGATGGACTGGTAAGGTTACCACTGTAGCACTTAATAATGCAGCCTCTGGATTTGGCCAGAGAACAGAGCTAATTCCATCACTCAGCCTGCATGCTTCTAATCTATGTCTCCTAAATACATTCAAATTTATATTTTTTAATAAGCCAATATACTTGGGTGCTTCACCTCAAAGTACTTGCTATATATCATTTTTTTGCACTTATGGAAAAAAAGTGTTTGATTCCAATGAGTTTCATAGGTTTTTTTTTTTTTTTTTTTTTAGGTTAAATCTCTATTTTATTAAGTCTTGCAGATAATACAGTACAAAATACAAATGTCCATGATGGACCAGAAAGGTACAAACATATCCATAACAGGAAAACAGATGTAGCGCTGGGCTCTTTAACCACTTAAGCCCCAGACCATTTGGTAGCTAAAGGACCAGAGGTGATTTCAGAATTTTGCACTGCGCTGCTTTAACTGTAAATTGTGCAGACATGCAATGTTGTACCCAAATGAAATTTGCGTCCTTTTCTTCCCAAAAATAGAGCTTTCTTTTAATGGTATTTGATTGCCTCTGCGATTTTTATTTTTTGCAATATAAACGGAAAAAGACCGAAAATTTTGAAAAAAAATGATATTTTCTACTTTTTGTTATAAGAAAAATCGAATAAACTCAATTTTAGTCATACATTTAGGCCAAAATTTATTCAGCCACATGTCTTTAGTAAAAAAAAATGTCAATAAGCGTATATTTATTGGTTTGCGCAAAAGTTATAGCGTCTACAAACTAGGGTACATTTTCTGGAATTTACACAGCTTTTAATTTATGACTGCCTATCTCATTTCTTGAGGTGCTAAAATGGCAGGGCAGTACAAAACCCCCCCAACTGACCCCATTTTGGAAAGTAGACATCCCAAGGAAATTGCTTTTTTGTCCCAAGTGATTGAATAATGACAAAAAAAAAAATTACAAAAAGTTGTCACTAAATGATATATTGCTCACACATGCCATGGTTATATGTGGAATTACACCCCAAAATAAATTTTGCTGCTTCTCCTGAGTACGGGGATACCACATGTGTGGGACTTTTTAGGAGCCTAGCCGCGTACGGGACCCCAAAAACCAAGCACCTCCTTCAGGATTTCTAGGCACAAATTTTTGATTTCACTCATCACTAACTATCACAGTTTCGAAGGCCATAAAATGCCAAAATAGCACAAAACCGCCCTAAATGACCCCATTTTGGAAAGTAGACACCCCAAGCTATTTGCTGAGAGGCATGGTGAGTATTTTACAACTCTCATTTGTTTTTGAAAATGAAGAAAGAAAATATATATATATATTTTTTTTCAATTTTCAAAACTTTGTGACAAAAAGCGAGATCTGCAAAATACTCACCATACCTCTCAGCAAATAGCTTGGGGTGTCTACTTTCCAAAATGGGGTCATTTGGGGGGGTTTTGTGCCATCTGGGCATTCCATGGCCTCCGAAACTGTGATAGGCAGTGAGAAGTGAAATCAAAAATTTACACCCTTAGAAAGCCTGAAGGCGGTGCTTGGTTTTGGGGTCCCGTACGCGGCTAGGCTCCCAAAAAGTCTCACACATGTGGTATCCCCGTACTCAGGAGAAGCAACAGAATGTATTTTGGGGTGTAATTCCACATATGCCCATGGCATGTTTGAGCAATATATCATTTAGTGACAACTTTGTGCAAAAAAAAAAAATTGTCTTGTTTCCGCAACTTGTGTCAACATATAAAATATTCCATGGACTCGACATGCCTCTCAGTATATAGCTTGGGGTGTCTACTTTCCAAAATGGGGTCATTTGGGGTGGTTTTGAACTGTTCTGGCATATACACAACATTAGGAAGCTTACATCCACTCTTCTAACCACTTGAAGACAAAGCCCTTTTTGACACTTTTTGTTTACATGAAAACATATATTTTTTTTGCAAGAAAATTATGTTGAACCCCCAAACATTATATATATTTTTAAAGCAAAGGCCCTACAGATTAAAATGGTGGGTGTTGCATTTTTTTTTCTACACAGTATTTGCGCAGCGATTTTTCAAACGCATTTTTTGGGGAAAAAATACACTTTTTTAAATTTTAATGCACTAAAACACACTATATTGCCCAAATGTTTGATGAAATAAAAAAGATGATCTTAGGCCGAGTACATAGATACCAAACACGACATGCTTTAAAATTTCGCACAAACGCGCATTGGCGACAAACTACATACATTTTTAAAAGCCTTTACAGGTTACGCCGTTAGATTTACAGAGGAGGTCTACTGCTAAAATTACTGCCCTTGATCTGACCTTCGCGGTGATACCTCACATGCATGGTGCAATTGCTGTTTACATATGACGCCAGACAGACGCTTGCGTTCGCCATTGGGCAAGAGCAGGGCAGGACAGGGGTGCTTTTTTTTTTTTTTTTTTTTATTATTAATTTTGCTTTTTTATTTTATTTTTAAACTGTTGCTTCCATATTTTTTTTTTTTTTTATCATTTTTATTGTTATCTCAGGGAATGTAAATATCCCCTATGATAGCAATAGGTAGTGACAGGTTCTCTTTTTCTTTCTCGTACATCACGGGACACAGAGCGACATAGTCATTACTAATGGGTTATATAGATACCTTCAGGTGCTGGCACTGGCAACTTCCAAAACCGGAAGTACCCTCCCCTATATAAGCCCCTCCCATCCGGGAGCACCTCAGTTTTTTGCCAGTGTCTAAGGTGTTGGCCAAGAAGAAACATGTGTTTTTCACTGAGCTTGCGTACAGGTTCTTTTGGGCCTCAGTAAGCTATTCCGGATCTGACCAAAAAAGCTTCATAGCTAAACGGTCGGTACCCGGGCCTTGCAGAGAAGAGCAAGGTTTTGCCTGTAATGCTTCTCTTAGGAGAGCTGGACCCTGGGATCCAGAGCTCTGGTCATACCCACGACCAAGATGTTTTCTGTGCAGGGTGCTATACAGGTCCAGGGGAGTGGAATCCTTGGGAACCCGGTCCCTGAAAGTTTAATTACAATGCCTGCCGTGATAGGTGAAGTTTGGGCTTCTGTGGCCAAACCGAGTCCTGCGGCGGGGAAAAAGTAAGTGAGGGCCCCTCAGGAACTTGGTTCTATTGAGGGGACCCCCAAGCCTAATATGTCTTTCTGCCTGTTACCTAACGGTATTCCCGCTAAATATTATGCATGCCTGTAACTACTAAAAAATGTACTAATTTTAATAGTGGTCAAGAAAAAAACATATATATATATAATAGACCGCGGTACCTGTGTTAATCCACTAGAGGCCGCTGTGGAACGTTTCTTGTCATGTGGACTAGTTTCATTTCATCAGAGCAAGTCCAGGCAGATGGTGAGTTCTCTTGTGGGAAACGGCTTCCTCTGCCATGTTGCAATGCTCGTCCATCCCCCGGCCTGCGGCAAAAGGGGCCCTGGCTCTTGTCCCTAGTTTCCCTCTTCAAAATTAGCGCCGAAGGCGCACGTGGCCGCGCGCGTGCGCGTGCACGCGCCTCTATATATAGAGGTGAGCTGGGAAAGGGGGCGGAGCTTGGGGGATGACGCTCTGTGCGCGCCGCAGCGCTTCTGCGCATGTGCGGGCGTCCCAGCATGTTTAAAACCACAATTATGTGTTGTGAGCTGGCTATGGAGTGCAGAGACAGAGCTGGCAACATTTAAAAAAGGCATACAGCAAGCGGTGGATGCAGGCATCCCCATAGAAAGGCACATTAGTAGACACCAACTGTTTTTATAGCAGCATTTGTGCTAGACTATTGTCAGTAAGTGGTGTATTTCGGCTGGAATACCTCAGCTTTGGGCTTAGGAATATGCCGTCTAAAAACTCCAGGACTAAAAATCCCAGGATGCATAGGGGGTCTCCATCGGGCTCTGAGGATCTTGGGCATGCTTTGGCTGCACCTATCTCCCCTGAAGAATCAGAGGTTAGTGACCGTAGAGCACCCTCAGGAGTACCTGGTACTGTGGCTGTCCTCAGTTCACCTGCTCCTGTGTATGTAACAGAGGAGGTTTTTTCCTCAGCTCTGGGAGGGCTGGAAGAGAGATTGTCAGCATTGATCGCTGCTTCCCTGTCACAGGAAAAAAGCGCTCGATCTCCGTCTCCTCCCTCAGAGTGCCTGTTAGCGGAGCAACAGTCCCATACAGTGATCGACCTACCTGAAGGGGATCAGGATGAGGTTGATTCTGTTGTAGAGGAATCAACAGTGGAAGAGCCATTCTCAGCATCACATGCTGAAAGATTATGGGTTCAGTCCCTGACTAACATGGTCCGATCAGCATTTAAAATGCCCCTTGCGGAGCCATCATCCACTTCTGTCTCCTCGTTGGGGTCGCTAAAAGCTCCCCAGACTGTTTGTTCCTTTCCGATCCATCCTTTACTGGAAGGGCTTATTTACCAGGATTGGGAGCATCCTGATAAAATATTTACTCCTCCCAAGAGATTTCAAGTGGTCTATCCCATGGAGGATAAGTTCATCAAAAAATGGAGGGTCCCTACAGTGGACGCAGCCATCTCTTGAGTGAATAAATCACTGACATGTCCAGTGGATAATGTCCAAATGTTCAAGGACCCAATAGATAAAAAAATTAGAGTCCTTATTAAAATCTGCTTTTGCTACAGCAGGCTTGGTGACACAACCAGCAATGGCAGCTATTGGGGTCTGCCAAGCAGTGAAGGATCAGTTGAAACAGGTCTTAAGGGACTTGCCAGATCAGCAGGCTCTTGCCCTAGCTGATCTACCTAGAGCCTTATGCTTTGCGGTGGACGCTATAAAGGATTCAATCCATCAGGCCTCCCGCCTTACGCTGTCTGTAGTACATATGCGCAGGCTTTTATGGCTCAAAAACTGGTCTGCTGAAGCTCCCTGTAAAAAATTGCTGGTCAGCTTCCCATTTCATGGTGAACGCTTATTCGGGGAAGACCTGGACAAATATATCCAGAGAATTTCCAGCGGTAAAAGTACACTTTTGCCGGTTAAAAACAGAGTTAGAGGTCCCTCTTTTAAGAGGCCTGCTTCTCCAGTCCCTAGGACATCGGCTGTGAAACAGTTCCGACGGCCTCCTCGGTCAAATCCCGGAGGTAAAAATCAGGGACAATTGCAGGGTAACAAGAAGCCCTGGAGCAGGAGAGGTACAAAACTTCCCCCAAAGTCAAATGCATGAAGGGTTGCCCCCACTCAATCGGGTGGGGGGAAGACTTCAGTTGTTCACAGAGACCTGGCGGGACACGATCAGAGACAGATGGGTGCTCTCCGCAGTAAGTCTGGGATACAAATTGGAGTTAAAAGACTCCCCTCCTTCCCACTTTATAAGGTCAAACGTGCCAAGGGATCCCCAGAAGAGAGGATCCCTCCTGTTGGCACTAGAACAATTATTGCTCCAAGCAGTAATTATAGAGGTTCCCCTGGAAGAATGGGGGTTCGGGTTTTACTCAAACCTCTTTACAGTCCCGAAGCCAAACGGGGACGTGAGGCCCATATTAAATCTAAAAGGGCTAAACAAATTCCTACATATCAGGACTTTCCGGATGGAGTCGATCCGATCGGTGGCCACTGCCCTACAAGGGGAGGAATGGTTAGCCTCGATCGACATCAAAGATGCTTATTTGCACACTCCCATCTTTCCAGCCCACCAAAAATTTCTACGCTTTGCGGTAGAAGGGCGCCATTTTCAGTTCAGAGCCTTACCCTTCGGTCTGGCCACAGCACCCCGAGTGTTCACAAAAATTCTGGCCCCATTATTGGCCAATCTAAGAACACGAGGTGTAACGATAATGGCATATCTAGACGACTTGTTGCTGATAGACCACTCAGTGGAAAAACTAGAAGTGGTTGTTCACGAGACAATCAAGTATCTGGAATATCACGGTTGGATTATCAACCGAGACAAGTCAGCCCTAAAACCAGTCAAAAGTCTGGAATACTTGGGGCTAAGGCTGGATTCAGACCAGAGAAAAATTTTCTTGCCTCAAGAAAAGGGGTCGTCTTTGAGAGATTTGATCCACTTAGTGGGTACAAAAAGACAGCCATCCATACGCCTCTGCATGAGGCTGCTGGGAAAAATGGTGGCATCATTTGAAGCAGTACCCTACGGTCAATTCCATTCAAGGAATTTGCAAAGGGCCATACTGTCAGCCTGGAACAAAAAAGTTCAGGCCCTAGACTTACCAATGTCCTTGTCCCCTTCCGTTCGCAAGAGCCTCCGCTGGTGGTTGGTTCCCCAGAATCTGGAAAGAGGGAAATCCTTCAGTCCGATTTCTTGGAAGGTGGTCACTACAGATGCCAGCCTTATAGGCTGGGGAGCAGTACTGGAGCAATGGTCTCTCCAGGGCAGATGGTCGGATGCAGAAAAGGCCCTGCCCATCAATCTCTTAGAGATACGAGCAGCCCGGTATGCCCTAGTAGCATGGACATCCAAACTCCAAGGGTCCCCTGTCAGAATTCAATCAGACAATGCCACAGCAGTGGCATATATCAATCATCAGGGGGGCACCAGGAGTCGTGCAGCCCAGAGGGAAGTAAATTACATCCTGAAATGGGCAGAAAGATATGTCCCAGCCATATCTGCGGTATTCATTCCAGGAGTGGAGAATTGGAAGGCGGACTTTCTAAGTCGCCAACAATTATGCCCAGGGGAATGGTCCCTTCATCCCGAGGTTTTCCAGACAATATGTCAGCGGTGGGGAACATCGGATGTAGATCTACTAGCATCCAGATTCAACGCAAAAGTGGACAGGTTTGTCTCTTGGACAAGGGATCCCCTAGCTTGCGGCTCGGATGCCCTAGTGTTCCCTTGGGATCAGTTCAAGCTGATATATGCATTCCCACCGCCACAATTGTTACCTCGATTACTCCGCAGAATCAGGGTAGAAAAGAAACCAGTGATTCTGGTGGCTCCAGCGTGGCCCCGAAGAGCATGGTACGCGGAGATTGTAAAGATGTCTGTGGGGAGTCCTTGGACCCTCCCACATCGTCCGGACCTGCTTTCGCAAGGACCGATATACCACCCTTCCTTACCAGCCCTAGGTTTGACGGCCTGGCTATTGAGGCCCACATTCTAAAAAAGAGAGGGCTCTCTAATTCTGTGGTATCTACCATGATCAATGCCAGGAAGCCGGTATCCAGGCAGATCTATTATAGAATCTGGAAGGCGTACATCGCCTGGTGTGAGGCCAAGAAATGGCATCCACGTAAATACGTAATAGGTAGGATTCTGGACTTCCTACAATGGGCTGTAGATAGGAAGCTTGCCTTGAGTACTATCAAGGGTCAGATTTCGGCCTTGTCAATATTTTTTCAAAGGCCCTTGGCTTCGCATTCACTAGTCAAAGCCTTTATACAAGGAGTGATGCGTATTAGTCCTCCGGTTAATATTCCCATATGTCCATGGGATCTAAACCTGGTTCTGTCGGTTCTACAGAAACAACCATTTGAACCATTACAGCATATTTCTTTGGTTCTTCTCACCAGGAAATTGATTTTTCTAGTAGCCATTTGTTCGGCTAAAAGAGTGTCGGAATTAGCAGCTATGTCCTGTAAGGAGCCATATCTGGTTATCCATAAGGACAGAGTAGTGTTACGTCCTCATCCAGCCTTTCTTCCTAAGGTGGTATCGAGGTTTCATTTGAACCAAGATGTGGTTCTTCCTTCTTTTTTCCCCAAACCTACTTCGGTAGAGGAAAAGTTATTGCATTCTTTGGATGTAGTAAGAGCAGTTAAAGCTTATCTAAAAGCCACTGCTCAGATTCGCAGAACGGATACTTTGTTTATTCTGCCGGAAGGCCCCAGAAAGGGTCAGGCAGCATCAAAATCTACTTTAGCCAAGTGGATTCGACAGGTCATAATGCAAGCCTATGGCTTGAGAAGGAGACCGCCTCCGTTCAAAGTTAGGGCGCACTCCACGAGAGCAGTTGGAACTTCATGGGCAGCGCATCACCAGGCCTCCCTGGCTCAAATCTGTAAGGCCGCAACATGGTCTTCAGTACACACGTTTACTAGGTTCTACCAGGTGGACGTTAGAAGTCAGGAGGATGTCGCCTTTGGGCGCAGTGTGTTGCAGGCCGCAAAAGATCCTCATGTCTGATAGCGCTCAGCTTATGTATGGTGTATCCCCCCCCCCCCCCCTCGTTGGGCATTGCTTTAGGACATCCCATTAGTAATGACTATGTCGCTCTGTGTCCCGTGATGTACGAGAAAGAAAATAGGATTTTTATAACAGCTTACCTGTAAAATCCTTTTCTTGGAGTACATCACGGGACACAGAGCTCCCGCCCCTCTTTAGGGACACTTATTGCTTTGCTACAAAACTGAGGTGCTCCCGGATGGGAGGGGCTTATATAGGGGAGGGTACTTCTGGTTTTGGAAGTTGCCAGTGCCAGCACCTGAAGGTATCTATATAACCCATTAGTAATGACTATGTCGCTCTGTGTCCCGTGATGTACTCCAAGAAAAGGATTTTACAGGTAAGCTGTTATAAAAATCCTATTTTTTGGAAAAAAACTGGGGTCTATTGGACCCTAGATCTTTCCTCTGCCCTCAAAGCATCTGACCACACCAAGATCGGTGTGATAAAATGCTTTCCCAATTTCCCAATGGTGCTTTTTATATCCGGGGGGGGACATTCCCTCCCACTGCTTGTAAAAGCAGTCCAGAGGCTAATTAGCCACTAGGATTGCTTTTACATGAAAGCCGGCCGCTGGCTGAAAAGAATGATACCAAGATGATACCTAAACCCGCAGGCATCATTCTGGTATAAACATTCAAAGTCCAGCAACATACCAGTACGTTGCTGGTCCTTGTTGGACATGTATTGTAATCTTTTTTTTCATGCAGCCTGTTGGCTGAACGAAAAAAAAAGATTGATCGGTGGGTATGCCCACCATTAGAATACCGCCCTTCATCCACCCACTTCTAATGATGGGCATACATACACCATTTATATATGCCGAAGCATGGGGGCATCTTCCCGCAAAAGTTATGCCGCGTACACATGGTCAGACTTTTCCACGGGCAAGCCTCCGTCGGAATTTCGACCGTATGTACGCGGCATTAGGAGCAAAATCGCTCCTTCGCTCCTCCGCCCCTGCTGCCCCAATGCTTCGGCATATATGCTTTTTTTTTTTTTAACTGTGGTGGTGAAATCACCTCCTACAGCACTGGAGTCGCAGGGATCAGGCCTGTCTCTGCGAACGCTGCAGTTAGGTGTGTTGTGTTTTGTAAGTGACAGTGATCGATCGATACTGCACTTGGGTGGCCTGGGCTGGACGGAGGGGCAAAACGCAGGTGCTAGCAGGTATCTGGGCTGATCCCGCTAACACTGCGTTTTTGGGAACCCTAAACTGCTGGGGACGCTAGTATAGATCTGATCAGATCAGATATTGATCTGTTCAGATACTATACCACTAAGGGAGGTGTATGCTTCACGCGTGGGTGTTAGCGCTACTGGCACTAACCTGACGCTGCCTGGGGTGTGACGCAGACCCTCTCTGACGCTAAAACCTAATTGATATCACCCGCCGGGGCGATCAGGGGGTTAAACCTTTATTGGGATATATACGGCGGGTGCCCTGACACTATAAAAAGCAAACTAACTAACCAGCGTCACCCGTAACACTTATATGGTGATCACTGGTGAAAGGGTTAACTAGGGGCAATTAGGGTGTTAAAACCTTTATTAGGTAATATATAGGGGTACCTGACGCTATATAAAAACCTGACGGCGAACCTAAAAAAAATTACTGGCTACCTATCGGCATCACCGACACTAAGACAGCGATCAGAAAAACGATCGCTTAGCGACAGTGGTGATAGGGGGTGAAAGGGTTACCTGGGGGGCGATCAAGGGGGTTAAACCTTTATTAGATAATATATGGGGGTACCTGACGCTATAAAAACCTGCGGAGAACCTAAAAAAAATGACTGGCTACCGATCGGCATCACAGACACTAAGACGGCGATCAGAAAAACGATCGCTTAGCGACAGTGGTGATAGGGGGTGAAAGGGTTACCTGGGGGGCGATCAAGGGGGTTAAACCTTTATTAGATAATATATGGGGGTACCTGACGCTATAAAAACCTGCGGCGAACCTAAAAAAAAAGAACTGGCTACCGATCGGCATCACCGACGCTAAGACAGCGATCAGAAAAATGATCGCTTAGCGACAGTGGTGATAGGGGGTGAAAGGGTTATCTGGGGGGCGATCAGGGGGTTAAACCTTTATTGGGGGGGGTTAGGGGGCTACACTGGACCTAAAACTAACTTTAGTGACACTTTTACAGTCACAAATGTCACTGATTGCAGTGATCAGTAAATAAATGGTCACTGCAATCAGTGACACTGTGACTGGGGGCTGGGGGGGCGATTTATGTGCCTATGTGTCCTGGTGTCAGTGTAGTGTTTTGTGCACTAACCTGGCATCTTCTCTTGTGCGGCGCTCGGTATATGTGAGCGCCGCAGGAGAGATGACATCACACTAAACATTACACAGGCAGGGAAGCTTTCTCATTCGCCGGGAGCGATCGCGAGGGGGTGGCCGGAATCGAACGGCCATCCCCTCATCCCGGATCGCTCCCGAACACTTAACCACCGCTCACTGTAAAGAAGGGGGGTCCGCTCGGACCCCCCAACTATACAAAGGCGATTACGTAGATATACGTGATTCTGCCTGTCGGTGCCATTCTGCCGACATATTTTTACAGTGGGCGGTCGTTAAGTGGTTAGAAAAAAAAATCCCAGCAGTGCTGACAAAAAAACAAACAAAGAAAGGACATTTTTTTTTCTTCTCTCTTGTGATGGACAGCTACAGGGAGAGAGGGGACTGGACTGTGCCCTGACTGGCTGTTGCTACAGCTGCCCCTAGCATCTCTGAAGAAGGATGACTCCTGATTAGCTGCCTAAGCCAGGCTGGTTCCCAATTGGCTGTTGGACGTTTTTCAGCCTCTCACTACTGAGAGAAGCAGGAAATCCAGGTGGGATCTCATGAGAGGGCTCTGGCACCCATTTTAGAGGGCCTGGGAACCACTTGGGGAACAGGAGTGCCTGGCCAGTACAATAGATACCAGGAAGTGTTCTGTGAGGAGAGAAACATAATTGAGTACTGTCTGTGACTGCTATTATAGAGGCTGGGAGCTGAACTGTGCTGTGTGTGCCCAGACAGTGTTAGCCTGGAAGTTTGTGATACAGGGCTCAGGGCTACAAGAATCCACAGGACTGTTGTTGTGAGCTGCTGACCACATGCAGTTGCCAGAGGATCTGTTCTGCCAGGGAAAGTGTGCTGCACCTGAATCACATGCAAAACTGTGTGCAGGGACCAGGCTGTGGGCTGTTGCTATGCTGAATACTACTTAATGCAGTGAGGGAGGAGAGACTGTGCTTCTATTCCCGTGCGTTCCAGTTGCTCCCAGTGACCACGTGTTCCAGCTACCCACTAAAGCTGCAGAGAGCTGGCTCAAGAGGAAGGACCCTTTCACCAGCCACAGAGGAACCCCACAGGACTAGAATCAATCATACTCCCACGTAAGGGCCCCATCGCTAGCAGACTCTCTACATTGTTCCACTGGCCAGTGGTTAGGTAGGACAACTTTGCATTAGGTAGTAGGTAGGTTGTATTGCCTTTGAAAAACGCCATTTGTATTGCTCTACTGTGTTGGATTGTCATTATTCTGCAATTACAGGCCAGTATTGCTCACTAGCATCTGCCTAGTGCACGTTTGTGCACCAGTTGCTTCCCAGGCAGGTGTGGTGAACGAACAGTGACACCCTGTGAATGGTGTTACTTAACAATGTGCCTACATTGCTATATTGCAATTTTTTCCATTATTTAACCCATTCCTTTCTAGGGCTTTGCCATTAAATAAAGCTAATTTAAACCTTTGAGGTCTGTCAGTGTTCTCGGGTCCAGGGAAGGGGTGAGTCATCACAGGTGCAGGGCAGAAGGGACCCAGTAAAAAAAAATATCAGCGGCTCCTGCGGGGGTGGTGCTACACAGACAATAGGTTTTCTTTTTCTTTTTTTTTTTAATGCAGGAATATACAGATAAGGTACAGGTGTTAAGCTGGTCATATACTGCTTGACTTTTAGCCATTTTCTACTGGCTTGACTGAAATTCAAGCAGTGTATGGACCTGCTGGTAAAGCTTTGTTAGACAAAAGTTGATTGTTCAATCGACTTTTGTCAAAGAAGCCTGTTAAAAACTTGTAGTTCAAACAATACCTGCTTACAATCAGATGTAGGCAACGTTGAGATATTCCCAAATCCATCTCATAAAAATTGTAAAACAACTCAAAATGTCCATGGTAATATTAGGAAAAGGACAACCTAAAACTGTACAAACTGCAAAAATGACATGGTTGCAGGAGAATGTTCGTAATCCAAAGCACTTGCATATCAAAGCGAGTTTCCCCATAGAAGTCAATGGAAGCGAAAATAATTTGTTCTGCATTGACTTCAATGGCATGCAATACCGCATGTGGCCAGACGTGGGGGGGTGCCGGAGAGCCTCGGAAATGTTCGGGACAGCTTGGCCGGTAACGGAGTATTTCCAAGTGATTTTGAGTATTTCCCAGTGTCACTGGCACCTCTGGCCAAATGCGTTACTGCACACCCCATTAGCTTGAATTCTGCTCATTTTGCGAGACAACACTCGCAAACCAAATCAGAATAAAAAAATAAAAAAAAGTTGCTCGTCTTTCAAAATGCTCGCTAACCGCAGTTCTTGTAAACCAAGGTTCCACTGTATTTCCCTTTTGCATATTTGTGAAACCTGCATCTTGAAAAATGTATGTTAATTTCTTTATCGTACATCACGGGACACAGAGCCTAGTAATTACTAAGTGGGTTATATTCCAACTTCAGGTGCTGGACACTGATGTAATCAATTAGACAGGAAGTTTCCTCCCTATAAATCTTTTTCTCAGCTACGTTTAGACTTCGATCTACCAAGATCGTACCTATTTCTTTTTCGTACATCACGGGACACAGAGCGACTTAGTCATTACTAATGGGTTATATAGTTTACCTTCAGGTGCTGGCACTGGCAACTTCCAAACCGGAAGTACCCTCCCCTATATAAGCCCCTCCCATCCGGGAGCACCTCAGTTTTTTGCCAGTGTCTAAGGTGTTGGCCAAAGAGTAACATGTGTTTTCACTGGGCTTGCGTACAGGTTCTTTTGGGCCTTAGTAAGCTGTTCCGGATCCCACCAAAAAAGCTTCATAGCTAAACGGTCGGTACCCGGGCCTTGCAGCAGAAGAGCAAAGTTTTGCCTGTAATGCCTCTCTTAGGAGGGCTGGACCCTGGGATCCAGAGCTCTGGTCATACCCACGACCAAGATGTTGTCTGTGCAGGGTGCTATACAGGTCCAGGGGAGTGGAATCCTTGGGAACCCGGTCCCTGAAGGTTTAATTACAATGCCTGCCGTGATAGGTGAAGTTTGGGCTTCTGTGGACCAAACAGAGTCCTGCGGCGGGGAACAGGTAAGTGGGGGCCCCCAGGAACTTGGTTCTATTGGGGGACCCCCAAGCCTAATTTGTCTTTCACCTAACGGTATTCCCGCTAATATCTGTGTATGCCTGTAACTACTGAAAATGTAAAATTTTAATAGTAGTCAAAAAAAGAGGACCGCGGTACCTGTGTTAAACCACTAGAGGCCGCTGTGGTCCATTTTTCTTGTCATGTGGATCTTTGGTTTTCTCAAGTCAAAAGATCCAGGCAGTTGGTAAGTTTCTCTGTGGGAATCCACTTCCTCTGCCCTGTTGCTGCGCTCATCCACCGCACAGGCCCTCCGGCAAAAAGGGCCCTGGCTCCTAGTCCCTGTTTGATTTTCGAAAAGGGCGCCAATGGCGCACGCACGGGCGCGTGCACGCGCCTCCTATGAAAAAAAAGGGGCGGGGTGGGTGGATGACGCTCGATGCGCGCCACGGCGCTTCTGCGCATGTGCAGGCGTCCCAGCTTGTATAAAGACACAGTACAAGTGTCAGCTGGATGCAAACAGAGCTAGCAACAAACAGTGGCACACAGAGGCGGTTGATGCAGGCATCCCCATAGAAAGGCACTTTAGTGGACACCAGCTGGTATATAGCAGCAACTGTGTTAGACTATTACCAGCAAAATTGGTGTATGACGACGGGAATACCTCAGCTTTGTGCTTAAAGGATATGTCGTCCAGACGCTCCGGAAATAAGTCTTCCAGGAAGCCAAAGGGGTCTCCATCGGGCTCTGAGGATATTGGGCATGCTTGTACTGCACCAATCTCCCCTGAGAATTCAGAGGTCAGTAGCCGTAGAAACCCCGCAGGAGTGCCTGGTGCTGCGGCTGTCCCCAGTCCACCTGCTCCTGTATATATAACAGAGGAGGTTTTATCCTCAACTCTGGGAGGATTGGAAGAGAGGTTAACAGCATTGATCGCTGCTTCCCTGTCACAGGGAAAGCGCGTCCGATCTCCGTCTCCTCCTTCAGAGTGCCTGTTAGTGGAGGAACAGCCCCACACAGAGATCGACCTACCTGAAGGGGATCAGGATGAGGTTGATTCAGTTATGGAGGAATCAACAGTGGAAGAACCTTTCTCAGCATCTCAGGCTGAAAGATTATGGGTTCAGTCTCTGACTAACATGGTCCGATCAGCATTTAAAATGCCTCTGGCGGAACCACCAACCACTACGGTTTCCTCGCTGGGGTCGCTAAAAGCTCCCCAGGCTGTCTGTTCCTTCCCAATCCACCCTTTATTAGAAGGGCTTATTTACCAGGATTGGGAGCATCCTGATAAAATATTTGTTCCCCCCAAGAGATTTCCGGTGATCTATCCCATGGAGGATAAGTTCATAAAAAAATGGAGGGTCCCTACAGTGGACGCAGCCACCTCTTCTGTGAACAAATCACTGACATGTCCAGTAGATAATGTTCCAATGTTCAAAGACCCAATAGATAAAAAATTGGAGTCTTTACTAAAATCTGCTTTCTCTACAGCAAGCATGGTGACGCAACCTGCGGTAGCAGCGATTGGAGTCTGCCAAGCAGTGAAAGATCAGTTGAAACAAGTCTTAAGGGACTTACCAGATCAGCAGGCTCTTGCCCTAGCTGACCTGCCTAGAGCCTTGTGTTTTGCGGTGGACGCCATAAAGGATACAATCCAACAGGCCTCCCGCTTTACGCTGTCTGTAGTACATATGCGTAGGCTTCTGTGGCTCAAAAACTGGTCTGCTGAAGCTCCCTGTAAGAAACTGCTGGTTAGCTTCCCATTTCATGGAGAACGCTTATTTAGAGAAGATCTGGACAAATATATCCAGAAAATTTCTGCCGGTAAAAGTTCACTCTTACCGGTTAAGAACAAGAGTAGAAGTCCTTCTTTTAAGAGGCCTACTTCTCCAGTCCCGGGCACATCGGCTGTGAAGCAGTTCCGACGGCCTCCACGGTCAAATTCAGGGGGCAGAAATCAGGGACAATCACAGGGTAACAAGAAGGCCTGGATCAAGAGAGGTACAAAACCTCCCCCCAAGTCATGAAGCGTTGCCCCCACTCAATCGGGTGGGGGGAAGGCTTCACTCCTCCTGCCCAATTTATGAGGTCAAACGTGCCAAGAGATCCCCAGAAGAGAGGATCCCTCCTTCTGGCACTAGAACAACTATTGCTCCAAGGTGTAATCATGAAGGTTCCCCTGGAAGAAAGCGGATTCGGGTTTTACTCGAACCTTTTCACCGTCCCCAAACCAAATGGGGACGTGAGGCCCATATTAAATCTAAAAGGGCTAAACAAGTTCCTAAATATCAGGACTTTTCGGATGGAGTCGATCCGATCGGTGGCCACCGCCCTACAAGGGCAGGAATGGTTAGCCTCGATCGACATAAGGGATGCTTTTCTGCATATTCCCATCTTTCCGGCCCACCAGAAATTTCTACGCTTTGCAGTAGAAGGGCGCCATTTTCAGTTCAGAGCCTTACCTTTCGGTCTGGCCACAGCACCACGAGTGTTCACAAAGGTTCTGGCCCCACTATTGGCCAATCTAAGAGCACAAGGTGTAACGATAATGGCATATCTAGACGACCTGCTACTAATAGACCACTCAGTGGAAAAGCTGGAAGTAGCTATTCACAAGACAATCAAGTATCTGGAATATCACGTTTGGATTATCAACCGGGACAAGTCAGCTCTAAGACCAGTCAAAAGTCTGGAATACTTAGGGCTAAGGCTGGATTCAAATCAGAGAAAGATTTTCTTACCTCCAGAGAAGGTGTCGTCTTTAAAAGATTTGACCCACTTAGTGGGTACAAAAAAAAAAAAACATCCATACGCCTGTGCATGAGGCTGCTGGGAAAAATGGTGGCTTCATTCGAAGCAGTACCCTACGGTCAATTCCATTCAAGGAATTTGCAAAGGGCCATACTGTCAGCCTGGAACAAAAAAGTTCAGGCTTTAGACTTACCAATGTCCCTGTCCCCTTCCGTTCGCAAGAGCCTCCGTTGGTGGTTGGTGCCCCAGAATCTGGAAAAAGGGAAACCCTTCAGTCCGGTTTCTTGGAAGGTGGTCACTACAGATGCCAGCCTCATAGGCTGGGGGGCAGTACTGGAGCAATGGTCTCTCCAGGGCAAGTGGTCAGAAGCAGAAAAGGCCCTGCCCATCAATCTCTTAGAGATACGAGCAGCCCGGTATGCCCTAGTAGCATGGACATCCAAACTCCAAGGGTCCCCTGTCAGAATTCAATCAGACAATGCCACAGCAGTGGCATATATCAATCACCGGGGTGGCACCAGGAGTCGTGCAGCCCAGAGGGAAGCAAATTGCATCCTGGAGTGGGCAGAAAGATATGTCCCAGCCATAGAGAGCGGACTTTTTAAGTCGCCAACAATTATGCCCGGGGGAATGGTCTCTTGACCCCGAGGTTTTCCAGGCAATATGCCAGCGGTGGGGAACACCGGATGTAGATCTGCTAGCATCCAGATTCAACGCAAAGGTGGACAGATTTGTGTCTCGCACAAGGGATCCCCTAGCTTGCGGCTCGGATGCCCTAGTGTTCCCTTGGGATCAGTTCAAGCTGATATATGCATTCCCACCGCCACAATTGTTACCGCGATTACTCCGCAGAATCAGGGTAGAAAAGAAACCAGTGATTCTGGTGGCTCCAGCGTGGCCCCGAAGGGCATGGTACGCGGAGATTGTAAAAATGTCAGTGAGGAGTCCTTGGACCCTCCCACATCGTCCGGACCTGCTGTCGCAAGGACCGATATACCACCCTTCCTTACCAGCCCTAGGTTTGACGGCCTGGCTATTGAAGCCCACATTCTGAAAAAGAGAGGGCTCTCTAATTCTGTGGTATCTACCATGATCAATGCCAGGAAGCCGGTATCCAGGCAGATCTATTATAGGATCTGGAAGGCGTACATTACGTGGTGTGAGGCCAAGAAATGGCATCCACGTAAGTACGTGATAGGTAGGATTTTGGACTTCCTACAGTGGGCTGTAGATAGGAAGCTGGCCTTGAGTACTATCAAGGGTCAGATTTCGGCCTTGTCAATATTTTTTCAAAGGCCCTTGGCTTCGCATTCACTAGTCAAAGCTTTCATACAAGGAGTGATGCGTATTAGCCCTCCGGTTAGTATTCCCATATGTCCATGGGACTTAAACCTGGTTCTGTCGGTTCTACAGAAACAACCGTTTGAACCATTGCAACACATTTCCTTGGTTCTTCTCACCAGGACATTGATTTTCTTAGTAGCCATTTGTTCGGCTAAAAGAGTATCGGAATTGGCCGCCTTGTCCTGTAGGGAGCCATATCTGGTTGTCCATAAGGACAGAGTAGTATTACGTCCTCATCCAGCCTTTCTTCCCAAGGTGGTATCGAGGTTTCATTTGAACCAAGATGTGGTTCTTCCTTCTTTTTTCCCCAAACCTAGCTCGGTAGAGGAAAAGTTATTACATTCTTTGGATGTAGTAAGAGCAGTTAAAGCTTATCTAAAAGCCACTGCTCAGATTCACAGAACGGATACTTTGTTTATTCTGCCGGAAGGCCCTAGAAAGGGTCAGGCAGCATCAAAATCTACTTTAGCCAAGTGGATTTGACAGGTCATAATACAAGCCTATGGCTTGAGAAAGAGACCGCCTCCGTTCAAAGTTAGGGCGCACTCCACAAGAGCAGTTGGAACTTCATGGGCAGTGCATCACCAGGCCTCCCTGGCTCAAGTATGTAAGGCCGCAACATGGTCTTCGGTACACACGTTTACTAGATTCTACCAGGTAGACGTTAGAAGTCAGGAGGATGTCGCCTTTGGGCGCAGTGTGTTGCAGGCCGCAAAAGATCCTCATGCCTGATGGCGCCCAGCTTATGTATCCCTCCCCTCATTTGGCATTGCTTTGGGACGTCCCATTAGTAATGACTAAGTCGCTCTGTGTCCCGTGATGTACGAAAAAGAAAAAGGGATTTTTATAACAGCTTACCTGTAAAATCCTTTTCTTGGAGTACATCACGGGACACAGAGCTCCCACCCCTCTTTTTGGGACACTTATTGCTTTGCTACAAAACTGAGGTGCTCCCGGATGGGAGGGGCTTATATAGGGGAGGGTACTTCCGGTTTGGAAGTTGCCAGTGCCAGCACCTGAAGGTAAACTATATAACCCATTAGTAATGACTAAGTCGCTCTGTGTCCCGTGATGTACTCCAAGAAAAGGATTTTACAGGTAAGCTGTTATAAAAATCCCTTTTTTATTACTACCAGCTAAGGGACGCTATTCATGCCCAGTTTGGCTCCCTGGATGATCCCACTGACCTGCCCCCGTAGGAAAAACTGCTCAGACAGCCAGATCCCACTAAACTTGTCTCCACCTATTATGCAGCCCTAATGACTGACTTTAACCCCAGGTTTCACAAAGCTCAGGTAAAATGGACCTCTCTGGACATCTCCCTGGAAGATGAGGAATGGTCAGAATTTAGTGATTCGTATAAAACCTCTGTTATTGCTTCCCGGGACCGCATCATACAGGTCAAAATTTTTAATCGAAAAAAGCCTGCCTGTTTCCACGGCTGTGGCCAAGAGGCAGATTTCTTACACTGCTTCTGGTCATGCCTGGTAGTCCAGGACTTCTGGGAAGAAGTGGGTGCTTTCATCTCATCGGCGCTAGGCCTCCCAAACATAATCCACCCCAAGAACTGCCTATTAGGCATTTTTTGCGAATTACACCTATCATCACATGCCAAGAGACTGCTCCGTATACTCTTCTTCTATGTTAAAAAAGCTATTTTACTGTCCTGGAAGGGCGCACAGACCTCTCTGAAATCCCTCTGGTTAAAACTTATTAATGACGCTATCCCACTATATAAACTTACTTTTGAACTCCGAAAACGGAACAAAACCTTCCACAAAATTTGGGGTAGATGGTTGGCTAGTCCGCTAACCCTCCCCCAGCACTGATTGTACTACTCTTGCTTGACCATTGATGGGCCGTGCCTCAGGGATCTCTAATGTCTGGACCTCCGCTTTTGCTAAATCCCGGTAGTATTATACCTGAGCCTTTTACCATTGTGCCTACTTTATATTTTGCACTTATGTCAGTTTATTTTTCTATGCTTGAGTGTATTGCCTAATGTTAATGACCAGGTTGTATTGTTGTTGTTTTTTTGTATGTTTCTTTCTGTTTGTTGGTTTGTCTCAGTATCCTGCGGCGGGGATAAGGTAAGTGAAGACAATCCTAGGTAAAAACCTTAAGGATTATCTTCCATGAGTAGCTGCATGTCTTATCTGTTTTCCGCCACTAGAGGCAGTAAAAGAGACATACCTGGTGTTTCGCTTACCATGCTCTCCAGGAACAAAAGATCAGTGTCAGCCGGTCTGTTGAGCGGCTCACTTCCTCCACTTCAGGCTCTGCCACAGTTGTGTGGGGGAGTCCCTCATAGTCCGGGTCCATGGCGCTCCTTGGGGGATCTCTACATTTGTAGGCGGGGGGGACGATGTGGTTGCTGCTGGCACGCGTGTGCACGCCGGCTCATGGTGCAGGCGCAGGGAAAGCCCAGACGCCAGAGCTCTGTAAAGCCAGAAGGACACGGCAGCTTGGGGCGCGTAAGCACCTCGTGTGTGTTGGATACAGACATACCTAAGACGCCTACTCAGCATCTATCTGTGCAGATTAGCTGGCATTGTTTTTTTGCTAGACTAAGTTCAGCTGTTGATGCACCTGTGTTAAGTTCCTCTGTTTTTAGCTTAGGACTTTGTCTTCCTGTATAAAAGGTTCAGAGGCAGGAATATAAAAGGGCACAAGGGTATTGCCACCTGAATCTGCTGGCCCTAATCATGCTTGTATGATACCATCCTCCCCTGTAGAGACTTGAGGCAGCCCGCAGGTTGAGCCATCGGCCCTGTCAGGCATTTCAGCCTCCCCCAACATTTCAGCCACCTTGCATATGTCAGTTTGGACATTTTTTTGCATTTGTTGGTCTATAAGAGGTTAAGTGCTATATTCGTAGCATCCTCACAAGAAGCAGAAACTGGGGTGTGCCCCTTTCCCTGCTCTAAATCCTCAAACAAGAGGATTAAAAGTCCTGTGGATGAAGGTTCACCGTCCAAGGACAGGGAACAGGTGCAGGCTAACAAGGCGGAGGTATCAGAAGCCTCCAAGTTCTGGAGTTGCAGCTGCAGTCTTTTTTCAGAGATTCATACTGCATATAACTTACTCTCAGCCTAGACGGCCAAAGCCTCTGTCTCCTCCTTGGGGTTTTAAAAAAAAAATCCCATAGGTTGCTTGTACCTTCCCACTCCATCCATTACTGCAACAGTTTATTTCTGCTGGTTGGGCACCCGCATACGCTGTTTTTTTCTCCTCCTAAAAACTCTAGTCGAGGGGTATAGGTTGCTAGAAAAAACCTCCGTAGGATCCTCATCCTGGTGCTGGCTTCAGGCTAGCCAAACGCACAACTGCTGGGATACACTGTTGCTGGTGCACATTGCTAACGCACAACAGCTATATCGCATGATTGCGGAAACGCACATCTACAGAGGATAACTTCCTCTTTACCAGTCCACATGTTTGCATAAAATACATGAGTTTGGAATGTACAAAATGCATGTGGGGTAAAAACAAGTAACAGAACATGTTTATTGTTGATCACATAAAGATACATGTTTCTGTTTGTATGGATTTACATGTTTTTTACATAAGTCACATGAGGATGCTTAGTCACATTAAAGTGCTTAAGTCGCACGGAGAGGCTTGTTTGCACAGAAATGCCTAAAATCGCATAAAAATGTTTGATTGCATAAAGATGCTGGATCACACAAGGTTGCCTGATCTCACGAGTCCTTGATTTCCCAAGAATACTTGGTCACACAGAAAGGCTTGTTTTCACAGAAATGCCTAAAATCGCATAAAAATGCTTGATTGCATAAAGACTCTGGATCTCACAGGATTGCTTGATCACACACGAGTCCTTAGTCAAACAAGGCTACATGTCCGCACAGTTGTGCTTAAAATGCATAAGATATTTGATCGCATAAAAAATGCTGAATCGCATAAGGATGCATGATCGCCTTAAGTTGGATGTTCACCTAAAAGTTGCATGTTCGCCTAGATTTTGCATGGTTGCATAATGAGGCATGATAATTTAAGTTTCCTTAATTATACAGGATTCCTTGTGGTCACATAGGAATACGTGTCTGCATGGTACATGTTGCGCAATGTTGCATAACACGTTCTCAAACGCATGCTTGCTTGCAAGATGCCCGTTCCATAGCACACGTGCTATAGGTATGCGTGTATACAGCGCACACTTTTTTTATGTGGCTGTTATATCCCAAAACATCAAATTAGCAAAGAATGCCGGCAAACCTTTTATTGGAGCACAACAAGCAGTGCTCTATCTGAAATGCCAATGCGTTTCGACCGTAGTCTTCCTCGTAGCATGCTGAATTACAATAAAATGACACTTTTATAGAAAGATACACAGTCCCCTAACAAATAGGAGCAGTGCATCCTAATTAAAATCAATTAACAAAATTAAAAACGTGAGGTTGGTAAAGCCAGAAAGAAAAGAGAAGAAACACAGATTTGTGGAAGCGAAAGTATGTTAACCATTTCAAAGCCAAGTCTATTACTTTAAAAACAGACTTTTTCTGACTTGGGCCCCTTTCACATGGGAAAAACTCTGTTTTGATCAGCAGGTGATTTGTCCTCTGATCCCCTGCTGATCAGAGAAGAGTGGGGGGATTACAGGTCTGTGTCTGCTTAGTTTGTGCAGAGGAGACACGGACAGAGCCCACTCCACTGTCTGTTTATACCCGACTGTCATCTGATCCACTCAGACTAAGGACGATGGATCGTTTTTACCCGCTGGTCCGTAGTGGTGAATGGAGGGTCTGCCTGAAAAACTGACAGGTAGAACTGATTGGTCCCTTCATGTGAAAGGGGACTTAACCAGTTAAGGACCAGGCACCACAGTTGTACAGCAGCAGGTTGGCTCTCCTGGGTAAATTGCCGTCATTGTACGTCGGGGGCGCACCCGCGGTGATCAGCTTCGCTTCAGAACCGATCAGTCTCCATGCCCAGGCCAATGATTTCTGGCCTGGAACTGGTGATCGGTTCTGATGAATGAAATGCTTCCTCTGCCTGTGTAATGAAAGACAGAAGTTGTCAGACAAACCTGATTTCTTTTTATGAAGAGGTAAGTAAAACCTTGAACAGAGGGGTGGCTGTTGATGTGGTATACTTGGATTTTGCAAAAGTGTTCGACACAGTTCCCCACACACGGCTCATGTGTGAGGTAAAGTCTACAGGATTGGAAATATCAGTTTGTAAATGGGTAGAAAACTGGCTAAAAGACAGAATTCAGAGGAGTAGTGGTTAATGATTCTTACTCTGAATGGTCTAAGGTTATCAGTGGTGTACCCCAAGGTTCAGTGTTGGGACCCTTACTTTTTAATATCTTTATAAATGATATTGGGTCTGAGATCAAAAGTAACATTTCTGTCTTTGCAGATGACACTAAGCTATGCAGTGGAATAACGTCCTTACAGGATGTTGCCAATTTACAAGCCAACCTCAATGCTCTGTCTAATTGGGCGACTATGTGGCAGATGAGGTTTAATGTTGATAAATGTAAAGTTATGCACTTGGGGGCTAAGAATATGAATGCATCATACATACTAGAAGGAGTACAACTGGGGGGATCCGTAGCGGAGAAGGATCTGGGGGTTTTGGTAGCTCATAAACTCAATAATAGCATGCAATGCCAAGCTGCGATTTCCAAAGCGAGCAAAGTCCTTTCTTGTATTAAGAGAGGTATGGACTCCAGAGAGAGAGATATCATTTTGCCCCTGTACAAATCATTAGTAAGACCTCATATGGAATATGCAGTTCAGTTTTGGGCCCCAGTTCTCAAAAAGGATATTGGGGAACTGGAGAAAGTGCAGATAAGGGCAACCAATCTGATAAGAGGCATGGAGGAGCTCAGCTATGAGGAAAGATTGGAGGAACTAAATGTATTCACTCTTGAGAAGAGGAGATTAAGGGGGGGGGGGATATGATCAACATGTACAAATATATAAGGGGTCCATATAGTGAACTTGGTGTTGAGTTATTCACTTTACGGTCAACACAAAGGACATGGGGGCACTCTTTACGTCTAGAGGAAAAGAGATTTCACCTCCAAATACGGAAAGGTATCTTCACAGTAAGCTGTGAAAATGTGGAATAGACTCCCTGCAGAGGTGGTTCTGGCCAGCTCAGTAGATTTCTTTAAGAAAGGCCTGGATTCTTTCCTAAATGTACATAATATAACTGGGTACTAACATTTATAGGTAAAGTTGATCCGGGGAATATCTGGTTGCCTCTCGGGGGATCAGGAAGGAATTTTTTCCCCTGCTGTAGCAAATTGGATCGTTCTCTGCTGGAGTTTTTCGCCTTCCTCTGGATCAACTGTGGGTATAGAATTAGGTATATGGGATTGTATGATATTATTATAAAAAATTTTTTATGGTTGAACTGGATGTACTTTTTTCAACCTGACTAACTATGTAATGTAAACACAGTCAGAGGAAGTGATGTCACCTCTCCTCGTGGAATCCTTTTCGGTTCCAGAGAGAGGACATCTAACAGTGAGTTGCACCAACACTACACTGACACAGTACACGTAGCCACACTATTCACCCCCCAAGTTGACCCCTTCACTCCCTATCTCTGTGTCACCAAGTGAAGTTTTCAGATTTTTCACTGATCACTGTACTGGTGTCACTTGTGACACTAATCAGCGTTAGGGCAGTTAGTAGTAGGCCCAGGTAAGTCTAGGGTACCCCCATTAACCCCCTAATGTAGGTTTAACCCCTTGATCACCCCTCAGTTAACCCTTTCACCCCCTGTCACCAGTGTCACTAATATAGTGTACAGATCTATTTTCTGATCGCCGTACTAGTGTCACGAGTGACGCTAGTTACTGTCACCGTCAGGTTTTTATAGCGTCACCGTACCCACCATGTATTACCAAATAAAGGTTTAACCCCCTGATCGCCCCCCAGTATAGGTTTTAGCATCAGTTAGGGTCGGCGTCAATCCCACGCAGTGTCAGATTAGTGCCATTAGCGCTAAAACCCATGCACACACCATACACCTCCCTTACTAGTATAGTTTCTGCACGGATCAATATCTTTGATTTGATCAGAACTATATTAGCGTCCCCAGTAGTTTAGGTGTTTCCAAAAATGCAGCATTAGCGGAATCAGCCCAGACACCTGCTAGCCACCTGCGTTTAGCCCCTCCGCCCAACCCACCCAAGTGCAGTATCAATCGATCACTGTCACTTACAAAACACAGCACACATAACTGCAGTTAATTTTTTTGGTAGCGATTTAAGCAGTCGCTTACAACCAGGTGCTATTTCTTTTTCGTACATCACGGGACACAGAGCGACATAGTCATTACTAATGGGTTATATAGATACCGTCAGGTGCTGGCACTGGCAACTAACAAAACCGGAAGTACCCTCCCCTATATAAGCCCCTCCCATCCGGGAGCACCTCAGTTTTTTGCCAGTGTCTATAGGTGTTGGCCAAGAAGAAACATGTGTTTTTCACTGAGCTTGCGTACAGGTTCTTTTGGGCCTCAGTAAGCTATTCCGGATCCGACCAAAAAAGCTTCATAGCTAAACGGTCGGTACCCGGGCCTTGCAGAGAAGAGCAAGGTTTTGCCTGTAATGCTTCTCTTAGGAGAGCTGGACCCTGGGATCCAGAGCTCTGGTCATACCCACGACCAAGATGTTTTCTGTGCAGGGTGCTATACAGGTCCAGGGGAGTGGAATCCTTGGGAACCCGGTCCCTGAAGGTTTGATTACAATGCCTGCCGTGATAGGTGAAGTTTGGGCTTTTGTGGACCAAACAAAGTCCTGCGGCGGGGAACAGGTAAGTGGGGGCCCCCAGGAACTTGGTTCTATTGGGGGACCCCCAAGCCTAATTTGTCTTTCTGTCTGTTACCTAATGGTATTCCCGCAAGATTCTGTGCATGCCTGTAACTACTAAAAAAATGTAATAATTTTTAATGGTGGTCAAGAAAAAAAAAAAAATTTTTTTATATATATATTTAATATATTAGACTGCGGTACCTGTGTTTGTCCACTAGAGGCCGCTGTGGAATGTTTTCTTGTCATGTGGACTAGTTTCTTCTCAGCAGAGCAAAGTCCAGGCAGTTGGTGAGTTCTCTTATAGGAAACTGCTTCCTCTGCCATGTTGCAGTGCTCGTCCATTCCCCGGCCTGCGGCATCAAGAAAAGGGGTCGTCTTTGAGAGATTTGATCCACTTAGTAGGCTCAAAAAGACAGCCATCCATACGCCTGTGCATGAGGCTGCTGGGAAAGATGGTGGCATCATTCGAAGCAGTACCCTACGGTCAATTCCATTCAAGGAAGTTGCAAAGGGCCATACTGTCAGCCTGGAACAAAAAAGTTCAGGCTCTGGACTTACCAATGTCCTTGTCCCCTTCCGTTCGCAGGAGCCTCCGCTGGTGGTTGGTTCCCCAGAATCTGGAAAGAGGGAAATCCTTCAGT
Organism: Rana muscosa; assembly: GCA_029206835.1. Lineage (NCBI taxonomy): Eukaryota > Metazoa > Chordata > Amphibia > Anura > Ranidae > Rana > Rana muscosa. The sequence continues at coordinate 154,830,954 of CM055128.1, forward strand.
CCGATTTCCTGGAAGGTGGTCACTACAGATGCCAGCCTTGTAGGCTGGGGAGCAGTACTGGAGCAATGGTCTCTCCAGGGCAAGTGGTCAGAAGCAGAAAAGGCCCTGCCCATCAATCTCTTAGAGATACGAGCAGCCCGGTATGCCCTAGTAGCATGGACATCCAAACTCCAAGGGTCCCCTGTCAGAGTTCAATCAGACAATGCCACAGCAGTGGCATATATCAATCGTCGGGGGCATCAGGAGTCGTGCAGCCCAAAGGGAAGTAAATTACATCCTGAGATGGGCAGAAAGATATGTCCCAGCCATATCTGCGGTATTCATTCCAGGAGTGGAGAATTGGAAGGCGGACTTTCTAAGTCGCCAACAATTATGCCCAGGGGAATGGTCCCTTCATCCCGAGGTTTTCCGGACAATATGTCAGCGGTGGGGAACACCGGATGTAGATCTGCTAGCATCCAGATTCAACACAAAAGTGGACAGGTTTGTCTCTTGGACAAGGGATCCCCTAGCTTGCGGCTCAGATGCCCTAGTGTTCCCTTGGGATCAGTTCAAGCTGATATATGCATTCCCACCGCCACAATTGTTACCTCGATTACTCCGCAGAATCAGGGTAGAAAAGAAACCAGTGATTCTGGTGGCTCCAGCGTGGCCCCGAAGAGCATGGTACGCGGAGATTGTAAAAATGTCTGTGGGGAGTCCTTGGACCCTCCCACATCGTCCGGACCTGCTTTCGCAGGGACCGATATACCACCCTTCCTTACCAGCCCTAGGTTTGACGGCCTGGCTATTGAAGCCCACATTCTAAAGAAGAGAGGGCTCTCTAATGCTGTGGTGTCTACCATGATCAATGCCAGGAAACCGGTATCCAGGCAGATCTACTATAGAATCTGGAAGGCGTACATCGCCTGGTGTGAGGCCAGAAAATGGCATCCACGTAAATACGTAATAGGTAGGATTCTGGACTTCCTACAATGGGCTGTAGATAGGAAGCTTGCCTTGAGTACTATCAAGGGTCAGATTTCGGCCTTGTCAATATTTTTTCAAAGGCCCTTGGCTTCGCATTCACTAGTCAAAGCCTTTATACAAGGAGTGATGCGTATTAGTCCTCCGGTTAATATTCCCATATGTCCATGGGATCTAAACTTGGTTCTGTCAGTTCTACAGAAACAACCATTTGAACCATTACAGCATATTTCCTTGGTGCTTCTCACCAGGAAATTGATTTTTCTAGTAGCCATTTGTTCGGCTAAAAGAGTGTCGGAATTAGCAGCTATGTCCTGTAAGGAGCCATATCTGGTTATCCATAAGGACAGAGTAGTGTTACGTCCTCATCCAGCCTTTCTTCCTAAGGTGGTATCGAGGTTTCATTTGAACCAAGATGTGGTTCTTCCTTCGTTTTTTCCCAAGCCTACTTCGGTAGAGGAAAAGTTATTGCATTCTTTGGATGTAGTAAGAGCAGTTAAAGCTTATCTAAAAGCCACTGCTCAGATTCGCAGAACGGATACTTTGTTTATTCTGCCGGAAGGCCCCAGAAGGGGTCAGGCAGCGTCAAAATCTACTTTAGCCAAGTGGATTCGACAGGTCATAATACAAGCCTATGGCTTGAGAAGTAGACCGCCTCCGTTCAAAGTTAGGGCGCACTCCACGAGAGCAGTTGGAACTTCATGGGCAGTGCATCACCAGGCCTCCCTGGCTCAAATCTGTAAGGCCGCAACATGGTCTTCAGTACACACGTTTACTAGGTTCTACCAGGTGGACGTTAGAAGTCAGGAGGATGTCGCCTTTGGGCGCAGTGTGTTGCAGGCCGCAAAAGATCCTCATGTCTGATAGCGCTCAGCTTATATATGGTGTATCCCCCCCCCCTCATTTGGCATTGCTTTAGGACATCCCATTAGTAATGACTATGTCGCTCTGTGTCCCGTGATGTACGAAAAAGAAAATAGGCTTTTTATAACAGCTTACCTGTAAAATCCTTTTCTTGGAGTACATCACGGGACACAGAGCTCCCACCCCTCTTTGGGGACACTTATTGCTTTGCTACAAAACTGAGGTGCTCCCGGATGGGAGGGGCTTATATAGGGGAGGGTACTTCCGGTTTTGGAAGTTGCCAGTGCCAGCACCTGACGGTATCTATATAACCCATTAGTAATGACTATGTCGCTCTGTGTCCCGTGATGTACTCCAAGAAAAGGATTTTACAGGTAAGCTGTTATAAAAATCCTATTTTTTCCTGTGAGTTGCACTAGTTGTACCAGTAAATGTAGAGGCCAAAATGTCCAGACAGAGTTACACTAGTGATTCCCGACTTACATAGGGGAGAGAGCGTGCTTTGTTCGCAGTTAAGTGGAGGGACGCACAGAATGTTTTCTTTCTGTCCTCCCTTAGACAGACGAAATTCCAATGGCGACTGGAGTCCCTCTGTGTCCACGAATACAGCCTTAACATAGGAGGGGTGGACTTCAATGACGATGATGATGGCGTACTTAATTGCCTGTAAGGCCAGACGCTGGTATAAAAAAAAGTGTCTGTATACTTATTCCAATCTGAATGCTTATGCGCTATACAAATTGTCAGGAAAACTTGATCCTTCATAAAATTCCAAGAAGAGATCATCACAGCCCTTCTGTTTCCAGACGGTGCTGTGCCCCAACTTTCCAATGCAAATGCAGTAAGCCGGCTGCATGAGAGGCACTTCACAGAAGTCCTCCATGGTACCCCTACCCAAAGACACACAGGACCCCAATTCGCACCGCAGCCGCCCTGGAGATTTGTGAACCGGCTCAATTGAGAGCCGATCACAGTCTCCTGTCATGCAAATTGGATGCGGAGAAACCCACATCCAATTCGCATAAGTGTGGACCCAGCCTTACGGAACCTGAATTTCTGTCTAGTGGACACTAATTTCTGTAGTGTGCACGTAGAAGTGCACAGGCATAGCTACATTAAGGAACTACTTTGATATGTTCACCCTATAGACGTACACTAAGTACGTAGTTTGCATGACTGATTAAAAGAAAAATATTCATTGGCAGCCTAAAGCTATTTCAAAGCTGAACTTCAGGCAAAAAAATAGCCATAAAGGATATAAATCATCTTTGTGTGCATCAAATCCACAACACCAGTCAACATCTGTATAAGGAATGGGAACAGCAGTGACTGGTCCTAATTAAAGGAGGTTTCTGCACAGACACAAAATGCAAGAGTTGTTTTCATGCTGGATTGCTACACAGATTTAGAAGAAACACTCAAAGGACACTTCTAAGAATACATATAACTTTTGTATGTTAGTTTAGCTCGGAGTTCAGCTTCATGCAATGTTTTGGCTTGTATGTTACATATCCTACTACAGTCGCTTTCTAGCTCAGAAGCCAAGTAAAAGCTGTAATCTGTATTACATAGTACTGTGATCTTCCAAATGCACTTAATGAGGTTGCAAATAGCCCCTCAGCTCCTGGTGACATTTCCAAAGCACTCAACCTCTGCTCTTCCTCATTAAAACGTGAGCAGGGTTCTGAATGCTGCTTCTACCTTAATTATGCGCAGAAAAAGACAGCTGAGTATATAGTGGAGACAGCGAGGAGATTTTTATCATATTACTGCACACAGCCCTCTTTAAGTAATGGAGGGAAAAAAATATATGAGCCTAATATTTGCGTAAACCCCATAATTACTCGTAATAACTAGTACAGAGTGTGCTTATCATTTTAATACAATCAGAACCTTGTTGATTTGCTGTCACCAACAGACTGCAAATTGGTTTCATAGGAAGAAGAAAGATATGTGAGCTTAACGATGGCACAGTTGGTCTTTCATATGTTTCTGGACACTTGTCGATAGCATAGAGATTTACATTCTTTCATCTCATATATAGTTTAATGCTAATTAACCTTTTTAGCTTTAGATGCTGTTTTCATGCTCAAGATTGCAATATGTAATTTAACCACTTCCATACAGGGCATATTCACCCCCTTCCTGCCCAGACCAATTTTTAGTTTTCAGCGCTGTTGCACTTTGAATAACAATTGCGCGGTCATGCAACACTGTACCCAAATGAAATCTTAGGTTTTTTCCCCCCACAAATAGAGCTTTTGTTTGGTGGTATTTGATCATCTCTGCAGTTTTTCTTTTTTGCGCTATAAACAAAAGAAGAGCGACAATTTTGAAAAAAACACAATATTTTTAACTTTTTGATTTAATAAATATCACAATTTTAAAAAAAAAAACCTTTTTTTCCTCAATTTAGACCGATATGTATTCTTCTACATATTTTTGGTAAAAAAAAAATCACAATAAGCGTATATTGATTGGTTTGCGCAAAAGTTATAGCGTCTACAAAATAGGGGATAGATTTATGGCATATTTTTTTTACTAGTAATGGCAGCGATCTGCGATTTTTATTGTGACCGTGACATTGCGGCGGACATATCGGACACTTTTGACACGTTTTTGGGACCATTCACATTTATACAGCGATTAGTGCTCTAAAACTGCACTGATTACTGTGTAAATGTGACTGGCAGGGAAGGGGTTAACACTAGGGGGCGCTGAAGGGGTTAATATGTTCCCTATTGAGTGATTCTAACTGTAGGGGGAGGGGACTCACAAGGGGAGGAGACCGATCTGTGTTCCTCTGTACTGGGAACACACATCGGTCTCCTCACCTCTGTTTACACACAGATCCACACTCCTGCCGTGATCGCGGGTGCACCGGGTCACGAGCGCCCCCTAGACAGCCGGGAAGAAAAGACGTCCACCCAGAGGGAGGGAGGGTTCCTGCCGGCGTCATATTATTATGGCCCGGTAGTGAAGGGGTTAATAAGGGTTTAGAGCTAAACTACCTCAGTCTTTCTAATTTCTGTTTATTTTGAACAATTTTTGGCAATCCATCATGTGATGCATATTACTTTCAATGGGTTAGGGTTTTTCATTAAAAAAAAAGCATACCTTGCACTGAAAAGATAAGTCTGCTTAAAGCGGAGGTGCAGCCGAAATAAAAAAATAAACAAAAAGTCAGCAGCTACTAACAGTGTAGCTGCTGACTTTTAATAAGGACACTTACCTGTCCTACTCGCCCGCGATGTCGGTCCCGCCACGGCGATCGATCGCTGCTGGCAGGTCCCAGCTCCTCCATCCTGAGTAAGGGAAACAGGCAGTGATGCCGTAAGGCTTCACTGCTTGTTTCCTACTGCGCATGCGCCACTCGCACGGCGCTTTGTGAATGGGCTGGCTTGCCTCCTGGGATACACACAGTTCCCAGAAGGCAGCGCGCCCCATTCACAAGAAGAGGAAGCGGAAGGAGACCCACCGCGGACGATAAGAGGAACATTAGAGGCAGATTAGGGGACTTCCGCATAGCAACAGGCATTTAGGGTGAGTATAAAAAAAAAAAATTCTATACATTTTTTTACATTTTTTGTTTTTGGATTTTTAATGTTAAAAATTTTTCAGGGTGGACCGCCGCTTTAATACTTCAGGACACCCAAATCATATTAACGCTGAATTCTGGCCAAAAAAAAAACAAGCTGCAAATGAATAGCTCATCAAAAGATAAAATAACAATACCAACTTTCTTTCTCGTACATCACGGGACACAGAGCGGCATAGTCATTACTATGTGGGTTATATAGATACCTTCAGGTGCTGGCACTGGCAACTTCCAAAACCGGAAGTACCCTCCCCTATATAAGCCCCTCCCATCCGGGAGCACCTCAGTTTTTTGCCAGTGTCTAAGGTGTTGGCCAAGAAGTAACATGTGTTTTTCGCTGGGCTTGCGTACAGGTTCTTTTGGGCCTCAGTAAGCTATTCCGGATCCGACCAAAAAAGCTTCATAGCTAAACGGTCGGTACCTGGGCCTTGCAAGAGAAGAGCAAGGTTTTGCCTGTAATGCCTCTCTTAGGAGGGCTGGACCGTGGGATCCAGAGCTCTGGTCATACCCACGACCAAGATGTTTTCTGTGCAGGGTGCTATACAGGTCCAGGGGAGTGGAATCCTTGGGAACCCGGTCCCTGAAGGTTTAATTACAATGCCTGCCGTGATAGGTGAAGTTTGGGCTTCTGTGGACCAAACAGAGTCCTGCGGCGAGGAAAAGGTAAGTGGGGGCCCTCAGGAACTTGGTTCTATTGGGGGACCCCCCAAGCCTATTTTGTCTTTCTGCCTGTTACCTAGGGTATTCCCGCTAATATTCTGTGCATGCTTGTTACTACTGAGAAAATGTAAATTTTAATAGTAGGCAAGAAAAAAAAATGTAAGACCGCGGTACCTGTGTTAAACACTAGAGGCCGCTATGGTTCTTTTTCTTGTAAATGTGGATTTTTTTCTTCCGAAGTCAAATCCAGGCAGTTTGTAAGTTCTCTTTGGGAAGCTGTCTCCTCTGCCCTGTTGCTGCGCTCATCCATCCCCGGGCCCTGCGGCAGGGACCCTGGCTCCCATCTAGCTCCTTATTTTTCAAAAAAGGCGCCGAAGGCGCACGTGCACGCGCCTCTCTATATAGAGGCGATCTGGAAAAAGGGGCAGAGCGGGTGGATGACGCTCGGTGTGCGCCGCGGCGCTACTGCGCATGTGCGGGCGTCCAGCATGTTTAAAGGCACAGCTGGCTATTGAAGTACACAGACAGAGCTAGCAACAGTAAAAAGGCACACAGAGGCGGTTGATGCAGGCATCCCCTAGAAAGGCACTTTAGTAGACACCAACTGTTATATAGCAGCAATTGTGCTAGACTATTCTCAGTAAAAGTGGTGTATTACGGCTGGAATACCTCAGCTTTGGGCTTAGGAATATGCCGTCCAGAAGCTCCGGAACTAAATCTTCCAGGAAGCGAAGGGGGTCTCCATCGGGCTCTGAGGATCTTGGGCATGCTTCTGCTGCACCAGTCTCCCCTGAAAATTCAGAGGTTAGTGACCGTAGAGACCCCGCAGGAGTACCTGGTACTGTGGCTGTCCTCAGTTCACCTGCTCCTGTGTATGTAACAGTTGAGGTTTTTTCCTCAGCTCTGGGAGGATTAGAAGAGAGATTGTCAACATTAATCGCTGCCTCCCTGTCACAGGGAAAGCACGCCCGATCTCCGTCTCCTCCTTCAGAGTACCTGTTAGCGGAGCAACAGTCCCATACAGGGATCGACCTGCCTGAAGGGGATCAGGAGGAGGTTGATTCTGTTATAGAGGAATCAACAGTGGAGGAACCTTTCTCAGCATCTCAAGCTGAAAGATTATGGGTTCAGTCTTTGACTAACATGGTCCGATCAGCATTTAAAATGCACCTTGCGGAACCATCAACCACTACTGTCTCCTCGCTGGGGTCGCTAAAAGCTCCCCAGACTGTCTGTTCCTTTCCACTTCACCCTTTATTGGAAGGGCTCATGTACCAGGATTGGGAACATCCTGATAAAATATTTACTCCCCCCAAGAGATTTCCGGTGGTCTATCCCATGGAGGATAAGTTCATCAAAAAATGGAGGGTCCCTACAGTGGACGCAGCCATCTCTTGTGTGAATAAATCACTGACATGTCCAGTGGATAATGTCCAAATGTTCAAGGACCCAATAGATAAAAAATTGGAGTCCTTATTAAAATCTGCTTTTTCTACAGCAGGCTTGGTGACACAACCAGCAGTGGCAGCTATTGGGGTCTGCCAAGCAGTGAAGGATCAGTTGAAACAGGTCTTAAGGGACTTGCCGGATCAGCAGGCCCTTGCCCTAGCTGATCTACCTAGAGCCTTATGCTTTGCGGTTGACGCCATAAAGGATTCAATCCATCAGGCCTCCCGCCTTACGCTGTCTGTAGTACATATGCGCAGGCTTCTATGGCTCAAAAACTGGTCTGCTGAAGCTCCCTGTAAAAAAATGCTGGTTAGCTTCCCATTTCATGGTGAACGCTTATTCAGGGAAGACCTGGACAAATATATCCAGAAAATTTCCAACGGTAAAAGTACACTCTTGCCTTTTAAAAACAGAGTTAGAGGTCCCTCTTTTAAGAGGCCTGCTTCTCCAGTCCCTGGGGCATCGGCTGTGAAACAGTTCCGACGGCCTCCTCGGTCAAATCCCGGGGGTAAAAATCAGGGACAATCGCAGGGTAATAAGAAACCCTGGGTCAGGAGAGGTACAAAACCTCCCCCAAAGTCAAATGCATGAAGGGTTGCCCCCACTCAATCGGGTGGGGGGAAGACTCCAGTTGTTCGCAGAGACCTGGCGGGACACGATCAGAGACAGATGGGTGCTCTCCGCAGTAAGTCTGGGATACAGATTGGAGTTAAAAGACTCTCCTCCTTCCCATTTTATGAGGTCAAACGTGCCAAGGGATCCCCGGAAGAGAGAGTCCCTCCTGTTGGCACTAGAACAACTATTGCTCCAAGGAGTAATTATGGAGGTTCCCCTGGAAGAATGGGGGTTCGGGTTTTACTCAAACCTCTTTACAGTCCCGAAGCCAAACGGGGACGTGAGGCCCATATTAAATCTAAAAGGGCTAAACAAATTCCTGCATATCAGGACTTTCCGGATGGAGACGATCCGATCGGTGGCCACTGCCCTACAAGGGGAGGAATGGTTAGCCTCGATCGACATCAAAGATGCTTATTTGCACATTCCCATCTTTCCAGTCCACCAAAAATTTCTACGCTTTGCAGTAGAAGGGCGCCATTTTCAGTTCAGAGCCTTACCCTTCGGTCTGGCCACAGCACCACGAGTGTTCACAAAAATTCTGGCCCCATTATTGGCCAATCTAAGAACGCAAGGTGTAACGATAATGGCATATCTGGACGACTTGTTGCTGATAGACCACTCAGTGAAAAAACTAGAAGTGGTCGTTCACAAGACAATCAAGTATCTGGAAACTCATGGTTGGATTATCAACCGAGACAAGTCAGCCCTAAAACCAGTCAAAAGTCTGGAATACTTGGGGCTAAGGCTAGATTCAGGCCAGAGGAAAATATTCTTGCCTCGAAAAAAGGTGTTGTCTTTGAGAGATTTGATCCACTTAGTGGGTACAAAAAGACAGCCGTCCATACGCCTGTGCATATGAGGCTGCTGGGAAAAATGGTGGCATCATTCGAAGCAGTACCCTACGGTCAATTCCATTCAAGGAATTTGCAAAGGGCCATACTGTCAGCCTGGAACAAGAAAGTTCAGGCCCTAGACTTACCAATGTCCTTGTCCCCTTCCGTTCGCAAGAGCCTCCGTTGGTGGTTGGTTCCCCAGAATCTGGAAAAAGGGAAATCCTTCAGTCCGATTTCTTGGAAGGTGGTCACTACAGATGCCAGCCTTATAGGCTGGGGAGCAGTACTGGAGCAATGGTCTCTCCAGGGCAGATGGTCGGATGCGGAAAAGGCCCTGCCCATCAATCTCTTAGAGATACGAGCAGCCCGGTATGCCCTAGTAGCATGGACATCCAAACTCCAAGGGTCCCCTGTCAGAATTCAATCAGACAATGCCACGGCAGTGGCATATATCAATCATCAGGGTGGCACCAGGAGTCGTGCAGCCCAGAGGGAAGTAAATTGCATCCTGAAATGGGCAGAAAGATATGTCCCAGCCATATCTGCGGTATTCATTCCAGGAGTGGAGAATTGGAAGGCGGACTTTCTAAGTCGCCAACAATTATGCCCAGGGGAATGGTCCCTTCACCCGAGGTTTTTCGGACAATATGTCAGCGGTGGGGAACACCGGATGTAGATCTGCTAGCATCCAGATTCAACGCAAAGGTGGACAGGTTTGTCTCTTAGACAAGGGATCCCCTAGCTTGCGGCTCGGATGCCCTAGTGTTCCCTTGGGATCAGTTCAAGCTGATATATGCATTCCCACCGCCACAATTGTTACCTCGATTACTCCGCAGAATCAGGGTAGAAAAGAAACCAGTGATTCTGGTGGCTCCAGCGTGGCCCCGAAGAGCATGGTACGCGGAGATTGTAAAAATGTCTGTGGGGAGTCCTTGGACCCTCCCACATCATCCGGACCTGCTTTCGCAAGGACCGATATACCACCCTTCCTTACCAGCCCTAGGTTTGACGGCCTGGCTATTGAAGCCCACATTCTAAAAAAGAGAGGTCTCTCTAATCCTGTGGTATCTACCATGATCAATGCCAGGAAGCCGGTATCCAGGCAGATCTACTATAGAATCTGGAAGGCGTACATCGCCTGGTGTGAGGCCAAGAAATGGCATCCACGAAAGTACATAATAGGTAGGATTCTGGACTTCCTACAGTGGGCTGTAGATAGGAAGCTTGCCTTGAGTACTATCAAGGGTCAGATTTCGGCCTTGTCAATATTTTTTCAAAGCTCCTTGGCTTCGCATTCACTAGTCAAAGCCTTTATACAAGGAGTGATGCGTATTAGCCCTCCGGTTAATATTCCCATATGTCCATGGGACTTAAACCTGGTTCTGTCGGTTCTACAGAAACAACCATTTGAACCATTACAGCATATTTCCCTGGTTCTTCTCACCAGGAAATTGATTTTTCTAGTAGCCATTTGTTCGGCTAAAAGAGTGTCGGAATTAGCCGCTATGTCCTGTAGGGAGCCATATCTGGTTATCCATAAGGACAGAGTAGTGTTACGTCCTCATCCAACCTTTCTTCCGAAGGTGGTATCGAGGTTTCATTTGAACCAAGATGTGGTTCTTCCTTCTTTTTTCCCCAAACCTAGTTCAGTAGAGGAAAAATTATTACATTCTTTGGATGTAGTAAGAGCAGTTAAAGCTTATCTAAAAGCCACTGCTCAGATTCGCAGAACGGATACTTTGTTTATTCTGCCGGAAGGCCCCAGAAAGGGTCAGGCAGCGTCAAAATCTACTTTAGCCAAGTGGATTCGACAGGTCATAATGCAAGCCTATGGCTTGAGAAGGAGACCGCCTCCGTTCAAAGTTAGGGCGCACTCCACGAGAGCAGTTGGAACTTCATGGGCAGTGCATCACCAGGCCTCCCTGGCTCAAATCTGTAAGGCCGCAACATGGTCTTCAGTACACACGTTTACTAGGTTCTACCAGGTGGACGTTAGAAGTCAGGAGGATGTCGCCTTTGGGCGCAGTGTGTTGCAGGCCGCAAAAGATCCTCGTGTCTGATAGCGCTCAGCTTATGTATGGTGTATCCCCCCCCCCCCTCATTGGGCATTGCTTTAGGACATCCCACATAGTAATGACTATGCCGCTCTGTGTCCCGTGATGTACGAGAAAGAAAATAGGATTTTTATAACAGCTTACCTGTAAAATCCTTTTCTTGGAGTACATCACGGGACACAGAGCTCCCACCCCTCTTTGGGGACACTTATTGCTTTGCTACAAAACTGAGGTGCTCCCGGATGGGAGGGGCTTATATAGGGGAGGGTACTTCCGGTTTTGGAAGTTGCCAGTGCCAGCACCTGAAGGTATCTATATAACCCACATAGTAATGACTATGCCGCTCTGTGTCCCGTGATGTACTCCAAGAAAAGGATTTTACAGGTAAGCTGTTATAAAAATCCTATTTTTGCTGCAATATTTCACCCAGGTCAAACCACTTCATCAGGTCAGCCTTTGGCTGGACAGTGATGCTTTCTCTTCCTATCAACATGGTTTTTGTCAGCACGTGGAACTGATTGGCTCTGTGTACTGCTTCTTCCTCTTAAACTCCAGCTATACTATACAGAGGCTGCAAGAGGCTAATACCGTCCAGGTCAAATTTAGGTACTGACATGGCTTACAAAGTACATTTAAAGGCTAAGGGCACCTTTATGTAAAAATCTAATAAATGGTATGTGTTTTTGCAGGCAAAAAAATTATATTTTTTTTAAAATTCCCCCACAGGAGCCTGCAAAGCATTGCACCCTCGAACAGTGGATCGTGGGTGCAATGTCAGGCTCCTGCAGACAACCCCTCCTGCTTTTTACCCGTACCTCTGTACAGGCTTTCTGTTAGAAAGCTGGAGGAAGTGTTAAAGAACTACAAATGCAGTGATCAGCACACTCAGTCCATTGAGAATTACAAGCCATCTGTTGCAGTGGCAGACGAGACTTGTCTTTATTTTTTATTTTTTTATTCACAGATCCCTGTGGCTGTAAAGAATGGGGGGGATTTGCTGGAGTATGTTGCATGTTACACCCTAAATATGGGTGTACTGTTCTAAAGGTGACCTTATCCTTTAAAGATGTGTTAACGATTACAGAGGTGCATCAATTTCTGATTTTTACATCTGCACAGAATTCAGCTTTAAATTGTTGTACTGAAGTGAAAAAAATACTGTGGCTGAAGAAAAGTTAATGTGCTACTCCTGACAATCAGCCCATAATGTCTGATCGAGGGTGATGTCCCTATCTTTCTGATAAGATCCTGGGAATTGGATTGCAAATATAAAAAAAATATATATTTCTGTACTGTGCTGAAGCGTTGTCTCTGAGTTCCCTGGATCACCTTAGGTTGTGCAGAAGCTGGGGATAAGGTATAGTATAATTTCAACTTATTACCCACAAGTTTTTTCTTCCCTTTTCACATTAAAGCGGAACTCCAGGCAGAAAGATAATGAGACTTGCGGTGTTAAAAAAAAAAGAAGAAAAAAAAAAAGTTACCTCCGATAAGGTTGATCCCATGAGCCCCGATTCACTTTGATGCTACTTTGAAATCGTGCTACTTCACTTGAAGTAGCGTGATTTTAAAATAGCAGGTCAGCATGATTTCCGGTGCTACTTGAAGGACATCTGTGCGGCTTGATGCACAGGTGTCTATTGAAGTCGCACCCGAAATCAGCAAAAGTAGTGCAGGAAGTACAAATTGGTGCGGTGCCGCAAAGTCGACGTAGCACCGATTGGAACGGTGCCATTGCCGGCAATAGGCTGCGACTTGTCATGTGATTTGACCTGTCAAATCACGTGGCAAGTCGCTCCAATGTGAATGAGGGCTGAGTCACTGCTTTGTTATGTAAAAATCATATATTTATTGATGCCGGAAAGTACAGCTACCACTGTACTTTCAGCCACTGCTACTCACATTCTGGGAAGTGATGGTGTTGTTTATCAGGTTCAGGAAGGTTCAAAACTTCCTTAGCAAACCAAAGATTTCAAGCTTGCTGATGTAATTCCCTTTCCGCATGAAGGCCCACCCCATGATTTTCATCAGAGGCAAGGGGACATCCGATTAGAGGTCGACCGATATGGGTTTTTCTCTGGCCGATGCCGATATTTAGAGATCAGGGAGGCCGATATATGATATTTTAGGCAGATTTTTGGATGGGGATGCATTGTAGAGAGGGATGGATGGTGCTGGCCGTGGATGGGAATGCATTGTGGAGAGGGATGGATGGTGCTGGGTGTGGGTGGGGATGCATTGTGGAGAGGGATGGATGGTGCTGGGTGTGGGTGGAGATGTGTTGTGGAGAGGGATGGATGGTGCTGGGTGGGGATGCATTGTGGAGAGGGATGGATGGTGCCGGGTGTGGGTGCGATGCGTTGTGGAGAGAGAGGGATGGATTGTGGGTATGCGTTGTGGAGAGGGATGGATGGTGCTGGGTGTGGGTGGGATGCGTTGTGGAGAGAGAGGGATGGATGGTGGGGATGCGTTGTGGAGAGGGATGGATGGTGCTGGGTTTGGGTGGGGATGCGTTGTGGAGAGGGATGGATGGTGGGCATGCGTTGTGGAGAGAGATTGATGGTGCTGGGTGTGGGTGGGGATGCGTTGTGGAGAGGGATGGATGGTGCTGGGTGTGGGTGTGGATGCGTTGTGGAGAGGGATGGATGGTGCTGGGCGTGGGTGGGAATGGATGGTGCTGGGTGGGGATGCAGTGTGAGGGGGGATGCAGGGGGATGAAGATGTTTGAGTTGCATTGTGAAAATGGATGAGGATGAGAGTTGCATTGTGAAGAGGATCTCCACTATGTAACTCATATCCACCCAGATTCATCCTCATCCTCATCCATTTTCACAATGCAACTCTCATCAAAGGAGATAAAGTCTGCAGGGGGCACAACAGCACACATAAAATTTTTGTGACTTACCCCCAATCCATGCTGCTTTCTGGTATCTATCTGCATGCACCTGATAGGGCTAGGTGCATGTAGATAGACACTGATGAGCTGACCGGCCAATCGCATTAGAAGCAGCCAGCAGGCTCCGCCTCAGCAGGGAAAGAAGAGGAGCTAGCTAGTGCTGGCCACAATCACCTGCTGGGGGAGTTACTAGTCAGGCGGCGGAGGTTCGGGCTTGTGACATGCTAATGATACTTTCTTCCTCTCACTAGCACCATCCCTCCCCGGCGGGCTGTAGCAAACTTTCTCTTTCTCTTCTCCTCTAAAAGGGTCGGCTGCCGTGCAGGCTATCGGCGGCGCTGATGAAGGGTTAATTTCACGTGCTGCTGTAGGGGGAGCTGGGCTCTGGTCAGTACTGCTGGCAGCCCTGCGGGCTGGGTATAGTGTAGCAGCCGCAAATCGGCCTAATTTCCACAATAATCAGCCGATTTATTAAAAACTGACAAATATCGGTCGACCTCTACCTCCAATGGCTATGTAGGTGGTACAATTGAAAGATTACAAAATAGAATTTCACCTCCGCCTCAGTTATTTTCCTTCATTTCTTCTCATGTCTCAGGAAAATTAGACAGGGACTGTTGACTCTGGGGGTCATGATCCAGTTCCCCCAAACAAATGTATTAATGGAGTTAAGAAGCTTTTTATGACCACGTGCAATCCAACTTAATATTAGCACCACATCCCTTAATTTATTAGATACAAGAGGAGAAATTTTGAGTTTTGAGGTGCAGAAATAAAGTAAAATAGTATCAACTATAATGTATAAGATTTTTTTTATTTAAAGAGCAAATAAAAAAATGTTAAAAGATAACAATTGGCAATTACATATCAATACATTTTTATGGATACAACACTGTAGAATGGAGTTCCCAACATGTTTCGCCCATATAGCTTTTTCAGGGGATGCCGTCAAATTAGAGGTACAAGCCTTCTATTGAAAAGAGAACATATACATATGATAATTATATCAACGATTGATTTAAGATCATATACCACATACATAGTTCTTTATTTATTTTAAATACATAACAACTTGATACATACATGTGCATGTTCAGTCCGGGGGCAATGCTACTTACCTAGGTCTCTTGAGATGTTACTATATATGTGATTCAGCGCCACTGAATAAAATTAATAATAATACTATATAAAGTAATGAAAAAGCTGCTCCCCTGCGGATGGAGTATTGGATCTCCTATCTGAGAATTGTTCGTATATGAAAGGGGGCGCTATTCGCACTTAATAAAATATAAATACTAAGTGATACCATATATCTTTAAATTAATAAAGTGGAAAAAAAGTGAATATTGTAAACACCACTAATTATGTGATATTTGATAAACACCAGGAAATTGGTTTTGGCAATCAACCATACAAAATTATTAAACAATAATTGTAATTATATAATATTTAGTCCCAATAGTGATGATCAGGGATGAGCCGAACACCCCCCTGTTCGGTTCGCACCAGAACCTGCGAACAGACAGAATGTTCGTGTGAACTTTAGAACCCTATTAAATACAATGGACTCGAACGTTCGAAATCTAAAGTGCTAATTATAAAGGCTAATATGCAAGTTATTGTCCTAAAAAGGGATTGGGGACCCGGGTCCTGCCCCAGGGGACATGTATCAATGCAAAAAAAGGTTTAAAAAATAGACATTTTTACGGGAGCAGTGATTTTAATAATGGTTAAAATGAAAAAATAAAAGTGAAATTTTCCTTTAAATTTCGTACCTGGGGGGTGTGTATAATATGCATGTAAAGTGGCGCATGTTTCCCGTGCTTAGAACTGTCCCTGCATAAAATGTCATTTTTGAAGGAAAAAAAGTCATTTAAAACTCACTCGCGGCTATTAATGAATTGTCGGCTTTTATCAATACATAGAAAAGTCATTGATAAAAAAAAAAAAAAAAACGTGGGGGTTCCCCCAAATTCTATTACCAGGCCCTTCAGGTCTGGAATGGATATTAAGGGGAACCCCGCCGCAAATTTAAAAAAAAATGGCGTGTGGTTCCCCCTAAATATCCATACCAGGCCCTTCAGATCTGGCATGGATTTTAAGGGGAACTCCACCCCAAATTTAAAAAAAATGTCGTGGAGTCCCCCCAAAAATCCATACCAGACCCTTATCCGAGCACGCAACCTGGCCGGCCGCAGGGGAAGAGGGGGGACGAGAGAGCGCCCCCCTCCCTCCTGAACCGTACCAGGCCACATGCCCTCAACATGGGGAGGATGTCCCCATGTTGATGGGGACAAGGGCCTCATCCCCACAACCTTTGCCCGGTGGTTGTGGGGGTCTGCGGGCGGGGGGCTTATCGGAATCTGGAAGACCCCTTTAACAAAGGGGACCCCCAGATCCCGCCCCCCCCATGTGAATTGGTAAGGGGTACATTGTACCCCTACCATTTCACGAAGAAAGTGTCAAAAAATTTTAATAAAAACACACAAACACCTTGGAAAAGTCCTTTATTAAAAAAAAAAAAACATTCCAGCGATGAAATCCAGTGTCCCGCGGCGATCCCGATGTCCAGCGCTGTCCGTAATTGGTTGTGCCTGAGTGGACCTGATGGGGAACTTCCTCCGCAGTGTTTTAAATGTATAGACCCGCCCCTTCTAAAGTTCCCCATCAGGTCCGCTCAGCGGACCAGATGCGGAACGCGAGAAGGGGCGGGTCTATTCATGTATTACACAGCGAACAAAGTTCCACATCAGGTCCGCCCCCTCGGTATGTCCGACCCCGCCTACATCATTGGCCTGAGCGGGGAACTTCCTTCACTGTGTAATTTAAATTTACACAGTGAAGGAAGTTTCCCGCTCAGGCCAATGACGTAGGCGGGGTCTGACATACCGAGGGGGCGGACCTGATGGGGAACTTCTCGCACTTTGTAATACATGTATAGACCCGCCCCTTCTCAAGTTCCCCATCAGGTCCGCTCAGCCAATGACTAGGTGTAAGGCTGAGGACCTGATGCGGAACATGAGAAGGGGCGGGTCTATACATGTATTACACAGCGAACAAAGTTCCCCATCAGGTCCGCCCCCTCGGTATGTCAGACTCCGCCTACGTCATTAGCCTGAGTGGGAAACTTCCTTCACTGTGTAAATTTAAATTACACAGTGAAGGAAGTTCCCCGCTCAGGCCAATGATGTAGACGGGGTTGGACATACCGAGGGGGCGGACCTGATGGCGAACTTCGTTCGCTGTGTAATACATGAATAGACCCGCCCCTTCTCGCGTTCTGCATCTGGTCCGCTGAGCGGACCTGATGGGGAACTTTAGAAGGGGCGGGTCTATACATTTAAAACACTGCGGAGGAAGTTCCTCATCAGGTCCGCTCAGGCACAACCAATGACGGACAGCGCTGGACATCGGGATCGCCGCAGGACACTGGATTTCATCGCTGGAATGTTTTGTTTTTTTTTTATTTATTTTTTTAATAAAGGACTTTTCCAAGGTGTTCGTGTGTTTTTATTTACATTTTTTTACACTTTCTTCGTGAAATGGTAGGGGTACAATGTACCCCTTACCAATTAACATAGGGGGGGCCGGGCACAATCCTGCTCAAGCTGTCTGTGACCATCTTTTTAAGTAAAGAGGTCCACTTCATTCGTTAAGCGCAATCCACTACCTGTGCACTTTGGGTGTATGTCTTCCTATGAAGATTTGGTGAAGGAATAATTTTGTGCACTCCTTTGAAGGAAGAATCACAGTATAGCATGAACTTTATTTACTGAAGGTGTTTTCACTTGTCGGATTTGAAGCAACACCGATTTTATTTTATTTTCTACATTTAAAAGAGGACTTTTTTCATATTCTTTATCAAAAGTACTTTTGATTTGTGTTTTTTTGCGTGGGAGCACGCTAATCATCACTATTGGGACTAAATATTATATAATTACAATTATTGTTTAATAATTTTGTATGGTTGATTGCCAAAACCAATTTCCCTTTGTTTATCAAATATCACATAATTAGTGGTGTTTACAATATTCACTTCTTTCCACTTTATTAATTTAAAGATATATGGTATCACTTAGTATTTATTTTTTATTAAGTGCGAATAGCGCCCCCTTTCATATACGAACTCTTGAGATGTTAATCAAATCACTACAGGGGGTCACAGGTGTCTATCTGCATCAGTAAAACCAAGTGCTACGGGTGACCATAGGGGGCATTTAAGGACCAGCTAAGATAATAAGGTATAACAGATTTGTGAGGGAATTTCCCCTCCGACCACCAGAGGGAGTGACACTCTCCACCGCTGAGGCTGGGCTTTTGGGACCCGGCGGCAACGGACGGGGTGGCGGATGTGATGCGGCTCCTGCATGCGCGGCATGGTCGTTACGTCGGCATACGGTCTAGGCTGGAAGGGGGGTATTTAAAGGGGTTGCAAAGGTTTGTTTTTTATTTTCTAAATAGGTTCCTTTAAGCTAGTGCATTGTTGGTTCACTTACCTTTTCCTTTGATTTCCCTTGTAAATGTTTTTTTTTCTTTGTCTGAATTTCTCACTTCCTGTTTCTCCTCACTAAACTTCACACCATCATCCGAGTGGTGTTGAGTCAGCCAGAACAGCTTACTGAACGGCTTACTGAGGAGGAGCAGGAAGTGAGAAATTCAGACAAAGAAAACAAAGAAAAAACATTTTTAGAAGGGAAATCTAAGGAAAAGGTAAGTGAACCAACAATGCACTAGCTTAAAGGAACCTATTTAGAAAATAAAAAACGAACCTTTACAACCCCTTTAAGGCCACTGTTTCCAGCTATTGGATGCTGCTGAAACCCAGGGACATATGTGCTGTCACTAAATGCCAGGTAATTATACAAACTGTCTATTATAGGAAAGTCATTACTATAGATCTATGCCATTGTTCTGATATAGGCTGTTGCCATCTCGGAACATATATTGAGCGCTTTTTGCTATCTAAATTACTCTTGCTGTTTTTTACACTACAAGTGTTTTAATTTTTTAATTTGCTCTTTTACCTTTTTCTTTCTTTTTGGTTCGTGGATAGTCTTGGAGATAAGCATGGGCATATATAGATGGCATCTCTCCCTCGGTATTGAGTCCACTGCAGAACTTTGTTTTTGTAGGTTGACTCTTTCCTATTATGCTCTTATATTCCTACTTTAGGAGATTCAATCCCATTTTTTTTATATTTAAACTAAATCTGTTATACCTTATTATTATCTTAGCTGGCCCTTGAATGCCCCCATTGGTCACCCGTAGCACTTGGTTTTCCGGATGCATGTAGACACCTGTGACCCCCTGTAGTGATTTGATTAACATCTCAAGAGACCTAGGTAAGTAGCATTGCCCCCGGACTGAACATGCACATGTATGTATCAAGTTGTTATGTATTTAAAATAAAGAACTATGTGGTATATGATCATAAATCAATCGTTGATATAATTATCATATGTATATGTTCTCTTTTCAGTAGAAGGCTTGTACCTCTAATTGGACAGCATCCCCTGAAGAAGCCCGATATATGGGCGAAACTTGTTGGGGACTCCATTCTACCGTGCTGTATCCATAAAACTTTAGTGATATGTACTTGCCAATTGTTATCTTTTAACAATTTTTTATTTGCTCTTTAAATAAAAAATGTCTTATATATTATAGTTGATACTACAGTAAAACCTTGGTTTGAGAGCGTTTTGCAAGACAAGCAAAATTTTAAAATAAAGTTTAACTGGATATACAAGCGATGTCTTGATATAAGAGTAGCGTCATGTCACAACTGAGTATAACAGAGAAGAGAGGCGCATCTAAGTGTAGCAATATGGTTACATTTAATGAAGGTACAACATTTAGCAACATATTACTACACTAAGAGACGCCTCTCTTCTCTTTAATACACTGTAGTTCCTGCTGGATTTTGCTTCTAATCCCCTTGTGGAAGCTTCCATTTGTGGATGGACATTTTATGGTTACACAACCTATCACATTGCTATAAAGGGATTTTTATAACAGCTTACCTGTAAAATCCTTTTCTTGGAGTACATCACGGGACACAGAGCGACTTAGTCATTACTAATGGGTTATATAGATTACCTTCAGGTGCTGGCACTGGCCACTTCCAAACCGGAAGTACCCTCCCCTATATAAGCCCCTCCCATCCGGGAGCACCTCAGTTTTGTAGCAAAGCAATAAGTGTCCCAAAAAGAGGGGTGGGAGCTCTGTGTCCCGTGATGTACTCCAAGAAAAGGATTTTACAGGTAAGCTGTTATAAAAATCCCTTTTTCTTTTTCGTACATCACGGGACACAGAGCGACTTAGTCATTACTAATGGGACGTCCCAAAGCAATGCCAAATGAGGGGAGGGATACATAAGCTGGGCGCCATCAGGCATGAGGATCTTTTGCGGCCTGCAACACACTGCGCCCAAAGGCGACATCCTCCTGACTTCTAACGTCTACCTGGTAGAATCTAGTAAACGTGTGTACCGAAGACCATGTTGCGGCCTTACATACTTGAGCCAGGGAGGCCTGGTGATGCACTGCCCATGAAGTTCCAGCTGCTCTTGTGGAGTGCGCCCTAACTTTGAACGGAGGCGGTCCCTTTCTCAAGCCATAGGCTTGTATTATGACCTGTCGAATCCACTTGGCTAAAGTAGATTTTGATGCTGCCTGACCCTTTCTAGGGCCTTCCGGCAGAATAAACAAAGTATCCGTTCTGTGAATCTGAGCAGTGGCTTTTAGATAAGCTTTAACTGCTCTTACTACATCCAAAGAATGTAATAACTTTTCCTCTACCGAGCTAGGTTTGGGGAAAAAAGAAGGAAGAACCACATCTTGGTTCAAATGAAACCTCGATACCACCTTGGGAAGAAAGGCTGGATGAGGACGTAATACTACTCTGTCCTTATGGACAACCAGATATGGCTCCCTACAGGACAAGGCGGCTAATTCCGATACTCTTTTAGCCGAACAAATGGCTACTAAGAAAATCAATGTCCTGGTGAGAAGAACCAAGGAAATGTGTTGCAATGGTTCAAACGGTTGTTTCTGTAGAACCGACAGAACCAGGTTTAAGTCCCATGGACATATGGGAATACTAACCGGAGGGCTAATACGCATCACTCCTTGTATGAAAGCTTTGACTAGTGAATGCGAAGCCAAGGGCCTTTGAAAAAATATTGACAAGGCCGAAATCTGACCCTTGATAGTACTCAAGGCCAGCTTCCTATCTACAGCCCACTGTAGGAAGTCCAAAATCCTACCTATCACGTACTTACGTGGATGCCATTTCTTGGCCTCACACCACGTAATGTACGCCTTCCAGATCCTATAATAGATCTGCCTGGATACCGGCTTCCTGGCATTGATCATGGTAGATACCACAGAATTAGAGAGCCCTCTCTTTTTCAGAATGTGGGCTTCAATAGCCAGGCCGTCAAACCTAGGGCTGGTAAGGAAGGGTGGTATATCGGTCCTTGCGACAGCAGGTCCGGACGATGTGGGAGGGTCCAAGGACTCCTCACTGACATTTTTACAATCTCCGCGTACCATGCCCTTCGGGGCCACGCTGGAGCCACCAGAATCACTGGTTTCTTTTCTACCCTGATTCTGCGGAGTAATCGCGGTAACAATTGTGGCGGTGGGAATGCATATATCAGCTTGAACTGATCCCAAGGGAACACTAGGGCATCCGAGCCGCAAGCTAGGGGATCCCTTGTGCGAGACACAAATCTGTCCACCTTTGCGTTGAATCTGGATGCTAGCAAATCTACATCCGGTGTTCCCCACCGCTGGCATATTGCCTGGAAAACCTCGGGGTGAAGAGACCATTCCCCCGTGCATAATTGTTGGCGACTTAAAAAGTCCGCTCTCCAATTTTCCACTCCTGGGATGAAAACCGCGGATATGGCTGGGACATATTTTTCTGCCCACTCCAGGATGCAATTTGCTTCCCTCTGGGCTGCACGACTCCTGGTGCCACCCTGGTGATTGATATATGCCACTGCTGTGGCATTGTCTGATTGAATTCTGACAGGGGACCCTTGGAGTTTGGATGTCCATGCTACTAGGGCATACCGGGCTGCTCGTATCTCTAAGAGATTGATGGGCAGGGCCTTTTCTGCTTCTGACCACTTGCCCTGGAGAGACCATTGCTCCAGTACTGCCCCCCAGCCTATGAGGCTGGCATCTGTAGTGACCACCTTCCAAGAAACCGGACTGAAGGGTTTTCCTTTTTCCAGATTCTGGGGCACCAACCACCAATGGAGGCTCTTGCGAACGGAAGGGGACAGGGACATTGGTAAGTCTAAAGCCTGAACTTTTTTGTTCCAGGCTGACAGTATGGCCCTTTGCAAATTCCTTGAATGGAATTGACCGTAGGGTACCGCTTCGAATGAAGCCACCATTTTTCCCAGCAGCCTCATGCACAGGCGTATGGATGGTTTTCTTTTTGTACCCACTAAGTGGGTCAAATCTTTTAAAGACGACACCTTCTCTGGAGGTAAGAAAATCTTTCTCTGATTTGAATCCAGCCTTAGCCCTAAGTATTCCAGACTTTTGACTGGTCTTAGAGCTGACTTTTCCCGGTTGATAATCCAACCGTGATATTCCAGATACTTGATTGTCTTGTGAATAGCTACTTCCAGCTTTTCCACTGAGTGGTCTATTAGTAGCAGGTCGTCTAGATATGCCATTATCGTTACACCTTGTGTTCTTAGATTGGCCAATAATGGGGCCAGAATTTTTGTGAACACTCGTGGTGCTGTGGCCAGACCGAAAGGTAAGGCTCTGAACTGAAAATGGCGCCCTTCTACTGCAAAGCGTAGAAATTTCTGGTGGGCCGGAAAGATGGGAATATGCAGATAAGCATCCCTTATGTCGATCGAGGCTAACCATTCCTGCCCTTGTAGGGCGGTGGCCACCGATCGGATCGACTCCATCCGAAAAGTCCTGATATTTAGGAACTTGTTTAGCCCTTTTAGATTTAATATGGGCCTCACGTCCCCATTTGGTTTGGGGACTGTGAAAAGGTTCGAGTAAAACCCGAATCCGCTTTCTTCCAGGGGAACCTTCATGATTACACCTTGGAGCAATAGTTGTTCTAGTGCCAGAAGGAGGGATCCTCTCTTCTGGGGATCTCTTGGCACGTTTGACCTCATAAATTGGGCAGGAGGAGTGCCTTTTAACTCCAGCTTGTATCCCAGACTTACTGCGGAGAGCACCCATCTGTCTCTGATGGTGTCCTGCCAGGTCTCTGTGAACAACTGAAGCCTTCCCCCCACCCGATTGAGTGGGGGCAACGCTTCATGACTTGGGGGGAGGTTTTGTACCTCTCTTGATCCAGGGCTTCTTGTTACCCTGTGATTGTCCCTGATTTCTGCCCCCTGAATTTGACCGCGGAGGCCGTCGGAACTGCTTCACAGCCGATGTGCCCGGGACTGGAGAAGTAGGCCTCTTAAAAGAAGGACTTCTACTCTTGTTCTTAACCGTTAAGAGTGAACTTTTACCGGTAAGAAATTTTCTGGATATATTTGTCCAGATCTTCTCCAAATAAGCGTTCTCCATGAAATGGGAAGCTAACCAGCAGTTTCTTACAGGGAGCTTCAGCAGACCAGTTTTTGAGCCACAGAACCCTACGCATATGTACTATAGACAGCGTAAAGCGGGAGGCCTGTTGGATTGTATCCTTTATGGCGTCCACCGCAAAACACAAGGCTCTAGGCAGGTCAGCTAGGGCAAGAGCCTGCTGATCTGGTAAGTCCCTTAAGACTTGTTTCAACTGATCTTTCACTGCTTGGCAGACTCCAATCGCTGCTACCGCAGGTTGTGTCACCATGCTTGCTGTAGAGAAAGCAGATTTTAGTAAAGACTCCAATTTTTTATCTATTGGGTCTTTGAACATTGGAACATTATCTACTGGACATGTCAGTGATTTGTTCACAGAAGAGATGGCTGCGTCCACTGTAGGGACCCTCCATTTTTTTATGAACTTATCCTCCATGGGATAGATCACCGGAAATCTCTTGGGGGGAGCAAATATTTTATCAGGATGCTCCCAATCCTGGTAAATAAGCCCTTCTAATAAAGGGTGGATTGGGAAGGAACAGACAGCCTGGGGAGCTTTTAGCGACCCCAGCGAGGAAACCGTAGTGGATGGTGGTTCCGCCAGAGGCATTTTAAATGCTGATCGGACCATGTTAGTCAGAGACTGAACCCATAATCTTTCAGCCTGAGATGCTGAGAAAGGTTCTTCCACTGTTGATTCCTCCATAACTGAATCAACCTCATCCTGATCCCCTTCAGGTAGGTCGATCCCTGTGTGGTGCTGTTCCTCCACTAACAGGCACTCTGAAGGAGGAGACGGAGATCGGACGCGCTTTCCCTGTGACAGGGAAGCAGCGATCAATGCTGTTAATCTCTCTTCCAATCCTCCCAGAGTTGAGGATAAAACCTCCTCTGTTATATATACAGGAGCAGGTGGACTGGGGACAGCCGCAGCACCAGGCACTCCTGCAGGGTTTCTACGGCTACTGACCTCTGAATTCTCAGGGGAGATTGGTGCAGTACAAGCATGCCCAATATCCTCAGAGCCCGATGGAGACCCCTTTGGCTTCCTGGAAGACCTATTTCCGGAGCGTCTGGACGACATATCCTTTAAGCACAAAGCTGAGGTATTCCCGTCGTCATACACCAATTTTGCTGGTAATAGTCTAACACAGTTGCTGCTATATACCAGCTGGTGTCCACTAAAGTGCCTTTCTATGGGGATGCCTGCATCAACCGCCTCTGTGTGCCACTGTTTGTTGCTAGCTCTGTTTGCATCCAGCTGACACTTGTACTGTGTCTTTATACAAGCTGGGACGCCTGCACATGCGCAGAAGCGCCGTGGCGCGCATCGAGCGTCATCCACCCGCCCCGCCCCTTTTTTTCATCAGAGGTGCGTGCGCGCGCCCGTGCGCCATTGGCGCCCTTTTCGAAATCAAACAGTGACTAGGAGCCAGGGCCCTTTTTGCCGGAGGGCCTGTGCGGTGGATGAGCGCAGCAACAGGGCAGAGGAAGTGGATTCCCACAGAGAAACTTACCAACTGCCTGGATCTTTTGACTTGAGAAAACCAAAGATCCACATGACAAGAAAAATGGACTACAGCGGCCTCTAGTGGTTTAACACAGGTACCGCGGTCCTCTTTTTTTTTTTTTTTTTCTTGACTACTATTAAAATTTTACATTTTCAGTAGGTACAGGCATACACAGATATTAGCGGGAATACCGTTAGGTAACAGACAGACAAATTAGGCTTGGGGGTCCCCCAATAGAACCAAGTTCCTGGGGGCCCCCACTTACCTGTTCCCCGCCGCAGGACTCTGTTTGGTCCACAGAAGCCCAAACTTCACCTATCACGGCAGGCTTTGTAATTAAACCTTCAGGGACCGGGTTCCCAAGGATTCCACTCCCCTGGACCTGTATAGCACCCTGCACAGACAACATCTTGGTCGTGGGTATGACCAGAGCTCTGGATCCCAGGGTCCAGCCCTCCTAAGAGAGGCATTACAGGCAAAACCTTGCTCTTCTGCTGCAAGGCCCGGGTACCGACCGTTTAGCTATGAAGCTTTTTTGGTGGGATCCGGAACAGCTTACTAAGGCCCAAAAGAACCTGTACGCAAGCCCAGTGAAAACACATGTTACTCTTTGGCCAACACCTTAGACACTGGCAAAAAACTGAGGTGCTCCCGGATGGGAGGGGCTTATATAGGGGAGGGTACTTCCGGTTTGGAAGTGGCCAGTGCCAGCACCTGAAGGTAATCTATATAACCCATTAGTAATGACTAAGTCGCTCTGTGTCCCGTGATGTACGAAAAAGAAAATCTTTTTATATGGACTATAAACTGAAGAACCTATGAGTAAATGGTTGCGGAACAAATCTTCTGAGTTTCCATTATTTCTTATGGGGAAATTTGCTTTGATATACAAGTGCTTTGGATTACAAGCATGTTTCTGGAACGAATTATGCATGCAATCCAAGGTTTTACTGTACTTCTTTATTTCTGCACCTCAAAAATCCCAATTTCTCCTCTTGTATCTATTCATGAAATTGTTCCCTCCTTTTTTTACAGAGACTTCTTGGCCTCCATTGACATAAGAGATGTGTATTTGCAGTTTCCCATGTTTTTATGTGATTTTTCTTTACTTCGCTATAAGTGACAATCGCTTTCAATATGTTGTTTTCCATTGGACTTGCCTTGACCCCAAATAGTTACACAAAGTCATACCAGTTCTTGGCCTTGCTCACCCCAGAGGTATTCCAAACTTCTTTTGCTATGAGAGTACCTTTCTGGTCTTGAACCTCAATGTTTCAACCATGCTGTGGACCTTGGGGAACTTCAGATGGATCCTGAACATTGAGAAGTCATTTCTGATTCCTTTGCTTCGCTTAGAGTACTTGGGCCTTTTCCTGGATATCCTTCAAGTCCAGGTTTTTCTACCTGTGAGAAGTTAAAATAGCTGCAGTCATTTTCAGCAATTTCAATTCTAACATAAATACTCCCAGCAGAGCTGTATGGGTGTGTCAGGGTTGATGGTATCCACCAAAGCCATTCCATTCCACTCCACTCAAGAGTCTTGCAACAGTACATTTCATGGCGGGAGACAAATCCAGTCTGTCTCTAGATGAAGTGATTAGGTTACATTTTTAAACCAAGGTCACTGTCATGGTGACTTCTACCCCCAGTGTTGTCTGTGGGCAATTTTTTTTTGTCCCTTTACAATAGGAGATTGTCACAACAGGCACCTGTCCTTCTGGTTTCGTGCATACTTCTGGGCCCTCTGTTCTCCAACATATTCATTCTCTGGAAATTGGCAATTGTGGACTTGTTGGCTTCTCAGTTTAACAAGATGCTGGACAGAATTGTCTTCAGGACCTGACAGCCAATGCAGCAGATACTCTGATCAAAGCCGTTTACTTTTTGTTCTAATTTTTGTTGAGCTGGTCGCCTACTTTTTGGAGTTGCCTGCCACTCAGTTTGGACTGCTTTTGGATGTCCCTAGGTTTCTTACTTTCAAGCTGTGTCTCTCATTGGACTTGGAGAAAAAGATTTTACAGCGAGGATTCTTCCCATCAAGTATTTTACTGGTGATAACTTCTTTCATCGCAAAAAAGTGAAATAAGATTTCCATGTGTTTTGTTAGACTTCCTGACATTTAATAGTATGGGAATTACCAATTCAGAGAGACCACTGTCATTCAAAGGATAAGTTTACCTTTGAGAACATGTTACATGTTCCACCAATTTTTAGGGTGGAATATACAGTATAACATGTTCCCGCTCTTGCAGCGCTCTGTCCAATCCTCTCCTCCCTGTGACAATATGCCGGACTGTCACAATTGCTGCTACACCTGCTGTCATAATATGAAAAGAGTGCAACCGTATGTGGCTGTGCCCACACAGCTGCGTCATTCGTTCAGAGTTCAGTGACTAAATGTACTACAAGCACCCAGCAGCCTCTGACAGCTTGTAGTTATCGATGAACTACGAGGGCACTGAGAGCATCCTTGTAGTTCATTGAATCCTTCTGGACTGAAGTAACTGAATGCCCGCATCGGAGGTACCTGCAAAAAAGGGCATTTTTTATTTATTATAATTAATAAGGTGAACTTATTCTTTAAGACTTGGACTGAAAGACCATATTGTTTAAGCGGTTAACCATGAAGCCAGGTGGTAAACAGATCCTTGTGACAGGAGAAATAAATGGTCTGGAAGGGCTCATGTGGTGTCTGACTAGGTCGGAGGACTACACCCATCTGGGCTTGTTGGGTGCTATGAGAATCACCAGAATCACCAAAATGCTTTCCATCTAGATCCTGAGTAAACAAGCAATGGGTTTTAGAGGAAAAGCGAAAATCAGGTTATTCCCATACCAAGGAGCAAGCAGAGTATCCACTGCTTTATCCAGAGGATAGCTGCATCTGAAAACAAACCTGTCCAGTATGTTGAATCAGGAGGCCAGAAGATCCACATCTGGCATCCCCCTTCCTGTGACACGGGTACAGGGACTGTTCCGTAGAATCCAGTTGCTGCTGGCTGAAGTACTCTGCCTGCCAGTTGTCCACGTCTGGGATGCAAATGGCAGACAAGGCTGGAACAGCGAATTTTGCATATAACATTATTCTACTTTATACATTTCTTGCTACTGGCCAACTTCTGGTTTCTGCTTGATGTATGCCACAGACATGAAGTTGCCTTTCTGAATTTTTTTTAGGTGACCCTGTAAGATGGGATGTTCCATGTTGGAGGGACAGCAAAATAGCTCAGAACTCCAGAATGTTGATCGGAAGAGAGGACTATTCTGATGTCCAAGTCGTCTGCACATACAGAGTGTCTAGCACTCTTCTCCAGTCTGTCTGTTTGGCTTGAATTATGAGGACTTTACAAGAGAACAAGTTGGGTCAGTTAAGTTGTCCAGAGACTTAACTGATTTGTTGTCCTACGACACACAATGATGTATCGAAGGGTCTAGAGTGGGACTGTCTCCAAGAAGGCTACCATTACGTCCAGAACTTTAATGTAGAATAACAGAGATGTATAGCTCCTGAACTGCAGAGTCTGGGAGTGGACAATCTTAAGGTTGTTTTTAAGGGAGCAAAACTTTGGTCTGGGTTTTATCTAGGTTAAGATGGGGCAAATGATTCCTTTTTGGTTTTTGAACAGAGAAAAGATTGGATTAAAGATCCTGAAACCTTTCTGCTTTTGGCACAATGGAAGGAACACTTTTGTTCAAAAGGTTTACAAGAGTAGCATGGAAGTCTGAAAGCCTAAGCAGAGATACAAACAGGTTGGACAACATAAAGTGAGGTAGCGTTTATACCTCTCTAGCAAAATGCTGTCTTGTAGGCCCTGGGCACCACTTCTCCTACGCAGGCATCGGGGATAAATTCTGACCAGATGTCAGCAAAGGCCAACAGATGTCCCCCCACTTTGGAAATAGTAATGCTCAAGAGAACTTGCTTGTAGACTTACAGTAATAAGAGGCCCACGGTGTGCAATTGTACTGGACCCCTCGCTTACGTTTGGGTTTGTAGTGTGAATCCCTAGAAATTTTTTTATGTTTTCTTTTTAGTTTGAGAGGCAGGAGATTTGAAGTTTAAACTCCTGCTAGAAAAATAAGGGCTCCTACCACTAAAGCCTGCTGGGAGTGGGAGGAGTTATACTATATTTGGCCAACACCTGTTAGTCACCAGCTCTGTGCATCTCACTCACTGGAGCCCTGGGTTGTGGAGGGGGTGGGAGCGGCTGGTTTAGGCTCTCAGCGGCTCGCTGAGAGGCTGAGCTAGGTGTCGGTGGATCACGAGGCTGGTGTGTCCTAGACTCAAGCTTTGCAACCTCTGGATCATTTAGTAGATGCAGTTATAGTCTCCTGTATCTGGCTCCACTGCAAGTCATCCATTAGTTACACCTGTGCATTGGACCGAAAATTCTTTCAAAAGGTTAGTATCCTGCATTCAATATTTGTATTGCCTTGCACTTTTAGACATATTCGTATTTTTTATTTTTTTTACTTGCAGTAGGATTTTGCTGTATAGTGTAGTGAATGAAGCAACAGGCAGAAGTATATTGTTACGGAGGCACATATTTTGCATACCATTATATTTTACTGCTGAATTTTATAGCAGTCTTTTGGCTCAATGGTTGTACAGTGAAGTAAATAATCTGAATAATGTATCATACTGACTATATGATAAGGGTAATTTATATAAATATTTATGGGTCTGCTTGTTTACAAAAATTGCTTCTTTGTTGAGATTTGCAATAGCCAGAGACTAAGTGTAGAGGAGTTAAAAATGTAATGCAGAGAATGCAGAAATACTTGTAGCAAGTTGGGTATTATCAGATGTTTAAAAGGGCTCTGTCTAGAGAAAAGATTTGTGGCGACAGTTGCCAAATTATCCTTTGAGAATGTTAAAGGATATGTTTACTTTAAGGTTCCATGCACACTGGAGCTCAAAAACGTCAGTTTTGAACGCCAGATTGCTGGCAGGAAAACACTGCTTTAAAAACAAGATTTTATCAGCGTTTTGCATTGCAGTCAATCCAAAAAAATTGGCGTGGGGCTCCCCCTCGGACGATACCAGGCCCTTCGGTCTGGTATGGATTTTAAGGGGAACCCCCTACGCCGAAAAAATGACCCTTATCCGAGCAAGCAGCCTGGTCGGTCAGGAAAGGGGGTGAACCGTACCAGGCCGCATTCCCTCAACATGGGGGTAGGTGCTTTGGGGCACCTTGTCCCCATGTTGATGAGGACAAGGGCCTCTTACCGACAACCCTGGCCATTGGTTGTCAAGGTCTGCGGGCGGGGGGCTTACCAGAATCCGGGAACCAGTTTAATAAGGGGGCCCCCAGATCCCGGCCCCCCCCACCCTATGTGAATGAGTATGGGGGACATCGTACCCCTACCCATTCACCTGGAGGAAGTGTCAATTAAAAAAACACTAGACAGGTTTTTAAAATTATTAGGCGACTTCGGGGGTCTTCGTCTGACTTCGGGGGTCTCTTCCGACTCTCCGGCCTCTTCTCCCGCTCTCCGGTGCCTTCTCCACGCTGTCCGGTTCTCCTCCCGCTCTCCCGTGCTTTCTGCCGGGCTCCTCCGCTATCTTCGGCCAGCTTATTTGCTAGCGGTGGCCCGGTCTTCTCCGCCGTCTTCTTCCCTCTTTTCTTCTTGAGATGTTGACACGACGATCTCTCCCGCTGTAATGCCGTGCGCGCGGCACGCAATGATTTATATAAGCATGGGGCGTGGTCACCGGGTGATGTCACCCGGTGACCCCACCCCCTTATGACGTCAAAGTCCCAGCATTCCCCGGGACAGTGACGTCATACAAGGCGAAGTCACCGGGTGACATCACCCGGTGACCACGCCCCATTCCTATATAAGTCGTTGTGCACCGCACACACGGCATTACAGCGGGAGGCAGCGTTGTGTCAACAGCCAAGAAGAGAAGAGGGATGAAGACTACGGAGAAGACCGGGCCGCCGCTAGCAAAAGAGCTGGAAGAAGATAGTGGAGGCGCCCGGCTGAAGGAAGAAGGCACCGGAGAGTGGGAGAAGAACCAGAGAGCGCGGAGACGACACCGGAGAGCGGGAGAGGAGACCGGAGAAGTCAAGAGACCCCCGGAGCTGTCTAATAAATGACTTGAAAAACGTTTGTGGTGCGTGTTATTTTTGACACATTTTTCCCCAGGTGAATGGGTAGGGGTACGATGTACCGCATACTCATTCACATAGGGTGGGGGGCCGGGATCTGGGGGCCCCCTTATTAAAGGGGGGCTCCCAGATTCCGATAAGCCCCAGCCCCCGACAACCAACGGCCAGGGTTGTCGGGAAGAGGCCCTTGTCCTCATCATCATGGGGACAAGGTGCTTTGGGGTGGGGGGCACAGGGCCCCTCCTGCCCCAAAGCACCTACCCCCCATGTTGAGGGCATGTGGCCTGGTACGGTTCAGGGGGGGCGCTCGTTCGTCCCCACCCCCTTTCCTGACCGACCGGGCTGCGTGCTCAGATAAGGGTCTGGTATGGATTTTGGAGGGAGCCCTTACGCCGTTTTTTCGGCGCAGGGGGTTCGCCTTAAAATCCATACCAGACCGAAGGGCCTGGTATCGTCTGAGGGGGAACCCCACGCCAATTTTTTTTTCTTTTTTTTTGGTGGGGTTCCCCTTCATCCTCAGCACGCAAGTCGCATCATGATGATCCGACTTGCGGTGCGACTTCTATTCAAATCAATGGGCTCCCATAGGGAACCATTGATTTTGAATAGAGCCAGAGAAACGCTAATTAGCGGCCGTTTATCGGCGTTTGGCTTTTTTTGGAGTTTTTTCCCGCCAAAAAACATCACTTTGAACGCAAATTTCTTGCGTTCAGAAAAAAGCCCATTAACTCCACTGTTCATTAACGCTAAAAAACGTCCATGTGTGCACGGACACATAGGCTAACATAGAGTGCAGTTTATGGGCTTTTTAAAAAAATGCCCAAACGCCAATAAACTGCAGTTTATCAGCTTCAGTGTGCAGATAAAAAATAAATGCACTTTTTGCATTTATTTTTAATTTTTTTTTGGAGCCTGTATAGCATTGCACCAGCGATCAGCAGATTGCTGGTGCCATGCAGGTCTCCTGCAGATCTGTCAGTGTATTCGTGTGCCTGTGCATCCCATACGGGCAAGCAGATACACTGACAGGGAGAATCAATGAACTTAACTTAGCGCTCCACAGAGCCATGGTTGTTAATTGAGAACTACAAACTGACATCTGCAGGATGTCAGTAGTAGTTCAATTCATTCACAGAACTCTGCCCAGCTGGAGCCCCGCATGGCCGCGCTGATTTAAAAAAATTACAGCTAGTACGGGGAACTTCTCCCCGTACTGCTGCCACAGGGAAGAGGGGGTCAGACAGTGGCTGCAGCATTGGAAAGATGATATATGTTCCACCCTAAAAATGGGTGGAGCATGTAACATGTTCCCAAAGGTGAACTTATCTTTTAAATCCTGTCATGCTGATAATTTGGCTTCAATGGTTTCTAGTCACTGATTGTTTACAGCATGCTTTTCCTGGTCTATGACTCTAAAGCTTTGCAACCAGACACAGCCAGGCAACTAGCTTTTTCTAGAAGGCTAGTAAAGGCATGTACTGTTGCAGCTTAGGCTGGCCTTGCATTATACAATTTTCTTGTAGATTTACCTTTAACTGTGTAGTGCAAGAGCCTGCCTGATTGCATACAAATTGAAAGTGTTTAG
The DNA here is from genome assembly GCA_029206835.1 of Rana muscosa. Taxonomy (NCBI): domain Eukaryota; kingdom Metazoa; phylum Chordata; class Amphibia; order Anura; family Ranidae; genus Rana; species Rana muscosa. Next base: position 154,863,670 of record CM055128.1, read on the forward strand.
GTTTGACCTCATATTACATGATTTTGGAAAATCTAACGCCATCTTTCACACTGGGGCGGTGGGTACGTCGGCGGTAAAGTGCCGCTATTTTTAGCGGCACTTTACCGTCAATTTCGCTGCACATTTCAGCTGCTAGCGGGGCGCTTTTACTCCCCCGCTAGCAGCCGAAAAAGGGTTAAAACCACCGCAAAGCGCCTCTGCAGAGGCGCTTTGCCGGCGGTATAGCAGCGATGCCCATTCATTTCAATGGGCAGGAGTGGTATACACACTGCTCCTTCACCGCTTCAAAGATGCTGCTAGCAGGACTTTTTTACCGTCCTGCTAGCGCACCGCTCCAGTGTGAAAGCCCTCTGGGCTTTCACACTGGAGAGACAGCAGCGGCTGTTTCAGGGCGCTTTGCAGTACGGGGAGAAGTTCCCCGTACTAGCTGTAATTTTTTTAAATCAGCGCGGCCATGCGGGGCTCCAGCTGGGCATATAGCGCCTGCAAAGCGCCCCAGTGTGAAAGGGGTCTTAAGGAAAATTGTACAAGAGAATTGTATAATGAATGGCCAGCCTTAATGTTTTTGCTGCAAAACACTTGCACTTGAGAATATAACCCACCACAATGCACAAATCATTCACATCTGTGGTGTTGTGCACTTTAGTGCAGGTTTGTTCAGGTCTACTGTATATGTGCGCTGGGGTGCCATTCAAAAAGACTGTGCATTACTGTGAAAGTGTGAATCAACCCTCACTGCACAATCAAATATGATTACTGTGGATTAGTGCATTTTGTGTTGGTGATTGCTTTTAGACTATTTTATTTAATGAGCATGATTTCCTGAAACATGGTTCACCTTTGATAGCTAACCTGACTCAAAATCAGATCTTGACATGCTTCATTATCAGAATACCCATGTCTCCTCAACTGCTCTAACCACTGCACAGCCAAATTATTGTGCTATGAAAATCTTGTTTCCTAAGTTGCAGTTGTCGAATTAGGAAGGTCAGTGGGATCATGCAACCTGATTTTGGAAGATTGTTATACCATGGTCCCAATTGCTTTATTTGAAAATGTTAGCTGCCTGACTCATGCTGAATCAGAAACTCTTATGCCGCGTACACACGACCGTTTTTAATGTCATTTTCTCAACGTGATTCTTCTCAAGCCTGCCTTGCCTACACACTATCATGAAAAAAAAATGCTTGAGCGAAGCGCGGTGATGTACGAAATATACGACGGCACTATAAAGGGGAAGTTCCATTCGGATGGCGCCACCCTTTGGGCTGCTTTTGCTGATCCTTGTGTTAGTAAAGTTTGGTGAGAGACGATTCGCACTTTTCAGCCTCGTGCTCTTCAGTCCGTTACAGCGTGACGAATGTGCTATCTCCATTACGAACGCTAGTTTTACCAGAACGAGAGCTCCCGTCTCATCACATGCTTCTGAGCATGCGCGTTTTTTCACGTTGTTAAAGCCTACACGCGGCCGTTTTTCATCACGAGAAAAACGACGACGTGAAAAATGACGAGAAAAATTAGAGCATGTTCCAAATTTCTAATGCCCATTTTTCACGTCGTGAAAAATGCTCTGGAGCCCACACACGATCGTTTTTAATAACCAAATTTAAAAATGGCATTTTTCTTATCATGAAAAACGATCGTGTGTACGCGGCATCAGAAAAAAAATCTGCAATCTTTCACTACAGACTCACCAGCAGCAATTGCTTTTAATCCTATGTTTGCATTTTTGCTTGGGCCCTAAAGTTGCATGTATTTTATTCTTGATCGGTAATGAATTTGAAAAAAATTAGCCCTGCATAAAAAGTGCTGGCTAAAAACCGCCATTTCACCACCACCCCTACTGTGCTATATACTGTTCTCTCTCTAGATGCTGTTACATGATCGACCATCCCATAATTATATGAACCATATTGTGAAAGAAAATGCGGAGGAACTTTTGAGGCACATACCCCAAAAGACTAGAATCTATGAACACTTATAACACTTATAATATGTACAAGCCTCAAAGTTTATCATACAAAAGATTCACAAAACCTCAATAGAAAAATTCAGGCTGACATAAAGTGCTATAGCCTCCTAAGATACATTATACATTAACACTCCATATTCCACATGACCTTAAGAGCCCATTCACACAGGGGCAACACTACTTCCAGCGCGATTTTATGAGGCAACTCAGACACTACTTGAGAATGAATCACAGCGCGACCTGGAGCTATTTACAAGGCAACTCCAAGTTGCCTGCAGGACAGGAGACATTCCAGTGGCCAATCAAACAAGAATCAGCTCTGTGAGAGGGAGGGGGGAGAGAGAGTTTTGCCTGATAAATGTATGTTTTCCTCCTGGAGAGTTGCTCCTATTAAGACAGTGAGAGGCGACTCCCATTGAAATGAATGGTTACAGGTCGCCTAGGAGTCGGATTGAAGTAGTACAGGGACCTTTTTTGAAGTCGGAGCGACTGCAGTAGTGTGCATAAGGACGGCTCCATTAACTTACATTGATTTCTTCAGCCAGCGTGACCTGAGGCGACTAAGGGCGACCTGGGGCGATTTGGAGTCGGATCCAAAGACGCCCCTGTGTGAATGGGCTCTAAAGGTAATCACAGATCTTGTGTGTTGTATAAGTAAATAAAGGGAAAAAAACGCGCTGCTGGGGTGAAGGTAAAACAGCTGCTAGCACTAAACAAATAGAAAGTGTATATATAATGAAGGTCAAAAGTGCAGCGCTAAAAGGTGACAGGGGAAATGTCACAGGTGCTAATAAGTATTATTAGAATAAACTCATAATTTAAAGTGTCCATATATAAGAACATTAGCATATAAAATTATATGAAAGGCAAAAGACAATACATCATAAAGTCAGTGAAGGTGACATATCCGTGCAAGTAATGATGAGTAGAATTCAATCAAGCTCCTATGCAGGAGTTCATAACAAAACAGTGTCTGTAGGAAAAAATATCCAAAACAGCAAATTGATAATAAAGATGAATAAAGACAGTCCTGATGGTTGACGAGTAGAAGGTAAACACAGGAAAACGAATCGACATCAAAGATAAAAGATGGGTACTCTTACCGTGTGGCGTGGACCCACAAACCGATTAGGGGTGGGTCAAACAAGCAGAGGCAAGAGTGGCGATCCTGTGGTTAATCCTGGAATTTCTCTCTAGGGGGTAGCCGATCAATCCGCAGCAGGAATGGTGGTAAGCATCAGACCTCTCCGTTCTTAGGAATTAAGGTGCGATAAGCCCAAAGGAAGTATCTCTCCAGGGTTTAGCAGCATAAAAATGAAAAAGTAGAAAGAACAAGCCTCCACATGGCGTAGATCAAAAAAGCAAACAGAATTTATTTAAAAAAAGTAAAAATATAAAACAATGGCAGTACGGATCTAGCGATTCGTGCAGGGTGATCACGAATGAGGGCGCAGTATAGTCAACAGACGTAGGACCCTATGCATTTCGTCCTATATGACACCCCTGTAGAAGTCCTATAGGACGAAATGCATAGGGTCCTACGTCTGTTGACTATACTGCGCCCTCATTTGTGATCACCCTGCACAAATCGCTAGATCCGTACGTGTTCATATTAGGAAAGGAAGGGGCTGGTAAATGACATTCTCCATTCTGAAACATCCCCCCGCAGTAGCCAGGGGGAGAGAAGAGGAGGAAAGCCAGCAGCACTGCGGGGGGCACAACCCGGGGGAAGTCTAGGCAATAGGTGAAATTGGCACCACACCTGACACGCCCCCTGTGCACGCCTATGGGTCTGACCGAGTTGGGCAGTGTGAATTTATGGATTCTCACAGCCCAGCTCAGGAGCAGACCTGCATGGATGTCCTCTTAAAATACGACTGTCTATAGGGACACCCACAGGTAGTAGGAGCAGGCAGTGCTGACGAGGGACTGCCAAAGAAGAGGTAAGGGACCGCTCTGTGCAATATCATTGCACAGAGCAGGTAAGTATAACCTCTCTTTTATTTTAATTAAACTAAAAATTGCCTTTTAGAATCGCTTTAAGCGGTGAAGGAAACATCAAAATGACAGCCCCAGGATCCAACTTTAAGGAGCTGCAAGAAATGTATGTTTTAAAATATGAAGGCTCCTGATCATCATCAGTTTGAGCAATTTTTTTCATCTAATTTATTAGCAGAATAGACATGTTCAATTTAATTCTCTTTGAAATGTTTAAGTAAAGCTTTTTATTGTTTTTATTTTCAGCTGCTGTCTGATTATGAGATTTGCTGTCTGGGAAGTTTCAAAGATATGACTCAAGGTGAGTTCCTATGATAAAACTGGTACTAAATATTGGATGGGCATTTTCTGCTTTCCAGTAACAACTGGCATGGGTGACCATATGGGTAAAATGCTTTCTATCTGTCTCAAGAAAGAAGCACAGCTTGCAGTATTTTTGTAATATAAGCATCCTGAAACTGCATCCTTTTTCTAAAATGAGATGCTGGCCTGCTGAAGATGCACTCTTGGAAGAATCATGCATATGTAGTGCTGTTTCCTTCTGCCTTGCTGTTAACATGTTGCCATGGTAGCAGTGTCATCCTAATCTTTTTCAACATGTCAACAAACCTAAAGCAATATATCTTCTATGCATGCAGCCAGCTGTGTTTATACAGGCTGTGCACACAGCAGCTCCTAGTTTAAGAACCAGCCATTGAGTTACAATTCCTCCTGTGCATAGAGCTCAGTCTACAGAGTAACCAAAATCTTCTCCTTTATCAATCAACTACCCTTATGAAGCAGAATTTTCACACTCGTATTCCTCACTTCAGGCCTTTGGTGATCAGTCTTGAACGACTGTTATTGACAGAAGAATCTCAAGCAATGTGATTGCGCCTACTGGCTGCCATAGGCATTAAAAGCAGTAGGATGTGCACGCACGATGCAACCACCCTCCGGCAATAATAGCAGCTGCCAGGTCTGTAAACACAAATGGTTGCTTTAGGTGGCTGTGTATATAGCTTATGTAGAAGAAGACAGCACACTGCAGACACCTGCCAGCTGACCAAGGCAAAAGCAATGTAAGTATCCCAAGGTACTTTTGGAAGGCATGGACTAGGTTGATATGCCTGGATGCTGCCTCACACGTGGGAGGTGGGGATCAAACAATTGCATTAATATTTATACCCTGTAGTTCCCTTCTTCTTTCCAGATCCTAGTTGTCAGTGGTGGTGAGACATAGACATCACACAGCTCCCCTAAGTCCCAAAATGTTGGTGCCTGTTTTAGGAGATCAACTAGTTTGCATATTAATAAACATCATAGTTCCAGAAACTGAAGAGGAATGTTGGTGGCATATATTTAGAGATCTAAATAGATCTTGCTAGCCTTATACCTATGATTATAGTATTGAATGTTTCATGGGTATAATGGGCCTTATCTACCTTTTTATAGTAAGAAGTTGTCAGTATGATCTTGGTCAGCTTACAAAAAAAACTTCTGTTCCAGCCCTGTATAATTAGTATCTATTGCTCTTCAGTCCACAGGTAAATAATAGAGCATAACACTCTTATTCCCTTTCCAGTGGCAGTCTGAACCATTGCTCACTTTTGCCTATTAATGTGGGCAGGCCCTTAACATCAGGGATAATGCAGGTACAGCAATGGCTGCTGATCCTTCATTGTAGATAAAGATGTAGGCAAGAAAGGTAGTTGCACAGCCACAAAAAGAGGAGTGACTGCATGAGGCCAAAGATCAGTACCAAAAACTGATGGTGAAGGGGGAAGAGTGCCGGCAAGACTTGAGGTCTGTGAATTTTGTGACACAGCAGTGCTGACTCACAGGGCATGGATATCTGTCACACAATTCAAGGAAGTAAATGTGTGGGGATCTTCACAACGTAAGTTTGCAAACTTCAAGATTGTTTAGATAATTAGAAGTAGGCGGGGAAAAGGTAAGTGGGGGCTCCTCGGGAACTTGGTTCTATTGAGGGGACCCCCAAGCCTAATATGTCTTTCTGCCTGTTACCTAACGGTATTCCCGCTAAATATCTGTGCATGCCTGTAACTTCTAAAAAATGTAATAAATTTTAAGAGTGGTCAAGAGAAAAAAAAAATGGTTAAACCGCGGTACCTGTGTTAAACCACTAGAGGCCGCTGTGGAACGTTGTTTTCTTGTCATGTGGATTTTTTCTTTCCAAGTCAAAATCCAGGCAGATGGTGAGTTCTCTGGATGGGAAACTGTTTCCTCTGCCATGTTGCAATGCTCGTCCATCCCCTGGCCCTGTGGCAAACAGGGCCCTGGCTTCTGTCCCTAGTTCCTTTCAAAAAAGAGCTCCGAAGGCGCACGTGCCCGCGCCTCTATTTATAGAGGTGAGCTGGGGAAAGGGGCGGAGCTTGGTGGATGACGCTCTGTGCGCGCCGCAGCGCTTCTGCGCATGTGCGGGCGTCCCAGCATGATAAAAAGCACAATTAGGTGTTGTCAGCTGGTTATGGAAGGCAGAAACAGAGCTGGCAACATTTAGAAAGGCATACAGCAGGCGGTTGATGAAGGCATCCCCATAGAAAGGCACATTAGTAGACACCAACTGTTTATATAGCAGCAATTGTGCTAGACTATTGTCAGTAAGTGGTGTATTTCGGCTGGAATACCTCAGCTTTGGGCTTAGGAATATGCCGTCTAAAGTCTCCGGGACTAAGAATCCCAGGAAGCATAGGGGGTCTCCATCGGGCTCTGAGGATCTTGGGCATGCTTCGGCTGCACCAATCTCCCCTGAAAAATCAGAGGTTAGTGACCGTAGAGCACCCTCAGGAGTACCTGGTACTGTGGCTGTCCTCAGTTCACCTGCTCCTGTGTATATAACAGAGGAGGTTTTTTCCTCAGCTCTGGGAGGACTGGAAGAGAGATTGACAACATTGATCGCTGCTTCCCTGTCAGAGGGAAAGCGCGCCCGATCTCCGTCTCCTCCCTCAGAGTACCTGTTAGCAGAGCAACAGTCCCATACAGGGATCGACCTACCTGAAGGGGATCAGGATGAGGTTGATTCTGTTGTAGAGGAATCAACAGTGGAAGAGCCATTCTCAGCATCACATGCTGAAAGATTATGGGTTCAGTCCCTGACTAACATGGTCCGATCAGCATTTAAAATGCCCCTTGCGGAGCCATCATCCACTTCTGTCTTTTTGTTGGGGTCGCTAAAAGCTCCCCAGACTGTTTGTTCCTTTCCAATTCATCCTTTACTGGAAGGGCTCATTTACCAGGATTGGGAACATCCTGATAAAATATTTACTTCCCCCAAGAGATTTCCGGTGGTCTATCCCATGGAGGATAAGTTCATCAAAAAATGGAGGGTCCCTACAGTGGACGCAGCCATCTCTTGTGTGAATAAATCACTGACATGTCCAGTAGATAATGTCCAAATGTTCAAGGACCCAATAGATAAAAAATTGGAGTCCTTATTAAAATCTGCTTTCTCTACAGCAGGCTTGGTGACACAACCAGCAGTGGCAGCTATTGGGGTCTGCCAAGCAGTGAAGGATCAGTTGAAACAGGTCTTAAGGGACTTGCCAGATCAGCAGGCTCTTGCCCTAGCTGATCTACCTAGAGCCTTATGCTTTGCGGTTGACGCTATAAAGGATTCAATCCATCAGGCCTCCCGCCTTACGCTGTCTGTAGTACATATGCTCAGGCTTCTATGGCTCAAAAACTGGTCTGCTGAAGCTCCCTGTAAAAAATTGCTGGTCAGCTTCCCATTTCATGGTGAACGCTTATTCGGGGAAGACCTGGACAAATATATCCAGAAAATTTCCAGCGGTAAAAGTACACTCTTGCCGGTTAAAAACAGAGTTAGAGGTCCCTCTTTTAAGAGGCCTGCTTCTCCAGTCCCTAGGACATCGGCTGTGAAACAGTTCCGACGGCCTCCTCGGTCAAATCCCGGGGGTAAAAATCAGGGACGATCGCAGGGTAACAAGAAACCCTGGGTCAGGAGAGGTACAAAACCTCCCCCAAAGTCAAATGCATGAAGGGTTGCCCCCACTCAATCGGGTGGGGGGAAGACTTCAGTTGTTCGCAGAGACCTGGCGGGACACGATCAGAGACAGATGGGTGCTCTCCGCAGTAAGTCTGGGATACAAATTGGAGTTAAAAGACTCCCCTCCTTCCCATTTTATAAGGTCAAACGTGCCAAGGGATCCCCGGAAGAGAGGATCCCTCCTGTTGGCACTAGAACAACTATTGCTCCAAGGAGTAATTATGGAGGTTCCCCTGGAAGAATGGGGGTTCGGGTTTTACTCAAACCTCTTTACAGTCCCGAAGCCAAACGGGGACGTGAGGCCCATATTAAATCTAAAAGGGCTAAACAAATTCCTACATATCAGAACTTTCCGGATGGAGTCGATCCGATCGGTGGCCACTGCCCTACAAGGGGAGGAATGGTTAGCCTCGATCGACATCAAAGATGCTTATTTGCACATTCCCATCTTTCCAGTCCACCAAAAATTTCTACGCTTTGCAGTAGAAGGGCGCCATTTTCAGTTCAGAGCCTTACCCTTCGGTCTGGCCACAGCACCAAGAGTGTTCACAAAAATTCTGGCCCCATTATTGGCCAATCTAAGAACACAAGGTGTAACGATAATGGCATATCTAGACGACTTGTTGCTGATAGACCACTCAGTGGAAAAACTAGAAGTGGTCGTTCACAAGACAATTAAGTATCTGGAATCTCACGGTTGGATTATCAACCGAGACAAGTCAGCCCTAAAACCAGTCAAAAGTCTGGAATACTTGGGGCTAAGGCTGGATTCAGACCAGAGAAAAATTTTCTTGCCTCAAGAAAAGGTGTCGTCTTTGAGAGATTTGATCCACCTAGTGGGTACAAAAAGACAGCCGTCCATACGCCTGTGCATGAGGCTGCTGGGAAAAATGGTGGCATCATTCGAAGCAGTACCCTACGGTCAATTCCATTCAGGGAATTTGCAAAGGGCTATACTGTCAGCCTGGAACAAAAAAGTTCAGGCCCTAGACTTACCAATGTCCTTGTCCCCTTCCGTTCGCAACAGCCTCCGTTGGTGGTTGGTTCCCCAGAATCTGGAAAAAGGGAAATCCTTCAGTCCGATTTCTTGGAAGGTGGTCACTACAGATGCCAGCCTTATAGGCTGGGGAGCAGTACTGGAGCAATGGTCTCTCCAGGGCAGATGGTCGGATGCAGAAAAGGCCCTGCCCATCAATCTCTTAGAGATACGAGCAGCCCGGTATGCCCTAGTAGCATGGACATCCAAACTCCAAGGGTCCCCTGTCAGAATTCAATCGGACAATGCCACGGCAGTGGCATATATCAATCATCAGGGTGGCACCAGGAGTCGTGCAGCCCAGAGGGAAGTGAATTGCATCCTGAAATGGGCAGAAAGATATGTCCCAGCCATATCCGCGGTATTGATTCCAGGAGTGGAGAATTGGAAGGCGGACTTTCTAAGTCGCCAACAATTATGCCCAGGGGAATGGTCCCTTCACCCCGAGGTTTTCCGGACAATATGTCAGCGGTGGGGAACACCGGATGTAGATCTGCTAGCATCCAGATTCAACGCAAAGGTGGACAGGTTTGTCTATCGGACAAGGGATCCCCTAGCTTGCGGCTCGGATGCCCTAGTGTTCCCTTGGGATCAGTTCAAGCTGAAATATGCATTTCCACCGCCACAATTGTTACCTCGATTACTCCGCAGAATCGGGGTAGAAAAGAAACCAGTGATTCTGGTGGCTCCAGCGTGGCCCCGAAGAGCATGGTACGCGGAGATTGTAAAAATGTCTGTGGGGAGTCCTTGGACCCTCCCACATCGTCCGGACCTGCTTTCGCAAGGACCGATATACCACCCTTCCTTACCAGCCCTAGGTTTGACTGCCTGGCTATTGAAGCCCACATTCTAAAAAAGAGAGGTCTCTCTAATCCTGTGGTATCTACCATGATCAATGCCAGGAAGCCGGTATCCAGGCAGATCTACTATAGAATCTGGAAGGCGTACATCGCCTGGTGTGAGGCCAAGAAATGGCATCCACGTAAGTACGTAATAGGTAGGATTCTGGACTTCCTACAGTGGGCTGTAGATAGGAAGCTTGCCTTGAGTACTATCAAGGGTCAGATTTCGGCCTTGTCAATATTTTTTCAAAGGCCCTTGGCTTCGCATTCACTAGTCAAAGCCTTTATACAAGGAGTGATGCGTATTAGCCCTCCGGTTAATATTCCCATATGTCCATGGGACTTAAACCTGGTTCTGTCGGTTCTACAGAAGCAACCATTTGAACCATTACAGCACATTTCCTTGGTTCTTCTCACCAGGAAATAGATTTTTCTAGTAGCCATTTGTTCGGCTAAAAGAGTGTCGGAATTAGCCGCTATGTCCTGTAAAGAGCCATATCTGGTTATCCATAAGGACAGAGTAGTGTTACGTCCTCATCCAGCCTTTCTTCCTAAGGTGGTATCGAGGTTTCATTTGAACCAAGATGTGGTTCTTCCTTCCTTTTTCCCCAAACCTAGTTCGGTAGAGGAAAAGTTATTACATTCTTTGGATGTAGTAAGAGCAGTTAAAGCTTATCTAAAAGCCACTGCTCAGATTCGCAGAACGGATACTTTGTTTATTCTGCCGGAAGGCCCCAGAAAGGGCCAGGCAGCGTCAAAATCTACTTTAGCCAAGTGGATTCGACAGGTCATTATGCAAACCTATGGCTTGAGAAGGAGACCGCCTCCGTTCAAAGTTAGGGTGCACTCCACGAGAGCAGTTGGAACTTCATGGGCAGTGCATCACCAGGCCTCCCTGGCTCAAATCTGTAAGGCCGCAACATGGTCTTCAGTACACACGTTTACTAGGTTCTACCAGGTGGACGTTAGAAGTCAGGAGGATGTCGCCTTTGGGCGCAGTGTGTTGCAGGCCGCAAAAGATCCTCATGTCTGATAGCGCTCAGCTTATGTATGGTGTATCCCCCCCCTCATTGGGCATTGCTTTGGGACGTCCCACATAGTAATGACTAAGCCGCTCTGTGTCCCGTGATGTACGAGAAAGAAAATAGGATTTTTATAACAGCTTACCTGTAAAATCCTTTTCTTGGAGTACATCACGGGACACAGAGCTCCCACCCCTCTTTTGGGGACACTTATTGCTTTGCTACAAAACTGAGGTGCTCCCGGATGGGAGGGGCTTATATAGGGGAGGGTACTTCCGTTTTGGAAGTTGCCAGTGCCAGCACCTGAAGGTAAACTATATAACCCACATAGTAATGACTATGCCGCTCTGTGTCCCGTGATGTACTCCAAGAAAAGGATTTTACAGGTAAGCTGTTATAAAAATCCTATTATTCCTGCGCTACCATGTGGAATAATATAGTAAGAAAGTGGAGCTGCTGCAGGCACCGAAAAAGGTCAAACCAACCCGTTAATGTGAGATTGAGCAGGAGGGGCGGGGGGTGGTGCTGCACTGTTACTAATGATAGAATCAAATAGTAAAATTAGATAACTAATATCACCAGAATAGGAGTGTAACAGATTGCTAAACGCATGAATGCTAAACGCATAAACATAAATCCAAAAAACAATAACTAACTGCAGCGTGCGTATGAAATTCAGAATCTGTAATAAACAAAAATATCCGTAGGGGCTGTGCAAAATAGCAAAATAAATGTGCAAAGTCCAATATGTAATCCTGTGCAAAGTGCAAAACAAACACTAGGTGCAAAGCAAAATATAAAAATGTACAATCTGTAATAAATAGTGCAAAGCCCAAAAACTATGTGCAAAATCGCAGTCAAATTGTGAGCATAGCAATGAGTGAGTGAGTAACTTGTATAGCGCTGCAATTGCGAACTAAATCGCCTCAAGGTGCTTGTTATCCAGTGTCGTTGAGATCCTTAGAAGAGATGAGTCTTGCGTTTTTTCCGGAAGGCCCGATGGTTTTCTTCCATGCGGATGTTTGTGGGAAGCACATTCCATAGCCTTGGTCCTTGGACAGCAAACCTTCGTTCTCCCTTGGCTTTGTAGCGAGTCTTGGGGATGTGGCGGAGGTTTTGGTTGGTTGATCGGAGGTCGCGAGTAGTGGTGTAGTGTTTTATTTTCTCGCATAAATATTGAGGTGCGTTTCCTTGTGTGCATTTGTGGATTAAGGCAGAGATGGTCTTGAATGTGACCTGATCCTTTACGGCTAGCCAATGGAGGCTTCTCAGGGAATCTGATATTCTTTCTTCAGTGTGCAAACAGATTCCATGTGCAAAAGTGCTGGAGAGGTGTAACAGTCTCCTCTTCGTGCAAAGGACACACCAGTGAGAGTGGCCTCTTACCTTGCGGTAAAAGGACAACCGCATATATGTGTATATATATATCACAGGAGTGGCTGCTCCTCCCTTTTGATCCTGGACCAGATGTGGGTCTTGGGCTTTAGTTTTTGTCACTCAGTGGGACGAATAGGCACACAGCTAGACATAAGCAGACAAGCTCGCTGCTCGTAGGAGATAAGTGTTGTGTTTATATGTATTATGTGAGTACCCTTAACTGTTGATATAATAAATACCGCTGTTGGTTTTAAACATACTACACTATTTGGGACCCCATTTCTTTTTAAAATTCTTGCTGTCACTGAGTGACAAAGACTAAAGCCCAAGACCCACAATCTGGTCCAGGATCAAAAGGGAGGAAGGAGCAGCCATCCCTGTGATATATATACACATATATGCGGTTGTCCTTTTACCGCAAGGTAAGAGGCCACTCTCACTGGTGTGTCCTTTGCACGAAGAGGAGACTGTTACACCTCTCCAGCACTTTTGCACATGGAATCTGTGTGCACATTGAAGAAAGAATATCAGATTGCTATGCTCACAATTTGATTGCGATTTTGCACATAGTTTTTGGACTTTGCACTATTTATTACAGATTGGACATTTTTATATTTTGCTTTGCACAGTTGCACCTAGTGTTTGTTTTGCACTTTGCACAGGATTACATATTGGACTTTGCACATTTATTTTGCTATTTTGCACAGCCCCTATGGATATTTATGTATATTCCAGATTCTGAGTTTCATATGCACGCTGCACTTTGTTATTATTGTTTTTTGGATTTATGTTTATGCGTTTAGCATTCATGTGTTTAGCAATCTGTTGCACTCCCATTCTGGTGATATCAGTTATCTAATTTTACTTGATTCTATTACTAATAACAGCGCAACTCTGGTTGTTCCAGCACTGGTCCACACTGGGAACATTCCCCCATCCACCTATAATGTGTAGATGGGGGAATTGGATCATTTCCTTTTTTTTTTCATTCAACCCAATAGTTGAATGAAAAAAAGCGATCAATGTATGGGCTTCCTAAGAGCTAAGACCAGCCATAGACAATTTAAATCTCAGCTGGTTCAGCAGGAACTGGCTGAGATTTGAACCATTAATGAGCAGATTCTCTTATGATTATCACTAGTGGTTGCTATAGCCACTAGTGATAATCACTATTTGTCGGGAGAATACAATTGCTGGGCAGGAGGGATATTCCCCTGTCAGCACTGTCTGTGTTGATGGGGGAATCATGCAAGTTTCTTTCCTGCAATCTGTGGATGCAGGAAATAAATTTGCACCGTATATTACCTGCCTAACTGAAAGTGAAAGTAAATTGTGAATGTCTTGAAAGAACAGGAGAGGGGGAGGGAGACAGATGGGGGAGAGAAGGGATGGAGATAATGCAGTTCAGTGATTACAGTGTACTGCAGCCTGCAGTGCACACACTTACCCACGGTCCAGGCTAGAATCTCAGGCATCATTCACACACAGCCAGGAATGCTGCTGATTTTCATATTTCCCGCCCACACATCCCCTCTCTTCAGATATAGCACGCCGGGATAGTGTGGGCGGGACTGGAAGGAGGAGGAGGAGCTGTATTACTCCCTGCTCGTATGTGAGGAGAGTGAGGGGGGGTGGTTGGACTCGCTCAGCTTGCAGTCACCACTCTTGGAATTTACAGGCTGGTTCTACTGTCCTAAGGACGGGAGAAATCAGTCTGTTTTTTTAGTAACTGAGATGAAGGCTTGGGCCCCCCTCCCCCCACAGTGCTCATGGAGTCCTTCCTGCAACTCGCTCTTCTCCGTGCCAATGAGGATGCAGGGGAAGGAGCAGATCGGGTGGCTGTGGTTGTGTGAGCGCTCGCATTATGCAGTGTCAGCGAGCAGAGGGAGGGGGGAGGAATCCCCTGCAGGAGCTGACTGGGGGCACTCTCCCTCTCAGGAGAGACTGTGTTACTCCAGCGGCGGCCCGAGCAAAATGCAAAAAAAATTAAATAATTTTTTTTGGGGGGGGGGCACATGGTGGGGCACAGCATAATGTTGGGGGGGGCAGGGACCCCTCTGCCCCCCCTAGGGACGCCATTGGGTACAAGTCTGAGCTATGGCAGAGCCTGCCTGGGCCCTGGAGGGTGAGTTCACAACATAAATAGGGACATTTATCAATTGTCACAAGTAATGCCAAACAGGAGCAGAGAGACAGATCGTGTGATAGATTTATTGTTTGTTTGGCTGTACTTCTCCTTTGGATCACAGGAGTTCAGATTGTTTTGCACTCCTGTGACCCTCTGTTAAATGTTTTCAATTGACAGTGGGCTGTTGGCTGACCTCACAGGGCTGGTTCAGGCTGGGGAAAGATCGCAACCATATGGTCGGGATCTGCTCACATGCCTGGACCAGCACCCAGCTCAGCCTGAGCCGGCTGCTCCCGTCCCCTCCACAGCCCAGTGCAGGGGGAGGAGGGCAGAGCAGAGAGCAAGAGACTGACAGTCACCAGCTTTCTGCTCAGGGAGCACTGAGAACTGAGTTATCGGTAGTGTCTGATTACTCAGTTCTCAGCCTTAGAGCCGGCAGGGGGACAAATGCAGCATCCGCCTACGTAAGTATGATTAAAAAAATAAATTCTCATACCCAACATCTCCTCTTTCCTGCTATCTGGCCCACTGTACTGTCTGTTACGTACTCTTGCGGCACAGTCATTAAAGCATATGGCCATTTAAGACCCTTAGCGTCACTATATTGCAACATACCATTTTTCTTAGGGGTGGGGGGGCAAAGCAAAAAAAAAAAGATCAGCTCCGGGTGCCAGATGTGGCTACTCCACTGAGCCCACACACATATGTACCGGTAAATGGCGATCACACCACACGTGAGGTACATCAGAGCGAGAACAATAATTCTACCACCAGACCTCCTCTGTAACGCTAAATTGGCAACCTGTAAAGGCTTTTAAAGCATCGCAGATAGATCATTTAACTTTCCATAGTTTGTCACCAGGCCCGGACCGGGACAAAAAATAGGCCCGGGCATTATTAGACTGAGCAGCCCAGTCCCTGGGGGGGGTTGTCGACATTAGCGGGGGTAGCTGGTGTCGGTCCTCCACACTGTAATATAAAGGGGACTGCACTGCAAAGGGGCACTGCAATGATTACAATGCCCCTTTACAGTGCAGTCACCTTTTTATCACAGTGTCCCAGTCCTATTTTGGCCATACAATACTAGTACTCTCTGTCTCCTATTGTGCCCACACTGCCCAGTGACACGGACCTACTCTCTCTCTTGTGGTGCTGGACAGCATGGCGCTCTCTCTGGTGGTGCGGGTACAGCGTGGTTCTCTCTCTGGTGGTGCCGGTACAGCGTGGTTCTTTCTCTGGTGGTGCCGGTACAGCGTGGTTCTCTCTCTGGTGGTGCGGGTACAGCGTGGCTCTCTCTCTCTGGTGGTTCGGGTACAGCGTGGCTCTCTCTCTGGTGGTGCGGGTACAGCGTGGCTCTTTCTGGTGGTGCGGGTACAGCGTGGCTCTCTCTGGTGGTGCGGGTACAGCGTGGCTCTCTCTGGTGGTGCGGGTACAGCGTGGCTCTCTCTGGTGGTGCGGGTACAGCGTGGCTCACTCTGGTGGTGCGAGTACAGCGTGGCGCTCTCTGGTGGTGCGGGTACAACGTGGCTCTCTCTGGTAGTGCGGGTACAGCGTGGCTCTCTCTGGTGGTGCGGGTACAGCGTGGCTCTCTCTCTGGTGGTGCCGGTACAGCGTGGTTCTCTCTCTGGTAGTGCGGGTACAGTGTGGCTCTCTCTCTGGTGGTGCGGGTACAGCGTGGCTCTCTCTCTGGTGGTGCGGGTACAGCGTGGCTCTCTCTGGTGGTGCGGGTACAGCGTGGCTCTCTGGTGGTGCGGGTACAGCGTGGCTCACTCTGGTGGTGCGAGTACAGCGTGGCGCTCTCTGGTGGTGCGGGTACAGCGTGGCGCTCTCTGGTAGTGTGGGTACAGCATGGCGCTCTCTGGTGGTGCGGGTACAGCGTGGCTCTCTCTGGTGATGCTGGGGCTATTAGTTCCCCCAGCACAGTCCTCTCTTTTCTTTCTCGTACATCGCGGGACACAGAGCGACATAGTCATTACTAATGGGTTATATAGATACCGTCAGGTGCTGGCACTGGCAACTTCCAAAACCGGAAGTACCCTCCCCTATATAAGCCCCTCCCATCCGGGAGCACCTCAGTTTTTTGCCAGTGTCTAAGGTGTTGGCCAAGAAGAAACATGTGTTTTTCACTGAGCTTGCGTATAGGTTCTTTTGGGCCTCAGTAAGCTATTCCGGATCCGACCAAAAAAGCTTCATAGCTAAACGGTCGGTACCCGGGCCTTGCAGAGAAGAGCAAGGTTTTGCCTGTAATGCTTCTCTTAGGAGAGCTGGACCCTGGGATCCAGAGCTCTGGTCATACCCACGACCAAGATGTTTTCTGTGCAGGGTGCTATACAGGTCCAGGGGAGTGGAATCCTTGGGAACCCGGTCCCTGAAGGTTTGATTACAATGCCTGCCGTGATAGGTGAAGTTTGGGCTTTTGTGGACCAAACAAAGTCCTGCGGCGGGGAACAGGTAAGTGGGGGCCCCCAGGAACTTGGTTCTATTGGGGGACCCCCAAGCCTAATTTGTCTTTCTGTCTGTTACCTAATGGTATTCCCGCAAGATTCTGTGCATGCCTGTAACTACTAAAAAAATGTAATAATTTTTAATGGTGGTCAAGAAAAAAAAATAAAATTTTTTTTTATATATATATTTAATATATTAGACTGCGGTACCTGTGTTTGTCCACTAGAGGCCGCTGTGGAATGTTTTCTTGTCATGTGGACTAGCTTCTTCTCAGCAGAGCAAAGTCCAGGCAGATGGTGAGTTCTCTTATAGGAAACTGCTTCCTCTGCCATGTTGCAGTGCTCGTCCATCCCCCGGCCTGCGGCAAAGAGGGGCCCTGGCTCCTGTCCCTTGTTACCATATTTGAAATTAGCGCCGAAGGCGCACGTGCCCGCGCGCGTGCGCGTGCACGCGCCTCTATATATAGAGGTGAGCCGGGAAAGGGGGCGGAGCCTGGGGGATGACGCTCTGTGCGCGCCGCAGCGCTTCTGCGCATGTGCGGGCGTCCCAGCAGTTTAAAAAAACCACAATATTGTAGTGAGCTGGCTATGAAGTACAGAGACAGAGCTGGCAACATTTAAAGGCATACAGCAAGCGGTTGATACAGGCATCCCCTAGAAAGGCACATTAGTAGACACCAACTGTGATATAGCAGCAATTGTGCTAGACTATTCTCAGTAAAAGTGGTGTATTACGGCTGGAATACCTCAGCTTTAGGCTTAGGAATATGCCGTCCAGAAGCTCCGGAACTGAATCTTCCAGGAAGCGAAGGGGGTCTCATCGGGCTCGGAGGATCTTGGGCATACTCCTGCTGCACCAGTCTCCCCTGAAGTTCAGAGGTAAGTGACCGTAGAGACCCCGCAGGGTACTTGGTACTGTGGCTGTCCTCAGTTCACCTGCTCCTGTGTATGTAACAGAGGAGGTTTTTTCCTCAGCTCTGGGAGGATTAGAGAGAGATTGTCAACATTTATCGCTGCCTCCCTGTCAGGGAAAGCACGCCCGATCTCCGTCTCCTCCTTCAGAGTGCCTGTTAGCAGAGCAACAGTCCCATACAGGGATCGACCTGCCTGAAGGGGATCAGGATGAGGTTGATTCTGTTATAGAGGAATCAACAGTGGGGGAACCTTTTCTCAGCATCTTAAGCTGAAAGATTATGGGTTCAGTCTCTGACTAACATGGTCCGATCAGCATTTAAAAATGCACCTTGCGGAACCATCAACCACTACTGTATCCTCGTTGGGGTCGCTAGAAGCCCCCAGACTGTTTGTTCTTTTCCACTTCACCCTTTACTGAAAGGGCTCATTTACCAGGATTGGGAACGTCCTGAGAAAATATTTATTCCCCCAAGAGATTTCCGGTGGTCTATCCCATGGAGGATAAGTTCATCAAAAAAAAAAAAAAAAATGGAAGGTCCCTACAGTGGACGCAGCCATCTCTTGTATGTATAAATCACTGACATGTCCAGTGGATAATGTCCAAATGTTCAAGAACCCAATAGATAAAAGATTGGAGTCCTTATGAAAATCTGCTTGGTGATACAACCAGCAGTAGCAGCTATTGGGGTCTGCTAAGCAGTGAAGGAGCAGTTGAAACAGGTCTTGAGGGACTTGACAGATCAGCAGGCTTTGCCCTAGCTGATCTACCTAGAGCCTTAGGCTTTGCGGTTGACGCCATAGAGGATTCAGTCCATCAGGCCTCCCGCCTTACGCTGTCTATAGTACATGTGCGTAGGCTCCTATGGCTCAAAAACTGGTCTGCTGAAGCTCCCTGTAAAGAATGGCTGGTTAGCGTCCCATTTCATGGTGAACGCTTATTCAGGGAAAACCTGGACAAATATATCCAGAAAATTTCCAGCGGTAAAAATACGCTCTTGCCGGTTAAAAGCAGAGTTAGAGGTCCCTCTTTAAGAGGCCTGCTTCTCCAGTCCCTGGGGCATCGGCTGTGTAACAGTTCCGACGGCCTCCTCGGTCAAATCCCGGGGGTAAAAAACAGGGACAGTAGCAGGGTAATGAGAAACCCTGGGTCAGGGGAGGTACAAAACCTCCCCCAAAGTTAAATTCATTGAAGCCCCCACTCAGTCGGGTGGGGGGAGGACTCCAGTTGTTCGCAAGAGACCTGGCGGGACACGATCAAGACAGATAGGTGCTCTCCGCAGTAGGTTTGGGATACAGTTTGGAGTTAAAAGACTCTCCTCCTTCCCATTTTTGAGGTCAAACGTGCCAAGGGATCCCCGGAAGAGAGAGTCCCTCCTGTTGGCACTAGAACAACTATTGCTCCAAGGAGTAATTATGGAGGTTCCCCTGGAAGAATGAGGGTTCGGGTTTTACTCAAACCTCTTTACAGTCCCGAAGCAAACGCGGACGGGAGGCCCATATTAATTCTAAAAGGGCTATACAAATTCCTGTATATCAGGACTTTCCGATGGAGTCGATCCGATCGGTGGCCACTGCCCTACAAGGGGAGGATTGGTTAGCCACGATCGACATCAAAGATGCTTATTTGCACATTCCCATCTTTCCAGTCCACCAAAAATTTCTACGCTTTGCAGTAGAAGGGCGCCATTTTCAGTTCAGAGCCTTACCCTTCGGTTTGGCCACAGCACCACGAGTGTTTACAAAAATTCTGGCCCTTTATTGGCCAATCTAAGAACACAAGGTGTAATGATAATGGCATATCTGGATGACTTGTTGCTGATAGACCACTCAGTGAAAAAACTAGACGTGGTCGTTCACAAGACGATCAAGTATCTGGAATCTCACGGTTGGATTATCAACCGAGACAAGTCAGCCCTAAAAACCAGTCAAAAGTCTGGAATACTTGGGGCTAAGGTTGGATTCAGGCCAGAGAAAAATATTCTTGCCTCGAGGAAAGGTGTTGTCTTTGAAAGATTTGATCCACTTAGTGGGTACAAAAAAGACAGCCGTCCATACGCCTGTATATGAGGCTGCTGGGAAAAATGGTGGCATCATTCGAAGCAGTACCCTACGGTCAATTCCATTCAAGGAATTTGCAAGGGGCCATACTGTCAGCCTGGAACAAAAAAGTTCAGGCCCTAGACTTACAATGTCCTTGTCCCCTTCCGTTCGCAAGAGCCTCCGTTGGTGGTTGGTTCCCCAGAATCTGGAAAAAAGGAAATCCTTCAGTCCGATTTCTTGGAAGGTGGTCACTACAGATGCCAGCCTTATAGGCTGGGGAGCAGTACTGGAGCAATAGTCTCTCCAGGGCAGATGGTCGGATGCAGAAAAGGCCCTGCCCATCAATCTCTTAGAGATACGAGCAGCCCGGTATGCCCTAGTAGCATGGACATCCAAACTCCAAGGGTCCCCTGTCAGAATTCAATCAGACAATGCCACAGCAGTGGCATATATCAATCATCAGGGGGGCACCAGGAGTCGTGCAGCCCAGAGGGAAGTAAATTACATCCTGAAATGGGCAGAAAAATATGTCCCAGCCATATCTGCGGTATTCATTCCAGGAGTGGAGAATTGGAAGGCGGACTTTCTAAGTCGCCAGCAATTAGGCCCAGAGGAAGGGTCCCTTCACCCCAAGGTTTTCTGGACAATATGTCAGCGGTGGGGAACATCGGATGTAGATCTTCTAGCATCCAGATTCAACGCAAAGGGGGACAGGTTTGTCTCTCGGACAAGGGATCCCCTAGCTTGCGGCTCGGATGCCCTAGTGTTCCCTTGGGATCAGTTCAAGCTGATATATGCATTCACACCGCCAATGGTTACCTCGATTACTCCGCAGAATCAGGGTAGAAAAGAAACCAGTGATTCCGGTGGCTCCAGCGTGGCCCCGAAGAGCGTGGTACGCGGAGATTGTAAAATTTCAGTGGGGAGTCCTTGGACTCTCCCACGTCGTCCGGCTTTCGCAAGGACCGATATACCACCCTTCCTTACCAGCCCTAGGTTTGACGGCCTGGCTATTGAAGCCCACATTCTAAAAAAGAGAGGGCTCTCTAATGCTGTGGTATCTACCATGATCAATGCCAGGAAGCCGGTATCCAGGCAGATCTACTATAGAATCTGGAAGGCGTACATCGCGTGGTGTGAGGCCAAGAAATGGCATCCACATAAGTACGTAATAGGTAGGATTCTGGACTTCCTACAGTGGGCTGTAGATAGGAAGCTTGCCTTGAGTACTATCAAGGGTCAGATTTCGGCCTTGTCAATATTTTTTCAAAGGCCCTTGGCTTCGCATTCACTAGTCAAAGCCTTTATACAAGGAGTGATGCGTATTAGTCCTCCGGTTAATATTCCCATATGTCCATGGGATCTAAACTTGGTTCTGTCGGTTCTACAGAAACAACCATTTGAACCATTACAGCATATTTCCTTGGTGCTTCTCACCAGGAAATTGATTTTTCTAGTAGCCATTTGTTCGGCTAAAAGAGTATCGGAATTAGCAGCTATGTCCTGTAAGGAGCCATATCTGGTTATCCATAAGGACAGAGTAGTGTTACGTCCTCATCCAGCCTTTCTTCCTAAGGTGGTATCGAGGTTTCATTTGAACCAAGATGTGGTTCTTCCTTCTTTTTTCCCCAAACCTACTTCGGTAGAGGAAAAGTTATTGCATTCTTTGGATGTAGTAAGAGCAGTTAAAGCTTATCTAAAAGCCACTGCTCAGATTCGCAGAACGGATACTTTGTTTATTCTGCCGGAAGGCCCCAGAAAGGGTCAGGCAGCGTCAAAGTCTACTTTAGCCAAGTGGATTCGACAGGTCATTATGCAAGCTTATGGCTTGAGAAGGAGACCACCTCCGTTCAAAGTTAGAGCGCACTCCACGAGAGCAGTTGGAACTTCATGGGCAGTGCATCACCAGGCCTCCCTGGCTCAAATCTGTAAGGCCGCAACATGGTCTTCGGTACACACGTTTACTAGGTCCTACCAGGTGGACGTTAGAAGTCAGGAGGATGTCGCCTTTGGGCGCAGTGTGTTGCAGGCCGCAAAAGATCCTCATGTCTGATAGCGCTCAGCTTATATATGGTGTATCCCCCCCCTCATTTGGCATTGCTTTAGGACATCCCATTAGTAATGACTATGTCGCTCTGTGTCCCGTGATGTACGAGAAAGAAAATAGGATTTTTATAACAGCTTACCTGTAAAATCCTTTTCTTGGAGTACATCACGGGACACAGAGCTCCCGCCCCTCTTTAGGGACACTTATTGCTTTGCTACAAAACTGAGGTGCTCCCGGATGGGAGGGGCTTATATAGGGGAGGGTACTTCCGGTTTTGGAAGTTGCCAGTGCCAGCACCTGACGGTATCTATATAACCCATTAGTAATGACTATGTCGCTCTGTGTCCCGTGATGTACTCCAAGAAAAGGATTTTACAGGTAAGCTGTTATAAAAATCCTATTATGTTTTTGAGTTGGAAATACCGCTGCACAAATATCGTGTGACATTAAAAGAACCTGCAAAACCCACCATTTTATTCTCTAGGGCCTTTGCTTAAAAATATATAATGTTTAGAGGTTATAAGTAAATTTCTAGCAAAAAAATAATAATAATATTTTTGCATGTATGATAGAAATGTCAGAATTGGCCTGGGGGTCAATTGGTTAAGGGAGGTGGAAGTGCTTGTTGTTACCCACCATTGAAGCCCTGCTTGACTCCTTTTGTAGCCTTGGACGATTTACAGCTACCCTATAAAAAGGAAATTTAAGATGTCGTGGTGGCAAATTGAATCACCACTGAAGACAAATTACATTACTAAAATGTATTTTGTGGAAAATTATAATTTTCTTATGTTTTGCATCTTTTTTATTGTAGAAAATCTGGAATGGATGGTGTCCCTATGTGGAGCTTCCTTGGTAAAGGAGCCTCAGATGTTTAAACATAAGGAGGTGAGTACATTAAGCAAATAGCCCATATTTCTTTCTCGTACATCACGGGACACAGAGCGGCATAGTCATTACTATGTGGGTTATATAGTTTACCTTCAGGTGCTGGCACTGGCAACTTCCAAACCGGAAGTACCCTCCCCTATATAAGCCCCTCCCATCCGGGAGCACCTCAGTTTTTTGCCAGTGTCTAAGGTGTTGGCCAAGAAGTAACATGTGTTTTTCACTGAGCTTGCGTACAGGTTCTTTTGGGCCTCAGTAAGCTATTCCGGATCCAACCAAAAAAGCTTCATAGCTAAACGGTCGGTACTCGGGCCTTGCAGAGAAGAGCAAGGTTTTGCCTGTAATGCTTCTCTTAGGAGAGCTGGACCCTGGGATCCGGAGCTCTGGTCATACCCACAACTAAGATGCTTTCTGTGCAGGGTGCTATACAGGTCCAGGGGAGTGGAATCCTTGGGAACCCGGTCCCTGAAGGTTTAATTACAATGCCTGCCTTGAGAGGTGAAGTTTGGGCTTCTGTGGACCAAACAGAGTCCTGCGGCGGGGAAAAGGTAAGTGGGGGCCCCCCAGGAACTTGGTTCTATTAGGGGACCCCCAAGCCTAATATGTCTTTCTGCCTGTTACCTAACGGTATTCCCGCTAAATATCTGTGCATGCCTGTAACTACTAAAAAATGTAATAATTTTAATAGTGGTCAAGAAAAAAATAAAATAAAATAGACAGACCGCGGTACCTGTGTTAATCCACTAGAGGCCGCTGTGGAACGTTTCTTGTCATGTGGACTTTTTCTTTTCATCAGAGTCAAGTCCAGGCAGATGGTGAGTTCTCTTGTGGGAAACTGCTTCCTCTGCCATGTTGCAATGCTCGTCCATCCCCCGGCCTGCGGCAAAAGGGCCCTGTCTCCTGTCCCTAGTTTCCTTTTTCAAAAAAGAGCGCCGAAGGCGCACGTGCCCGCGCCTCTATATATAGAGGTGAGCTGGAAAAGGGGGCGGAGCTTGGGGGATGACGCTCTGTGCGCGCCGCAGCGCTTCTGCGCATGTGCGGGCATCCCAGCATGTTAAAAGGCACAATTATGTGTTGTGAGCTGGCTATGGAGTGCAGAGACAGAGCTGGCAACATTTAAAAAAGGCATACAGCAAGCGGTTGATGCAGGCATCCCCATAGAAAGGCACATTAGTAGACACCAACTGTTTTTATAGCAGCAATTGTGCTAGACTATTGTCAGTAAGTGGTGTATTTCAGCTGGAATACCTCAGCTTTGGGCTTAGGAATATGCCGTCTAAAAACTCCGGGACTAAAAATCCCAGGAAGCATAGGGGGTCTCCATCGGGCTCTGAGGATCTTGGGCATGCTTCGGCTGCACCAATCTCCCCTGAAAAATCAGAGGTTAGTGACCGTAGAGCACCCTCAGGAGTACCTGGTACTGTGGCTGTCCTCAGTTCACCTGCTCCTGTGTATGTAACAGAGGAGGTTTTTTCCTCAGCTCTGGGAGGGCTGGAAGAGAGATTGTCAACATTGATCGCTGCTTCCCTGTCAGAGGGAAAGCGCGCCCGATCTCCGTCTCCTCCCTCAGAGTACCTGTTAGCAGAGCAACAGTCCCATACAGGGATCGACCTACCTGAAGGGGATCAGGATGAGGTTGATTCTGTTGTAGAGGAATCAACAGTGGAAGAGCCATTCTCAGCATCACATGCTGAAAGATTATGGGTTCAGTCCTTGACTAACATGGTCCGATCAGCATTTAAAATGCACCTTGCGGAGCCATCATCCACTTCTGTCTCCTCGTTGGGGTCGCTAAAAGCTCCCCAGACTGTTTGTTCCTTTCCAATCCATCCTTTACTGGAAGGGCTCATTTACCAGGATTGGGAACATCCTGATAAAATATTTACTCCTCCCAAGAGATTTCAGGTGGTCTATCCCATGGAGGATAAGTTCATCAAAAAATGGAGGGTCCCTACAGTGGACGCAGCCATCACTTGTGTGAATAAATCACTGACATGTCCAGTGGATAATGTCCAAATGTTCAAGGACCCAATAGATAAAAAATTGGAGTCCTTATTAAAATCTGCTTTTGCTACAGCAGGCTTGGTGACACAACCAGCAGTGGCAGCTATTGGGGTCTGCCAAGCAGTGAAGGATCAGTTGAAACAGGTCTTAGGGGACTTGCCAGATCAGCAGGCCCTTGTCCTAGCTGATCTACCTAGGGCCTTATGCTTTGCGGTTGACGCTATAAAGGATTCAATCCATCAGGCCTCCCGCCTTACGCTGTCTGTAGTACATATGCGCAGGCTTCTATGGCTCAAAAACTGGTCTGCTGAAGCCCCCTGTAAAAAATTGCTGGTCAGCTTCCCATTTCATGGTGAACGCTTATTCGGGGAAGACCTGGACAGATATATCCAGAAAATTTCCAGCGGTAAAAGTACACTCTTGCCGGTTAAAAACAGAGTTAGAGGTCCCTCTTTTAAGAGGTCTGCTTCTCCAGTCCCTAGGACATCGGCTGTGAAACAGTTCCGACGGCCTCCTCGGTCAAATCCCGGGGGTAAAAATCAGGGACAATCGCAGGGTAACAAGAAGCCCTGGGTCAGGAGAGGTACAAAACCTCCCCCAAAGTCAAATGCATGAAGGGTTGCCCCCACTCAATCGGGTGGGGGGAAGACTTCAGTTGTTCGCAGAGACCTGGCGGGACACGATCAGAGACAGATGGGTGCTCTCCGCAGTAAGTCTGGGATACAAATTGGAGTTAAAAGACTCCCCTCCTTCCCATTTTATAAGGTCGAACGTGCCAAGGGATCCCCGGAAGAGAGGATCCCTCCTGTTGGCACTAGAACAACTATTGCTCCAAGCAGTAATTATGGAGGTCCCCCTAGAAGAATGGGGGTTCGGGTTTTACTCAAACCTCTTTACAGTCCCGAAGCCAAACGGGGACGTGAGGCCCATATTAAATCTAAAAGGGCTAAACAAATTCCTGCATATCAGGACTTTCCGGATGGAGTCGATCCGATCGGTGGCCACTGCCCTACAAGGGGAGGAATGGTTAGCCTCGATCGACATCAAAGATGCTTATTTGCACATTCCCATCTTTCCAGTCCACCAAAAATTTCTACGCTTTGCAGTAGAAGGGCGCCATTTTCAGTTCAGAGCCTTACCCTTCGGTCTGGCCACAGCACCACGCGTGTTCAAAAAAATTCTGGCCCCATTATTGGCCAATTTAAGAACACGAGGTGTAACGATAATGGCATATCTAGACGACTTGTTGCTGATAGACCACTCAGTGGAAAAACTAGAAGTGGTTGTTCACGAGACAATCGAGTATCTGGAATCTCACGGTTGGATTATCAACCGAGACAAGTCAGCCCTAAAACCAGTCAAAAGTCTGGAATACTTGGGGCTAAGGCTGGATTCAGACCAGAGAAAAATTTTCTTGCCTCAAGAAAAGGTGTCGTCTTTGAGAGATTTGATCCACCTAGTGGGTACAAAAAGGCAGCCATCCATACGCCTGTGCATGAGGCTGCTGGGAAAAATGGTGGCATCATTCGAAGCAGTACCCTACGGTCAATTCCATTCAAGGAATTTGCAAAGGGCTATACTGTCAGCCTGGAACAAAAAAGTTCAGGCCCTAGACTTACCAATGTCCTTGTCCCCTTCCGTTCGCAAGAGCCTCCGTTGGTGGTTGGTTCCCCAGAATCTGGAAAAAGGGAAATCCTTCAGTCCGATTTCTTGGAAGGTGGTCACTACAGATGCCAGCCTTATAGGCTGGGGAGCAGTACTGGAGCAATGGTCTCTCCAGGGCAGATGGTCGGATGCAGAAAAGGCCCTGCCCATCAATCTCTTAGAGATACGAGCAGCCCGGTATGCCCTAGTAGCATGGACATCCAAACTCCAAGGGTCCCTTGTCAGAATTCAATCGGACAATGCCACGGCAGTGGCATATATCAATCATCAGGGTGGCACCAGGAGTCGTGCAGCCCAGAGGGAAGTAAATTGCATCCTGAAATGGGCAGGAAGATATGTCCCAGCCATATCCGCGGTATTCATTCCAGGAGTGGAGAATTGGAAGGCGGACTTTCTAAGTCGCCAACAATTATGCCCAGGGGAATGGTCCCTTCACCCCGAGGTTTTCCGGACAATATGTCAGCGGTGGGGAACACCGGATGTAGATCTGCTAGCATCCAGATTCAACGCAAAAGTGGACAGGTTTGTCTCTTGGACAAGGGATCCCCTAGCTTGCGGCTCGGATGCCCTAGTGTTCCCTTGGGATCAGTTCAAGCTGATATATGCATTCCCACCGCCACAATTGTTACCTCGATTACTCCGCAGAATCAGGGTAGAAAAGAAACCAGTGATTCTGGTGGCTCCAGCGTGGCCCCGAAGAGCATGGTACGCGGAGATTGTAAAAATGTCTGTGGGGAGTCCTTGGACCCTCCCACATCGTCCGGACCTGCTTTCGCAAGGACCGATATACCACCCTTCCTTACCAGCCCTAGGTTTGACGGCCTGGCTATTGAAGCCCACATTCTAAAAAAGAGAGGTCTCTCTAATTCTGTGGTAGCTACCATGATCAATGCCAGGAAGCCGGTATCCAGGCAGATCTACTATAGAATCTGGAAGGCGTACATCGCCTGGTGTGAGGCCAAGAAATGGCATCCACGTAAGTACGTAATAGGTAGGATTCTGGACTTCCTACAGTGGGCTGTAGATAGGAAGCTTGCTTTGAGTACTATCAAGGGTCAGATTTCGGCCTTGTCAATATTTTTTCAGAGGCCCTTGGCCTCGCATTCACTAGTCAAAGCCTTTATACAAGGAGTGATGCGTATTAGCCCTCCGGTTAATATTCCCATATGTCCATGGGACTTAAACCTGGTTCTGTCGGTTCTACAGAAACAACCATTTGAACCATTACAGCATATTTCCCTGGTTCTTCTCACCAGGAAATTGATTTTTCTAGTAGCCATTTGTTCGGCTAAAAGAGTGTCGTATTAGCCGCTATGTCCTGTAGGGAGCCATATCTGGTTATCCATAAGGACAGAGTAGTGTTACGTCCTCATCCAGCCTTTCTTCCTAAGGTGGTATCGAGGTTTCATTTGAACCAAGATGTGGTTCTTCCTTCTTTTTTCCCCAAACCTAGTTCAGTAGAGGAAAAGTTTATTACATTCTTTGGATGTAGTAAGAGCAGTTAAAGCTTATCTAAAAGCCACTGCTCAGATTCGCAGAACGGATACTTTGTTTATTCTGCCGGAAGGCCCCAGAAAGGGTCAGGCAGCGTCAAAATCTGCTTTAGCCAAGTGGATTCGACAGGTCATTATGCAAGCCTATGGCTTGAGAAGGAGACCGCCTCCGTTCAAAGTTAGGGCGCACTCCACGAGAGCAGTTGGAACTTCATGGGCAGTGCATCACCAGGCCTCCCTGGCTCAAATCTGTAAGGCCGCAACATGGTCTTCAGTACACACGTTTACTAGGTTCTACCAGGTGGACGTTAGAAGTCAGGAGGATGTCACCTTTGGGCGCAGTGTGTTGCAGGCCGCAAAAGATCCTCATGTCTGATAGCGCTCAGCTTATGTATGGTGTATCCCCCCCCCTCATTGGGCATTGCTTTAGGACATCCCACATAGTAATGACTATGCCGCTCTGTGTCCCGTGATGTACGAGAAAGAAAATAGGATTTTTATAACAGCTTACCTGTAAAATCCTTTTCTTGGAGTACATCACGGGACACAGAGCTCCCACCCCTCTTTTGGGGACACTTATTGCTTTGCTACAAAACTGAGGTGCTCCCGGATGGGAGGGGCTTATATAAGGGAGGGTACTTCCGGTTTGGAAGTTGCCAGTGCCAGCACCTGAAGGTAAACTATATAACCCACATAGTAATGACTATGCCGCTCTGTGTCCCGTGATGTACTCCAAGAAAAGGATTTTACAGGTAAGCTGTTATAAAAATCCTATTTTTTGCAATTCAGATATATTTTATTAATATTCTGAAAATACAGTGCTCCTTATAAATCGGACAAACTCATACGAAAATAAAGTGCAACAGTGCATTAAATACAACACATTAAAAATATTGCAAAGTGCATTCACCATAATTTGATGGCGCTATCCAATTACGTTATGTACTGCAAAACAGTGCTTCAAAGAATGTCTGTTCAAAATCCAATATCTAAAAATAGTAAGTCCATATCAATGTAATGTGTAGATTTCACTTTATTTGTCCTGGAGTCCCTAAGAAGTGAGGGGAAATCAAAAATGTTATTTGAGTCCTCACCAGAGAAGGAATTGAGGGAAAATGCTTCACGTGTGCTTCCCAGTGGAACACAGAAAAAATAAGAGGGGCTTCCCTACCCTATCTGAACAAAAAAAATTGTTTTGCCATTAAATAACCTAAATATAAATCCCAGAACGGGTGTTTATTTTTTATTATTCTTTATTTAAGGTTATGTAACAGAACACATTAGTATGACATGACAGCACAGTTCTGACAAAGATTATCAGCGGTGACAATATGGAAATGAAAATAACAAAGGTTAATTGTCACTAACCAATCTATATACCTGTAGCGGTGCACTTGCACAAGTTCAGAAGATCCACACATCACCCTGTTGTCTGACCATCCATTCATCCATTTTTGAGACACAATGAAAAAGTCACTTGCTTTACCTTGCGGTATTTTTATTGCGAGATTACCGTATATACTCGAGTATAAGCCGACCCACCTAATTTTACCACAAAAAAATGGGAAAATGTATTAACTCGAGTATAAGCCTAGGGTGTTCATCTGTATGCCTCACTGTGCCTCACTGTGTCCATGTGCATGCCTCACTGTGCCCATGCCTCACTGTGCCCATGCCTCACTGTGCCCATGACTAGACTGACGTTTAACATGGAGTCTATGGAAGGGGTGCCCGGCTTTGAAAAATCGGTATAATAAAAATAATAAGTGTCCATAACGTTCATCCAATACTTGAAGAGCAAATGCAAAAAAGTGATAAATGAGTTTACAAGTGATTATAATATTTCCAAGTGTTTAGACTTCAGTGAAAAATCAATCTTCATGTGATATCTTGAATGAAAACTTCCACCACACCATAAGTGCTCAGTGATTCCACACCCTAAGGACTTGCACTCACCAATAGGATATGCCTCGCACTCTCATGCTTGGCGTCACAGCTTAAATAACCCCCAGGGGTATCAAACAGATCCAAACAGTGTATTTAGCAAGCCAGATTACTCCACATGTAAAAATAAAATGTCTCCAATAGTGAAGTATATCAAACTCTTTATTAAAACAGCACAAGTAGCCTTCAAATATTGCACTCACATCTAATGGAACAGGTAAAAGCACTTCAGCAGTAAAACTTCCAAACGCCAGACAAGCTTGCGGTGGCAGCCGTGATGTATTATGGTCTCGGCCGGACCCGGAATTAAATCACAAATCTCACCCTCCACTGCACTCGCTTGCCTCTCTGTGTCGCTCATGGTGCATAACGTTCTGATATTACCGACCGCATCGGCTATCGTGTGTGCAGGAGTTTGCAGTGCTTTGGAGTGAAGTGGAGAGGCGAGTGCAGTGGAGGGTGAGATTTGTGATTTAATTCCGGGTCCGCCGAGACCGTAATACATCATGGCTGCCACCGCAATTCTGGCGTTTGGAAGTTTTACTGCTGAAGTGCTTTTACCTGTTCCATTAGATGTGAGTGCAATAATTGAAGGCTACTTGTGCTGTTTTAATAAAGAGTTTGATACCAAAATGGACCCTGATAGACGTACGTCTAGAGGGTCTAATCAAGCTTTGGATATGTATCCCAGAAGGATCCTCAGCTGGTATTTCTCCAAGGGACGTCATGCACAGCAACCCACATTAAAGGGATGGATGAGAACTCAGAAGATGGCGGCCCAAATGATGGTATGCCCAAAATAGAAAACCAATGGCAATGGAGAGGGAAAAAAAACAGAAGGGCACATAGCCCTCCCCTGGGACATTCCACTGTTGCCACTGAAAGCGCTTGTTTGACTCTCCGAATGTAAGTGTATCTACCTACATTAAAATGTATTCCTCAAACAGTATTATGCTATGCGCCCTTCTGTTTTTTTCCCTCTCCATTGCCATTGGTTTTCTATTTTGGGCATACCATCATTTGGGCCGCCATCTTCTGAGTTCTCATCCATCCCTTTAATGTGGGTTGCTGTGCGTGACATCCCTTGGAGAAATACCAGCTGAGGATCCTTCTGGAATACATATCCAAAGCTTGATTAGACCCTGTAGACGTACGTCTATCAGGGTCCATTTATTTCAGTAAGCCTCCTTTATATCGGTGGTGGTTATTTTCACATTCACTCAAGATTTTCTGGATTTATTGTCACGAATAACCTTATTTGGAGTATGTTTTGAGCATCATTCAATCATCACGAACTATATCTTGTACCAGAGACTTTGTGATTGGATTCCTATCATGTTGGACTATTGACATAGAACTCTGGACTATCACTTCTCTTCACAGGGTGTTATCCATTTATTATTTTTCAGCGCTACCATTTATTTTTGTTATGGGAAATAACTATACAAGGGTACACACTATATAGGAAAGACATTAAAAAAAATAGCTCAACGCTAACGTTCTTTAAAAAAAAAAAAAAATGAACTACTTGAAACCCTCTATGTATGCCTTCCAGCCAGAGAGGGTTCTTCCATAGAATTGGGTAGTATATAGACCCCCAGGACAAACTAAAGATTATGATAACTTGTTGAATGACAAGATAACTCAAATAGCAATGAAAGGAGACGTTATAATTATGAGTGACTTCAACATGCCTGACATTAAGTGGAAGTGTTAAACTGAAATTACAAGCAGGAGCAGGGAAGTAAGGGAGGCGCTGAATGGAGTTTCTCTGAAACAGTTAAAAGCCCAAACTGAGCTGATCATATTATAAAAAATGAATTAAAAGTTTAGAAACAACAGGAGTCAGTAATCAGTTGGCACTATTAAAGTCTACCTCCTGGAGGCAAATTAGTAAGAGTAAATGCAAGAAAAAGCCATTATGGTTCACTTAAGAGGTAAGTAGGATAGCAAAGAAGAAACAAAACAGCATATAGGAGATTAATGGAATCTCAGTGTAGCTGATAGAGAAGTGTATAAAAAGAGACAAAATGAGGCCAAACACACTATCAGTGTTGCCAAGACACAGAAAGTGGAAGAAATTTCTAAATCTATTAAGGAGACAAAACCTTTTTTAGGTACATCAGTGATGGACTAAAATAAAACCTGGACACAACCGTTATGTTGAGGGAGATCTGGATGTAGCAAGCCATTTAAGATATTACTTCTGTTCAGTCTTCTTAGAAATAAATTGCACTAACGATAAGTTTGGGGATCTTCTTGGTTCTAGTAATAAAGGTTAATTTTCAGGATTTCTAGAGACAGAGTTAGCAGAAGAACTGGCTCCATTAAAGTTTAGCAAAGCAAAGGTATTCATTCCAGTGTTGTTGGAGAACTTTGAGGTATAGTTGTTGAACCATTAACTGATCTTTTAACCAGTCTCTTTTAACAGCAGAATTCCCCCATAACTGGCGGACAGCTAATATTGTACATAGCCATAAGAAATGTAGCCAGGTAGAAGCTGGCAATTACAGGCCAGTAAGTTTAACATCTCTTGTAGTCAAGGTAATGGGATCACTTTACGTTGATGACTTAAAAAAACACACCTAAATCAGTACGTCTTTTCTGAGGGCAGATAATTTATTTTTCTATTATATCGTCAGTGATTTGGACCAGGGTGGTGGTGTGGACATACCCTATTTTGATTTCAGCAAAGCATTTCATTCAGTTCTACGTAATGATCTAATAAAAAAATTGTACAATCTAGGACCTTGGATATGCAGTTGTCTAAAGGCTTAATATCAAAGTGTGGTTGTAAATAGGGTTCTTTTAACACAAACAGCAGTCACTAGTTGTGTACCACAAGGCTCTGTACTAGGTCCTGTTCTATTTAATCTATTTAAAGTGATATAACTACAGAGTTGTTGGATAAGGTATATCTTTTTGCTGATGACACAAGTGTGTGCAATAGGGTTGATATCCCTGGAGGTGTCTGTAACATGGAACATGATTTGGCATTGCTGGAATATTGTTCAAACCAGTGGAAACTGCAGTTCAGTGTTACTAAATGTAAACTAATGCACCTAGGGGAAAGGAATCTCTTGATAGAGTACAATATTTGTGGTACAATGCTGGCCAGTACTAGCAAAAAAAAAAAAAGATTTGGGGGTACTTACAGTATCTCACAAAAGTGAGTACACCACTCACATTTTTGTAAATATTTTATTATATCTTTTCATGTGACAACACTGAAGAAATTACACTTTTCTACAATGTAAAGTAGTGAGTGTACAGCTTGTATAAGTGTAAATTTGCTGTCCCCTCAAAATAACTCAACACACAGCCATTAATGTCTAAACCGCTGGCAGCAAACGTGAGTACACCCCTAAGTGAAAATGTCCAAATTGGGCCCAATTAGCCATTTTCCCTTCCCGGAGTCATTTGACTCGTTTGTGTTACAAGGTCTCAGGTGTGAATGGGAAACGGGTGTGTTAAATTTGGTGTTATTGCTCTCACTCTCTCATACTGGTCACTGGAAGTTCAACATGGCACCTCTAAAAACTCTGTAAAGAGCTGAAAAAAAAGTCTTGTTGCTCTACATAAACATGGCCTAGGATATGAGAAGATTGCCAAGACCCTGAAACTGAACTGCAGCACAGTGGCCAAGACCATACAGCAGTTTAACAGGACAGGTTCCACTCAGAACAGGCCTCACCATGATTGACCAAAGAAGTTGAGTGCACGTGCTCAGCGTTATATCAAGGGGTTGTCTTTGGGAAATGGACGTATGAGTGCTGCCAGCATTGCAGCAGAGGTTGAAGGGGTGGGGGAGTCAGCTTGTCAGTGCTTACACCATACGCCGCACACTGCATCAAATTGGTCTGCATGGCTTCCATCCCAGAAGGAAGCCTCTTCTAAAGATGATACAGAAGAAAGCCCGCAAACAGTTTGCTGAAGACAAGCAGACTAAGGACATGGATTAATGGAACCATGTCCTGTGGTCTGTTAAGACCAAGATAAACTTATTTGGTTCAGATGGTGTCAAGCGTGTGTGGTGGCAACCAGGTCAGGAGTACAAAGACAAGTGTGTCTTGCCTACAGTTACATAGTAGGTGAGGTTGAAAAAAGACACAAGTCTATCAAGTCCAACATATGTGTGTGATTATATGTCACTATTACCTTTTTATATCCCTGAATGTTGTGGTAATTCAGGTGCTTATCTAATAGTTTCTTGAAACCAACCATCGATGCCCCCCGCTGAGACCACAGCCTGTGGAAGGGAACTCCTCATCCTTGCCGCTCTTACAGTAAAGAACCCTCTACGTAGTTTAAGGTTAAAACTCTTTTCTTCTAATTTTAATGAGTGGCCACGCGTCTTGTTACACTCCCTTCCGCGAAAAAGTTTTAACCCTATTGTGGGGTCACCAGTATGGTATTTGTAAATTGAAATCATATCCCCTCTCAAGCGTCTCATCTCCAGAGAGAATAAGTTCAGTGCTCGCAACCTTTCCTCTTAACTAATATCCTCCAGACCCTTTATTAGCTTTCCCTTCTTTGTACTCTCTCCATTTCCAGTACATCCTTCCTGACGACTGGTGTCCAGAACTGGACAGCATACTCTAGGTGTGGCCGGACCAGAGTCTTGTAGAGCGGAAAAAATATTGTTTTATCTCTGGAGTTAATCCCCTTTTTAATGCATGCCAATAATCAGTTTGCTTTGTTAGCAGCAGCTTGGCATTGCATGCCATTGCTGTGCCTATCATCCACTAGGACCCCCAGGTCCTTTACATACTAGATTCCCCCAGAGGTTCTCCCCCCAGTGTATAGATTGCATTCGTATTTTTGCCACCCAAATGCATTATTTTACATTTTTCTACATTGAACCTCATTTGCCATGTAATTAAACAGAACAAAGAAGTGACCGCACACTGGAACTCCAAAATCGCTTGATGAGTCTTTATGGTCACAAATGTCAGACGAACACAGGAACAGCAGTTGATGCATTTCACAAGCGATGGCTTGCTTGTTCACAATCGGGGTCTGCACCTGTTATCTGCCTTTGCACCTGTTTTGCCTGGAGCGGTGTGTCTCCCTTTGGTTGCCATGTAGTTGCCCACCCCATTAATTTGTTCAGATCTTTTTTCAAGGTTTCCACATCCTGCAGAGAAGTTATTGCCCTGCTTAACTTAGTATTGTCCGCAAATACAGAGATTGCATTGTTTACCCCATACTCCAGGTCGTTTGTGAACAAATTAACCTCTTCCATACCGGGCCTATTTTGGCACTTCTCTCCTACATGTAAAAATCATAATTTCTCACCTCACCTTCCAGGACGGCAACACATGAGAGATGATCGGCTCCACCCAACAGGAAACACAATCAGTTCACAAACGTTTATAAGGCCCCACCTTATCCCTTGTCCCTCAGTATTGATTGTGTTTCCCACAGCGAAACATTTTTTTATTTTTTTTATAAACCTAAAAGACTACAGTTGGTCTGATTGGTACCCCTGTGAGCCAGGTGTAGGAATGCCGACAAGGCTGCACTTACCTGCCGCCTCAAGAGCTTCTCACAGGTCGCCCCTAAAAAACGGCATTTGTGCAGGCGGCTGGCATTTTCAAATTCCCCGCCGTTGCACGCCGCTCAAGCAGCTCGGGTCGCCTCCCTGGTCTTCCCCGGATACAGTGACGCCATCCGGCCGACTGAGGAAGTTGAGGACTCGGCGCGCTCCAAGCCTCATTCTCAGGCTGAACTTCCTGGCACAGCAGGAAGTAGTGGAGCCGCTCACCCGCGTGGCTGCGGAGAACTGAGACTTCTGTGCAAACAGAACTCAGTGAGCTGCAAGGAGCAGACAGTCTGTCTAGAAACTCCTCGATGGACAAGGAGGATGGAAAGACAGCACAGGTGGCTGCAGGCAAATGCAAACAAGGACTGTGTAATTGCCGTTTTTTCTTACCAATTGGGGAATTGTTGTTTTCCTGCATAGAAGGGCTTCTATTAATCCCACCATGTCTGCCTTCTCTGGAAAAGAAGGGCCTGCAGCCACATTATTGGGGATAGAAAGAGTGATTTTAGGTTGTTCCCTCTTTTCTTGCAGACTCCCCCAGTGGAACGCAGGAGGTCTCTGATAAGCCACCGTCCTCATCCACTAACACCAGTGCCAGTAAAAAGTGCGGTAACTGTGGCGAACGATTGCCTAAATCCCAGTCCAAGCCCTTTTGTTATAGATGCATTAACAAACTGGCTGGGAAAGAGGCCTCAGGTCTTATGAAGGATTTTTTCAAATCAATACAAGAGGAAATGCTGGCCTCTTTACAATCCTTCCGCTCCTCAGTAAAGGCATCCTTAATCTCAGATACTCAGCAGACCCCCCCCCCCCCCAGAGGGTCCCTCTCTCAAAGTGGTTCACGAGTTCAACCTAGGGAAGAAGAGGAGTTAGAAGAGGCAGAAAGCCAGGCAGGGTCAGAACTTTCCTCTAGTGAAGAGATTGGCTTTTGTCCTAGCAGTGATACAGAAGAGGTCAGATTTAATAAACCTCTTTTTGGCTTGGAAGACTTAGAAGGACTTCTCCAGGCGATTTATGCCAGGGAGGAGATTCCGCAACCAGCTAAGGAGACTTCAGTACAAGATAGAATGTACAGAGGTTTGATAAAAAGCCAGGAGAGAGTATTCCCTTTACACCAATCTCTTAGGGAGATGGTCCTGAAAAAGGGTTTTCTACTCCTAAAACATGGAAAAGAAAATTCCCTTTTAAAGAGGAAGAAGCCAAGGTCCTTTTTAAAGTCCCTCGGTTGGACGCCGCTCTCTCCCAGGTGACAAAGAAGTCAGACCTTTCCTTTGAGGACGCAGGGAACATTAGGGACACTATGGACAGAAGGTCCGAGTCTCTCCTAAAAAAGGCTTGGGAGGCCAATGCCTCAGCAATGACCCCGGCATTAGCAGCAACCTGCGTTGCTAGAAACGCAGACTGCTGGATAGAAAAACTTACCAGACATCTATCCCAGGGTAAAAAATCACAGGACATTATTGATTCCCTTTCGGTGATAGGGAAGGCTGTTGCCTTTTTAGCTGACACAGCCGTGGACTCGGTTAGAGCTTCAGCTAAGACGGCCGCATTGATTAACTCGGCCAGAAGAGCCATTTGGGTTAAAGCCTGGGAGGGTGACCTTACTTCAAAAACTATGTGGCTTGCCCTTTGAAGGTTCCTTATTGTTTGGCTCAGGCCTAGATGATGCCTTATCCAGGTCATCTGAGAAGGGGAAAACATTTCCTATAAAACCCAAACGGGAGAGGTATAGGAAATTTTTTCGAGGCCCCGCCAGACAAGACCAGCAGAGGTCCAGAAAAGAACCCACCTAGGGTGGTGGTCACAGGAGGTGGCCTCTTGTTAGAGGGGGGAAAAAAGGCAGTCTGCTCTTTCCCTCTCCAGGAAAGAATATCAAAGATTCCAAGTGACGCCAGTATCAAGGTCGGGGGCAGACTGTCACATTTCCTACCCCAGTGGGAGAAAATCTCAGACAGTCCCTTTGTCCTAAGACTGATCAGGGAAGGCTACCGCCTGCAATTCATGTCAGAGCCCCCTCCTACGGTCACTTTAACTCATCTTCCCAAAGATGTTGTAAGAAAGAAAGCCCTTCTAGAGAGCATTCAGGAACTTGTAGATCAGGAGGTGGTAATTCCGGTTCCAAAGGACCAGCTTTTTCAGGGCTTTTATTCCCACATATTTTTGGTGCCAAAGCCCTCTGGAAAGTTCCGCCTGATCATAAATCTCAAGAACCTAAACAAGTTCTTAGAGTACAAGAAATTTTCCATGGAGAGCGTGTAATCGATCAGAAAAAATCTACTAAAAGATGTCTTTATGACCATCCTGGATCTCAGGGATGCTTATCTGCATGTCCCGATTTTTCCGGGACATCAGGCCTTCCTAAGGTTTGCGGTGGTAACACAGGAGGGAACTTCCCATTAACAGTTCAGGGCACTTCCCCTTGGTCTTGTGGCAAGTCCAAGAATCTTTACAAAGATTATTGCAGAAGCCGTGGCCCATCTCCACCTGCAGGGTATAGCCTTAATACCATATCTGGACGACCTGCTCATTTCAGGTCCTTCAGCCTCTCAGGTCAGTACAGACACCCTGAAGGTGATCTCTACCCTAGAAAAGCTTGGGTGGCTGATAAACCTGGAAAAGTCCTCTCTAGAACCAGCCCAGGTTCGTACATACCTAGGCGTTCAGATAGACTCTCGGGTTCAGAGTCTGTTCCTCCCAAGAGAAAAGGTGGAAAAGATTGTCTTA
Source organism: Rana muscosa (assembly GCA_029206835.1). Lineage (NCBI taxonomy): Eukaryota > Metazoa > Chordata > Amphibia > Anura > Ranidae > Rana > Rana muscosa. The sequence continues at coordinate 154,901,763 of CM055128.1, forward strand.
GTCGTCAAAAGACTGATAGATGTTTCTGTATGTTCCAGGAGAGAAATCCTCAGAGTTCTAGGCCTCATGGCAGCAAGCATTCCTGCAGTTGTTTGGGCACAACTGCATTCAAGAGACCTTCAGTCCTTCCACCTTTCCTCTTGGAACAAAAGGAACGATTCCCTAGACGAGGAGGTTATCATTCCCCATCAGGTAATATCCTCCCTGGGGTGGTGGTCAGTCCCAGGCATCCTGGAGAAAGGCAAGCCCTGGAATCAGTGGGATCCATTAAGACTCACCACGGACACAAGTGCCCAGGGATGGGGAGCTCATCTAGGGGTAGCCAAGGCTCAGGGTTCCTGGCAGAAGGAGGTAGCCCAATCCTCTTCCAATCTCAGAGAACTGAGAGCGATGGGTGAAGCTCTAAAAGCCTTAGAGAAAATAGTCACGGGAAAAGAGGTTTTAGTGTGTTCAGACAATGCCACAACTCTGGCATACTTGAATCACCAGGGGGGAACCAAGTCCAAGAAACTTCTGACACGAACAACGGAGATCTTGACCTGGACAGAGCACAGGTTACTCTCATTGGCAGCCATCCACATAAGAGGAACAGACAACAAGGAGGCAGATTTCCTCAGTCGCCAGCCTGTCAGACAGGGAACTAAAGGTAGAAGTGTTCCAAGAGATGGTGCAAAGGTTTGGCTGCCCCAAAATAGACCTCTTTTCCAGTCAGCAGAAGAGGAAAGTCAGGAGGTTCTTCTCTCTATCTCAGGAGAGAGAGTCAGAGGGCCTGGATGCCCTGGCTCAAAGCTGGACATTCCGGTTGGCTTACGCCTTCCCCCCTCTGCCTCTGATTCTGAGAGTCATCCAAAAGCTCAGCCAGGCTTCGGGCAGAGTCCTCTTGGTAGCCCCTTGGTGGCCAAGAAGGACTTGGTTTGCAACCCTGAAGTCGTTATCAGTAGCGCCCCCCTGGAAACTGCCAAACATCCCGGACCTTCTGTCACAGGGTCCAGTTGTGCACCCCAGACCGTAATTCTTTCAGCTCACGACTTGGTTAGTGAGCGCCAGATCCTTAGGAAAAAGGGATGCTCAGACAGAGTAATTGATTCTTTACTCTTAAGCCGGAAGCCGGTGACGAGAAAAATTTACCTTAAAGTCTGGAAAGTTTTTTGTACTTGAGGTAAAAGAAAAACAAATAGTTTCACCCCCATTCCGGTAATCCTGGAATTTCTCCAGGGCGGGGTAGAGACGGGTGTGGCTGTCAACACTCTTTGAGTACAAGTGGCAGCCCTTTCAGTTTTTCTTGACGCTAGGATAGCGAAATAACCTTTAGTTAAAAGATTTTTGGTAGCCAGAGATAGATCTACTCCTGTCAAAAAAGATAGGTTCCCACCTTGGGACCTAACTAGGGTCCTAGAGGCGTTATCTAGTCACCCCTTTGAGCCCTTAGAAGAAATCTCCTTTACATTTTTGACCATAAAATTAGCCTTTCTACTGGCAATCACTACTGCCATTAGAGTAGGGGACCTGCAATGTCTTTCCATCAAAGAACCTTTTTTAATGATCCTACCTGATAGGATCATCCTCAAGCCAGATCCATTATATCTACCTAAGGTGTCGTCAGCGTTCCACAGAGCGCAGGTGATGACCTTGCCATCCTTTTGTGAAAGCCCCAATAATGAAGGAGAAAAAAGATTCCATTGTCTAGATGTCAGGAGATGCCTCCTTATATATTTACAGAGGGTTAAGGATTTTAGAAGGTCTAATCATCTTTTAATCCTGTTTTCTGGAATTAGAAAGGGACTCCAAGCATTAAAGTCCTCAGTCTCCAGGTGGATAAGGCAAGCCATTGATTTAGCATACAAAAGCTCAGGCACTCCTGCACCAGAAAAGTTGAAGGCACACTCAACTAGAGCCCTGGCTACCTCATGGGCCGAGAAGGCAGGGGCCTCCTGGGAGCAGATCCGCAACGCAGCCACCTGGTCCAGTCAAGACACCTTCCTGAAGCACTACCGTGTGGAGGTCCTATCGCAGCAAGACCTAGCCTTCGGTCGAAAAGTGTTACAGGCAGTGGTCCCACCCTAAGGTAGGCCTGTGGATTCCTTTATTATCCTCTCATGTGTTGCCGTCCTGGAAGGTGAGGTGAGAAAACCGACGGTTATTTACCAATAACGGTGTTTCTACGAAACCTTCCAGGACGGCAGGCCTACTTCCCGCCCTGTTGTGGGTGGAGGAGTATGTTCACACTATGTGGTAAGTATTAAGATGTGGATAGCCCTTGTGGTCTAGTGGGAGTATTATTTTACAACTACTGAGGGACAAGGGATAAAGTGGGGGCTTATAAACATTTGTGAACTGATTGTGTTTCCTGTTGGGTGGAGCCTATCATCTCTCATGTGTTGCCGTCCTGGAAGGTTTCGTAGAAACACCGTTATCGGTAAATAACCGTCGTCTTTTTTTTTTTTTTGCTAAAAATATACTCAGAACCCCCAAACATTATATATGTTTTTTTTTAGCAGACATCCTAGGGAATAAAATGGCGGTTATTTTATCTCGCACGGTATTTGCGCAATAATTTTTCAAACGCCTTTTTTTTGGGGGAAAACAAAATGGTTTCATGAATTAAAAAATTAAAAAACGGTAAAGTTAGCCCAATTTTTTTGTATAATGTGAAAGATGATGTTATGCCGAGTAAATAGATGCCTAACATGTCACGCTTTAAAATTGCACACACTCATGGAATGACGCCAAACTTCAGTACTTAAAAATCTCCATAGGCGACGCTTTAGATTTTTTTACAGGTTACCAGTTTAGAGTTACAGAGGAGGTCTAGTGCTAGAATTGTTGCACACACTCTAACGCACGCGGCAATACCTCACATGTGTGGTTTGAACGGCGTTAACATATGTGGGACTTGCGTGTGTGTTCGCTTCTGAGTGCGAGCTACCGGGGACAGGGGCGTTTTACTTTTTTTTTTATATATATATATATATATTTATTTTTTTTACTTAATTTTTTTTTATTTAAATTTTTTTGATCACTTTTATTCCTATTACAAGGAATGTAAACATCCCTTGTAATAGGAATCTATTGTGACAGGTCCTCTTTATAGAGAGATTCTTTCTCCGAGCCCCGATGGCACGGGAGAGCCCGGAGAAGCACCAGATGGTGGCGGGAGGGTCCCCTCCCGTCCGCCTATAAGAACGATCAAGCGGCGGAACTGCTGATATGATCGTTCTTATCGTGCACAGAATCTCCGGCTGGAAATAATGATGATATCTGAATGATGCCTGTAGCTGCAGGCATCATTCAGATATCCCCCCCGAAAGTCATTGTCCCAGCACAGAACCCTGGGGGACCCCACCACCCACCCCTGACCATTCCAACCACTCCCCATCTATCACCACCCTCTGAACTCGCTTTTGTAGCCAGTTTTCAATCCATGTACTCAACTTATGGTCCATGCCATTGGACCTTATTTTGTACAGTAAACGTTTATGGGGAACTGTGTCAAATGCTTTTGCAAAATCCAGATACACCAAGTCTACAGGCCTTCCTTTATCTAGATGGCAACTCACCTCCTAATAGAAGGTTAATAGATTGGTTTGGCAAGAATGATTCTTCATGAATCCATGCTGATTACTGCTAATGATACTGTTCTAATTACTAAAATCTTGTATACAGTCCCTTATCATCCCCTCCAAGAGCTTACATACTATTGATGTTAGGCTAACTGGTCTGTAATTCCCAGGGATGTATTTGTGGCCCTTTTTAAATATTGGTGCTACATTGGCTTTTCTCCAGTCAGCTGGTACCATTCCAGTCAGTAGACTGTCAGTAAAAATCAGGAACAATGGTCTGGCAATTACTTTTTTTTTTTTTAAATCAAATACTTTTTTTATTTCTTTACCATAACATTTATACATACATCCATTTCATTTCTGTATTCCAATGTATATATGTATTTTATCATATATTAGTACATTCTCCTACTCATTCCCATTCCCCCTCCATCCACCCCTCCCCCCCCCCCCCCGTGCCTCCACTTCTATCCATTTATCCCATATATTATTAAATTTCTTTTTATTACCTCTTTTAGTGTATATGAATTCTTCTTTACTTATAGTGTCCTGTACTACTACCTCCCATTCTGTTGCTGTGGGGGGACTTACTGCTTGCCACTTCTGTGCAATATGTTTCCTACCCTGAAACAAGCATCTCCTTATCACTGTGCGCTCATCCTTTGAGGGTCCCCTCTCTTCCACAAGACCCAGCACAACATAGCCTAGCCTCCGGCTGCAGAGATGTCCCAAATACTATATTTATCTTTTCGACTATTTGCTTCCAATATTGGTACAATTTAGGGCATCTCCAGACCATATGTATTAGGTCTCCTTTATCCTGACCGCATCTCTGGCATCCTGGGTCTGGCCTCCTGCCAAACTGGAACATTCTTTGGGGCGTATAATGCGCCCTATGTATCAGGTAGAGCTGGGACATATTCTGGGAGGGAGACATTGACAGTCCGGGCCCTGTTTCTAGTTTTTGTTCCCATTGATCTTGTGAGATTGTGCCCACATCCCTCTCCCATTTGTCCCTGATTTTATTAACCAATATCTCACTTCGATCAGCCCTTTCTAGGGAGTCATAGATAGTAGAAATCGCTCCTCTAGCAGTCTCTGCGTTTACTAAGCTTCGGAGGATGACCATATCATTCCATTCCGGTAAGCTATGACCGAACTGTGCATTTAGCGCGTGCCTAATTTGTAAATATCTGTAAAAGGATCTATTTGGAACCGCAAACTCCTCTCTTATTTCTTGAAATGTTTTTATTCTGCCGGTGGCAAATAGTTGTTCCAGCAAGTGTACACCTAGTCTGTCCCATTCCTCAACCTTTCCCATGGCTTTAAGTTCCTGTAGGTTTCTATTATCCCAGATGGGGGAGAATTCAGATAAGCCTGTGTATCCCAGAATCTTCTTGCCCTCTTTCCAACACTTGACCATCAATCGAGCTGTGGGGCATCTAGAGTAGAATGAATCTGCCTCAACTTCCGTGTCATGGTTTGTGTCGTTCAGGACTACACTTGTTCCTGCTCCTCTTCCTTCCCTCTGATTGCTGCCCCTCATATGCTGCAACTGAGCGGCTAGGAAATAATATCTGGGGTTCGGGAGGGCCAATCCCCCCTTCTCCCTTGGATGTTGTAGGGCTCGGAGTGAGATCCTTGCTGCTCCTCCCCTCCAGACCAATTCCCTGAATACCCCTTCTATCTTCCTAAACCACCGTTTTGAGATCCATACTGGGGAATTATGTAAGATGTATAGGATTTGCGGCATCCACACCATTTTTACCAAGTTGCTCCTTCCAGCTACTGATAGAGGAAGCCGGTTCCAGACCCTGCATTTTTGTCTCAGCTTTGTCAATAATGGCACTAAATTTCCCCCTATGTATTGCCCAGGGTCTTTTGTCATATTTATTCCTAAGTATCTTATCTGGGACACCACCTTCACTTGGTCTATTTGCCCTCTCAGGGGGTCTAACGGCAAGAGTGCGGATTTATCCCAGTTTATTGTTAGCCCCGAGAATCTCCCAAATGCCCCTATGATATTCATTGCTGTCACCAATGAGGTCTGTGTATCCCCCAGAAAGAGCAAAATATCATCCGCATACAATGCGACTTTCTCCACTCCTAACTTCCTTTTAAACCCTTTTATCCCCGGTGATGTCCTTATCGCCGTGGCTAATGGCTCCATGGCTAGGGCGAAAAGCAGGGGCGACAACGGGCATCCCTGTCTTGTCCCCCTCGCCAATCGGAACCAGTCTGAGCACTCACCATTGACCTTTATCTTTGCCCTGGGATTCCCATACAATAACCTAATCCATTGAATGAACTTAGGGCCAAACTGATACTCTTCTAGCACCTTCCACAAATATTGCCACTCAAGGCTATCAAATGCCTTTGTGGCATCCATGGACAGTATTGCTCTCGCCCCTCTTTCTTCTGCTGGCAACTGGATATTTAGGAATGCTCTTCTAATATTAGAACTAGTGGACCTTCCTGGTATAAATCCTGTTTGATCAGGATGTACCAGTTTTGTAACTATCTTGTTGCCAGGATTTTTGTGTCTGCGCACAGAAGAGATATTGGTCTATAGGAATTTGCCTCCAGTTGGTCTTTCCCTTCCTTCAATAGTGTTATTATGGTTGCCTCTTCCATGGACCCGGGCATTTTCCCCTCCTCAACCGCCCAGTTAAATACCTCCAGAAGTTTTGGAAGCAGCACCTCACTGTAGGTTTTATATATTTCTATTGGCAAGCCATCAGGCCCCGGTGTCTTTTGACCTGCCATTTCTTTTGTTGCCAATTGTATCTCTTCCAGTGTCAGTGGTGCCTCCAACCCCTCTCTATCTTGCCCTGACAACCGATATATCTTCAGGCCTGCGAAGAAAGTGTCCATTTCCCCCTCTCTACTGTTATGCCAGGTACTGCTGTACAGCTTCTGGTAGTATTTCTTAAACACTTGCGTTATTTCTGGTGTGCCTCTTTTGATTTCCCCGTCCTCGTCATAGATCGCCGGGATGGTAGATAGGGGATTATCGGCCCTCGCAGTCAAGGCCAAAATCCTCCCCACTCTCTCACCCTCGGCAAAAAAATTCTGTTTCTGAAATAATTTTTTATTTTCCGCCTTTCTTCTTATAATTTTTTTGTATTCTTCCTGCGCCTCTAGCCATTTCTTATGTTCCTCCTTGCTTGGGTTGCTTATATAACTCATCTCTGAGCTCCTCACCTTTTTACTCGCTTCGAGTTCCTTGGCACGCGTCTGGTTTTTAATAATTATTTTTTTTTGAATCAGGATTCCCCGCAGAAATGCTTTCAAAGTATCCCAAATTATTCCCGTTGAGGCAGAGCCAGTGTTTGCTGCTATAAACTCTTTCAAGCTACCACTTATTCCCTCCGGTTCTTTAATTACCTCTAGCCAGAATGGATTTAGCTTCCCGTCCCTTTTATTATATCCTCTATTCATCTTAATTTCAAAGATCATTGAGGAGTGGTCCGAGATGCTTCTGGGTTCATATGCCACCTCTCCTAGCTCCCCCATCGCTTCTTCATTACAGAGTACGAGATCTATCCTGGACAGAGTCGAGTGTGTCCTTGCGTGGCAGGAGAATTGTTTTTCCTCTGGGTGTCTCCTCCTCCATACATCAATCAGTCCCATCTCCCCGCAAAATTGGAAAAGAGGGCTACCGACCGTCTGTACAGAGGGGGGACCCGCCGGGAATCTATCCAAATTTTTGTTCATGGTCATGTTAAAGTCTCCTGCCACTATTACAGCCACTCCCGGCCTGTCCACAACAAACTCCATCTAATCCCACAAAATTTCTGTGCCAAACGGAGGGGGAATATATATGCTTGCCACCACATATTCCCTTGTCTCTATCCGGCAGTGAAGAAACACATAGCGTCCTACGGTATCGATCTTGCTATGGCTGCAGGAAAACACCATCCCGGAATCTATCAACACGCTCACACCCCTTGAATAAGCGGTGTGTGTAGAGTGGTATTGAGTCTGATATTTCCTGTGTTTTAACAAATTAACAGTTCCCTTATCCAGGTGTGTTTCCTGCAGACATAGTATTTTGATGTTATTGCTATCGGCATCTGAGAAAATTGCCTGTTTTTTTTATTGGATCTTTTACCCCTCAGACATTCCATGAACACACCTTAATGCCTTTTCCCTGATTGGGAGATCTATTCTCACTATTATGCATCACCCTCCCCCCTTTCTGTTTCTTCCCCTTTTAGAATACCTCCCACCATGCCCGTGTATGCTTTAATAATATCGGTTTACATAAACGTGTTTTTTGTAGATCTGCTCTTTCTAGTGCCCTATTCAACCATACCTTCCTTCTCACTACCCCCCACCCTCCCTCCTCTCCCCCCCCCACCCCAAAAAAGATAAATGCATATTTTGGTGAGTTCAATCGTCCTTATGTGCCATTCACACCCTCTCCCCTCCCCCACCACCCGCTCATCCCCTCCCCTCACCCCCCCCCCCCCCCATCTGCCCTATTTGGGGCCCTCGTAGAGGACCTCTAAGGTGACCGAACTCTCCTTTTACTGTGAAACCTTTCCCCCTCCCCCCTATTGGCACTTCCTTTAGTGTTTTACATGTATTCCTTTCTTTATTGCATCTCTTCCATATTTCTTGACGTGTAGTGTTGTTTCTCCACCTTTGTACCACTCTCCACAAGAACCAAAACATTTCCATCAACCCCTTCCCCACTCTCGATCTATATATTGTTCTGTATATGTTAGCGTCCTTCTGCCTGTAACACTCCAGCTACGCCTGTTGTAGTCCTCCACAGTTTGATCCCCCACCAGCTCTATCAACTGATTGGATATCTCCCAAAGCTCCTCACACCTACTTGCCCCAGCCTCTTCCTCTAAAATGTGTGGCAGCGCAAGCACAGAGGATTATGCACGTCAGGTATAAAACATTTTTTTATGCTGCTCACCTCCGGCTCTGGGTTGTAGTGGAGGGAGAAAAAAGGAAAGGAAACCCTTCCGCAACGTCCTTCGTCCTGAAAGCGGCCGTATCCAGCGTAAGTAGTATAGAGCCGATGCGCTCATGGTAAGGATGACGGCCAAATGTTGTAGTGAGAAGCGGTGCAGACAGGTAATGTCAAACAGACAGGCAGAGCAGTTTCACCGGGTCAGGGAGGGTCAGGAAGGATAGCTCCAGCTTGTTCCTCCAGCGAGTCTCGGGTTGCGCCGATCAGCTGACCGGATCGAGTGTGGTCACGAAGGGCGTGTATGCTGGGTCATGCTAGGTGGATTAGTATGTCTCGCTGTCTCACTATTTCCGCTTCTGACCTCGTCTCCGGCGCCGGCTCATGCTGGAAGTGGTCAACCAGTCACCCCTCTTCTTCTCTCTCTTTCTCCTGTCCCCTCCCGCCGATCTATTCAGACATTGCGGCGTATGTTGTGGAGCGGGGTCCGAGGAGCGAGCGGGCAGCAGCTCTCCTCTCACAGCTACATCCGGTCACCCCCCCCCCCCCTGGCAATTACTTAACTGAGTTCCCTAAGTAACCTCGGGTGCAAGCCATCTGGTCCCAGTGATTTATTATTGTTAAGTTTCCCAAGTCCAATTTTAATTCTGTCCTCTGTTAACCATGGATGTGCTTTCTGTCATGTGTCATGAGGATAGACACTGCAGTTTTGGTTACTGAAGCCCCCCCCCCCCCCCGAATACATTGTGAAGACTGAGAAGAAGAATAAATTCAATAACTCCACCATCTCCCCATCCTTTGTAACCAGATGTCCTTCCTCATTCTTTATGGGGCCAATATGATCTCCCTTTTTTACTGGTTACATACTTAAATAATTTTTGGGGATTTTTTTTTGCTCTCCTCCACTATGTGTCTTTCATGTTCTATCTTAGCCGCCCTAATTGCACCCTTACATTTCTTGTTGCATTTTTTATAAAGTTTGAATGCTGATGGTGATCCCTCAACCTTGTGTTTTTTTGAAGGCCTTCTCCTTTGCTTTTATATGCATTTTTACAATGTAGTTAAGCCATCCAGGACTTTTGCTCGCTCTATTAAATGTATTACCCAATGGGATGCATTGGCTAATGCCCTTATTTAATATGCTCTTAAAGCAAACCCATCTCTCCTCCGTGTTCTTTGTTCCTAAGATTTTATCCCAATTTATGCCTTCTAGCAAGATTCGTAGTTTAGGGAAGTTGGCCCTTTTGAAATTCAGTGTCTTTGTATTCCCGTTATGTTTTCTATTTGTGTGATTTATACTGAAGCCAATTGACCTGTGATTGCTGTTACCTAAATTGCCCTGTATTTCCACATCCGTGATCAGGTCTGTATTGTTGTTAATCAGTAGATCCATTAATATAGAGTATGAAAGCGCTAGAATCAACCCACCGATACCACTTTCATACTCTATATTAATTATTCTATCAGTGTCAGATTCACTTTTATTTGGAAGCAGCTTTATCATTTAGTTTTCCACTTATATATTTTATTCACTTATTATATTATCAGCGCTTTAGTCACTTTGTAATTTAATCAGTAGATCCAGTAACGCTTTATTTCAAGCATTGTGGTGGGGAGTGTCATGGTCTGGGGCTGCATGAGTGCTGCCGGCACTGGGGAGCTACATTTCATTGAGGGAACCATGAATGCCAACATTTACTGTGACATACTGAAGCAGAGCATGATCCCCTCCCTTTGGAGACTGGGATGCAGGGCAGTATTCCAACATAACGACCCCTAACACGCCTCCAAGACGACCACTGCCTTGCTAAAGAATCTGAGGGTAAAGGTGATGAACTGGCCAAGCATGTCTCCAGACCTAAACCCTATTGAGCATCTGTGGGGCCTCCTCAAACGGAAGGTGGAGGAGCGCAAGGTCTCCAACATCCACCAGTCCTATATTCCACCCCAATTTACAGTCTCTAAATTTGACGGCCTGGCTATTGAAGCCAGGGTGTCGAAGGATCGTGGCATATCGGGACTGGTGGTGTCTACCCTAGTGAATGCTAGGAAAGTGGTCACTAGGAAGATCTATCAGAAGGCCGGGAAGACTTATATTGCTTGGTGTGAAGCCTGAAAATGGCATCCTCAGAAATACGTGATTGGGAGAATTCTCTCTTTTCTACAGTCGGCTGTGGAAATCGGATAGGCTTTGAGTACAATCAGAGGTCAGATTTCGGCACTGTCGGTATTCCAAAGGCCTTTAGCCTCCCATTCGCTGGTCCGAACATTTTACGTTTGCCCCCCCCCCCCCCCCCCCCACTATGTCACCTATGTGCCCTTGGGACTTAAATCTGGTGCTGTCTGTGTTACAGAAACAACCATTTGACCCTGTCAAGGAAATTCCATTAGTCTTGCTGTCACACAAGCTAGCCTTTCCTGATGGCCATCACCTCAGCTAGAAGGGCGGCCCTTTCAAACAGGGAACCATACCTAATTCTTCACCACGAAGTGTTGTATCCTATTCCATTTTTCTTGCCAAAGGTCGTTTAAATCAGGACATTGTTTTGCCTTTTTTCTCTCAGCCTCATTCGTCGGAAGAGAGACTACGGCATTCCTTGGACGCCGTCCGGGCAGTCAGAGTTTATTTGTCCAGATCTGTGGCGATTCGAGGATCAGATTCCTTGTTTGTTTTACAAGAAGAACCCAAGAAGGGGCAGACAGCTTCCAAAGCTTCCATTGTCAATTGGGCATACAGGCCCGTGGTCTGAAATGTAAGGCTCCTCCGTTCAGGGTGAGAGCTCATTCAACCAGGGGTGTAGGAAAACCTCCTGGGCTTTTTGCCATCAAGTATCTGTGGCTCAGATTTTTACCTGGTCTTCAATGTATACGTTTACAAGATTTTATCAGGTAGATGTTAGAGCAGCCAAAGATTCGGCTTTCAGCCGTAGTGTACTACAGGCTGCCGTTTAAAGTCTGATGACTTTCAGCAGAGGTAGTGAGTCAGTCAACAGTAACTGCTCAGACAAAAAAGAAAAAGGGGGGGGGGGGGGCAGACTTGATAGACCACTTGCTACTAATCCTTAAATTTATATCAAAAGCCATTTATAAGCATAACTTTGAAATTTTTTTTTGAAAACTTCCTTACCCTGATCACACATAGGAATTTGTATACCACTAGAGCTTTTATATTTGGACTTACCACAGTGTTTAGGAAATTGAAATAGCTGGAGGGAAATCAAACCTGCAAGCTTTGAACAATAAGTCATGTGCGAGTTTAGACCAGCATTTTTTTTTTAATGTCCAAGATAAAGGAGTGTGTCTTTGTTTTTTTACGGTCTAAAAGTAAAGCAGGTGAACCCTTAAAGAACACCTGCGTGACAGAATATATACAATGCTATTGCTGACCTTTCCTTGAAATGCTACTTTCCTGGCTTCTCTGGCATCAGTATTGTGACGAACGCAGGTGTCAGTTACCCGCCCTCCGCACTAACTTGCGACAAAGAACCAGCCAACCTCACACCACGCTGTCACTTACGTGCCAATGCCACTCAACTGCGCCCAGCACAAAGATTTCCCAGCTTGCGGGAGCACAATCTAAGTGCCAGCAGCCTGAGAGCGATTGTCACTGGGCTAATGACACAATTAACCCTTTAACTGCCACCACCGACATTTGATGAGGGAGAGTCAGTACTCCCATTAATTAGCAATACCAATTATGATTTTAGAATAAGCGTCTGCGACATACACTGTCACCACAGACAGGTCTGCTCAGAGGCCTTACTCTACAACAGTAGCGCTCTTCAAGAGGTTCGTTTATAGCTTGCATAAAGAGTTTGAGACTAGGTTAACACTTTTCAACATAAGGGTTTATTATGAAAAGGGCAAAGTTGGTGCAATAAAATGTTTACAGAAAAATATGTTTTTAACCACCTCAATACTGGGCACTTACACCCTCTTCCTTCCCAGACCAATTTTCAGCTTTCAGTGCTCTCGCACTTTGAATGACAATTATTCAGTCATGCTACACTGTACCCAAATGAAATTTTTATCATTTTGTTCACACAAATAGAGCTTTCTTTTGGTGGTATTTATTCACAATTTCATTTTACATTTTTTGCGATATAAGCGAAAAAAGAGCGAATATTTTGAAAAACAAAACAAAATTTTCTACTTTCTGTTTTAAAAGAAATCCAAAAAAATCAAATTTCGGCGAAAATTTCGGCCAAAATGTATTCTGCTACATGTATTTGGTAAAAAAAAAATCCTGATAAGTGTATGATAATTGGTTTGTGTGAAAGTTATAGAGTTTACAAACTGAGCTACGCATTATTGCAAATTGATCAATCCTAATGCAATGATGGCCTATCTCATTTCTTGAGGCCTTAAATTGTCAGGACAGTACAAATACCCCCCAAATGACACCTTTTTGGAAAGAAGACAGTTGGGAGGTATTTAGTAAGAGGCATCGTGAATTTTTTGAAGTTGCAATTTTTTTCCCACAATGCCTTGGAAAATTAAGAAATATATATATATATTTTTTTTTTTTCTTCACAAAGTTGTCAATTTAGAAGATCTTTCTAACACATAGTATGTACATAGCAAAAATAACACCCCAAAATACATTCTGCTACTCGTCCTGAGTATGGCGATACCCCATGTGTGAGACTTTTCCACAGCCTGGCCACATACGGAGGCCAAACATCCAAGTAGCACCATCAGGCGCTCTAAAGGCATAAATTACACATTTCATTTCCTGAGTACCTATCACATTTTTGAAGGCCCTGGAGAACCAGGACAATGGAATTACCCACAAAATGACCCCATTTTGGAAAGAAAACAACCCAATGTATATTCTATGTGTGAGACTTTTCCACAGCCTGGCCACATACAGAGGCCCAACATGCAAGTAGCACTTTCAGGCTTCTAACACATAGCATGTGCACACCAAGAATTACACCCCAAAATACATTCTGCTGAGCAAAAGGTAATAAAAAAAAGGCTCACCTATGGTTTTAGAAGGCAGGAATACCGTTCCAGAGCAGTCAAAGCATTGGTCCAAAAGATAAAAAATGAAGCGCTAAGTGTTCAAAGAGGTCTAGGATTCACCCTAGGTCTCAAAAATAAGTGCAAACCAAGTATTGAAAAATTTAAGTCCACACAAACGTGATAATAAACAAATAATGTCCATAACGTGAATGGTGAAAATGTAATAATGAAACAAAGTTGGACACCATATGGACCATCAAGTCTTCATAGAAGAGAATAGGTAAATACTCTTACCAGAGCCGGTGGACCCACTTGTCAGCGACAGTGGGTCATTAGAGCATGGTATCCCCACGGGGCAAACTCGAAACTTGTCTGTAGACTCACACCCTCAACGATCATGGATGGAATTCACGAGCTTGAATGGTGTCGATTCAAGATGTCAAGAAAAAGGGATTCCAGCAAAGGACTCACCATGCGGTGGTCTCAACTCAGGTAGTACACAGGGCAGTATAGCAATGCTTATCTGAGTCGTGGATGACACAGAGGAGCCAAAACTTAGTCTGTATTTCTTATCTGTCCATGGAGTTGAGTGTTATAAGAATCTAGAATCCTGGTTTGCAGACCTCTAGCGCTCACGTGTGCGGTGGCGGTAGCTGTATTCGGGGAGAGGATCAGTGCTAATCTGTACAACCCACTAATGGCTTTACAGGCAGTCAGACAGCCAAAGGAAATGTCCAGGAATTGTCCAGGCAGCAGACAGAGATATGGAAACGTATGAACATGGTCCATGGTTTAGCAGGCAGTTCAGGTAACAGGCAGAGGCATGGCCAGTTCAGGTAAGAGGCAAAGGCATGGCCAGTTCAGGTGGCAGGCAGAGGCATGGCCAGTTCAGGTGGCAGCACTATAACATTTAGGCCTTGGTCAGGTAAGACCTAAGGACAGGGGTAGAGGCTTCTTCCCACCCAAATCTCTACGAAGCCTCCGAATCTCCAGACCCTAATCCGAGAAAAACAAAACCCTGAGAAAAACATTTTTTCTCTTGTCATCCATGGACTGACACAGTGTGTCTTATACACCTTTACACGTGGGTTATGTCCCTGCTTGCAGGAGAAGACCTAGGCAGAATGTGAGATGTTATACATACATTCTAAACAGCCAGAGCTGAACAGCCCCGCCCAGGGGGGCGGTCCCTCCGGCATAACCCTCCCACTGCAGTCAGCAGACCTCAGTTTTTTTCTGCCTAGCAGAAGGAGAAGACGTGGCTCTCTCAGGAGCCAGTCTCCTGACCTATTTTTTATTCCTTTTGGAATTTTTTCCTATGTTTTTCTTTTGAGATCTTCTATCAACTGTCGGCTGGGCAACAGGTTGGGTACAAGATATCCTCGTAGTCTTCCCTGTCCGACCATCGAGCGTGCTGATCCTCGCCTTGTGTGCGTGAGACTCAGTTCACGACATGCCCCACGACTCCAGGGGTGGCCGGTGGGCTTCCAGCTCCGCGGTCCTCTCAAGATAGAACAGTCCGGCTGTATCTTTCGCGGTGGACCGGGCCGACAGCTACTCAGTACCGCACTGTGATAGTTCTGTCAGAAACACACCAGTGGGTCCCTCAGGGGAAGGGTAAGTAGTCTCTCCTGGCTGCAGGTGAGTACATGCTGTGTGTTTCTTGTGTGGGGGATTTCCCTGTCTCCCCCTGTGTTTTTTAATGTCACTCTCTGTGCACTTCGCTGGCGCTGTACTGTGTGGGGTGCCTGGGGGCCATACTGTCCTGGGGGGGGGCTCATGCTGCTCTGCATTTCACTGGGGCTGTTTATTTGAGAGTGAGGGGCCTGGGCGCCTTTCGGCGCCATGTTTGGTGACTGTGCTGTTTTTTACATTGGCGGCCATCTTGCCGTGGTCCGCCAGAGCACATTGCGGCGGCCATTTTCTTGTAGCCGCACCTTCTTCTAGCTCTAGTTTGGCCTCTAGCGCCGCTCAGGAACGGCGCAAATCTCCTCACAGTCTCTCTCCTCTCAGCTCACTCACGCTGAGCAGCGCGGAGAGACAGGGCAGCGGAACCGAGCGGTCCTGGTCAGGTTGGTGGGTCCCCTGGGCATTCCCCTACTTCAGTCAGCACAGCCTGTGGGTGGTCTCAGAGGGGGACATTATGGAGTCAGAGTCACCAGCTTCCCCTAACATGCCAGAGGCAGCAGCCAGTGCTCCAGCACCTGCGGTCCCTATGGACCAGTTGTCGGCAGTCCTGGAATCATTTCTGAACAGGATGGAAGCTGTGTGTGAGCACAAGGGAGCAAAAAAGCACCCTCTCCCCACTTTATCTCCACAAGGGGAGTGCTCTGATTCAGATATGGGCCTAGCTATTGCTGCTCAGGACCCTAGCTCTGAATATTTGGATGGTTTTGAACAGGACATTCCTTGTGAGGAAGACTCCAGTTCTGAGTCAGTAAATGACAGGGCGCTTGTTAGTGAACTCATTGATGCTGTGAGGGACACTCTCAAGCTAAATGCTGCGACTGCAGAACCTCAGGCGGATACAGTCTCCTTTGGTTCTTTTAAGACCAAGCCTTCTAAAAAGGTTTTTCCATATGTACCTTTCTTTGACCAGCTCATTGACCAGGTCTGGGAAAAGCCGCAGAAGACTTTCATGGTCCCGCGGCGTTTGTCTATTAGATAACCCTTTGAAGACGCCCTGCTTAAAAAGTGGGCTTCTCCCCCGGTGGTCGACCCTCCAGTCGCCCGTTTAAACAAGGCCACCACATTCCCGATGGAGGGGACTCCTGCGTTTAAGGACCCCACTGACAGGAGGTCAGAAGTGGTGAGTAGAGCCATGTTCGCCTTGTTGGGATCCGCCCTACGGCCAGTAGTAGCGGCGACCCTTGTGTCTCAGACACTCACGGAATGGGCAAAAATTTTGCACCAAACTGTGCAGGAGTATAACCTTCCTCCAGACACTATTGCTCTGGCCCACCAGATGGTGCAGGGTCCGATATATGTGTGCGACGCCACGTTGGACGCGGCCCCTTTAATATCCAGGGCCTCTGTCTCGGCGGTGGTATTGTGTCGTCTCATCTGGTTGAAATGCTGGTCTGCTGACCTAGCCTCTAAGAAGCTCCTGACGGATCTACCTTTTAAGGGTGGTAGACTTTTTGGTGCTGCTCTGGATGACATCATCAAGGATGTCACGGGAGGTAAAAGCACTCTCCTTCCTCAAACTATCAAGGGTAAGGAGGCCCGACGTAAACTGGGTCCTTCCTTTCCAGCAAAAAAGTTTTTTTTTTTCGTCCGTCAGAGTCCACGGGTAAGCCATTCCAGACTGACAACAGTGTGGCTGGCGGGCACAAGCGCCCCTGGGTGCGTAAGCCGAACAAGCCGGCTCCCAAGCCCGCCTCCGCGTGAAGTCTTGCCCCCGCCCATCTCTGGGGTGGGGGGACGACTTTGCAGGTTCACGGATCGGTGGACCTCCCGGATCTCCGACCGGTGGGTGTGCGAGGTGGTCACCTCAGGATACAGAATAGAGTTCCGCTCCTGGCCCCAGACAGATTCTTTCCCTCAAATCTCCCTCTCCTTCCTGCCCGTCGGGCAGCCCTCTGGGGGCTGTACAGGATTTGATCGGGTCCGGAGTAATTGTGCCGGTTCCGTCCCAGGAGAGGTTTCAGGGGTTCTACTCGAATCTGTTTGTTCCAAAAAAGGACGGGGTTCGGCCAATCCTGGACCTCAAGGCCCTGAATGCCTTCGTGAAGGTGCAAAAATTCCGCATGGAATCCATTCGCACGGTGATCGCTACACTCCATCAAGGGGATTTTCTGGCATCCTTGGACATCAAGGACGCCTACTTGCATGTTCCGATCTGCGCAAGCCACCAGAAGTTTCTGCGCTTTGCGGTCGGCGAAGTCCACTATCAATTTGTGGCTCTTCCCTTCGGCCTAGCCTCGGCACCCTGTGTGTTCACCAAGGTGCTTGCTCCGGTCCTAGCTTTGCTGAGACAGCGAGGCATTGCTATCGTAGGCTATCTGGACGATTTTCTTCTAAGAGCAGACAGTGGCTCAGAATTGGAAGAAAGTGTGACTATCGTCAGTCAGACCCTCAGGGAGTTTGGGTGGCTCCTGAACGTTCAGAAGTCGGTTCTAGTCCCGACTCAGCGTCTGGAGTATCTAGGTCTGATTCTGGACTCCTTGGAGGCAAGAGTCTTCCTACCTCCAGACAAACTACTGACACTTCAGTCTGCAGTACGGGTGCTGACGTCCCGAAAATGGTCGTCAATCCGCTTTTGCATGAGAGTCCTGGGACTCATGGTGGCCTCCTTCGAGGCCGTTCCTTATGCCCAAGCGCACACCAGGGCTTTACAGAAAGAGATCTTGTCCACTTGGGACAAATCCCCGTTGTCCTTGGATCTTCAGATCCAGGTGAGTCACCTGGTCAGGGCGTCCCTGACGTGGTGGTTGAGGTCCCCGGCTCTTCGGTCCGGGAAGTCGTTCCTCCCCATCCAATGGACGGTGATCACGACGGACGCCAGCCTGACGGGCTGGGGGGGAGTCTGGGGAGTCCTGTCGGCCCAAGGGCTTTGGACTCCGGACGAAGCCCTCTTACCGATCAATGTGCTGGAGATACGGGCAATCAGACTGTGCCTCTCCTCATGGTCGGAGAAACTACAGGGTCACTCCATCAGGATCCAATCGGACAACGCCACAGCAGTGGCGTATGTCAACCATCAAGGGGGGACTCGGAGCTCAGCTGCGGCTTCCGAGGTCGCCCGCATCCTGAGGTGGGCCGAAAGAAGCGTGCCGGCTCTGTCGGCCGTCTACATTCCGGGCATAGACAATTGGCAGGCGGACTATCTAAGTCGCCAGACGCTGGACCAGGGAGAGTGGTCCTTGCACCCGGAGGTCTTTCAACTCCTTTGCAGACGGTGGGGCACGCCGGATGTGGACCTGATAGCCTCTCGACTCAATCGCAAGGTGTTGAGGTTTGTGGCCAGATCCAGGGTTCCCTGGGCGGATGCGTTGGTGGCCCCATGGGGTCAGTATCACCTGATATACGTTTATCCTCCGCTGCAGTTGCTCCCTCACCTGCTCCGCAGGGTAGCGACCGAGGGAATTCCGGTGATCCTCGTTGCTCCGGATTGGCCTCGGCGTCACTGGTACGCCGATCTGGTACGTCTCGTCGCAGACGTTCCCTGGCGGTTACCAATACGGGGGGACCTTCTGTCTCAAGGTCCTATATTTCATCCTGCTTTACAGTCTCTGGCTTTAACGGCATGGTTATTGAAAGCCAGGTGCTGAGAGACCGAGGTCTCTCGGATTCGGTCATTTCGACCATGTTAAGGGCACGGAAGTCTTCCTCCAGAAAGATCTATCACCGTACTTGGAGAGCTTACATCGCCATGTGCGAAGAGCTGGACTGGCGCCCACGAACGTATTCCGTTCCCAGAATCCTGCATTTTCTGCAGCGTGGCGTGACCCAAAAGCTCGCTTTGAGTACCATTAAGGGTCAGATTTCGGCCTTGGCCATCTTCTTTCAGCGACCGCTGGCGGGTCATCCCTTGGTTAGCACCTTTGTGCAGGGGGTTTGCCATGTGCTCCCCCCTGTCAAGCCTCCTCTCCCCCCGTGGGATCTGAATTTGGTGCTCTCGGTTCTCCAGGAACCTCCCTTTGAGAATATTAGAGATATTCCCCTCTTGACTTTGTCTCAGAAGGTGGCCTTCTTGGTGGCCATTACTTCCATTAGACGAGTGTCTGAGTTGGCGGCCTTGTCCTGCAAGTCGCCCTTTTTGGTCATCCATAAGGATAAGGCGGTGTTACGTCCGCGACCTTCTTTTCTGCCAAAGGTGGTCTCGGCCTTCCACTTAAATGAGGACATTGTCCTCCCGTCCTTGTGTCCTCACCCATCGCATCTCAGAGAGTTTGCGCTTCACACTTTGGATGTGGTATGAGCCTTGCGGGTGTACCTGTCTGCTACTGCCTCTATTCGGAAGTCTGACTCACTATTTGTGGCTGTCTCTGGTCCAAAACAGGGCCAAACGGTTTCGTCTGCCACCATTTCTAGGTGGATCAGACAAACCGTCATTCAAGCTTATGCTCTCAAGGGGCGGGCGCCTCCCTTTCCGGTTACGGCACATTCCACCAGGGCAATTGGTGCTTCCTGGGCTTTCCGACATCAAGCGTCGGTTGCACAAGTGTGCAAGGCGGCGACCTGGTCGTCTGTTCATACCTTTTCTAGGTTTTATAAGGTTGATGTGGCTGGATATTCGGATGCTTACTTCGGCCGCAAGGTGTTGCAGGCCGCTGTTTGATGTTGCAACTCCTCCGTTGAGGAGCTCTGCCTTGTTTGGAGTGAAGTTTTTGGTTTTCCATTTATACTGCTCCCATCCCTCTTGACACTGCTTTGGGACATCCCACGTGTAAAGGTGTATAAGACACGCTGTGTCAGTCCATGGACGATAAGAGAAAATAGGATTTTTGTACTCACCGTAAAATCAGTTTCTCTGGCATCCATGGACTGACACAGCACCCACCCTTCTTTTCGAGTTTGTACTGCTTTGTTACGAACTGAGGTCTGCTGACTGCAGTGGGAGGGTTATGCCGGAGGGACCGCCCCCCTGGGCGGGGCTGTTCAGCTCTGGCTGTTTAGAATGTATGTATAACATCTCACATTCTGCCTAGGTCTTCTCCTGCAAGCAGGGACATAACCCACGTGTAAAGGTGTATAAGACACGCTGTGTCAGTCCATGGATGCCAGAGAAACGGATTTTACGGTGAGTACAAAAATCCTATTTCTCCACTCGGACAATCTTTTCTGGAGCCCCTCAAATATGTAAGACCCCTGTGCTGTACTCAAATGATCAGTTTAGGAGGCAGGCAAAAAGCATGGTCATTTAACAGGCCGAGGTCAATTCACGTTGAAGGCAGAAACATGGTTGGCAGAGGCATAGTCGAAAATAGTCCGGGTCATTCACAGAAATGGCAGATGGTGGAAACTGGAAAAAAAATCATCTTCACTTTACTAATAGTTTAGTAAAGTATGATAGCTCTGAAAGCACTTTCCAATACAGAGGCCTGGATTGGAGGGACATTGGGGACAGTAGTATCGGGTGTCACGACGAATTCCTCTACTTGAACACACACAACATTTTTTTGGGGGTTTGCGACCTGTTTGGGTAAGAGGGAGGATTTCGGGAAAGTGCCTTTCGTGGAGTCTGGCTACTGCATCGGAGTGAATTAGTTGAGGGGCTTGGCCATGGGGATAGAGAAGGGCTTCAATCACGTCTTCTTGGAATTTTAGATAGGTTAGGGAACTTTGGGTGCACTTAGAAAAAATGATATAAGAATTGAACAGGGCTAGTTGCATCAAATAAATGGCAACTTTTTTTGGACCAAAACAGTGATTTTGTGATTTCCTGGTGGCCAAGTAGGGCTGCATCATCTGGTCGTTCATATCCACACCCCCCATGTAAAGATTATAGTCATGCACACATTTTGGCCTCTTCTTCTCTGCAGTTCCACCAAGGTGTCATCATGCATTGTGGAAAGGATGTAGACATCTCTTTTTTTATCTCTCCACTTCAATGCTAGTACCTCTTCAGTCCGCATACTGGCCATTTCCCCCTGTTTCAATTTCTTGGCAACCAATCTCTGTGGGAAGCCTTTACGGTTGGTCCGTGCTGTCCCACAGGCCACAGTTTTCTTTTGGTAGAGATGGCGGAAAAGTGGGAGACTTGTGTAGAAATTGTCTACGTATAGATGGTAACCTTTCCCAAGCAATGGTTCAATCAGCTGCCAGACAATTTTAGCTGTCTGTCTTTTCCCTCATAAATTATAAAATCATATGTGTAACCCGTGGCCCTGTCACATGCCTTATAAAATTTTACCCCACGTCTGGCTCTTTTTCTGGGGAGGTCTTCCTGTGAAGTGTACTAATGATTCATCTACACATATATTTACATCAGGGGTAAACATCTGCTTGAAGCTGGCGCAATTTTTTTTTATTAGGGGACGAATTTTGAATAATTTATCATAATTGAGATGATTTCGAGGGAGGCATTGTCGTATAAGTGTACAAACCTCATAATCATCTCGTAATGGGTTCTTTTCATAAAAGATGAATAGATTGGCATGTGGTAGATAGGTCGGGTAGACTAGTAGGAATGGAGTTCATTTTTTTTGTTAGGCCAAGGAAAATGTTTAATTCTTCCACGGTGAGGGGTTTACAAACAAAAGAACGGGCATAGGAAGAATTTGGATTGTTGGCTATATGTTGACTGGCGTATAGATTACACTGCTCCACAATGTAGGTTAGGATATCATCAGTAAAAAATAAGTCAAAATAATAAATCGGAGTAGCATTTTCCGACTGTATCTGAGGGCCTGACTGGGCTGTAAAAGGGGGAATGACAGGTTCTACTGACGTATCGGGCAGCCATGTTGGATACAGTAGAAGATCGGGGAGGCTAGTATGGGCCCTGCCTCATTGTTGATGGGACGCCCCGTTGCTAGCATCTGGCCTATCCTCTAGGAAAGTTGCAGAACTGCTGGTGGATGCCTGCCTATCCTGGCGTGCTTCGCTGCTGGTGGATGCCTGCTTATCCTGGCGTGCTGCGCTGCTGGTGGGTGCCTGCATATCATCATGGAGTACTGCGCTGCTGGTGGATGTCCTGGAGTGCTGCACTGCTGATGGATGTCTGCGCCTGCTCATAACTCCTGATCCCACTTGTTAGGATTCTATCCACAGTTTCTATTTCAGAGCCACTACTTTCCTCTGGATAATATTCACTATCCGATTCTGACAGAAAGAGTTCCCCGCTACTCTCGTCCGACATACCCTGGAGTATCCGGAGAGCCTCCTCGCTGCTGTAGAATAGTTTAGCCATGTGGGCAGATGTGACCAATGTTGGCGGGCAGATGTGACCAATGTTGGCTAGCAGCTGTTGGCGGTCAGATGTGCCAGATGTTGGCGGTCAGATGTGCAAGATGTTGGCGGTCAGATGTGCAAGATGTTGGCGGTCAGATGTGCAAGATGTTGGCGGTCAGTTGTGCCAGATGTTGGCAGGGCAGATGTGCCAGATGTTGGCAAGCAGATGTTTACTGCCAGATGTTGGCAGGGCAGATGTGCCAGCTGTTGGGCAGATGTGCCAGATGTTGGCGGGCAGATGTTTACTGGAATGACAGGTGTTTTCACTGTTTTGGGGACACTAGCTGGGTGATCAGTGGGTAAACAGCAGACAAACAGCTAAAAACTCACTGATCTCACGGCTGCAGCACAGATTGTCTCTTCCTCTCCTCACTGACAGGCTCTGTGTGAGGAGAGGAAGAGATGAGAGCAGTTACAACTGCTCTGTGTTTTTACATTACATGACGGCTGTGACGTCATGTCATCAGGAGGGCCAATCACAGTTCCCTCCTGCTGTTCCGAGATGCGGCGTGTCCGCGGGACACGCGTGCATCGGGATCGTTCAGGAACGTCCACTCAGAAGGAAAGAGCACCCACCCGGCCGTATATGTACAGTGCCCGGGTGGGAAGTGGTTAAATAGATAACGACAATATACAGCCACAAAGTAATATGGTAGAATTGAAGAAGAAGAATACTTGCAATTAATGTCCCAAGGGTTGATCAGAGTTCAAACGATGAGTTAGGTAATCGGTTCTCAAACTTGGCAGATGTTCCTGCTTGGATGGTCAAAAGGAGCACTGCTCATAGACTTGGCATCTCCCTTTTCTGTCAGATCAAAGGGGTGTTGACAGCTTTCCAGGGACCAATCCTCTGGTCATCTTATTTAGGGGTTGGTTACTGGGAGGGGTCTCATTCATGCCCATGTCCACTTTGTGATACATATTCATATATCTGTATCTCAAATGTTTACAGACTAACAATATCCATTTTATTGTTCAGCGCGATATTTGCTTTAAGACAAGTCCACACATGACAATTCTCCCAAGAAAGAATAAAGGTTACCAGGGGCTTTCCATATGATCTATCATATTGATGTCTGGGCTTGAAACGTTACAAATTATCTGAGGACACTAAATATGTCCATTTTATGGCGGTGCTATTTATTTATTTGGAAGTTATGAAACATGTTGAACTTTCATACTTATTCCACAGTTTATACTTTTATGGGTACTAAGGCATTTATGACCGGGGTCTGCTGATTCTCTGAGGTGAGAGGGTGACAGTTTTACGACAGGCCAGGAACCCTGCCAGGTGACATTATCAAACCTAGCTTGGTTCTGCTTCTCTGTTGAGATAACAGCTGGTTTGAAGTATTAAGCCTATGAATTCCTGAGAAAAAGGGAGGAGGGAGCGAGTTAATTTTTACTGCTTACACTGTTGGCTAAACTGTCATGGTTGCCGTACGGTTTCAAAGAACACGACCACTAGCTACAGCTATTCGTGTGTCCAGTGTGTGATATCGTTACACCTCCCCCCTTAGGTGGTTGCATGGGAGGGAACTACAATTTCCCTCCTGATGCAACCGACTCCTGCTGGCTCGGCTTGTCGTGACAGCCCATCATCATTGCCATGGGTGTTGCCTTTCTTATGCTGGATGGTGAAATCGTATTGCTGCAGAATTAAGCTCCACCAAAGTAGTTTGCCATTCTCCCCAGCAACACGATTTAGCCAGCTCAAGGGATTGTGATCGGTGATCACAGTGAAATGCCATCCATAAAGATACGTTTGTAACTTCTGGAGAGCCCACACGATCACAAGACACTCCTTTTCGATCAAGGCATAAGCTACTTCCCTGGGAAGCAGCTTTTGGCTCAGGTAGAAGATGGCATGCTCCTCCCCGGCATCATCCACCTGGCTCAGGACTGCACCCAATCCATAGGTATAGGCATCCGTCTGCACTAGGAAACGGCGGGTGAAGTCTGGAGCCTGTAGCACAGGGGCGCTGACCAGCGCCTCCTTCAAGGCCTGAAATGCCTGCTCACATTCTGGTGTCCAAGACACCACCTTGGGCAGTTTCTTTTTGGTTAGGTCAGTCAGAGGTTTGGCCAGGCTGCTAGAGTTACATACAAACTTCCTATAGTAGCCAGGGGTCCCCAAGAAAGACATAACCTGCTTTTTGGTTTGGGGGGTAAGCTAGGCCTCAACCTTCCCTGTCTCGGGTTTCAGGGTGCCTCCTTCTACCTGGTGTCCCAAGTAATGCACATCAGTCATGCCAATCTGACACTTACTGGGTTTGACAGTCAGATTGGCAGCTGTCAATCGGTCCAGGACCAGTGACAGGTGCACCAGGTGTTCTTCCCAGGTAGGGCTGAACACGGCGATGTCATCCAGGTAGGCTACAGCAAAGGTTTCCAGCCCCCCAAGTAAGTCATTCATGACTCTCTGGAAGGTAGCTGGGGCATTCTTCATCCCAAACGGCATGACGGTAAATTCAAACAAGCCGAATGGGGTGATGAAAGCCGACTTTTCCCGAGCCTCAGGGGCCAGAGGAATTTGCCAGTACCCCCTGCTCAGATCCATGATTGTTATATAGTGGGCAGCCGCCAGCCTATTTAACAACTCATCAATCCGGGGCATGGGGTAGGCATCTGCAGTGGTGATGGCATTAAGCTTCCGGTAGTCCACACAGAACCTGGTCGTCTGATTCTTTTTGGGGACCAGGACTACTGGAGACGCCCAGGCACTGTGGGACTCACCCCCAGCTGCAGCATTTCCTCCACCTCCCTTTTCATGTCGGCCAGCACCTCCAGGGAGACGCGATAGGCCGAATATTTAATGGGAGGATGTGCCCCGGGGTGCACCTGGTGGATAGCGAGGTGCGTCCTCCCAGGTTTCCCCGTAAACCTGCTACCATGTACTCCCAGCACTCTCTTCAGCCCAGGTACCTGGGTGGGGGTCAGTTTGGAGTTTATCAGGAGTTCCGAGTCTACCTCCCTGGTGTCAGCTAGCGGGTCTAAAAGTGGATCAGACTCCGGCCTGCTGCAGACCGGCATGACATAGGCCGTGCGCTCATAATGGGCTTTGAGCATGTTCACATGAATGGCCTTCTGCTGTCTACTCCCTTCTCCAAACCTGACCAAGTAGGTGACATCATTCAGACGCTGGGCGATGGTGTACGGGCCTTCCCATGCTGCTTGGAGTTTGTTCTTCCGCAGGGGAAGCAGAACATACACCTGCTGACCAACGTTATAGGTCCGCTCCCTAGCATTACGTTCATACCACTGTTTCTGCCTCGTCTGGGCCTCGGTCATGTTTTCCCGCACAATTCCCACCAGCGTCTCCATTTTATCTCTGAATTTTAGGACGTAATCCACAACAGAGACCTCTGGGTCGGCAATCTTGCCCTCCCAGGTCTCACAGATTAGGTCCAGGGGCCCTCTTACCCTCCGCCCGTACAGAAGTTCAAATGGCGAAAAGCCTGTGGACTCTCTGTAAGCAAACCGCAGATGAGGCAGATATCGTTCCCAGTCCTTGCCCTGGGAGTGCACAACATTTGTTTCAGGGTGCCATTGAAACGCTAACACAAGCCGTTTGTTTGTGGATGATAAGCACTGGTCATGATATGCGTCATCTGTATTTTCAGACAGAGAGCTTGCATCAAGTCAGACACAAACTGAGGGCCTTGATCGCTAATGAGCTCGGCCGGGAACCCCACTCTTGTGAAGATTCTCAGCGACCTTGTCTGCCCGGAGGGAGGAGAGAGCCACCGCCTCTGGATAACGCGTGGCATAATCGACAACTGTCAGGATAAAACGTTTGCCTGAACTGCTAGGGATGGCCAAAGGCCCAACGATATCCACCGCCACCCTCTTAAAAGGTTCGTCGATCACAGGCAATGGTTTTAGCGGAGACCGCTGTACATCCCCTACCTTGCCAACTTGCTGGCAGGTAACACAGGACCAACAGTAGTCAGCTATGTCAGTGAGCATCGTAGGCCAATAAAAGTTATGCATCAACCGCCCACGGGTCTTAGTGATCCCCAAGTGCCCTGCTAGGGGAATCTCATGAGCCACTTTTAGCAGCGGTCCCCTAAATTGACTTGGTACAACCAGCTGTCTGCTACCTGTGTCAGCCTCATTCCCCTCTGCAGGCAAACCTTCTCTGTACAGTTTCCCTTTGTCCCAGTAGACCCTTTGTTTGCAATTCTCTGCAGGGGGGCGATCAGCTGAACTCCTGAGCTGTGCTAGTGTTTGGTCTGTCTGCAGTGCTGTTTCAAAGGCAGAACAACAAGTCCCAGCCAGCAATCCTGTGGCAAACAAGGACGGCTGCTGAGGCTCAACAGAGGTGGAGTCCGCTGGGTCAGAACAGGGAGAGGGCCCAGAGACCTCCTCCTGCTGTTCTGCGATCAGGGCCTGCACCTCGGCCGCCTTGGTAGCACTGCAAGTGACCACCAATTCTGGCAATGCATTATCATCATCATCATCATCAACATCAGCATCATCATCATCACCACATTTACCATTTACCATTGCTGCATCATTGGAACATGCATCATTTACCTTCACAAGCAAGGGGGTCTCCCCTCCTGTTTCTGAATAAGGAGGACCTTGCACTTCAACTTCACCCTCCCCCTCCCTCTGTCCATCCACAGGTTGCCCAGATATTACCCCAACATCGGTAAACAGTACCTTGGTAGGTCCAGAGAGTTCTGTGGGAGCATCTTGGGTGCTCTTAGCAGGGGCATAGTAAGAAACAAGGGTACCTAAATCAGCACCCAACAACACAGCAGTGGGGATCTCCTCCGAGACGCCCACCTCTCTCATCCCACTTCCAGCACCCCAATCAATGAAAACATAGGCACGGGGCACACAGGAACGGGTTCCCCCAACTCCAGTGAGGGTAAGAAACTTCTCTGGGATGATGTCTGTTTCTTCTATCACCTCTGGTCTGACCAAAGTTACTTCAGCTCCGGTGTCACGAAAGCCCATTACAGTCCGATGGCCCACGATGACTGGCTGCAAGTTGGCATTGGTTCCTGGAGGTTTCCCACCCATGAACAGCACAGCAGAAGGGTGGCTGGCCGGATGGCCAGGAGAGGTCAGCATCTTCTGCTCAGGGCACTGCGTCCTGAGATGTCCGGCATTCCCACAGGTGTAACATTTGCGGTTGTCAGTCGGGAATACCTTGGCACCAGGAACTGCAGGTTCCGGCCGCTGAGGAGCTTGGTTGGTAGGCAGAGGAGGAGTTGCCATGTGCGATTTCCCTCCTTTCCAGCCATTCGGAGGAGCCTTGCGATGATCACATACCCCAGAGTGGATATAGGTATCTGCCAGTTCTGCTGCTACTTTGGCAGAGGTTGGCTTTCGCTCCAGCACAAACTGTCTGACGTCTGTAGGACAGATGTGCAAAAGTTGATCTTCAATCATAAGATCTTCCAGGGACTCAAAAGAATCAGCTTTCAAGCCTTTAGTCCGCTGCCGGAATGTGGTGCGTAAGCGATTTTCCACATCCAGGTATGAGTCCCCAGACCCTTTTTGCAAGGACCTAAAACGCTTCCGGTACGTTTCCGGGGTCAGCTGAAACTTTTGGATGATCGCAGCCTTTAGGGCCTCATAATCGTTGCCCTGCTCTTCTGACAGTTCAACATAAACATCCAGGGCCTTGCCTCGTAGCCCTGGCGTCAGGTACCGGGCCCATTGTGCTGGGGGCAGATGGTACTGACGGCAAGTTTTTTCAAACGACAGTAGATACACGTCAATGTCACTGTCCGTTTCCATAACAGGAAATTTGGCTGCCAGGGTCACTGGCAGAGAGGCATCCATGTGCTCTAGGGATCCGGGGTTCTGAACCTGTCGCTGCTGCTTGAGCCTAGTCCTCTCCAGTTCGTGCCGACGATCAGCCTCCCTCTGCGCAGCTGCTCTCTCAGCCTGGCGTTCCTCTCACTCAGCCGCAGCCCTGCGCTCCTCTCTCTCAGCCTGACGTTCGAGAAACTGCAGGTACACCATAGGATCCTTCTCCCTAAGGTTTTGTAGCATTTCCTGCATTTGAGGGGAGTCTATGCTGGTTGCAGACAATCTGGGGTTGGCCTGTGGGCTTGGAGGTGACAATCAGTGGTATTCCAGTGTCAGTCTCTGCTGGCCCATCTGGTGAGGCCGCCTCTGAATCACTGGGCTCTGGAGTAGTGGAAACCCTTTCTGGTCCAGTTTCCTCCAGGTTCTGGTTTGCCTGGATATCAAACTCCTGTAGGGCATGTATCAAGCCTTCACGATTTTTGCTACCAACGTCCATTCTTCTTCCTGCGTACTCAGCAGTCAGTTCATTTTTGTTCATCTTTTTATATGTTGATAACCCAGACACGTTGCATACAGAAAAGATAGAACAGAAAGCAGAGGTAGGAAAAAGGGGTAGGAAGGAGCTGTTGCTGTATGTCTCTCTTTAACATAAAAAAATAAATAAAAAAAATATGCACCAGCTTGTCTCTAAGGACTGTTTCCACAAAGGTTACAATCCTTCAGTGCAGAGCTAATTCCTAACAATGCACTGAATGCTCTTAATGCGAAACTATACCGCTACGCTGCCAGCCAATATGTGACGAACACGGGTGTCAGATACCCACCACCGACATTTGATCAGGGAGAGTCAGCACTCCCATTAATTAGCAATACCAATTATGATTTTAGAATAAGCGTCTGCAACATACACTGTCACCACAGACAGGTCTGCTCAGAGGCCTTACTCTACAACAGTAGCGCTCTTCAAGAGGCAGAGGTTCGTTTATAGCTTGCATTAAGAGTTTTAGAGACGAGGTTAACACTTTTCAACATAAGGGTTTATTATGAAAAGGGCAAAGTTGGTGCAATAAAATATTTACAGAAAAATATGTTTTTAAAGAGATAACGACAATATACAGCCACAAAGTAATAAGGTAGAATTGAAGAAGAAGAATACTTGCAATTAATGTCCAAGGGTTGATCAGAGTTCGATCGATGAGTTAGGTAATCGGTTCTCAAACTTGGCAGATGTTCCTGCTTGGATTGTCAAAAGGAGTACTGCTCATAGACTTGGCATCTCCCTTTTCTGTCAGATCAAAGGGGTGTTGACAGCTTTCCAGGGACCAATCCTCTGGTCATCTTATTTAGGGGTCTCATTCATGCCCATGTCCCAGGTACACTTTGTGATACATAATCATATCTCTGCATCTCTAATGTTTACAGACTAACAATATCCATTTTATTGTTCAGCGCGATATTTGCTTTAAGACAAGTCCACACATGACAATTCTCCCATGTCTCCCATTTCTAGTTGACCTAGGAGGAATAAAGGTTACCAGGGGCTTTCCATATGATCTATCATATCGATGTCTGGGCTTGAAACGTTACAAATTATCTGAGGAAACTAAATATGTCCATTTTATGGTGGTGCTATTTTTTTATTTGGAAGTTATGAAACATGTGGAACTTTCATACTTATTCCCCAGTTTAAGCTTTTATGGGTACTAAGGCATTTACGACCGGGGTCTGCTGATTCTCTGAGGTGAGAGGGTGACGGTTTTACGACAGGCCAGGAACCCTGCCAGGCGACGAACCCTGCCAGGTGACATTATCAAACCTAGCTTGGTTCTGCTTCTCTGTTGAGATAACAGCTCGGTTGAAGTATTAAGCCTATGAATTCCTGAGAATAAGGGAGGAGGGAGCGAGTTCATTTCTACTGCTTACACTGTTAGCTAAACTGTCATGGCTGCCGTACGGTTTCAAACAACATGGCCACTAGCTACAGCTATTCGTGTGTCCAGTGTGTGATATCGTTACAAGTATTACTTATCCACATACTTAACCACTTCAATACCAGGCAGTTTCCCCCCTTCCTGCCTAAGCAAATTTTCAGCTTTCAGCGCTGTCACTTTTTAAATGACAATTGTGCGGTCATGCTACACTGTATCCAAACAAAATTTTCATAATTTTGTTCCCACAAATAGAGCTTTCTTTTAGTGTTATTTGATCACCACTTTAAATGTTGAAGAAAAAAAAAGTTTCTCTTTCGTTCATGGACGGACACAGCCTTAATCTTGACAAAGTGGGTATTGGCCTTCCTTCAGGAGTGACTAGGCAGAAAGTGTTAACTTCAAAGCTGAACAGCCCCGCCCAGGGTGCGGTCCTACTGACTATATCCTCTCAGCCTGCACTAAGCAGATCATTTTTTTTCTGCCTAGCTAAGGAGAAGACATGGCTCCCTTCGGGCCCATAGGCCTGAGGGTTTTTTTTGTTCCAGATTGAAAATGTATTATTTTATTTACATTTTTTGTTCCTGTGATCTTCGATCAACTGCCGACTGGGTGACAGGCTGGATCCCAGATCCTTGTAGTCTCCCCAGTTTCGGCCATCGAGCGTGTGCCGACCCTAGCTATGCGCTGGGTTTTCCATGGCATGCCCGTCGCTCTACGGGTGGCCGGTGAACTATACGCTCCAGGGCATGCATATGGACCGGTCTATAGGGCCGAGTCACAGCATCCGGACCGACAGTCCCCTCCGTCACCATGCGGAAGGTAGCCTGTCTGGGATGCTTCCAGCACAATCCACACAGGAAGGGTAAGTAGTAATCCCCTGCTTCGGCAGGAAGACAAAGCTGGGCATTCCTGGAGAGGTGAGTAAGAGGTTCTATCCTTCCCCTCCCTTCCTTCCCTCCTCCCTAGGCTCTCTGAGCTAGGCTAGCTGCTGGGGTGGAGGTTCACCTGGGGGGGGCTCCACCTGTGTGGGAACTGTGCATGTATGTCCGCTAGATAAATGTTATGAGCTGCCATGAAAAAAGTTTGCTTACCTGTGTGTTCTGCTCCATGCTGTCGGCAACCATTTTGCTGGTGATCCATGTTGTGTTTGGCCTCTATCTGCGTGGCGGCCATGTTCTTGTGGTCCACGCTGCGTTTGGCCACTTGGCGGCCATTTTTCTTGTGATCCATGCTGTTTGGCCCCTATCTGCACTCGGTGGCCATGTTCTTGTGGTCCGCGCTGTGTTTGGCCGCTTGGCGGACATTTTTCTTGTGATCCATGCTGTGTTTGGCCTCTTCTGCGCTGGCGGCCATGTTTTTGTGGTCCGCGCTGTGTTTGGCCATAAGTTGCCGCTTGGCGGACATTTTCTCATGGTCCACGCTGATCAAAGAGCATTTAAACAGCGCAAGCCTACAGACACACGCTGCAGAGTGGTCAGACAGATAGCTGACAAGGAAGCAGCTCTACTAGGAAGCGGACGGCAGCCATACTGTTCTAGGCTGGCGAGTCCTCTGGGGGGAACCCTCTCGTCTCTGTCGCAGCTAGGAGGGTGGGCTGTTGGTACCTTGAACTGGAGTCCTTGTGTCAGGTGCGTGGGTCAGCATGACATCAGAAGCAGATGCTTCTCCCCCTGATACACCTGAATTGGCATCTGGTGCTTCTGCACCCGCTGTGTCAGTAGACGCTAGGTCGGCATCCTGGTTGTTGCCAAGGTGGAAGCGGCACGTGGGAACATGGGGGGTAAAAAGTGCCCCCTCCCTCTGCCATCTTCTGGGGATAACTCTGATGCGGAGCCGGGCCCAGCTGCGGCTCATGGCCCTGGTTCTGACATATCAGAGGATGCAGACTGTGGCCGGTCGGACAGTCCGAGTCACCATGCGATAAGGCTCTGATAGGTGACCTTATCACCGCAGTGCAGGATACTCTAAAGATAGAGGAGCCTGCAGAAACACAGAGGCGTCGGTCCCTTCGGGTTCCACAAGCCGACTCGCACTGCTAAGGTGTTCCTTGTGCGTCTTATCTAGACAAGCTTTTATACAAGGAGCGGGACAAACCTCAAAAGGTTTTCGGTCCCCAAAAAAGTTTAGCAATTGCGGTGGAAGGGGCTCCTGCTTTCAAGGACCCTGCAGACAGGAAGGCTGACGTGGGCATCCGCTACCTATTCGGCCAGGCTGTGCGCCCAACGGTGGTTGGGGCCCTGGTGTCTCAGACACTCTCTGAAGGGGCAAAGAGGCTGCTCCATGGGTTTAAAGCACAAAAAGCTCCCTCGGACGAGGTGGCTATGGCCGACCAGTTGATACTGGGCCTTAAAATTGTCTGCGAATCAGCCTTGGACACTATTCCTCTACTGTCCAGAGCCTCAAGATATGCGGTGGTGTTACGCCGTCTGCTCTGGCTAAAAGTTTGGTCGGTGCACCAATCTTCCAAGAAAGGAAAAATAGAAAAGCGCCTCTTAGCAAAACAGATTTATTATGTAGCAGACAATTTGTATCAAGGCTGCGCATGCTCTGAAACGCGTTGTGGTTCCCTGCACCATCCAGCTGACGTCAGACGCTCCTCTCCGGACCGACCGTTGCCATCTTTCGCTGCTGTCTCCTATCACGGACAAGCCAGCCTGCATCCCGGCTACTTGCGGCCGCCATAACCGGGACCTGGGAAATCCGTGGACTAGCGTCAGAGATCCTGGACGCAATATAAACATTGGTCCTACTGGATGACACCTGAAACTTACCATGATGTAAGTGTTTGATACAAATTGTCTGCTACATAATAAATCTGTTTTGCTATGAGGCGCTTTTCTATTTTTCCTTTCATGTCATTTTCCTTGAGTCGGCTTCAACTTGGAGAAGAGCTGCCCTGGGCAACTGAGTTTTTATTAAAGACTTCCTATCCACAATTGTTACTATAGAGTTTTTCAAAACCTTATGCTACCTGCCATCCCTTGGTAACAATAATAACTTTATGTCCACCCGATTGGAATACTTTTTTTGTTTTTTGATTTTCAACCTTTGTATAATATCCTTTACACATTTAGGATTAATAGTGTTTGTCTGTGCAGGCTTCCCAAGCGCTTGCATTTGCTATTGTTTTTCTAATCTTCCAAGAAGGCCCTGACGGATTGCCCTTTAAGGGCGACAGACTTTTTTGGAGCATCCCTGGAGGACATTATTAAATATGCCACAGGTGGTAAGAGCATGAAGCTCCCACAATCCAAAAGAGGTAAGGAGCCACGCCATTTGGCTAGGGCTCTCCTTCACGGCAAACAAGCGTTTTTTTCGTCCGCCTAGTGCGACAAGTAAACGATTCCAGGCCGATAAAGCGCCTGCGCAGGGACAGAAGCGTCCCCGGTTTTGCAAGCCCAACAAGCCTGCGAACAAATCTACGTCCTCATTAAGGTCTGTCCCCACCCATCTCTCGGGTAGGGGGACGTGTTCGCGAATTCGCGACCTGGTGGACATCTCAGATCCCCGACCGGTGGGTTTGCGAAGTAGTTTCCTCAGGGTACAAGATGGAGTTTCTCTCTTGCCCTCCGAACAGATTTTTATTTTATTCCTTTCCCCTCCAACCGCCAGCTTCTGCCAACTCGTCGGGAAGCCCTATAGGGGGCGGTTCAAGACCTGCTGATACGCAGGATGATAATTCCTGTTGCAGTACAGGAACGGTTTCAAGGGTTTTACTCATCCAATCTTGGATCTCGGGGCCCTCAATTGCTTGTGTAGGTACAAACATTCCGGAGGAAGTTGGTTTGCTCTGTTGAGGACGCATACTTGCAGGTCCCCATAGGCACCAGGCATCAGACAGATCTGCGCCTTGCGGCCGGGGAAGACCACTACCAATTGGTGGTGCCCCCCCTTGACCTGGGATCAGCACTGAAGGTGTTCATTAAGGTGCTCGCCCTGATTCTGGCCCTACCAAGACAGTGTGGCATCGCTATCGTGGGCTACTGGGACGATCTTCTTCAGAGGGCCACTTCAAGCTCAGAATTAGAGGTGAGTGTGTCTATAACCTGTCAGACCCTCTGATACTTTGGTTGGGTGCTGAACACTCAGAAGCCAGTATTGGTACCGACTCAACTCCTAGTGTATCTGGGGTTGATTCTGGACTCCTCAGAGGCGAAAGTTTTTCCTCCTATGGGAAAGTTGCAGACCCTTCGGGCTGCGGTGTGGCAGTTGACATCCCAGGGATGGTCGTCATGCTGCTTTTACATGCGAGTCACGGGCCTCATGGTAGCCTCCTTCGAGGCGGTACCATATGCGCTATTTCACACGCAAGTGTTACAGAAGGTAATTCTGACCAGAGGGGACAAGTGCCCATCATCCCTGGATTATCAAATCCGGGTGAGCCACCTAGTCAGGACCTCTCTAGTCTGGTGGCTGACATCACCGGCTCTTCTGTCCGGGAAGTCGTTCCTTCCTTTTTACTGGATGGTGGTCACGACGGACGTCAGCCTTACCGGTTGGGGGAGTCTGGGGGGTTCAGTCAACCAGGGTCGCTGCACTCCGGAGGAATCCCACTTGCCGATCAATGCCCTGGAACTTCGGACGATCAGTCTGTGCCTCTCCACATGGTCGCAGAGGCTACAGGGGCGTACAGTCAGGATCCAGTCAGACAACGCCACGGTGGTGGCATAGGTTAACCATCAGGGAGGAACTAGAAGCTTGGCTGCAGCATCGGAGATCGCTCACATCCTAAGGTGGGCAGAAAGGAGCGTACCGGCCCTGTCGGCCGTATACATTCCAGGCATAGAAAACTGGCAGGCGGAGTCGCCAGATGCTTGACCAAGGAGAATGGTCTCTACACCCAGAGGGGTTTCAGCTCCTTTGCCATAGATGGGGCACGCCAGACGTAGATCCTGGCTTCTCGACTCAATCGGAAGGTATTAAGGTTTGTGGCCAGGTCAAGAGACCCATGGGCAGACGCGACAGATGCGTTGGTGGCACCGTGGAGTCAGTACCGGCTAATCTATGCCTTCCCTCCTCTGAAGCTCCTTCCTTATCTGCTTCGCAGACTGGAGGATTCCAATGATCCCAATTGCTCTGGATTGGCCTCTGCGTCCTTGGTACGCCGATCTAGTGCGTCTGGTAGCAGATGCCTCTTGGCGCCTACCGCTAAGAAAGGACCTGCTGTCGCAAGGTCCCTTACGCCATCCTATTTTACAGTTACTGGCTTAACGGCATGGCTATTGAGAGTCAGGTGCTAAGAGACCGGGGCCTGTCAGACTCGGTGATCTCTACCATGAGGCGTTCTCGGAAATGGTTCTCCGGAAGATTTACCATCGCACTTGGAAGACCTACATTACCATTTGGAGGAAAGGAGGTGGCATCTGCGTACTTAGTTGGTTCCAGAGTCCTGCTGTTCTTACAGCGTGGGACGGACCAAAAATGTTACTTTAAGTACAATTAAGGGGCAGATATCTGCCCTGGCTGTCTTTTTTCAATGACCCCTGGGGGCTCACTCTTTAGTGAGAACGTTTGTACAGAGGGTTTGGCACGCAGCTCTCCGGTCCCCCCTCCACTACCTCCGTGGGACTTGTATAGCAGACGTCCCTTGGCGTCTACCGCTATGAGAGGACCTGCTGTCGCAAGGTCCCATACGCCATCCTGCTTTACAGTCACTGGCTTAACGGCATGGCCTCTTTGTGCCTCAGAAACCACCGTTTGAGAACATCAGGGAGATTCCCTTGTTGACACTTTCTCAGAAAGTGGCCCTTTTGGTCTGATCTTTCACAAGGATAATAGGATTTTTTGTACTCACCGTAAAAATCCTTTTCTCTGTCGTCCATGGACGGACACAGTTCCTTAATTCTTGACAGTTGGGTTATTTTCCGTCTATTAGGAGAGGACTAGGCAGAACATGTTAGATATTTACACATGTTACTTTAACAGAGTTGAACAGCCCCGCCCAGGGGGCGGTCCCTCCGTACATAACCCTCCACCCTGCAGTAGCAGCCTCAGTTCGTAACAAAGCAGTACAAACCTAAAAAGGAGGGGTGGGTGCTGCGTCCATCCATGGACGACAGAAAAGGATTTTACGGTGAGTACAAAAAATCCTATTTTCTCTTTTCGTCCATGGACGGACACAGCTCCTTAATTTAAAAAAACATTTTCACCCCAAACAAGCAGAGCTCCTCAACGGAGGATTTGCAACCTCAAAACAGCCGCCTGCAAAACTTTGCGGCCGAAGCTAGCATCCAAAGATGCACTCACATCAACCTTGTAAAATTTTGAAAAAAATGTAAACGGACGACCAGGTCGCCGCCTTACACACTTGTGATACAGATGCTTGAAGTCAGAAAGCCCAATAGGCACCAATAGCCCTGGTCGAATGCGCCGTGACAGGAAAGGGAGGCGCCCGCCCTTTAAGGGCATAGGCCTGGATGACAGTCTGCCTGATCCACCGAGAAATGGTGGCCGACGAGACCGCCAGGCCCTTCTGCGGACCAGACACTGACACAAACAGTGAGTCAGACCTCCGGAACGGAGCCGTAGCAGACGGGTACACCCGCAAGGCACGTACCACGTCTAAAGAATGCAGCGCAACCTCCTAGGAATGCGATGGCCGAGGACACAAGGATGGAAGTACAATGTCCTCATTCAGGTGAAAGACAGAAACTACCTTCGGAAGGAAGGCTGTGGGCATAGCACCGCTTTGTCCTTATGGAGGACCAAATATGGGGACTTGCAAGACAAGGCCGCCAATTCAGAAACCCTCCTGACTGATGTTATGGCTACTAGGAAGGGAACCTTCTGAGAGAATGTCAAAAGAGGAATTTCCCTGATGTCCTCAAATGGGGGTTTCTGAAGTACCGAGAATACCAGAATTAAATCCCACTGAGGTAGTGGTGGTTGGACCGGAGTGGCCACATGCCGGTTCCCTTGCACAAAAGTGCTCACCAATGAATGAGCCACCAGGGGTCGCTGAAAGAAAACAGCCAAGGCCGAAATCTGGCCCTTAATGGTGCTTAAGGCAAGTTTCTGATCCACTCCGTGCTGTAAAAACAGCAGGATCCTGGAACCATAATAAGTCCGTGGACGCCATTCCCTCTCCTCACACATAGAGATGTAGGCTCTCCATGTGTGATGGTAGATCTTCCTAGAAGAAGATTTCCGTGCCCTCAACATGGTTGAAATGACCGAATCTGACAGGCCTCGGTCCCTTAGTACCTGGCGTGTAATAGCCATGCCGTTAAAGCCAGCGACTGTAAAGCAGGATGAAGAATGGGACCTTGCGAGAGAAGGTCCTCCCTCAGTGGCAGTCGCCAGGGCACATCCGCCACCAGCCGCACGAGGTCGGCGTACCAGGGACGCCTGGGGCGATTAGAATCACCGGAATTCCCTCGGTCTCTACTCTGCAGAGTAGACGAGGAAGCAACTTCAGTGGGGGAAAGGCATAAATTAGCCGATACTGACCCCATGGGGCCACCAACGCGTCTACCCAGGGATCTCTGGACCTGGCCAGGAACCTCGAAACTTTGCGATTGAGTCGAGAAGCCAGGAGATCCACGTCTGGCGTGCCCCATCTCCGACAAAGGAGTTGAAAAACCTCTGGATGTAACGACCATTCCCCGTGGTCCAGCATCTGGCGACTCAGGTCGTCCGCCTGCCAGTTTTCCACGCCCGGAATGTAAACTGACGATAGGGCCGGCACGCTCCTTTCCGCCCACCGTAGGATGTGAGCGACCTCCGACACTGCAGCCGAGCTTCTTGTTCTTCCTTGATGGTTGATGTATGCCACAGCCGTGGCGTAGTCTAACTGGATCCTGACTGGACGCCCTCTTAGTTTCTGAGACCACCTGATCGCCCAGAGTTCCAGGACATTGATCGGCAGTTGGGATTCGGTCAGAGTCCAGCGGCCCTGGGCCGCCTGAACCCACTAGACTCCCCCCCAACCAGTCAGACTGGCGTCCGTCGTGATCACAGTCCAATGAAAGGGGAGGAACGACTTCCTGGACCGAAGAGCCGGGGATCTCAGCCACCAACTCAGAGAGGACCTGACAAGATGACTTATCTGAATCTGACGATCCAGAGACAACAGAGATCTGTTCCATTTGGAGAGAATCTCCTTCTGCAAGACCCGAGTGTGGAATTGGGCATATGGCACTGCCTCTAAAGAGACTACCATAAGGCCCAGGACTCGTATGTAAAAACGGGGAGACGACCATTTGCGGACAACCTCACCGCAGTCTGGAGTGTCTGCAACTACTCCATGGGAAGAAAGACTCTGGCCTCCGAGGAGACCAGAATCAACACCAGGTACTCTAGGCGCTGGGTCGGTACTAACACCGACTTCTGGAGGTTCATAATCCAACCAAACTCCCGGAGGGTCTGACTGGCTATAGACACGTCCTCCTCTAATGCTGAGCTTAAAGCAGCTCTCAGAAGAAGGTCGTCCAAGTAGCCTACGATAACAATGCCGTGCTGTCTCAGCAAAGCTAAAACGGGGCGAGCACCTTGGTGAAAACTCTTGGTGCCGATGCTAGGCCAAAGGGAAGAGCCACAAATTGATAGTGGTCTTCGCCGATCGCAAAGCGCAGGAACCTCTGGTGCCTGATGCAGATGGGGACATGCAAGTATGCGTCCTTGACATCCAGGATGCCAGGAAGTCCCCTGGATGGAGCGCAGCCACCACCGAATGAATAGATTCCATCCGGAATGTTAAAATATTTTTTAAAAGCATTGAGGTCCAAGATTGGACGGACTCCGTCCCTCTTTGGGACCACAAACAGATTTGAGTAGAATCCCTGAAACCTGTCCTGCGGTGGTACGGGTATGATCACCCCGCACCTCAACAAGTTCTGCACTGCCCCCTGCAGGGCAGTCCGACGAGCCAGAAGGAGAGGCAGATTTGAGGGAAGAACCTGTTTGGTGGACAAGAAAGAAACTCGATCTTGTACCCCAAGGTGACTACCTCGCAGACCCACTGGTCGGAGAGTAGGTAAGTCCACCGAGCTGCAACCCCGCAAAGCCGTCCCCCACCCAGGGCCGGGCGGGAACAAAACTTCATGCGATAGCAGGTTAGTTTGCTGGCTTGGTGGGCTAGCGCACCCAGGGACGCTTCCGTCCCCCAGCTGGACCTTTGTCCACTTGGGAGGGTCTGTCAGCAGGTCCTGACTGACGAAAATACCGCTTCCGTGTGGGAAAGTAGTCTGGTGCAATACTTTAGCTCACTCAGTCAGTGTCTGGGACACCAAGGTAGCAGCCAATATAGGCCGCAATGCTGACCCCAGCATGGTGAACATGTAGCGGCTCACCGCTTCAGACCTCCTATCATAAGTGTCCGTAAGGCAGGGGTCCCCTCCACCGGGATATTGGTTACTTTATTCAACCGAGAGACCCGGGGATCAACGACCGGAGGAGAAGCCCATTTTTTTCAAAAGGCTATCTTCAAATGGGTAACGAACCGCCCTGCGCTGAGGGACCACAAAGGACCTCTGCGGCCGTTCCCATTCCTTATCTATGAACTTGTCAAAGTAAGACACATAAGGAAAAACCTTGATAGCGGGTCGGTTTGTGAGACCTAAAAGGGACTGACACCTCAGCGGATGTCCCAGCTGTGTCCTCCAGCTTAAGAGTGACCCTCACTGCTGTGATAAGTGCTACCACCCCCCTTACGCCAGCCCTTGGCAACAAATGACTCCAGGACTGTCCATAGGCACCGCAGGTGTAGGGACACTGGTTTCTGCCCTGGAATGTCTGGGGAAGAAGCATCCGCTTCTGACTCCATGCCCACCCACTGACAGCCTATAAAGACTTAAGTCACGGTAATGGCACCAAAAAATATCCACCCTCCTTGCTGCTCTGACTGGGGTTTTACCCAGGGAAACTCACCACCCAAGTAAGAGGCTGCCCAGCGTCACTGTCTGCTCTCCCTTCGCACACAGCGTGTGTCTGAGGTGTTCTGTGATGTGAACAGCGCTCTTCGTGCCGTTCAGGAAGCCTTCCCAGCACTAGAGGCCACATCAATAGCAAAAAAACACCCTCAAAATGGCCACCGAACGCCTCAGAGAAATAGGGTATGGACTACAAGAAAATGGCCGCCCGCAATGAAGACCTGCATCATGGCGCGGCCACGACAAAATGGTCGCCAATGGAGATTTCAATGCAAGCTACAGGCCCCAAAAAAATTGCGTCAGCGCTTAAAAAAAATGGCCTAAGCACCTGAGGTGGACGAGAAGACCGTAGAGATGCCGAATGGAGACTTCCCAGAGGCAGACCACCCCCCACAGAGAGCGGACCTGGACGCCCCCACAGCCCCAAACCGGGATATGGAATCCCCTGAGGTATACCCCGGCTGACGTAGCAGGCCCCGGAGGGCAAGGAGGAAAAAAAAGGGGGGACAGAGGGAGAGAAAGGGAGGACAGGAGACCCCCTAGCGAAGCCACCCGGGAATGCCCAGCTGTTCCATCCCACCGCAGCAGGAGGAACTGTACTTACCCGTCCCTGCGAGGACCTGCTGGTGCTTTCCTGACAGACCTACAACCGAGCAGTACGGAGTAGCTGTCAGCCCGGTCCACTGTGACTGAGACAGCAATCAGCCTGGTCATATGTGAACCCTGGAGCATATAGCTCACCGGCCACTCCTGGAGCCATGGGGTATGTCGTGGCCGACCCCGCACGTAGCTATGGCCTGCTCACGCTCGATGGCCGGACTGGGGGGGGACTACAAGGATCTATATTATCCTGCCTGTCATGCCCAGCTGGCAGTTGATAGAAGATTCTAAAAAGTAAAAATTGCTTCAGGACTCTGGGCCCAAAGGGAGCCAGGTCCTTCTCCTCTACTAGGCAGAAAAAAACTGAGGCTGCTACTGCAGGGTGGAGGGTTATGTTCGGAGGGACCGCCCCCTGGGCGGAGCTGTGCAACTCTGTTAAAGTAACATGTATTAAATATCTAACATGTTCTGCCTAGTCCTCTCCTAATAGATGGAACATAACCCATAAACTGTCAAGAATTAAGGAGCTGTGTCCGTCCGTGGACGAAAAGAGAAAAGGTGGTGCTGCGTCCACAGCCTTCTTTTCTTCCTAAGGTCGTTTCGACCTTCCATCTCAAGGAAGACATTGTACTGCCATCCTTGTGTCCTCATCCGTCGAATCCGAAGGAGACGACGTTGCATTCCTTGGACATTGTCCAAGCTCTAAGAGTATACTTGTCTGTTACTGCTCCGTTCCGGAGTTCAGACTCACTGTTTGTTTCGGTGGCTGGTCCCAAGAAGGGCCCAGCGGTCTCGTCGGTCACCATCTCGAGGTGGATCCGACAGATCGTGATCAGGCTTACACCATAAAGGGTCGGTATAGTCAGTAGGACCTCACCCTGGGCAGGGCTGTTCAGCTTTGAAGTTAACACTTTCTGCCTAGTCACTCCTGAAGGAAGGCTAATACCCACTTTGTCAAGATTAAGGCTGTGTCCATCCATTAACTCAGAGAAAAGGATTTTATGGTGAGTAAAAAAATCCTATTTTTTCTTTGTTATAAAATTTTGTAAATAAGTACATTTTCTTCTTCACTGACGGGCACTGATAGGTGGCACTGATGGGCGCTGAAAGGCTGCACTGATGGGTACTTATGGATTCCACTGATGGGTGGCACTGATAGGCATCACTGATGGATGGCACTGATAGGTATCATTGGTGGCACTGGCAGGCATTGCTTATGGGCACTGGCTGGCATCTGCCTGGGCACTGGCTGGCATCTGCCTAGGCACTGATTGGCATATCCCTGGTGGCCCAGGGTGGCATACCTGGGGGGGCGGCACTGATAAAGCGGCTTGTCCTGCTGGACACCATTTGCCGCCCAGCCAGGATAACTGAACCACCGCCCGGCCGTCATTTTGCTATAGGCCGGGCGGGAAGTGGTTAAAGCAAGCATGCAGCACAGCAGAATGTCAGATGCATATCAGAATTCTCTATGCTTGTTTTAGGTCAATGATTCAGAGAGCCGAGGGGTCAACATTATAACCAGTATAGGTCAGAAATCACAACCTACATGTTTCTCTCATGACAAGTGTACTTTAATTGTGTCTGATTGTGATGTACTTTCGATATGCCAGAGTCATTTGAAAGCACTAACTCTCAAAGTGCTTGACATTTTTTTTCCAAAAACAATATAAAGACAAGACGGCTCCCTGGTCTATCCAGTAGCACTTTGTGTGGCGTAAGGTTGTTTAGGATTGCATACAGAATGTGCTTGCATATTACATTTTCTGCAGTAATGTTGATAAAAGCAGTGTTTCATCTAATGCAGGGGTCTCCAAACCCCAACCCGCGGGCCACATCCAGCCCACAGGAGCGTTTTGTCCGGCCCCCAGCTTGTCCCGACCCTGCCAACACAGCACTGCCGATCTGCTGGCTTTTAACCACTTAAGCCCCGGACCATTTGGTAGCTAAAGGACCAGAGGTGATTTCAGAATTTTGCACTGCGCTGCTTTAACTGTAAATTGTGCGGACATGCAATGTTGTACCGAAACGAAATTTGCGTTCTTTTCTTCCCACAAATAGAGCTTTCTTTTAATGGTATTTGATTGCCTCTGCGATTTTAATTTTTTGCGATATAAACGGAAAAAGACCGAAAATTTTGAAAAAAAAATATATTTTCTACTTTTTGTTATAAGAAAAATAGAATAAACTCAATTTTAGTCATACATTTAGGCCAAAATGTATTCAGCCACATGTCTTTAGTAAAAAAAATGTCAATAAGCGTATATTTATTGGTTTGCGCAAAAGTTATAGCATTTACAAACTAGGGTACATTTTCTGGAATTTACACAGCTTTAAATTTATGACTGCCTATCTCATTTCTTGAGGTGCTAAAATGCCAAAATAGCACAAAACCCCCCCAAATGACCCCATTTTAGAAAGTAGACACCCCAAGGAAATTGCTGAGAGGCATGTTGAGCCCATTGAATATTTTTTTTTTTTTTGTCCCAAGTGATTGAATAATGACAAAAAAAAATTACAAAAAGTTGTCACTAAATGATATATTGCTCACACATGCCATGGTTATATGTGGAATTGCACCCCAAAATACATTCTGCTGCTTCTCCTGAGTACGGGGATACCACATGTGTGGGACTTTTTAGGAGCCTAGCCACGTACGGGATCCCGGAAACCAAGCACCGCCTTCAGGATTTCTAGGCACAAGTTTTTGATTTGACTCCTCACTACCTATCACAGTTTCGAAGGCCATAAAATGCCAAAATAGCACAAAACCCCCCCAAATGACCCCATTTTGGAAAGTAGACACCCCAAGCTGTTTGCTGAGAGGCATGGTGAGTATTTTACAGCTCTCATTTGTTTTTGAAAATGAAGAAAGAACATTTTTTTTTCTTTTTTTTTTTAATTTTCAAAACTTTGTGACAAAAAGCGAGATCTGCAAAATACTCACAATACCTCTCAGCAAATAGCTTGGGGTGTCTACTTTCCAAAATGGGGTCATTTGGGGGGGTTTTGTGCCATCTGGGCATTCCATGGCCTCCGAAACTGTGATAGGCAGTGAGAAGTGAAATCAAAAATTTACACCCTTAGAAAGCCTGAAGGCGGTGATTGGTTTTTGGGGTCCCGTACGCGGCTAGGCTCCCAAAAAGTCTCACACATGTGGTATCCCCGTACTCAGGAGAAGCAACAGAATGTATTTTGGGGTGTAATTCCACATATGCCCATGGCATGTTTGAGCAATATATCATTTAGTGACAACTTTGTGCAAAAAAAAATAAAAAATTGTCTTTTTTCCGCAACTTGTGTCAACATATAAAATATTCCATGGACTCGACATGCCTCTCAGTATATAGCTTGGGGTGTCTACTTTCCAAAATGGGGTCATTTGGGGGGGTTTTGAACTGTTCTGGCATTTTATACACAACATTAGGAAGCTTACATCCACTCTTCTAACCACTTGAAGACAAAGCCCTTTTTGACACTTTTTGTTTACATGAAAACATATTTTTTTTTGCAAGAAAATTATGTTGAACCCCCAAACATTATATAT
The DNA here is from genome assembly GCA_029206835.1 of Rana muscosa. Classification (NCBI taxonomy): domain Eukaryota; kingdom Metazoa; phylum Chordata; class Amphibia; order Anura; family Ranidae; genus Rana; species Rana muscosa. The sequence goes on from CM055128.1 coordinate 154,945,835, forward strand.
ATTTTTAAAGCAAAGGCCCTACAGAATAAAATGGTGGGTGTTGCATTTTTTTTTTCTACACAGTATTTGCGCAGCGATTTTTCAAACGCATTTTTTGGGGAAAAAATACACTTTTTTTAATTTTAATGCACTAAAACACACTATATTGCCCAAATGTTTGATGAAATAAAAAAGATGATCTTAGGCCGAGTACATAGATACCAAACACGACATGCTTTAAAATTTCGCACAAACGCGCATTGGCGACAAACTACATACATTTTTAAAAGCCTTTACAGGTTACCCCGTTATATTTACAGAGGAGGTCTACTGCTAAAATTACTGCCCTTGATCTGACCTTCGCGGTGATACCTCACATGCATGGTGCAATTGCTGTTTACATATGACGCCAGACCGACGCTTGTGTTCGCCATTGGGCAAGAGCAGGGCAGGACAGGGGTGCTTCTTTTTTTTTTTTTTCTTTTTTTTTATTATTAATTTTGCTTTTTTATTTTATTTTTAAATTGTTCCTTCCATATTTTTTTATTTTTATTGTTATCTCAGGGAATGTAAATATCCCCTATGATAGCAATAGGTAGTGACAGGTACTCTTTTTTTGAAAAAACTGGGGTCTAGACCCTAGATCTTTCCTCTGCCCTCAAAGCATCTGACCACACCAAGATCGGTGTGATAAAATGCTTTCCCAATTTCCCAATGGCGCTTTTTATATCCGGGGGGGGACATTCCCTCCCACTGCTTGTAAAAGCAGTCCAGAGGCTAATTAGCCACTAGGATTGCTTTTACATGAAAGCCGGCCGCTGGCTGAAAAGAATGATACCAAGATGATACCTAAACCCACAGGCATCAATCTGGTATAACCATTCAAAGTCCAGCAACATACCAGTACGTTGCTGGTCCTTGTTGGACATGTATTGTAATCTTTTTTTTTTCATGCAGCCAGTTGGCTGAATGAAAAAAGAGATTGATCGGTGGGTATACCATTAGAATACCGCCCTTCATCCACCCACTTCTAATGATGGGCATACACATGCACCATTTATATATGCCGAAGCATGGGGGCATCCTCCCGCAAAAAAGTTATGCCGCACACACATGGTCGGACTTTTCCACGGGCAAGCCTCCGTCGGAATTTCGACCATATGTACGCGGCATTAGGAGCAAAATCGCTCCTCTGCCCCTGCTGCCCCAATGCTTCGGCATATTTGCTTTTTTTTTTAAACTGTGGTGGTGAAATCACCTCCTACAGCACTGGAGTCGCAGGGATCAGGCCTGTCTCTGCGAACGCTGCAGTTATGTGTGTTGTGTTTTGCAAGTGACAGTGATCGATCGATACTGCACTTGGGTGGCCTGGGCTGGACAGAGGGGCAAAACGCAGGTGCTAGCAGGTATCTGGGCTGATCCCGCTAACACTGCGTTTTTGGGAACCCTAAACTGCTGGGGACGCTAGTATAGGTCTGATCAGATCAGATATTGATCTGTTCAGATACTATACCACTAAGGGGGGGTGTATGCTTCACGCATGGGTGTTAGCGTTACTGGCACTAACCTGACGCTGCCTGGAGTGTGACGCAGACCCTCTCTGACGCTAAAACCTAATTGATATCACCCGCCGTGCGATCAGGGGGTTAAACCTTTATTGGGTTACATACGGCGGGTGCCCTGACACTATAAAAAGCAAACTAACTAACCAGCGTCACCCGTAACACTTATATGATGATCACTGGTGAAAGGGTTAACTAGGGGCAATTAGGGGGTTAAAACCTTTATTAGATAATATATGGGGGTACCTGACGCTATAAAAACCTGTGGCGAACCTAAAAAAAATTACTGGCTACCGATCTGCATCACCGACGCTAAGACAGCGATCAGAAAAATGATCGCTTAGCGACAGTGGTGATAGGGGGTGAAAGGGTTACCTGGGGGGCGATCAAGGGGGGTTAAACCTTTATTAGATAATTTATGGGGGTACCTGACGCTATAAAAACCTGCGGCGAACCTAAAAAAAAAATACTGGCTACCGATCTGCATCACCGACGCTAAGACAGCTATCAGAAAAATTATCGCTTAGCGACAGTGGTGATAGGGGGTGAAAGGGTTACCTGGGGGGCGATCAAGGGGGTTAAACCTTTATTAGATAATTTATGGGGGTACCCGACGCTATAAAAACCTGCGGCGAACCTAAAAAAAATTACTGGCTACCGATCTGCATCACCGACGCTAAGACAGCGATCAGAAAAATGATCGCTTAGCGACGGCGGTGCTAGGGGGTGAAAGGGTTATCTGGGGGGTGATCAAGGGGTTAAACCTTTATTAGGGGGGGTTAGGGGGCTACACTGGACCTAAAACTAAACTGTAGTGACACTTTTACAGTCACAAATGTCACTGATTGCAGTGATCAGTAAATAAATGGTCACTGCAATGACAGTGACACTGTGGCTGGGGGGTGATCTGGGGGGGCGATTTATGTGCCTATGTGTGCTGGTGTTAGTGTAGTGTTTGTGCACTAACCTTGATGTCTTCTCTTGTACGGCGCTCGGTATATGTGAGCGCCACACAAGAGATGACATCACTTCCTCCTGCTTCCTCTGCCTGTGTGTACATTACACAGACAGAGGGGGCATTTCCATTCGCCGGGAGCGATCGCGGGGGGTGGCCGGAATCGAACGGCCGTCCCCTCATGTCGGATCGCTCCCCAACGAATTCCGACCGCTCACTGTACAGAAGGGGGGTCCGATTGGACCCCCTAACTGTACAAAGGCAATCACGTACACTCTACGTGATTGTGCCTGTCGGTGCCATTGTGCCGACGTATATACACAGTGAGCGGTCGTTAAGTGGTTAAAAGCAGCTGCTGTTATCGGCAGTCTAGCGTAGCACCTCCCGGCTTCCCGCCCGCTGTTTACATTCGGAATCCTTCCACCTTACAGCCTGCGTGTGTAGCAGTGGGCGGGAGTCGGGAGGTGCAGGAGAGCTGAAGTCGGCTCCTACAGTGAAGAAGTCAACTTGTACAGGCAAGCGTGAAATGGGCATAAATCTGCACACATACTGTACATGTACAGGAGACTCTGCTGGGGACACTGATAATGGGGACATCTATGCTGGGACACCTATGCTGGAGACACCTATGCTGGGAAAATTATTCTGGGGACACCTATGCTGGGAAAATTATGCTGGGGACACCTATGCTGGGAAAATTATGCTGGGGACACCTATGCTGGGGACACCTATGCTGGGAAAATTATGCTGGGGACACCTATGCTGGGAAAATTATCCTGGGGACACCTATGCTGGGGAAAATTATGCTGGGGACACCTATTCTGGTAAAATTATGCTGGGGACACCTATGCTGGGAAAATTATGCTGGGGACACCTATGCTTGGAAAATTATGCTGGGGACACCTATGCTGGGGACACCTATGCTGGGAAAACTGTGCTGGGAAAAATCATGCTGGGGACACCTATGCTTGGAAAATTATGCTGGGGACACCTATGCTGGGAAAACTATGCTGGGAAAAATTATGCTGGGGACACCTATGTTGGGGACACCTATGCTGGGAAAACTGTGCTGGGAAAAATTATGCTGGGGACACCTATGCTTGGGAAATTATGCTGGGGACACCTATGCTGGGAAAACTATGCTGGGAAAAATTATGCTGGGGACACCTATGCTGGGAAAATTATGCTGGGGACACCTATGCTTGGAAAATTATGCTGGGGACACCTATGCTGGGAAAATTATGCTGGGGACACCTATGCTGGGAAAACTATGCTGGGGACACTGATATAATGTGGAGACTGATATTGGGGAGACTCGGATGGGGACACAGACATGCAGACGTTTTCGACCCCCGAGTACTTGGAAAATCTACACTGTGGCCCTTGTGTTGAAAAGTTTGGAGACCCCTGATCTAATGTATACTGTATATCAATGTACAGGTACTGTCTCTAACTGAAGTCAGTTTAAGGCAACATACCCCTTTACAGCATTCATGGCCATATTACATTCTCTGCAGTAATGCTAATACAAGCAGTGGAGCACAAAATGTATATATTAATGTACTATCTCTAACCAAAGTCTGTTTGTTACATAAAACGAGGACCTGTAACACAAGAGGCCCAGTGTTGTGCGCATCACTTTTTTTTCAACTAGACCTTTTATTCACAGTTTATTATACATTGTTAATTTTAACTATTTTTTCATTGCAGGGAACCACATCTCTTGCGGTTGTGCAACCGGATGGGAAGTCAGACTACACAGGTATGATTTATGTGATGAAGATTTAGCTGCAATTACTGTATATTCTCCTATTTCCTATTCCGCTTATGTGATTTGTAGTTTAGTCTAAAAGTACCAATGCATGGACATAAGTTATCACTTGATCTAAAAAATTCCAACACAATTGTACAAAACTGTAAAAAGGCAAATCAACCAGCGCAAATAAAAACTAACATAGAACCGCAGCTGAACATTGAGGGTCAAAATATCAAATCCCCAAATAGACTGGTGAAAAAGCAGTGCAGCGCAATAAAAAACAAAATAAAAGACAATAGCTCAAATAATGATAATAATAATGATAATGAAGGTATAAGGCAGTCCGTAAATTTTCACTGTAAGAGATAGAAACCCAAAACAAGTGTCCAAAGGAGTGACTCCTTAAATATCAAATAGTGACTGTGTGATATTCCTCCACCACCGAAAATGGTTTGCAGCTCACCTCAAAACATGGACCCCTGAGCTAGTCAGTCAGGTCATGTAAGCAGTTTCCCACACTGGGAATGAATAGCCAAGGACAGACAGGATCAGCTGAACAGTGGGATTGGTGGAAGTCCACAGGTCAAATGAGGTCACAGCTCCGGCCCAGACAATGTGATGTATATGGAAAAAGACATAGATATCTAGTGCTCTCCGTTTGATACAACATAAATTTATTGCATAAAGAAGGAGGAAATACACTTACAAGCGATGCACTGAACGAACCCCAGTGCATGGGAATGGCAGCTTGTAATCGCGGATGTCAGCATGGAAGGACGTGGGTGACATCACGCTAGTTCACGTATTCCTTACGCGTTGCGTCCCAAGGGGGCGGGACTTCATCACCCTCAGTGTTACAAAGGCATTCCCCTGTTCTGCTCTTGCGCGCCCGCTGGGTGGCAGATTTAAAGGGACGTACCTGTATGCCAATCTGCCTGCCCGTGCCATTCTGCCGACGTACATCGACGTGCGGCTGTCAGCAAGTGGTTAACTGGCAATTGGGCGGTCATGCAACGCTGTACCCAAAAAACTCAAATTTTATAGCATTTTTTTTCACACAAATAGAGCTCCCTTATGGTATTTGATCCCAACTGAAAGACTGAAAATGTTGAAAAAAAAATTACTCTCTGCTATAAACCATATCCAAAGCATTTTTAAATTTAAAAATCGAATTTCTTCATAAATTTATCCCAAAATGTATTCTGCTACATGTCTTTGGTAAAAATAAAAATCCCAATAAGTGTATATTAATTGGTTTGCATGAAAGTTATAGCATCTACAACAATGGTATATAATATATCCTGAATTTTTTTTTTATGGTGGTGATCATAGTGAGACTGTGATAGTGCGGTTGTCAATCTGATAGTGACATTTTGTAGGAAGTGGCTTATGAGCAATCTGACACTGACATCGCCAGTGACAAGAATACTGTGATTAGTGCTAATACTGTACACTGTGTCACTGTACTAATGACACTGGCTGGGAGGGGGTTAACATCTTGGGATAATCAAGGGATTGTGTGTGCCTAACAATGTGTGCTGCTTTTTACTAAATATCACTTTGTTTCTTCTGCCTGATTTGCAGGTCCTGGCCATGAATCATTGGCTTGGACCTGCTGACCAAGTCCTGCTGTGTTCAATCACAGCAGAGCCAGTAGACGGGGGTGTGCACATGTGCCCTGAAGCTGGAAGAAAGCCGGTATGTTAAGGTGCCTGTACAAGCCTCCCATCTGTAGTATATGTACAGTGGCGGGTCAGCAAGCTGTTAACATATGTGCTCAGTTGCTGCAATCACCTCTGGTATGTGTATTCATCCACCAAATATAAAGACAAAACACATGTATATTTAGTGATACAAGACACAGGTTTTAGTAAAAGGCTTTATTTCATTTTATTGCAGTTCCAACAGCGCAACACAGTTTTTTTTTGTTTTTTTTGTCAGTCATTGCACCACGCTCTTGTCCCTCCAGCTGTCAGTGGAGCAACAAGCTGGGCAGGGGAGGACGTAAATGGCTCCAGCTCCAAACCACGCATTGAAAGGTGGAAGCCGCTTTCAGTCAGGCAGTTGGGTGGGGATCCCTTTTTCTCGGGATCCTTTCTGAACATAGCCAGGCTGTGCCCCATCAGTTTAAGTCGGCAATAGAGCTGTGCTGCAATGCATAGCCATCAGCAATGCTCGTTGGGGTGCTATTCAACCAACACATGTTTCCGCAATGCAATATAGTGGGTGAACCGTAAGGCATAGAGTGCCTTTTTGTCTTTTGCATTTACCTTTAAAATAAAGCTTTTACCATTTAGATCATTTATACAAGGTTACCTATCCCCTCTTCTCAAGAGTGAATACGTTCATTTTGGTTTTGAGGCACTCCAGTGGTTAATGCCTTATTTCAGTTTGTAGCGCTGCACATTTAGCCAACGTTATTACAAAAACAAAACAATTTTAAAAGCATTGGCACATAAGAACCAATCAATTCCCTTTTTTCATTTTTAAACTATAGTTTGGAAAAGTAAAGCTGATTAGTTGTTAAAAGTAATAGCTCTGTTTTGCTTTTATTGCTGTTCCTAAAGTAGGCATTTGCTTTTTGTTGCAAAATATTATCATGATAGATTTTTTTTTTTTATTTTTTTTAATGTTCATTTTTATTTTCCCCACATCAGTCAGTTGATTGAGGCCTATGGTGGCAACACCTAGACACTGTTCTTCGGAAAATGAAAACTACATGCTTCAGAAATACAGCAATTTAAAAAGCAGCATTATTGTGCAGAATGCAACCAATTAGTATTGCTAGTGGCATTTCTCCCTTAGATACTGAACTGTGGTTTGGTTCTACATTTCATCAGTAGAGCTCTTGGGGAGGGAGGAGATGGCAGCATAGTAGAAATACAGAAGAAGTCTCTTAGTTGAACTCCTTTATGCATTACACTCACCCACCCAGTTCTGTTGCTTGATTTGACCATTATACTGCAGATATAGCCAGATTAAACAAGAATGAAATAAATTGTAAAGCCAAACTTAAAATCTTCTACTTCAGTACCACATCAGTTCACTCTGCTGTTTTATACTATGACCTGCCTTGTGCATAATTTACAGGGATGAGGTTTTTTTCTTTTTTTTTTAATCCTTTGCAGTGCAATTTAATGATTTCAAAATTGTTTCTTTACAGATATGCGAAAGAGGTACCGTGCTCTGGTTGTCACACGTGAATGGGTACTGGACAGTGTATCAAGCTATAAGCTACAGACATTCGACAATTACCTAATTTGAAAGATGCAAGTAAAGACAATCTTCATAAGAGACTGAACCACCATTTGTTTCTGTATGCATAACTTCAAGTAAACCTGTCACAAACCTTGATACTGCAATGTTTCAATGTTCAGTTCAAATTGTGAAACGTACAGATACTCAATCTTATCATCCATAAAATGGATAGCAAGCCATTCTATACAAAGCAACCTTCATATCAGACATAGGTTTTAGATTTCACATAAACTGTGTGCTTTATTTTTCAAGCATATGATGTTTACATGTACAATGTAAGCTCCTCAGCTTTCCCTTTTAAACTTCGGGATGATGTGTTTCAAATTAAAGTAATGTACTGTTAAGTATAAACCTACAAGGATTTCTACTTGTTAAGTCAAATATAGTAATCCATACTAGCCAATAAAAAACATTCTTCATTGTTCTGAATGCTGAAGCATGTTGAAGTTTTGCAGTTTACTATGAGAAACTGTATCTCAGCTCTTTTAAAAATGTTATGCCCCAAAATATGATTGTAAATTAGTTATCTCAAAGGACTTTTACTTGTATTTGATGCTTTCCTCTTTCCTGCATATTTTATTGCCATGGATCATGATGCTGCATTCTGGTTTTGTAAATAGTGTTTATATTATGTTACTGTACAGTTTCAGTGATTTGTAAAACTACCTTAAATAAATAATTGAAATACTACTGTCGGGTTTGTTATTACACGACTTGAATAAAAAAAACACCATTACAGCTTTATTATGTATTTTAAATCATTCAGAGTACATCTATACAACAGCTGACACGAAGGACAGTAAAATGTTTTTGCCAACAATTCAACACCTATGGAACCTTTTCAATGTTAAATCCCCAATCACAACTTGCATATTTTAAATGGTCATTTAAAAACTTGTATTTATGAACCTAGGTAAAACTGATGCTACTTTCTTAGTAGAAATCAACAATAGTGATCATTACCTTGTGGTGTTTGAGTCCTCCTACTGCTTGTTACTCTGTGATGTTTTTTTCACTTCTATTACCTATAATAGCAATGAACGTGAACACCCTGGACATTTGAAGCAGGGGCGGATCCAGGGGGGTGCAACAGGGCAATGCCCTCCCCCCCCCCCCCCCCCATCGAGACCATCTGTCACACTCGCTTGCTCTGTTTTTTTGGTTTTTTTGCGCCTGATCTCCCAGACTTTGGGGACCCGGTACTGCACGGCCGTAGGTCCCCTGGACCCCAAACATGGCACACATGTAGCTCCATGTCTTTTCTACAAGTGTGCAAAGTTTGGTGTCTGGGGGACCTACTGCCGGGGAGCACCGATTTTTCAAAGCCAGGCACTCCTTCCATAGACTCCCATGTTAAACATTAGTCTAGTAATGGGCACAGTGAAGCATGGGCACAGTGAGGCATGCATATGGACACCCTAGGCTTATACTCGAGTCAATACGTTTTCCCAGTTTTTTGGGGTAAAATTAGGTGCCTCGGCTTATATTCGGGTCGACTTATACTCGAGTATATACAGTACTTGTTCTGCGGCTGCCTCTCTGAGTCTCTCTCTCTTTCTCACATCAGCTGATCAGCGGCGCAGAGAGAGAGACTCGTCTAATGTAGTTACGCGGCGCACTGACACGATACCAGGGGCGTAGGAGGAGGTGGGTGGAGCCTCTTCCCTGCACTCGTTGCTAACGCCTGGGCCGCTTGGCGTCTAACAACGAGTGACGTCAGTGAGTCACAGCGGGCCGCTCTGCGGGCAGGTGCGATAGCGTGCGGCTCCACAGACGGGTAAGAAAGCGGGCGGCTCCACTTGCGGCGTGGTTTGTGGGTGGGTGGCGCGGTTCATGGGCAGACCGTGCTGCTCAGTGTGTTGGCAGCGCAGGTGAGAGAGCAGGCTCAGTGTGGTAGCTGGCCAATCAGCTAGCCGGGAGCGGGGGAGCAGAGAGATGAGATCATCTCTCACCGCCCGTGCCTGCCCTGCATTCCTGCAGTGACTTCCGCCCTCACTGTGCAGGCAGCAGAGAGATTGCATTATCTCTCTGCTGCCTGACTCTGGGAGTCTGGGACACAGCAAGAGACAACCAAAACTACACCTTAGCAGGCAAGTTAGTGACAATCCGCAAGGTGTGGCAGGCGACGTGGCAAGTGACAATCCGCAAATTGTGTCAGGTGACGTGGCAAATGACAATCTGCATCTGGTGGCAGGCAAGTGACAATCATCAAGGTGTGGCAGGTGACGTGGCAAGTGACTCCGCAAGGTGTGGCTAGTGACAATCCACAAGATGTGTCAGGTGACGTGGCAAGTGACAATCCGCAACGTGTGGCAAGTGACACGCTCAGGGCTCCCACTAATTGCAGGCGATGGTGGCAAGTGAAACACTCGGGGCTCCCACTGATTCTGCATTGAACTATCTAATTTTATATTACAATGTAATAATAGAAATAATGCGCTTCAATCATCCTGACACCATAACAACCATGGTTCTTGGGATAATTGAAGCGCCGACACCAGCCATTTCCCTGATAAATTTCCCAGAAAAAAAAAACATTTTTTGGCAGTACCCCTGCCGAGAAAAGACTCTGGATCCGCCCCTGGGTTTGAAGATGGGGAAAATCTTTGCTTGACCTTGTGAATTTCAGTTCTTGCTATTACTTATAACACAGGCACTCTTAACTTGTGAATATATTGCCTGTTCTTTATGATAGTAATGTTACTGTCTTACTCACATTGGCTCTTGTGTTGCCCCTCTAATAAACTCAAATTGTATTTAATCCACCCAAAACCACGCCTAGACAGTTGTGAGGTTAGTCCTAATACTTTTTATAAGTATCGTGTATCAGAGATGTAAAATGCTGTATCTGTGTTGTCCTTATGTTCTTTTCATTTTCTCAGCCACACGGTTAAAGAAATGCCATCCATCTCAACAACAAACATGCACACGTGTAGCATAAATACAGTGGTGACATTTCCTGTTGTATGTGACATTTTTAAATGAAAAAAAAAAATTCTATAACCAGCACATATACAATATAGAGACTTTGAAATTGCCAGTACAGTTGAATGTGGCATTACATCAGAAAAAGCTATTCCAAACGAAAGACATTTTATGGGTGTTAGAATGATCTTTTGAGTTACAGTGCAGTAATTTCTATCTAGTGAAAGAGGCTTTTATTTTTAGATAATTCTATTTCACATAAAAGCACAGATTTCTTTATTTACTCAATATCTTCCCTTATTCTAGATCCCCTTCCAAGGTTCCAGCATCCTAGACCTCTGGGATAGGATTCGCCATGCTATTTTAAATTGCATTTCTGTATATATTCTCTTTGTGTGTTTGTTCAGTCTATATTGCTATTCGAGCACAATTGAAAAGATGACTTTATGTAGCTTTCATCAGTAGGAAGCCTACAACTACCTCCAATCTGTACACCTCCTGTTTTAGTCTTTACTATAAAAACTCATTTTAATGTTTCCAAGTCAGTCAGCTCTGAAATAAATTCTTAATTTCAGAGGAAGCAAGACCAACGTATACAGAGTAGTACATATGTAATCATGCACTATGCTGTCTTTTTGGCAAAGCATATATTGCTTTTCTGAAACTGAAGGCGTTTGTGTCACCACTTTCATAACTAATCCATAAAGAGTTCATGCCTCCTCTAGGGTCAGCGGGAAGACTCAAGCAAACTTTCTTCATGTCCCAGTGGGCAACTATGCATCTAGATGGTGTGGCTAGGCTCCCAAAAAGTCTCACACACGTGGTATCCCTGTACTCAGGAGAAGCAGCAGAATGTATTTTGGGGTGTAACTTCACATATAACCATGCCATCTGTGAGCAATAAATCATTTAGTGACAACTTTGTGTATAAAATATATATTTTTTTTTCATTTTCCCAAAACTTGTGGCAAAATATAACATATTCCATGGACTCAACATGCCTTTCAGCAAATAGCTTGGGGTGTCTACTTTCCAAAATGGGGTCATTTGGGGGGGGGGTTGTGCTATCTTGACATTTCAAGGTTGTCAGGAACTTGGTAGGAGGCCGAGATGCTGGGAGGGCTCCCCTTACGGCCGAGCGCAACACAACCCTGAAGGTAACACAGGGGATGTGGTGCCCACAGAAGCACGGGTTGCCTGATTGGTGGAGCTGGTTGCCAGGAACTTGGTAGGACAGGCAAAGTTACTGGAAGCAGGCGTGCTTAGGAGGTCCAATGGATGAGGACCAGTGGGATACTTGGGTAGCAGAGTCAGGAGCCAGGCCAGGGGTCATTCACAGCAAGACAGTCCGAGATCAAAGAGTCCTTAGCACAGGAGACAGGATAAGCGGAGCCTGTTAGCCAGGCCGGCATCAGATGCAGGGAGCAGGCAGGAGGAAGTCAGATACAAGCCGAAGGGTCAAGCCGAGGAATCTGAAGGAGCAGGTCAGACAAGCCGGGGTTGGTACACAGGAGATCAGATAAGCAGGAGATACACGGCACAGGAACACAGGGGAAGCCAACGATAAACCACCGATGCGCCATTGTCAGCAGTGGGCTGCGCATCCTTGGGCGCTGATGTGCGTCAGCGTGTCCTTGCCTGCGCCGGTTCATCATCTTTGCAGTATTGCGCATAGGGATGCGCCTATTTCCCTGACAAGGGCCTCCAAAACTGTGATCGGTAGTAAGGAGTAAAATCACTATTTCTTGTTCATACATCACGGGACACAGAGCAGCATAGTCATTACTATGTGGGTTATATAGAATTACCTTCAGGTGCTGGCACTGGCAACTTCCAAAACAGGAAGTACCCTCCCCTATATAAGCCCCTCCCATCCGGGAGTACCTCAGTTTTTTGCCAGTGTCTACAGGGAGGCACCAGGAGTCGTGCAGCCCAGAGGGAAGTAAGTCACATCCTGGAATGGGCAGAAAAGCATGTCCCATGTATATCAGCTGTCTTCATTCCAGGGGTGGAGAATTGGAAGGCGGACTTTCTGAGTCGCCAACAGTTATGCCCAGGGGAATGGTCCCTTCATCCCGAGGTCTTCCGAGCAATATGTCAGCGGTGGGGAACACCGGATGTAGATCTGCTAGCATCCAGATTCAACGCAAAGGTGGACAGATTTGTCTCCCGGACAAGGGATCCCCTCGCTTGCGGCTCGGATGCTCTGGTGTTCCCTTGGGATCAGTTCAGACTGATATATGCATTCCCTCCGCTACAATTGTTGCCTCGACTCCTTCGCAGAGTCAGGTTGGAGAAGAAGCCGGTGATCCTGGTGGCTCCAGCGTGGCCACGAAGGGCCTGGTACGCGGAGATCATCAAAATGTCTGTGGGGAGTCCTTGGACCCTTCCACGTCGTCCGGACCTGCTTTCGCAAGGACCGATATACCACCCTTCCTTACTAACTCTAAGTTTAACGACCTGGCTATTGAATCCCACATCCTAAAGAAGAGAGGTCTCTCTAACTCTGTGGTATCAACTATAATCAATGCCAGGAAGCCTGTATCCAGGCAGATCTACTATAGAGTTTGGAAGGCGTACATCACTTGGTGCGAGGCCAGAAAATGGCATCCACGTAAGTACGTTATAGGCAGAATTCTGGACTTCCTGCAGTGGGCTGTAGACAGGAAGTTTGCCTTAAGTACTATCAAGGGCCAGGTTTCGGCCTTATCAATACTATTTCAAAAGCCCCTGGCTATGCATTCACTTGTCAAAACCTTTATGCAAGGGGTGACTCGTATTATTCCACCGATTAAAGCTCCCATATGCCCATGGGATCTAAATTTGGTTCTGTCGGTTCTGCAGAAGCAGCCGTTTGAACCTTTGCGGCACATTTCCTTGGTTCTACTCACCAGAAAATTGATATTTTTAGTAGCCATATGCTCGGCTAGAAGAGTGTCGGAATTAGCCGCCATGTCCTGTAAAGAGCCATATCTGGTTATCCATAAGGACAGAGTAGTATTACGCCCTCACCCAGCCTTTCTTCCTAAGGTGGTATCGAGGTTTCACTTGAACCAGGATGTGGTTCTTCCTTCTTTTTTCCCCAAACCAAGCTCGGTAGAGGAAAAGTTATTGCATTCTTTGGATGTAGTAAGAGCAGTTAAAGCTTATCTAAAAGCCACTGCTCAGATTCGTAGAACGGATTCTTTGTTTGTTCTGCCAGAAGGCCCCAGAAAGGGTCAGGCAGCATCAAAATCTACTTTAGCCAAGTGGATTCGACAGGTCATAATACAAGCCTATGGCTTGAGAAGTAGACCGCCTCCGTTCAAAGTTAGGGCGCACTCCACGAGAGCAGTTGGAACTTCATGGGCAGTGCATCACCAGGCCTCCCTGGCTCAAATTTGTAAGGCCGCAACATGGTCTTCAGTACACACGTTTACTAGGTTCTACCAGGTGGACGTTAGAAGTCAGGAGGATGTCGCCTTTGGGCGCAGTGTGTTGCAGGCCGCAAAAGATCCTCATGCCTGATGGCGCCCAGCTTATGTATGGTGTATCCCCCCCCTCATTTGGCATTGCTTTGGGACGTCCCACATAGTAATGACTATGCTGCTCTGTGTCCCGTGATGTATGAACAAGAAAGTAGGATTTTTAAAACAGCTTACCTGTAAAATCCTTTTCTTGGAGTACATCACGGGACACAGAGCTCCCACCCCTCTTTTGGGGACACGTATTGCTTTGCTACAAAACTGAGGTACTCCCGGATGGGAGGGGCTTATATAGGGGAGGGTACTTCCTGTTTTGGAAGTTGCCAGTGCCAGCACCTGAAGGTAATTCTATATAACCCACATAGTAATGACTATGCTGCTCTGTGTCCCGTGATGTACTCCAAGAAAAGGATTTTACAGGTAAGCTGTTTTAAAAATCCTACTTTTACGCTCTTAGAAAACCTGAAGGCGATGATTGATTTTTGGGGTCCTGTACGCAGCAAGGCTCCCAAAAAGTCTCACACGTGGTATTCCTGTACTCAGGAGAAGCAGCAGAATGTATTTTGGGGTGTAATTTCACATATATCCGTGGCGTGTTTGAGCAATATATCATTTAGTGACAACTTTGTGTAAAAAAAAATTATTTCCCCGAAACTTGTGGCAAAATATAAAATATTCCATGGACTCAACCTGCCTATCAACCAATAGCTTGGGATGTCTACTTTCCAAAAAGGGGTCATTTGGAAGGGTTTTAAACTGTCCTGGCATTTTATGCACAGCATTATAAACTTTTGCCACACCACCCACTCTTCTAACCACTTGAAGACAAAAAGCCCTTTCTGACACTTATTGTTTATCACTCCCTACTGGAGTCGCTTTTTTTACGTATCATGAGAGCAAACCATGTTGCTGTCAAAATAAATAAATCAGTGCTGCAGCTGAATGGCATACGGCATATATGCTCTTTTTTTTAACTGTGGTGATGAAATCACCTCCTACAATCGCTGGAGTCATGGATTTACGTATCGTAAGAGCAAACCCTGTGCCTGTCAAAATAAATAAATCTGTGCTGCAGCTGAATGGTGTACCTGCAAAGCAAATAATGGTTAACAATAAAACAGTAACATAACAGTAGGATATTCCATACCTGCAAAGCAAACACAATAAAACACAGCACAATAAAGCATTACAGCATATCATAAAATACAGTAAAACAGAGGAGAACTATAGAGAGAGAACAACAGAGAGGGAAGAACAATAAAACAACAACTATTTTTTTTTTTTTACACTTTTATTATAACTTTGAATGTTCCAGGTTAGGGTCTCTCAAAATGCGATGGCCATCTAACATCTTTTGAGACCCTGTGTAAGTGTCCCCTAGGACTGTGCCATGCTGTATCCTATACTAATACTCCACTAGTGTATGGTAGCGACGGAAACAGTCACCAAAGCAGAGACCAGGTTGGTCAGGACAGGAGGGACAATAAAAGCTGTTGTTACGCCTATACCCACGTTCTCTGCAGACACGACATCTTCTTTGGGGTGTTCTTTTGGTTGTTCTTTGGGTAGAGGTACCTCGGAGAACTTCTGGAAAGTGTCTCTCATGCAGCCGGCTCACTGCATTTGCATTGGAAAGTTGGGGCACAGCACCGTCTGGAAACAGAAGGGCTGTGATGATCTCTTCCTGGAATTTTATGAAGGATCGAGTTCGTCTTGACACTTTGTATAGCACATAAGCGTTCAGCCCCGGTGATTAGATCACATGCGCCAATTCCAGAATCAAAAAGCTGACTAGAAATAGTAAACCATCATACGGTCTGAGATCTTGCAGTGAAATACGTTTGTATAGTGTCCTTTGATCTGTCTGATGGTTTACTATTTTATTTATAAATTTACGGTTGTTTGTTGTTAAATAATGTTAACCATAACAAACTTGCTGTAAATAAGAATGTTCACACTCCTTGGATTGCTCTTTATAAAGCTAATAAAAATGTAAAGTTAAAAAAAAAAAGAAGCTGACTAAAAAGTGGCACTCTTGTGTAATTGTCCACGTACAAGTAGTACCCCTTTCCGAATAAGGGTGACACCAAGTTCCAAACAACCTTACCACTGCTCCCTATGTAGTCTGGGCAGTTGGGGGGGGCTCCACAGTGCTGTCTTTTTACTCGAAAACTATATGTATAGCCTGTTGCCCTGTATACAACTTGACCCCATATCTGGCACGCTTGCTGGGAAGATACTGTTTGAAAGACAGGCGGCCAGAAAACGTAATCAGGAACTCATCAACGCAGACAAATTGATCGAAAATAAACAAGGCTGCAAACTGTTGGTTGAAGTGGTTTATGAGGGGCCGAATTTTGTGAAGCCGATCGTACCCAGGGTGACACAGAGGACGACAGAGTTCATTATCATTGAAATGCATTAACCGCAAAATTTGCTCGTATCTATTCCTGGTCATGGAAGCAGAGAACATGGGCATATGGTAAATTGGGTCAGAGGACCAATATGACCGCATCTCACTCTTTTTAGTTATGCCCATGAGGAGGGATAGGCCCAGAAAGGTCTTAAATTCGGGAACCGTTATACGTTTCCAGGCAAATTCTCTGGCAAGGGTCAAATTTGGATTTGCGGCGACATCGTAACCAGTATAAATTACTTTGGTCCACAATAGATCTGTAGAGATCTTCCACAAAAAAACAGCTCATAAAAGTAAAGAAAAAGGGGGCTGTGTGTGAACACAGGTGGGACTTTGAGTGAGGCACATGGCTAGTGTCTCCATCCCGGGTACAAGAGAAAGGGAGTTTGGGACTTTGAATGAGGTACTGGACAAGGTGGGGGTACATAAAGGAAACGCATGTTTAATGACATGAATAGTATATGTGTTACATTGTGAGAATGATGGGATTGCACATAAAAAAACACACATGTCGTGGACATACACTTACATCATCTTGGAAACTCATGGCAAAATTACAGTGCATATGATTCATGGACATCAAGGGTACAAATTAACATCAACTAAAAATACATGATTATAGGGGAAAATGGGAAAAGGTGCACGGTAAATATGATCTGAATGAGAAGGTTCTAGTGAAAGTGTCTCTTACCAATAATATTTTTTTTTTATTTTTTTTCCCTCTTTTTTCAGGAGAGATGGAGAAGTATAGAGGGGAGAGGAGAGAAAGATTTGTTATGAATAATAATAACACGCTATATGCAGAATAGAATTCTTGTTTTTTTTAGAGGTTAAGAAATTAAATGAAATGTGTAAACTGGAGTAGAGCCCGCCACACATTTGAATGTAGGGAAACTGTAGTTTGTTGTGTTGGGAGGGTTGGGTTTGGGAAATGTTGGGTACTGACTATGAAATGTATACCATGGTCAGTAAGAAAGGGATTAGTAGAAATGTCTCTCCACCCTCGTCCGGGTATGGATGCAATTTTGGATTAAAGGAGGAGGTGGGAAGGGAGGAGGGAGGGAAAGTTGTAGTAAGAATGAAGTGTAGAAATGCCCAGAGGTGTAGCCTAGGACTCCAGAAGAAGCGCCCCCCCCCCAAATAAAGAGCGAAGGAGGCAGCTATATGAGATCTAAATATAATAAAAATGTCAGATAAAAATAATAGCTACTCAATAATATTGTGGAATGTCAGAGGATTGAATTCTAAATTTAAGCGAGCTTTGATGTTTCAATACATAAGAAAATATAGCCCACAATTAATTATACTGCAGGAGACACATTTAATAGGAAAAAAAAAGTAACAACGTTAAAAAAAACCTGGATACAAAAAGAATACCATGCCACATACTCATCCTATGCTAGAGGGGCGTCAGTGTTAGTGAATAAATCCTTCCCCAGAAAGGTGGAAAAAGCTCAGATAGACCCACAAGGGAAATATGTGATTTTACCATATAAAATTGGACAACAAAGATGCATTATAGTGGCAATATATATTCCACCTCCATTCTCAGTTGGAATCTTGAATGAGATAATGGAAAAGACTATTCAATATTTTCCAGCAAAACTGATGCTCATTGGAGATTTCAATGCAGTGATGTCCGCAGAGTTGGACAGACCGAAACCCTCCAAGTATTACTCAGCTGACTTATTTAACTGGGTACAAGCGACGGGGGTAACAGAGATATGGAGATGGGAAAATCCAGAAAAAAAGAATGTACTCCTGCTATTCTACATCCTACAAAACAGCGTCTAGGATTGACTTGGCATTTGCGGATTCCGCAATGTTAATGGACATTCTGGACGCTGAGTATTTACAGAGTGGCTTATCAGATCATGCTCCTCTACGGGTGTCAATACGCATCCTAACTTTTAGAAACACAGCATTGTGGAGGTTATCTCCACAATGGGTGATATACCCAGAAATATCAGCAAAGATGACAACCGCAATAAATGATTATTGGGAAAATAATGAGGGATCGTCCTCAGTAGATATAGTTTGGGATGCGTTTAAGGCATTTCTACGAGGACTATATATTTCAAATATTGCAGCAGTAAAGAAAAAACAGAAGGCTAGGGTACAAGAGTTACAAATACAGGTAGAATACAGTAAGGAAAAATATAGTCGAGATTCAAGTAATCTCAATTTTGATTTAATGATGGCTGAACAAAGAGAACTACAGTTACACATGGAGGAAATAACAAGGCTAGAATTACACAAAAAAAAAAAAAAAACATCTTCGAACTAGGGGATAAAAGTGGGAGGTTCTTGGCAAGATTGGCACAACAAGATTATCAAGCCACAATTATAGCAGAAATAGAAACATCAGCAGGAATGAGACTAAAAGAACCAGACGAGATTCTGAAGGCCTTTAGCAATTATTATGCTGGGTTGTATGCCTCCTCTCTCCCCTCCGGCTTCCGCCTGGGGGCCATGTTGGACCTATTGGACCGGGTGGCCCTCGGGTGGCTGTCGGACAGGGAGAGGGAGGCATTGGTGAACCCAATTACAAGCGAAGAAATAATTAAGGTCATAAGTACACTTCCGGGAGAAAAAACACCAGGTCCAGATGGCATCCCCGCCGAATTCTATAAAAAATATAAAGATCTATTGGCTCCAAGACTGGTAAAAGTATTTACAGAGGGATTACTGAAGGGAATATTACCAGATTCAATGAGACAGGCACACATAACCCTAATATATAAAGAAGGGAAGGATCCAAAATTATGCCCATCATATAGGCCGATAATATTTTAAAATCTATATTTAACAATGCTAACAAAAATATTAACATCTAGATTACAACCCATATTAAAACCTATTGTAGATCCAGATCAGACGGGATTTATGCCACAGAGAACGACAGATGTCAATCTGCGTAGATTATTTACGAATATACATGCACATCATAATGGTGAAGGATCCAGGAAGGTGGCCTCTCTAGATATTGAAAAGGCCTTCGATACTATAGAATGGCCCTTTTTATGGGAAGTACTTAGGAGGATGGGATTTCCTCTAAAGTTTATCAATTGGGTTCAAACAATATATAGAAAGCCAATTTCAGCAGTTAAACTAGCGGGAAAATTGTCACCTTTTTTTGAATTATATAGAGGTACGAGACAGGGCTGCCCTCTCTCTCCAGCACTCTTTGCGGTAGCGATAGAGCCAGTGGCAGAGGCTTTGAGGACTTCACAAGAGATCCGGGGACTCCAAATAGGAGGGCTGGAGGAGAGGGTAGCCCTGTATGCAGATGATATGTTGCTATTTTTGAGGGATCCGGGACCATCATTGAACGGAGCACTAGAGCTATTGAACACTTTCTCATTATTTACAGGACTTAAAGTAAATTGGGGAAAATCAGTCTTATTTGCTATAGATCAAGGAGCACAAGATACAGCGACCCCAAATCTGCCATTAAAATGGGTAACAGAATTCAGATATCTTGGCATAATAATATCGCGACAGGTTGAGAAATTTAAAAAAATTAAATTTAGATTTAGTACTGCAGGAATATAAGAAAAAACTAAAAGTGTGGGAGACGCTTCCCCTCTCTCTGCTAGGACGGATAAATCTGATAAAAATGAAGATCCTCCCTCAGCTGTTATACCTGTTTAGAAATTCACCACAATATACATTTACATGGTATATTATCTTCATTTATATGGCAAAACAAACTGGCTAGAATAAAATTAAAAACACTTATGCGTCCAGTGTCACAGGGGTGTTGGCTTTCCCAGACCTATATAGGCATTACCTAGCAGCACAGTTGGTGACAGTAGGGAGGTGGTTGGACCCTGATAGATACGACCCCACTACAATGGTGGAGGCCGCAGTAGTCCAGTCTCTGGAGGCGCTGCAGGCACTACCATTCCGCGGGTTAAAAAATAGTCGAGATTTAACTCCATCAATGGTAACGACAATAAAAGCATGGAAAGCTAATAAGAGAGAGTAATCAAAAAACAGACATATCCCCAAATACTCCACTATGGAGAAATCCTGAGTTCACACATCTCGATTCTATTCCGGATCCTAGAGGATGGACAAAATTTGGAGTTAAAAAAATATCGCAAGTAGTACACAAGGGAAAAATATCCTCATTTGCAGATATGAGAAAAAACTGGAACGTGCCTGAGAGCTATTTTTTTTTATATATTCAGTTGGTAAAAGCCTTGTCAGCTCAGTTTCGAGAGGGTATTCCTCAACTAATGGAAACAGGCTTAGAAAAAATGATGAGAAAAAGAAGAGAAAGGGGGATGATCTCAAACATATATAACTATTTATTAGAGACAGAATCATCAGATATGAATAAATTATGTGAGTGTTGGGTAAGAGATGTTCCAAAATTGTCAACAGAAAATTGGGGAAAGATATATACATTTCCATTTCAGATTTTAGTCTCACTTGAGATAAGTTAATCCAATTTAAAATAACACATAGAAGCTATTTTACACCATATAAATTGTCTAAAATATCACTTTCCAACCCTCAAAACTGCTGGAGATGTGCGGGTATTCCAGGAAATTTTATTCATATTTTTTGGACATGCCCAAAGATAATAACATTTTGGAGAGCGATCTTGAGAATAATTGATAAAGTAACATCAGTTCAGCTACACTCTGAGGCAGAGATCTGCCTACTGGGACTAGTTGAGGAAAATATGGCTCCCATAGAAAGAAGAATACAGATTGGTCTGTTGTTGTTCTATGCAAGAAAGGCAATAGTGTTAAACTGGAAGAAGACCGAGGCACCCTCACTGACACAGTGGAAAAATCTGGTAAATAGTAACCTGTCAATGTATAAGGAGACATATTGCAAGAGGAAGAGAAATATAGAAACATTTGGGCAAATTGGACAGAGAATAATATGACAGCTTCAGGGGAGGGAGGGGCAGATGTGGGATAGAACTACACCAATGGGAGAAAGGTTTAAGGAACATACAAACCAATATTTGAATGTGAGGAAATGGGTTATGGGTAGGTAGATGATTGTAAGAGGTGAAATATATGATGTAGAATGCATATGAGAGGATATGACGATTGATGTAAAATGTATAATTTAATATAAAGAAATAGGAAGTAAGATGTGAAATATACGATGTAAAATGTATAATTTAATATGTGAGGAGAAGAAAATTTAATAAAGAGATTTGAAAAAAAATAAAAATACATGACAGTATAATAAATAGATGTGCAAATTCCATGAGTACACACATGTAAACATAATTCCTTGGAGCGGCATAGTGCAATGGAATGGCAAGATGTAACAATTGTAGGCATGATAGTAGTGAGATTATAGATTGGTCGAAAGCAAGTGTAAGAGTGTGTTGGCATCCTTTGTCGGCCGACGCGTTTCATATTTAACTCATCAGGGGCGGATGCTCCCAACACAGAATCTAAAAAAATATAAAAACATATTTAGCCTATAGTGACATAAGGCATAAACAGAAAAGGACAGAATAGCCAATCCTGAGAAACTTACATGCACAAGATGGATATGGGGATGAGTGGAATGATGGACCAGGGCCAACCGAAGGGAGTCCATCCCGGAAGCTGAGGCAATGGGAACCCGTGCAGGCAGGGCGTAAGTGAGGGGGTACCCAGTGGTACAGATGGACATACTGCATTGAGCGCCACATAAAAGTAAAGGGTACTAAAATCCGCTGTTTCCACCTGAATTCTAGGTTGGCCAGTGAATGGGGCAAGTACGGGCGCTGCAGAAGTGGTGGGCTGCCTATCAGGATTAGCGTATGCATCTGGAAGGACACTGGGTTCTACTGTCTTTGAATTCTTGGTGGCTGTGGGGCACTACTTGTGCTAGCCACTGCACCAGCTTGAACTGCATTTATGGGACTCGCCACGTCACCTAGTGATACTGCAGTGCTGGTTTGTCTATGACCAGGATGTACTAGGCGGCTGGTGCTTGCCAGTTCATCAGAAGGATGAGCGGCACTAGTACTGGCTCTCTGCTCCATACTGGAACCCTGCAGTTGTTGCACCTCAACAACAGAAGAATGGGGTCGGGTACGTCTGACCTTAGCAGGGACCACTACTCTGTCATCAGAGCTATCTGTCAGGGTGCCGCTGCTCAGCCTTGACAACAGGAGACCTAGGGAACTGAGCATTGGCGGCATGTCGCAGCTGGAAGTACCGGAATTGCATCCAGCCAGGCATTCCGAACTTTTGGGATAACGACGAGAAACTCAGGAGGATACCTGCTGGCATAGTGTCCCCAATAGTTTTTACCCCGTATCTGGCCCAGAGCTGCGGGTCAGGGACGGTGCGGAAATGAGGGAGTCCCGGGTTACCCCATAGGGGTTCAGCGGGAGATAATTGGCCAGGAGCAGAAAACCGGTGTGTGGCTGTCCTCCAAACCCGCCATGTAGTGTGCGAAGGTCCTGGCAGGAACCGGTACGCCTGCGGTCCCCGATATATTACATTTCAGAGATCCATCAGGGAGCCCAGAAAAGCCACCTCTAAACAGGTGGCCGCATTAGCCCTAGAGCCCTGGAACCACCAATAGACAGACACCAGTACCGCTGCCCAAAAGTAAACTCTGAAGTTTGGAGAGGCCAGGCCTCCCAGAAGATACAGTGTGTTTTTTGCTACATGGGGGCAGGCCCCATTCCAAATAAAGGAGGAGATCAGACGATTGTCTATTTCTTTAAAGAATTGCAAAAAATGTTGTTAAAACATGGGAGAAGCATCATCTAAACGAGATTAATTCGGCCTACCAAATTCAGCGGGAGCCCGGACCAAGACGATCTGGTGGACAGATTACTGGGAGGGGCTGGGGGAGACCCAGCTGTCATGGTGCACGTTGGCACCAATGACAAAGTCAGAGGCAGATGGAGTGTCCTAAAGAACGATTTTAGGGACTTGAGAGCTAAATTGAGGAACAGGACCTCCAAGGTAGTATTCTCAGGAATACTACTGGAACATCGAGCCACACCAGAAAGGCAGAAGGAGATTAGGGAAGTGAACAAGTGGCTGAAGAGCTGGTGTAGTAAGGAGAGGTTTGGGTTCCTGGAGGACTGAGCCGACTTCTCAATCGATAACCAGTACTATAGAAGGGACATACATGTATGTATGAGTGGGGGCGTGACCGGATGCTGATGGAGGGGACGGATGTGTGTAAGGAGTGAGGATGTCCGCGTGACCTCTACCCGTTCTATCCCCCTGTTTTGTCCCCCCGCCCGGACAATGGCAATGTGAAGGAGGCCGATGTGAGATGCAATGCCGCTGGATACAACTATAGGAACTATAGCAACTCCCATACCTTTACCATCACGGACGTGCCGGGTAATCTGAATGGAAGTTCGGCGTAGCTCTGTGCACCAATAGCAGCATTACCCTCCGTAATCTCGCGGGACCTTACGTGATCTCGCGAGATCGGGAACTGTGAGCCGGGAGTTACGAACTGAGGAGGAGGAGAGGAGGAAAGGAGATCAGCACGCCAGGCACAGAGGCTACTCGCACGGCAGAAGCGGAGGGGGGCCTGAGACTCACTTTTCACCGGTACGTGCAGCCTGTATAGACATGTGAAGAGAGTCTGTGATTAAGAAGTGCAGCAGCGGCAGCAGCCACACTAGTAAAAGCAAAACCGTTAAGACTGCTGGGGGGTGTAGTTGCGGAGGCTACATTATATATTTATGTACCTGGACAGTTGGTGTGTTTTTTTGTGCCCGGACGGTTTGAGTAGCAGGGCAGTAGGCTGCACATGATGAACCATGCACTATGAACTGTGTACTATGAACTGTGCAATATGAAGTATGAACTGTGCTAGTGAAGCCGTTCCAGAGCCGGTCCTTCTGCCAACAGCTGGTCTTAGAGTGATAGACTGTACAGTACTGTATTGAATTGAACTGTGATTTGATAGTAAGTTAAAACTTACTCTATTCCTATTTTAGCTCAGGCCTCCATCCCTCTGTCAGCTATATTCATATATATGGTCATCTGTAGTTGTCCAGGGCACAGAGTATAGGATGTCATCAAAAAAAGAGCTGTCTAATCTGGAGAGCGGGGGGTCTCAAACAACGCGCTCGGCAAAAGAGAAAGAGAAAGCAATGCAAATAGCAGCGGCAGCTACAGCAGCCAAATTGGAGAGGTTCACTCATACCTCGGCAAATTCACCAGGCAAAGGGACTCAACACCAACAAGCACAGGGAAAAAATCAAACAGGAACAGTGGCAGACAGAAAAAGCTTAGGCCACGGTACAACAGGCCCGAAAACAGGGAGTAAAAAGGGTTCTGCGGGAGAGACTCTGGGGGCTATGGCTGCACCGGCAACAATCCTAACGGCAATCCCTGTAATAGCCCCGGACGCTGTTCTACCTGGGGAGGAAGAGCCAACGCTAAAAGAAGTACTTTGGGCTGTGAATGCATGCAGAGGGTCATTGGACAGTGTATCTGAACAGATAAGAGGGATAAAGGAGCAACTAGCGTCTATGGGCCAAGAGCTGCAGAGGACAGTGTTAAGGACAACAGCTGTAGAGGAGAGAGTGAGCCAAGTGGAAGATGAGGTGCACCCATTGAAACAGGAGATTAAAGCAATGAAAGAACAAATGGGGTGGCAGGCATCAAAACTCGATGAAATCGAAAACAGGCTACGTAGAAATAATATACGGGTGGTGGGCCTCCCGGAACGAAGTGAGGGCACCCACCCCATTAGCTTTCTAGAGAACTGGCTCAGAGACACGTTTGGGGAGAATGTCTTTTCACCACTTTTTGTGATAGAAAGAGCTCATAGAGTTCCATTTAGAGCCCATCTAAAAGATGGATATCCTAGACCTTTATTAGTGAAATTCCTTAATTACACTGATAAGACAACTGTATTGCAAAAAGCAAGAGAGAAGGGGGACATCTTCTACAAAGGGTTAAAAATCTCATTATACCCAGATTTCTCGCCGGAATTAAGCAAACGTAGAGCCGAGTTTACAGCAGTCAAGCGTAACCTTTTAAAAAATAAAATTACATATGCACTACTGTACCCAGAACGCCTAAGGATAATGACTCTGGAGGGCCCTCAATTTTTTGACGCACCAGAAAAAGCAGCACAGTGGCTGGAAGAAAACAAAACTAAATTATAGACAGTATACCTATGGGAAAGTTTAGATAAGATCCCAATTTTTGATTAGAATTTGTTCATGAATTAATGTTGTTGTTTTTTTTTTGTTTTTTTTCCTCCCCTTATAAATTAGGGGACTGTTTCTTGTAATGGAGCATCAAACACACGAATGCATGAATAGGATACACTAAATAGGAAGTTCTCCGATGCACAAAATTTTTTTTTTCTTCTTTATTTATTTTTTCGGGGGGAAAGGGTGAATAGTGGGAGGGGATGGGGAAGGTCACAAGAGGATATGAATTTGGAGGGGTATGAAAGGGAGGGATGGCAGGTAGTGGTCACAAGTACAGCCCCTAGGGTATGCCTAGATAGGCTGGGGGAGGGGGGGTGGTTGGGGGGTGGCTCAAGAGACAGAAGGGGGGGATAAAATTGCACAAATTCACAAATGTCACATTTCAAGCACAGGAGAGAGGGAAATATGAGATGAAGATAATTTGGGGAAATCCACACTTTATGAAAAACACATTTAAAAGAAGTAATTTTTTCCTTATCCCCTTTTTGTGCCTTTACACTATCAATTAATTTTTTCCCTTTTTTTTTTGTTTCTTCTCCCTTTTTTTTTTTTCTTCTCCCTTTCTTTCTTTGTCGTATTTGCCTTTTTTTTTTTTTGACAGGAAGTAAGGCTCTCCTGCTTGGTATACAAAATCACGACATCACAGTTTAAAATTAAAAGACGGGATCTTTTTTTTACACTTAAAAAAAGTAATTTAGTAACAGATCAAGGACAAAAATGGAGTAGTAGAGTAATTGGTTTTCTCTGTACCTGTTTATTTTTTTTACTGATTTTGTGTATTAGGGATTTTTTTCAAGGGCTATGCTTGTTTAGTATTTTTTTCTTTTTGTACGATGGGACACAAAACTCTTTTATCCAAGGTTGTACTTTTTGGGGCCCAGATGGGTCTCTGGCTCTTATGTGTTTTTTTTGTTGTTATTAAGCTGGTGCATTGGTATGCGGCCCAAAACATTTAATATAGGCTCCTGGAATGTCCGGGGGATGGGTGACCCGATAAAAAGGGCTGCAATATTCTCCACGCTTGAATGGTATGGGGTGGAGTTAATTTGCATTCAAGAGACCCATTTAACAAAAGAAACAAAGGTAAAATTATCCAATAAGAAATATCAGTGCCAGTACTATTCAGTCTACTCTTCTTATTCTAGGGGGGTGAGTATACTGGTGAAAAGGGGGGTGTCTTTTGTTTGAAGAGAGGCTAGGATAGATGAACTGGGTCATTTTATCTTTTTGCATTGCTTGATAGAAAACGAACCATATATACTGGCAAATATCTACGTTCCGCCACTCTTTAATATGGAGATTTTGTATAAATTTGTGGAATTTGTGCTAAATAAGGAAGAAAGCCCCATAATAGTAGTAGGGGACTTTAACGTAGTATTGGACAGGACAGTAGACAGATTTCCACTGGGGATACGGACGGATGGGAAGGGAGAGGGACGTTTAACCCAGTTTTTGGAAGAGGTTGGATGGCGTGATATCTGGAGAACGGGAAATCCAGATGAGAGGCAGTACTCCTGTTTCTCAAGCTCATATTCCACATTATCTAGAATAGATATGGCTTTAGGAAAACAAGATGAGCCTGCAGCGGGTTAGCAAAATTGTTTATTACCCAAGAGGGGTGTCGGATCACTCACCACTGGTGCTGACAATGAACACAGGGAAAAAGCGCCCTCCAAGCAACTGGAAAATAAGCCCCTTCTTGTTAGAACTAATGGGAAAACCAGAAGAGATAAATATAAAATTGAGTGAGATGGTGGGCTTTAATGAAGGGACAGCGCCGGTGGGAGTGATATGGGACACCCTAAAGGCCTTCCTTAGGGGAATATTGATCCAACAAATAGCCAAGATTAAAAAAAACTCTAGGGAATGGGAACAGAAGATTAGGAAAGAGGTAAGAGAAGCAGAAGAACAATATGTGGAGGACCCACCCAACTTTGATGAAACAGAGGAAATGTCTTGAGAAACAACAGGAGTACAAAATGGCAGTTGTAAGGAAAGTAGAGAACAAGCGCCTATTTCAAAAACAAAGCACCTTTGCAGAAGGGGAGAGTGTAGGTCATACACTGGCCCTATTGGCTAAAACCAACTCAGCCCCCTCTAGTATTCCCGCAATAAGGAAGATGGGGGGAGAGATATCCTCTCAGTCATCTGAAATTCTGGAGACATTTGAGGCTTATTATCAGGACTTATATAAGTCAAAGAGGGAAGATGAGACGTTACAAATGGAGGAATTTCTGGGGGGATAGAAACACCAGTCTTAACTGAGGAAGATAGAAGAGTTATAGAGTCCCCGATAACCCTAGAGGAACTTCAATTGGTAGTAGCAGAAATGTCTAATCAAAAGTCCCCGGGGCCAGACGGCTTACTGGTGGAAATCTATAAACAATATGGGGAGGTGCTCCTCCCAGAACTGCTAAGGGTGCTGAATTGGGCAGTAGACGGGGGGAAGTTGCCTGCCTCGATCTCAGAGGCCACCATAATAGTACTTCAAAAAGAGGGGAAAGATCAATTAGACACATCATCTTACAGACCAATTTCATTGCTGTGTTCAGATGTTAAGATATTGGCTAAAGTGCTGGCAGCCAGGATGAACAAATACATTCAGAAATTAATACATCCGGATTCATCCCCAATAGAGCTGCCAGCACCAATATTAGAAGATTGTATCTGAATTTACAGACGCCAACTGAGAACAGAAGCGGCAGAGCTATCCTATCCCTGGATGCCACCAAGGCTTTTGATAGCCTAGAATGGGATTAACCTCTGGCATGTGTTAGAGAAATTTGGATTTGGTTCCGTCTTTATTAAATGGGTAAAAACACTTTACAACTGCCCAAGTGCAAAAATAAAAATTAATAATGAATATTCAAAGAGTTTTAGGTTAGAGAGGGGGACAAGGCAGGGATGTCCCCTGTCTCCCCTTCTCTTCGCGCTAGCAATAGAGCCATTAGCAATAGCGATTAGAACCAAAAAGGCGATACAGGGGTTTCAGAGGAAAGTGGGGGAGGAGAAAATTGCACTTTACGCAGACGACATCTTGCTTTTTTTGGGGGATTCCTCAACGTCATTAAAAATGGCGATGCAGACGGTGATAGCATTTGGCTGATTTTCTGGCCTAGTGATAAACTGGGAGAAGTCTGCACTTCTGCCGGTGGATCCAGTAGACAATGCCGTCTGTGAAGGTGTCCCTCTATTAAAAGTAGTGGAAAAAATGGATTATCTGGGGATAGTGGTGACACGAGACCCAGAACAATACATTGATAATAATTTAAGACCACTTCTAGCTAAGTTTAAGCAAAAGGCCGATATCTGGGAACGTTTTCCCCTATCAGTAGCTGGACGAAGTAATCTTATTAAAATGATCTGGATGCCACAACTACTCTACGTGCTCCATAATGCTCCAGTATGGATCGGGAAAGCCTGGTTTAAAAAAATAGAGACCCTTTTCAGGGAATTAATTTGGAAAAAGGGTAGGGTGAGAATTAGTCTCCAGATATTACAGTTGCCAATAAATGAGGGAGGGCTGGCTATCCCGCACCCTTACAGCTATTTTATAGCGGCCCAGTTACAGCATCTTAGGGGATGTATAACAGAGGGAGGAGGAGAGGCCAGTGGGAAAATGATGCTAATGGGGGCCCCACACAATACCGTAATAGAAAATCTGGAGGCTGATTCCTTTCCTGTTAAGAACCCAATAATGAAAGTGGTCACAAGAACATGGCGGGAAGGTAAACAAGCCATGGGGTATAAAGGGTTAACAGAATATTCCCCTCTATGGGAAAATAATTACCTACCAGAAATTCAAGCCATGGGAAAGTTAAAGGAATGGGAAAAGCGAGGCGTAACTAGATTGATGCAGTTATATGAAGGTAATACATTGAAAGCATTTTCAGAATTAAGCAGAGAGTATGCTATCCCAAACTCGTTGTTCTATACTTATCTGCAGATAAGACACGCACTCCAAGCCCAATTTAAAACACACCCGGTGTGTTGGCAAAAAATTCCCCACCTTCAACGGCAGTGCTGGGACAAGGTAATTTGGTGCCCAGGGCGCAGATGGCAAACTGCGCCCCCCCCCCAATTATCGTCACCGTTCATCGTCACTGTTGTCATCGTTGCTAAAACTAAGCATTTTTAAGAGTTCTTGTACTTGTGCAAATGCTCCAATATCTAAAACCAATACTTTCTGTGCGATTTGAGCTCATACAAAATGAATGGGCTTAAATCGCACTGTAAAGAACCACATGTGATTTGGACAGGAATGTGGTGCGATTCCTGTCTGAATCACATGCTGTTTCTCACACCGCTCCTGTGTGAACCTAGGCTTGTCATAATGACTTCAGCCTGGGTTCACACAGGAGTGGTGCAGGAAACCACATGTGATTCAGACAGGAATCGCACCACATTCCTGTTCAAATCACATTTGATTCTTTACCGTGCGATTTAAGCCCACTCATTTTGTATGGGCTCAAATCGCACCGCAAAGGTATTGGCAACTGGTATCAGCGAGTACTTGAGCACAAGTACTGTTGGTACAAAACAGGTATTGGTGCAACCCTAGTGTGTACCCAGCTTTAGACAATGTGTCAGGGTGTTTAATGGACTCAAAGACAAAGCTCCTGGGCAAACAAATCTGCATAGGTGAGAATAAAGATAACAGGGAAAACATTTGTCACTGTTAGTACTCATTCACAAGAACACTATACTGTAGTTATAGCATATACTATACAATCTGATTGTACAATCTTTGCACAATCTCCTTTAGATTTACAAAAACGTTGTAATATTTGGACAACCTAAACAATTCATTTAAGTAGTATCCAATCAAGCAGGCCTTTGTACTACATAGTTGGTGGTACATATGTTAAGATGGAGGCTAGCTATAGATGTATCATTTTTATTTTCGTCTAATCAAAAAAAAATTGATGGATCCCCCCAATCCACACAACTAAGGTGGATGAGGGAATCCTTTCCGCTTAGACATCTATGTCGGTGCTGAAAATCTAAGGAAACATTTCTGCTGGTTTGAGAGAAGTTGATCATTAAATTGATGTCTCTTTAGCAAGAATGACTACAGAAGGATTGAAACTTGTCCGTTCCTTGCTGGACCAGTTAAATTTCCATCCATCTATGGCCAGGTTTAGTAGCTCCTGTTGTTTTTGTATGCCTGGGGAGCTCACTAAGCCTCAATGTACATGAGTTCTTTAGGGCCCACTCACATGTGGTGCAGATGTGTGTCCTGTCAAGGGCTCTCTTATCAGCACAGGGATGTACGGGCATTGTGTGCATATCTCTGTGCCAGTGTCCCATTCACTTCTATTGGGACCCGCACCTGCATGTCATATTAGGATACAGAGGCCATGCAGCCTCACATCCCAGTAGATATAAATGGGGTGCTGACACGGGGATGCGCACAACACCTATGTACCCCCGTGCTGATAAACGCCAACCCTGCATGGGAGATGCATGTTTGCACCCGTTGTGAATGGGCCCTTACTAAAAATACAATCTGAAATAACAGTTGTCTTGTCTTCACAACAATTAGCAGTGATATGAAGCCTGAAAGTGTGTTACTGTTACCTGCTGGCTGAGTAGAGGCAGTTTCAGCAGCACAGAGACAGGAGAGAACACCACTCAGTTTGGCTGTGTACATAGAGAGGAGGGGGTCCGAGAGCAGGGCACAGGGGGGGTCACTATACAGAGCAGGAATAGGCTCTGAGATCGTCTAGAGCAGGGAGAGATAACAGGAGGCTGGGGGGGGCGGAGTTGGTGATCTTCCACAGACATCGGGACAATGTGAGAGATAAAGCAAGAGTAATAGAAATGACTGGAGAGGGGGCAGAGAAGCCGCTGTCCAGGAGAGGAAAAAAAATTGTATGCATGTAGACTGAAGCTGGAAAGCGCTGATACCTTCCCAACCTCACGTGCCCCACCTGCTCCGCCTCCACTCCACTGTTGCTGAAGGACTAGTACAGTGCAATGTGCAGGCGGGGGGGCGGGTGTAGTGCTACGTTCTACTGCAGGGACAAAGCCGCTCTCTGCCTGTGTTACATTCTGCAGCATATTCTGTCCTGGGAAGGGCTGTACCCGGCAAACTGTGCCCTCTTCTCACACTAAATCATCCCGCCCAGGGCCGATGCCCCTCCCGCCCACCCCTAGTACCGGCCCTGTTCAACGGTTATGTCAAGGTCACCTGTGGCCAGGTGACAGATGCACACCGTAGGGGGACAGGAGTGCACCGCAAGGTAGTGAACCCTATGGCTGACTGCTGCGGATAGGAAACTGGGTGGTTGTGGAAAGCGGGACCAGTGGAGCACAACCGGGATCCTAACGGAAGCTAGAGCCAAGATTCCCCAGGGCGCGGAGTCTAAGACCCAGCAGGTCTTCTCCAGGGCCTTTAGTGGTGAGGATGTTATGCTGCAGGCTGGGACCAGGTCGCGGCCCCTGGAGTTTCCTAGCTCACGCCCCGTAGGATAAGGGGGAAAGAGGGGAAGCAGCAGCACAAGATATGAGAGAACCGAATAACAAGCTGAAGGTCAGGGGCCACAAGCAGACAAGGATAACGAAAGAACGAGCCGAAGGTCAAGGGTCACGAGCAGACAGGGATAGTCGGGGACAAGCCAATAACGTAACAGAGAGACAGACATAGCACACGGCAGGCAGGAACCCAAACACACAATGCCTAACAAACACGTTGATCAGCAAAGCAGGCTTGCAGTGCACAGGTTAATATAGTGTTCTGTGATAGGGCCTGGGGTGGAGTCAGGCTGGGAGGAGATTATAAAGGAAGCCAGGTGAAAGGGCTCAGGCCTCTAAGATGAACACATGGGAAGGAAGGTAAGCTGACAGACAAACACTACTGCATATCCATGACAGTACCCTCCCTCTTATGGGCCCTCCCCCGCCTGGGCCCAGGCTTAAAGGGAAATCTCTGATGAAACCTTCTCAACAGATGATGTGCAGCGACATCAGATGCAGCGATCCAAGACGCCTCCTCAGGACCAAAACCTCTCCAATGCACAAGGTACTGAAGAATGCCTCTGCAGAGCCGAGAATCCAGAACTTGTCTAACCTCGTACTTAAGATTATCCTCAGAGACCGAAAACGAGGTAGGGAGATGACAAGAAGATCTATTGAGGACCAAAGGCTCTCTAGGAATAAGCAAGGGCATGAGAGGATCAACAGGAATCTGAGGAGGGTCCCCTAGACCCTTAAAGGGGAACTGGTCATCTTGCACAGGACCATCAGACTGGGCAGATGTCAGTGGAACCCTGAAGTCAGGTTGGTTAGAAGGTGACATGTCGCCGGAGTCAAACTGAATAGCTGAAGGACAAGCTGAATGTCCCGAACAAGAAAAAGTAGGAGGCTCACTGGGCATGGGCTGGACTGGCATAACTAGTACAGAGGCAGAGTGAATAGCTGAGTCAGGTGTAGCGACTACCTGAATCGCATCGCAAGACGTAGCGACTGCAGGACTTGTAGACAAGCTAGCCTGGCTGTGCGTCCAAGGGTGGTTAGGGACAGAGAAATGTAAATGGTTATGCAACCTGGAATGAATGACCGGCTCAGATTCACAGGGGGCAACCTTGGGTAGGCAGGACGAGGAACAGGAGGGACCCCAAGCCAGGATCTGTCCAGTAGTCCAGTCCACATGAGGAGAATGGAGCTGTAACCATGGGAGACCCAAAATTATAGGCGTTGAGGCCTTGGGTAAGATAAGGAAGGATATCCACTCCTGGTGGAGTGTCCCTACCGACATCTTAACAGGGAGGGTCTGGAAGCGGATAGGTCCCCCTGGGAGAACAGTACCATCAATCGCCAAGACCACCAATGGTGTGGTGAGGGGCAAAAGAGTAAGTCTCATGGACGATGCGATTTCCCAGTCCATAAAATTACCAGCGGCTCCGGAATCCAGATATGCTGAGACCGAATGAGAAGAAGCACCAACATGAAGGAACACAGAAAGCAGAAGACGAGAAGGGGAAGGTGATATTTCTGGGTCCAATACTCCACTTTCCAGATGAAGTGGACCCGAACGTTTTTCTGGACAAAGAGAGCAAGTGTCACGAAAATGACCTTTGCCCCCACAGTAAAGACACAGACCAAGAGTTCTGCGCCTAGCACGTTCCTCGGGGGATAGCCTGGTCCGACCCAGCTGCATGGGTTCCTCAGCTGGTAGGAGATGCTCTATGGGTCGAAGAGAGGGGAGCTCAGGCTGACTAAGAACCAAGGAGTGCTAGCGTTGCTTTTCTAAAGTCCTCTCCTGAAAGCGAATATCGATCTGGTTACACAAGCGGATAACGCCGGCCAGATCAGTGGGGATGGTTCTTCCTGCTAATT
Organism: Rana muscosa; assembly: GCA_029206835.1. Lineage (NCBI taxonomy): Eukaryota > Metazoa > Chordata > Amphibia > Anura > Ranidae > Rana > Rana muscosa. The sequence goes on from CM055128.1 coordinate 154,979,665, forward strand.
CATCCTTCACTCTATCAGACAGGCCATGCAAAAAGGTTGCGACTAAGGCCTCATTGTTCCAGCTCAACTCAGCCGACAGTATGCGGAAATGAAGGGCATACTGTCCCACAGAAGCAGACTCTTGGCGGAGACGTAAAAGGGCGCTGGCCGCTGAAGAGACACGAGCCGGTTCTTCGAAGATATTCTGAAAAAGTTTCAAGAAGCCAGACAGGCTAGAAACCACTGGATCATTCAGTTCCCACAGAGGGGCTGCCCAGGCTAAAGTTTCACCAGAGAGGAGGGAAATGATATAGGCTACCTTAGCCCGATCAGACAGGAAGTTTTGGGGCTGGAGCTCAAAATGAATTGTGCATTGGCTAAGGAACCCCCTGCAAGCCTTGGAGTCCCCAGAGAAATGGGACGGAGCTGGCAGTTGTAGTGAGTGTGTGGCTGCGACTGGTGCAATAGGTGCAGCCGCTGGTTGTATTTGAGGTTGCGGATTCAGGGTTCCCAAGGAGGCCTGAAGCTGCTCAAAGCGAGAAGCCAGATCCTGGAGGAATCGCATCACCTGAGTCTGATTCGATTCCTGGGTTTCAAGTCTGCAAACTATGCCCTGCAACGGATCATCCACGGGTAACGGGATGTCAGCCGGGTTCATGGCTGATCAAACTGTCAAGGTCACCTGTGGCCAGGTGACAGATGCACACCGTAGGGGGACAGGAGTGCACCGCAAGGTAGTGAACCCTATGGCTGACTGCTGCGGATAGGAAACTGGGTGGTTGTGGAAAGCGGGACCAGAGGAGCAAAACCGGGATCCTAACGGAAGCTAGAGCCAAGATTCCCCAGGGCGCGGAGTCTAAGACCCAGCAGGTCTTCTCCAGGGCCTCTAGTGGTGAGGATGTTATGCTGCAGGCTGGGACCAGGTCGCGGCCCCTGGAGTTTCCTAGCTCACGTCCCGGAGGATAAGGGGGAAAGAGGGGAAGCAGCAGCACAAGATATGAGAGAACCGAATAACAAGCTGAAGGTCAGGGGCCACAAGCAGACAAGGATAACGAAAGAACGAGCCGAAGGTCAAGGGTCACGAGCAGACAGGGATAGTCGGGGACAAGCCAATAACGTAACAGAGAGACAGACTTAGCACACGGCAGGCAGGAACCCAAACACACAATGCCTAACAAACACGTTGATCAGCAAAGCAGGCTTGCAGTGCACAGGTTAATATAGTGTTCTGTGATAGGGCCTGGGGTGGAGTCAGGCTGGGAGGAGATTATAAAGGAAGCCAGGTGAAAGGGCTCAGGCCTCTAAGATGAACACATGGGAAGGAAGGTAAGCTGACAGACAAACACTACTGCATATCCATGACAGGTTAATTAAGACAGGAACATCAAAAGGCCTTATTTCGCAATTATATTCGCAGATTAAGGTGGGTTTTATAACTGGGAAGAGGTTGGGTAAAAATAAAGTAAAGTGGGAGGAGGATATAGGCCCTATAACAACTGCACAATGGGAACGGATACTGGAACAGGGGACAGTTGTGTCACTCTCCCCATCACAGAGAGTGTCACATCTGTTCTTAGTACACAGAGTTTATTACACCCCAAAGAGGCTATACATGTTTGGAAGGAGAGTAGATGACAAGTGCCCTAGATGTCAAGATACAGGGGACCTCATACACATGATGTGGAAATGCCCGAAGTTACAAAGATATTGGGCTAAGGTATTGAACATCATAAATATGACTTTTTTGATAACTCTGGAACCAGAAGCCAGGGTGTGTCTATTAGGTATAGAGGAGGGATACGGACCAAAATACATTCCGGAAGTAGTGTTGAGGTGCCTGTTTCAGGCCAGGAAGGTAATAGCACAAAACTGGCAAGCTCAGAAAGCACCGACATCAGCAGAGTGGGTCAATGTAATAAATGCGACAATGTGGAAGGAAAAAGTAGTTTTGACTAGACGGGGTAACTATAAAAAATTTAAAACAATGTGGGATCCCTGGCTGAGGAAAATGGGGTGTCCGCCCTAATTGGTGCGGCAGTAAGAAGAGTAAAAGAATGGAATTAAAAGGTGGAAACTGGACTGTTGAGATAGGAAGGCCGAATAGAGAATAGGTAAAAAGAGAAGCTATGGGCTCTAGATAAAGAAGTTAAACATATTAGAAGATCAAAAGGAAGGAAGGGAAAGGGGAGGGGAAGCGGAAGGAAAGCCAAAATTAAATGAAGTGAAAATAAAATAGTTCCAGTTAAACAGTTAAAATAGCAATAACACAAGACAGTGGTAGAATGCATCTTTGGTTCTTCTGTTTTTGGAGTGTGCAAAGAGATTAGTTGGGGAAGGGGGGTAAGAGGTTAATTGCAGAACATTGTATTAAAGCACTTTATGTGAAATAAGGATAAAACAAATGTATGTATTTTTATAAAATTTTATGCAACATGGAAAAACAATAAAGAATATAAAGTTTAAAAAAAAAAAAAAAAAGTACTATAGAAGGGACGGACTGCACCTAAATGAGGAGGGTGCAGATCCGCTGGGAATAAGGATGGCCAAAAAGTTAGAGGGGTTTTTAAACTAGGCGACGGGGGTGAGGGTCCAGAGATAGTGAGTCAGCGTGGAACATATTCCAGTGGGTAGTATTAGGGGCATTAGAGATAGGGTAACCAAAGCACACAAACCCAAGGTAAGTATAGTAGCAAGTCCTAGTTGCAATCTCGGAACACCCAAGAGGATAGTATGTGACCTGTCAAAATATATTAATGCATTAAAGTGTTTGTTCACCAATGCCAGAAGTCTGCCAAGCAAAATAGGTGAGTTGGAAGCTCTGGTGCATGAGGAGAGCTATGATGTAATCGGTATTGCTGAAACTTTGCTTCATTCCTCACATGACTGGGCTATTAATATTCCTGGCTATGCACTCTTTCGGAAAGACAGGGTAAAAAGGAAAGGTGGAGGGGTCTGTCTCTATGTGAGAAGTGATCTCAAAGCGAGTGTGAAAGAGGACCTGGTGGATGGAGAGTGGGATGAGTCTGAAGCATTATGGGTGGAACTGCATACAGATATGTGTAGTTCAAAGTTAGACATTGGAGTTTGTTATAGACCACCCAATGTTAATGAGGAGGTGGAGACTCAGCTCCTTGAACAGATGGAAAGGGCTGCAAGGGCTGGGACGGTGATAATAATGGGGGATTTCAACTACCCAGAATTTGACTGGAGTAATGGCACTGCTGGGACAGTTAAAGGGCAAAATTTTATAAACCTATTGCAGGACAATTTTATGGTCCAGTTTATTGAGGCCCCAACTAGGAATGGTGCTCTGTTGGACCTGGTAATCTCAAACCATGCAGAGCGTATTACTAATGTTCAGATAAAGGAACACCTGGGTAACAGTGACCATAACATGATTTCATTTGATGTTAGCTGTAAGCAAAAATCACATACGGGAAAGATAAAAACACTTAATTTCAAGAGAGCAAATTTTCCAAGGATGAGGGCTTCTCTCCAGGACTTAGACTGGGAGGGAATATTGGCATCAATGGGCACAGAACAGAAATGGGAATTCTTCAAAAAGACTGTTTGTGAACTCACTGCAAAGTATATTCCCATGGGCAATAAGTTTAAAAGGCTCAAAATAAAACCTATGTGGCTCACGGGCAAAGTTAAAAAAGCTATAAACTATAAGAAAAGAGATTTAAAAAAAAATATAAAAATGAGGGAACACTAGTGTCATTTAAATGTTATAAAGAATATAACAGGATATGTAAAAAGGAAATCAAGGATGCTAAAATTCAAAACGAACGACAGATTGCAAAAGATAGTAGGACAAACCCCAAAAAATTCTTCAAATATATTAATAGTAAAAAGGTCAAGTCTGAGCATGTAGGCACTTTACAAAATAATCTAGAGTGGGTGACTGGGGACAAAGAGAAGGCTAATTTATTAAATACGTTCTTCAGCTCTGTGTATACAAAGTAGCATGGGGGAGCTCATATCCAAAATGGGGGTGGTAGTAACACAGCCCCAAATCCACAATGGCTCAAAAGTGATATGGTCCAGCAATATTTAGAATAAGGGTGGATAAAGCACCTGGAGCAGATGACATACACCCACGGATCCTAAAAGAATTAAGCTCTGTAATTTCAAAGCCATTGTATCTAATTTTTAGGGACTCATTAATGACAGAAATAGTACCACTGGATTGGCGCAGGGCCAATGTGGTGCCTATATTTAAAAAGGGAACAAAGTCTTTACCAAGTAACTATAGACCTGTTAGTTTAACTTCTATAGTTGGGAAGATACTGGAGAGGTTAATAAAAGACCACATAGATGAGTTCTTGCTGGAAAAAAATATTTTAAGCAACAGACAGCATGGATTCATGAAAGACAGAAGTTGTCAGACCAACCTGATTTCTTTTTATGAAGAGGTAAGTAAGACCTTGGACAGAGGGGTGACGGTGGACGTGGTATACTTGGATTTTGCAAAAGCGTTCGATACAGTTCCCCACACGCGGCTCATGTGCAAGGTAAAGTCTACATGCTTGGAAATATCAGTTTGTAAATGAATAGAAAACTGGCTAAAAAAGACAGAATACAGAGAGTCGTGGTTAATGATTCTTACTCTGAATGGTCTAAGGTTATCAGTGGTGTAAAAAAAAGAAATGGTATGCCTGATTCACAGTGAGACAGTATACATGAATAATACCAAAAGATTGATTCGTTAAATCAAAAACGGGATCCTCCTAACCAAAATATACTGGAGAATAATGAAGGGGAGGGGATGTTGGGACAAAGCCCAACTAAAGGTTATAGGGTGAATCAACCACAAATCGATTGGAAAATGACACTTTTATAGAAAGATACACAGTCCCCTAACAAATAGGGGCAGTGCATCCTAATTAAAATCAATTAACAAAATTAAAAACGTGAGGTTGGTAAAGCCAGAAAGAAAAGAGAATAAACACAGATTTGTGTAAGCGAAAGTATGTTAACCATTTCAAAGCCAAGTCTATTACTTTAAAAACAGACTTTTTCTGACTTGGGCCCCTTTCACATGGGAAAAACTCTGTTTTGATCAGCAGGTGATTTGTCCTCTGATCCCCTGCTGATCAGAGAAGAGTGGGGGGATTACAGGTCTGTGTCTGCTTAGTTTGTGCAGAGGAGACACGGACAGAGCCCACTCCACTGTCTGTTTATACCCGACTGTCATCTGATCCACTCAGACTGAGGACGATGGATCATTTTTACCCGCTGGTCCGTAGTGGTGAATGGAGGGTCTGCCTGAAAAACTGACAGGTAGAACTGATTGGTCCCTTCATGTGAAAGGGGCCTTAACCAGTTAAGGACCAGGCACCACAGTTGTACAGCAGCAGGTTGGCTCTCCTGGGTAAATTGCCGTCATTGTACGTCGGGGGCGCACCCGTGGTGATCAGCTTCACTTCAGAACCGATCAGTCTCCATGCCCAGGCCAATGATTTCTGGCCTGGAACTGGTGATCGGTTCTGATGAATGAAATGCTTCCTCTGCCTGTGTAATGAAAGACAGAAGTTGTCAGACAAACCTGATTTCTTTTTATGAAGAGGTAAGTAAAACCTTGTACAGAGGGGTGGCGGTTGACGTGGTATACTTGGATTTTGAAAAAGTGTTCGACACAGTTCCCCACACACGGCTCATGTGTAAGGTAAAGTCTACAGGATTGGAAATATCAGTTTGTAAATGGGTAGAAAACTGGCTAAAAGGCAGAATTCAGAGAGTAGTGGTTAATGATTCTTACTCTGAATGGTCTAAGGTTATCAGTGGTGTACCCCAAGGCTCAGTGTTGGGACCCTTACTTTTTAATATCTTTATAAATGATATTGGGTTTGAGATCAAAAGTAACATTTCTGTCTTTGCAGATGACACTAAGCTATGCAGTGGAATAACATCCTTACAGGATGTCGCCAATTTACAAGCCGACCTCAATGCCCTGTCTAATTGGGCGACTATTAGACTTGTGCACAACGGAAAAATTCGTTCCGTTTCGGTTCGTTTCTTTCCGGTCCTGTTGATTCGTAATCATTCGTAATTTTGCTAGACGGGATTTTTCGTGTTCGGACTCATTCGTATTTTTGCAAGCGACATTTTTCGTTGAATTTTTTGTTGCTTTATAATTCGTACTTTCGGTAGAGTACGTTGTTTTTCGTTGATTCTGGACACAACTCCTACTTTCGTAACTTTTTTTGGGTTCGTACTTTCGGTAGAGTACGTTGTTTTTCGTTGATTCTGGACACAACTCCTACTTTCGTAACTTTTTTTGGGTTCGTTGATTCGTAATTTTCCGTGTCTCTCTCACAACGACGCTGCCTATTATGCCTAATGTGCTTCGAATGGATTTGTACTTTTCTAAATACATTGCGGTTATTTGTAACGATTCGAAATCTCGTATTTTACTTTCGTTTTTTACATGCGGCTATAGCCTCTGCCCCTGTACACCATTTTGAGAGGGTTCAGCACGGTGAGGGAGAAGCAGAGAGCAGAGCAGAGTGTTATTGTGCTTCGAATGGATTCGAAATCTCGTATTTTACTTTCGTTTTTTACATGCGGCTATAACCTCCGCCCCTGTACACCATTTTGAGAGGGAGTTCAGCACGGTGTGGGAGAAGCAGAGAGCAGAGCAGAGTGAGTGTTATTGTGCTTCGTATGGATTCGTACATTCGTAACTTTTTCATAACGAATTATGCCGAAGACATTCGGGCATTCGCTATTTGCGGTATAATTTATTTCGGATTCGGTCTTATTCGTAATTGCTTTGTTCGGAAATTCGAATGCTTCCGAATGTCCGAAAGTTGCTAAATTCGGACGAATTTCAATTCGTTACGAAACGAATTGCACAAGCCTAGCGACTATGTGACAGATGAGGTTTAACCACTTGCCGCCCACCCTATGGCGGATTGACGTCGGCAAAGTGGTTTTAAAATCCTATGCTCAAGAGGAGGAGTTAGAAGAGATACAAGTTATCATTGTCCCGAATGTCCCTCCCAACCTGGCCTGTGTATCGGCGATTGCTTCAAAAATTATCACCGATCTATCAGATACTAATTCACCTTATTAGTAACAGACTGCCATTTCCCCCTTTCTAATACCTGTGCCTGCCTGCTACTGACCCTGGCCTGTTTACCGACAATGTCTTTGCCTGCCGTTTTAACACCTTTATGATTTCCATGTGCACCAACCTCAGCCTGTTTACCGACGATGCCTCTGCCTGCCGTTTTAACCACGTTTCTGACTTCCACGTGTACCGACCTCGGCCTGTTAATCGACCATGTTTTTGCCTGCCACTTGGACTGATCTTTGCCCTTCTACTTTAGCACAGGGGTCTCACATATGTGAGGGGCTCCAGAATAGCGTTCTGAGTACAGAAAATCAGTTTTTGGTTTTCTGTGTTCCCAGAACAGGGTCTGGTTGCCCGGAGGCTTCAAAGAGATTTGGGTGGGAGAAGCCTCTACCCCTGTCCCCCTGGCTCTTAGCTTGACGGTCCTTCCTGCTGCCTGGACCAATACTTTGGCTGTGCTGACCATATCGATGCCTGTAATGACCCAGGACTTTATGGACTATGTTTCTTTCTGCTGCCTGGACCAATACTTTCGCTGTGACCATTTCTCTGCCTGCTGCCTTTACTGACTATGGACAGTATTTCTGCCTGGACATCTCTGCCCGCTGCCTGGACCTGTGCTTTGGCTGTGCGATGTCTCTGCCTGTCTATTCCTGCCTGCTGCCTGGACCGATGCTCTCCTCTGTGGACCACTGCACTACTAAAACCACAGGTAATCTTTTGTTATTTTGTATGTACCTGCTATGTGTTAGAAATATGAAGGGCCTTCAAAAATGTGATCGGTAGTCAGAAAATTATATGTGTAATTTTATGCTGCTAGAATGCCTGGAGGTGCTATTTGGATGTTGGGCCTCTGTATATGGCCAGGCTGTGTAAAAGTCTCACACATGTGGTATTGTTCTACTCAGAAGGAGTAGCAGAATGTATTTTAGGGTGTAATTTTTGCTATGTACATGCTATGTGTTGGAAATATTTTATAAATGGACAACTTTGTGTAAAAAAAATGCGTGTTAATTTTTTTCCCACGTTTTCCGAGAACTTCTGGAAAAAAATGAACCGTTGAAAAGGCTCATTATGCCTCATAGATTATACGTTGGGGTGTTAGCTTTCCAAAATGGGGTCATTTTGTGGATGTTTCCATTGTCCTGGTGCTCCAGGGCCTTCAAAATTGAGATAGGTCATCATGAAATTATATGTGTAATTTTGCTCCTAAAATGCCTGGAGGTGCTATTTGGATGTTGGGCCTCTGTATATGGCCAGGCTGTGTAAAAGTCTCACACATGTAGTATTGTTATACTCAGGAGGAGTAGCAGAATGTATTTTGGGGTGTAATTTTTGATATGTACATGCTATGTGTTGGAAATATTTTATAAATGGACAACTTTGTGTAAAAAAAATGTGTGTTAATTTTTTTCCCACGTTTTTCGAAAACTTCTGGAAAAAAATGAACCGTTGAAAAGGCTCATTATGCCTCATAGATTATACGTTGGGGTGTTAGCTTTCCAAAATGGGGTCATTTTGTGGATGTTTCCATTGTCCTGGTGCTCCAGGGCCTTCAAAATTGAGATAGGTCATCATGAAATTATATGTGTAATTTTGCTCCTAAAATGCCTGGAGGTGCTATTTGGATGTTGGGCCTCTGTATATGGCCAGGCTGTGTCAAAGTCTCACACATGTGGTATTGTTATACTCAGGAGGAGTATCAGAATGTATTTTGGGGTGTAATTTTTGCTATGTACATGCTATGTGTTGGAAATATTTTATAAATGGACAACTTTGTGTAAAGAAAATGCGTGTTCATTTTTTTCACACGTTTTCCCGAAAACTTCTGGAAAAAAATGAACCGTTCAAAAGGCTCATTATGCCTCATAGATTATACGTTGGGGTGTTAGCTTTCCAAAATGGGGTCATTTTGTGGATGTTTCCATTGTCCTGGTGCTCCAGGGCCTTCAAAATTGAGATAGGTCATCATGAAATTATATGTGTAATTTTGCTCCTAAAATGCCTGGAGGGGCTACTTGGATGTTGGGCCTCTGTATGTGGCCAGGCTGTGTAAAAGTCTCACACATGTGGTATCGCCATACTCAAGAGGAGTAGCAGAATGTATTTTTGGGTGTAGTTGCAAGTATGCATATGCTGTGTTCAAGAAATAACCTATCAATACAATAAGTTTGTGTAAAAAAAAAAAAAAAGTCTTAATTTTCCCAAGAATTGTGGGAAAAAATTACAACTTCAAAAAACTCACCATGCATCTTACTAAATACCTTGAACTGTCTACTTTCCAAAAAGGGGACATTTTGGGGGTATTTGTACTTTCCTGGATTGTTATTGTATCAAGAAATGAGATAGGCCTTCAGTACATCAGGTGTGATCAGATGTGATCAATTTTCAGTGATTTGCACCCTAACTTGTAGACTCTATAACTTTCACACAGACTAAATAATATCCACTAATTTGGGTTATTTTTACCAAAGATATGTAGCAGTATAAATTTTGGGCCAAATTTATGAAGAAAAATTACTTCTTTGCAAAATTTTACAATAGAAACAAAAAAAAAGTGTTTTTTTTTCAAAATGTTCGCTCTTTTTCCGCTTATATCGCAAAAAATAAAAAACCCAGCAGTGATTAAACACCACCAAAAGAAAGCTCTATTTGTGAGAAAAAAATGATAAAAATTTTGTTTGGATACAGTGTAGCATGACTGAGTAATTGTCAAAGCGTGAGAGCACTGAAAGCTGAAAATTGGTCTGGGCGGGAAGGTGTTTAAGTGCCCTGTATGGAAGTGGTTAATGTTGATAAATGTAAAGTTATGCACTTAGGGGCTAAGAATATGAATGCATCATACATACTATGGGGAGTACAACTGGGGGGATCCATAGTGGAGAAGGATCTGGGGGTTTTGGTAGATCATAAGCTCAATAATGGCATGCAATGCCAAGCTGCAGTTTCCAAAGCGAGCAAAGTCCTTTCTTGTATTAAGAGAGGTATGGACTCCAGAGAGAAAAATATAATTTTGCCCCTGTACAAATTAATAAGACCTCATCTGGAATATGCAGTTCAGTTTTGGGCCCCAGTTCTCAAAAAGGATATTGGGGAACTGGAGAAAGTGCAGAGAAGGGCAACCAAACTGATAGGAGGCATGGAGGAGCTCAGCTATGAGGAAAGATTAGAGGAACTGAATTTATTCACTCTTGAGAAGAGGAGATTAAAGGGGGGATATGATCAACATGTGCAAATATATAAGGGGTCCATATAGTGAACTTGGTGTTAAGTTATTCACTTTATGGTCAACATAAAGGACAAGGGGGCACTCTTTACGTCTAGAGGAAAAGAGATTTCACCTCCAAATACGGAAAGGTTTCTTCACAGTAAGAGCTGTGAAAATGTGGAATAGACTCCCTGCAGAGGTGGTTCTGGCCAGCTCAGTAGATTGCTTTAAGAAAGGCCTGGATTCTTTCTTAAATGTACATAATATAACTGAGTACTAACATTTATAGGTAAAGTTGATCCGGGGAATATCCGATTGTCTCTCAGGGAATCAGGAAGGAATTTTTTCCCATGCTGTAGCAAATTGGATCGTGCTCTGCTGGGGTTTTTCGCCTTCCTCTGGATCAACTGTGGGTATAGAATTAGGTATATGGGAATGTATGATATTATTTTATTTATTTTTTTATGGTTGAACTGGATGGACTTTTTTTTTTTATAACCTGACTAACTATGTAACTATATGTAATAAGCTTTGAGTGTGGTCAGGAGTGGTTGTAGATTACGATCAAAAAAGTCTGACATCCGTCTACTGACCTGTACCCCCAAGTATTTAAATTCCCCAACCCACTGCAGTGGGGTGGATGGGGCCGCCTGCGCAGCTCCGTCGTCTGGGAAAAAGGATAGATTTAGTCCAATTAATCCGTACTCTCGAAAAAGTGCCAAATGTGTCAAACAACTGTAGGGCAGCTGATAGCGACCGACCTGCATCATTTAGATATAGCAGGGCAATTTCTCCTCCAGATGTCCCACTTTCAATCCCCTAACTGTAGAGGAATCCCTAACCAAAGCTGCCAGTGGTTCCAGGGCCAAGGCAAATAGGGAGGGGGACAAGGGGCATCCCTGTCGAGTACCCCTACAGAGGGAGAACATATCAGACAACCAGTCATTTGTGCGGACCCTCGCCTTGGGCGCTCTGTAGAGCATCTTTAGCCAGTGGAGGTATTTGGGGCCGAAGCCATATCTCTCCAGGACTTGTCCCTAAATCCTTACCCTATTTTGTAGATTCTATAACTTTTGCACAACCCGATCAATATACGCATATTGCGATTCTTTCTACCAAAAATATGTAGCACATTACATAATATTGGTTTAAACTGATAAATAACATTTTTCTTTATATATTTTTTGGGATTTGTATTATAGCAGAAAGTAAAAAATATTGTTTATAGCACAAAAAATAAAAACCGCTGAGGTGATCAAATACCACCAAAAGAAAGCTCTATTTGTGAGAAAAAATTACATTATTTTGTTTGGGTACAATGTAACGCGGCTGCGCAATTGTCAGTTAAAGCGACGCAGTGCCGTATCGCAAAAAATGGCCTGGTCAGGAAGGGGGTAAATCCTTCCGGGGCTGAAGTGGTTAAGTGGCAAGTGGTTAGGACAGTGTTAGCACAGGAGAAGAAAAGGAGTATAAAGTGTTACCTTTGCATAGACCAATGAATCAAAAGATGTTATGTCTCTCCCCTTCAGAGTAGAAGAAGCAACTACCAGGAAGGGGGGGGGGGGTGTACTATATATACCCAGCAGGACACCTCCAAGGGCTGCTGGGTATGCCACGGAGTGGGGTCCTAATTGGACCGAGGATAGCCCATATTATCACAGCAGGCCTCTCCCTTCCCCACCTAAGTCCCCGCCATAATACAGGGAATACCCCAGTACTGTGGGAGCTGCTGAGGGTTTTGTGCTGCCATCTCATGTGAGGTACACCTGCGTTTTGACTGGGTTTACCAAAATGGCGTTGAAACCGGAAATGCAAAACCAGAAGTCACATGAACTGGGAAAAAACAATATCAAAACAGTATTGCATCTGGAATGGATGTAGGAAGAGGGCGTCTGGCCCAGAAATGAAGTGTGTCATATCAGTTAACCCATAAAGCAGGGGGGGGGGGGATCACGTGTACAAACAAAACAAAGGAAAAAAGAGAACACCAACCAACATTAGGGGCCAGATACCATCGTTATCAATAAAAGAGAAATATATTTAACCAACAGGGACATGGGCCAGCAGGACAGAAAATTACTCGACCATACTCTGCATGTGTTCACGTTTTTTAAAGGACCAAAGGGTTCTTAAATATGAATGGGACAAGTATGACTGAGTTATCTGGAAAACACCACTTATAGACCATTGTGGCTCCGATACATGGAAATACACACGCTCCATGCTATATGCGATTATCTTACATCTCTGCAGTTATGTCCTGTGTGTTTAATATTTTAGAGTGACAACGTTGTCCCTTTAATATCTTTTTTATGTAACCATTTTATAGTGCTTAGAGGGTATTTTTCCATAGTTTTTTCACTATATTATATTCTTTGCTCTAATAAAGTTTGTATAGCACATGAATACCATGGCTTGGTCCTCCATTTTCAACTTGTCCTTCCCTGTCTTTTTCCCTATTATTATCAATCAGATTAGCTAAAGTTGCGGAGGTACCCCGTCTTGTATTGACGAATTGGTCTCTTTTTGCCCAATAAATGAACAGTAGTCTGAGATCAATCTTTTAAATTGGTCTCTATCTTGGATAGATCTATTTCTAGGAAAGGTAATTTGTGGTCTGGTATCAACAAAACGACCGATAATTGGGTGACCTGTAAGGACATGCCAATGTTTTGCTAGAATTTGTCTGATCTGATCAGATTTATTGTTGAATTTGATGATTGGACGTATTGTGGATGGTGTATCATTTGGCAGATCTTGGAATAAAAAAAAGTTCTGGGACTATCCCTTGCCCTTTGATATGCATTTTTAGGCATTTTCTACTTTATCCTCTTTTCAGTGGTGTATTTAGGTTTTGTGCTGCCCTAGGCCTGACTAAACTCGTGCACCCCTTAATTTAAATATGACCCTCCCCTTCCTGCTAAGACCACACCCCTTTCCATTTAAAAGGGGTTGTAAACCTTTGTGTTTTTTCACCTTAATGCATCCTATGCATTAAGGTGAAAACACCTTTCACTCTCCGGCCCCCCCGAGCCCCCGTTTTACTTACCTGAGCCCCAAACTTCCGTGGGCGCGATTCCGCGTCGCTTTCCAAACGGCTTGTCGGCTCTTCATTAGTTAGATTGATAGCAGCGCAGCCATTGGCTCCTGCTGCTGTCAATCAAATCCAATGACATGGCACACCGGGGGGCCACCGACTGTATCACGTGGGAGCCCGCCCGCAAGGTAACCCCCTCGGGAGAGAGCTTCCTAGAGGGGGTTAGCTCTTGCGGGGAGGAGCCGCGAGAGCCGCCGAGGGACCCCAGAAAAGGACGAACTGCACAGTGGAGGTAAGTATGACATGTTTGTTAATAAAAATAAAAAAAAAACTGAACCTATAGTACCACTTTAAGACCTGCCCTATCATCTGTAAACCAAACCCCTTCCCCTTTAGGCTCCACCTTTTTTTCTATGTACATTAAAAGTTGATACCAAGTGTCTACTTGTAAGCTCCTTGAGGGCAGGTACTGATGTGAATGTACAATGCAAGCTTCAAAATTTCAAGTCCTGAGCCACTAGCCAGGCCTTAAAGGGGTTGTAAACCCTCCTGTTTTTTCACCCTAATGCATCCTATGCATTAAGGTGAAAAAACACTTGGCAGTGACCGGCCCCCTAGTCCCCTGTTTTTCTTACCTGATCCATGTTTTTCCCTTGGTGGGGACGCGCTGTCCCTCTCACCCCAGGGTCCCGGCTCTTGATTGGATAGATTGATAGCAGCGCAGCCATTGGCTCCCGCTGCTGTCAATCAAATCCAGTGACCGGGGGGAGGGGGCGGGGCCGAGTCCGGCATTCGTGTCTATGGACGCAAATGCTGGACTCGGGAGCGCGCCCGCAAGGTAAACCCCCCCGGGAGAGCACTTCTCCTAGGGGTTATACAATGCAGGGAGGAGCCGCGAGAGCCGACTATGGACCCCAGAAAAGGATGTTCGGGGCCACTCTGTACAAAACAAGCTGCACAGTGGAGGTAAGTATGATATGTTTGCTATTATAAAAATTAAAAAACTAGCCTTTACAATCACTGTAATGCCCCGTACACACGATCGTTTTTAATGTCATTTTTTAAACCGACGTTTTTCTCCTCGTTTTTTTTCATGTTTCCTCTCAAGCCTGCCTTGCGTACACACTATCATTAAAAAAAACGATCAAGCAAAGCGCAGTGACGTTCAACACGTACGACGGCACTATAAAGGGGAAGTTCCGTTCGAATGGCGCCACCCTTCATGTTAGTAAAGTTTGTTGAGCGACGATTCGCGCTTTTCAGTCCGTTACTGTGTAATGAATGTGCTATCTCCATTACGAACGCTAGTTTTACCAGAACGAGCGCTCCCGTCTCATACTTGATTCTGAGCATGCGCGTTTTTTTTCACGTCGTGAAAGCATACACACTATCGTTTTTCACATCGTTAAAAAAAACGACATGAAAAACGACGTGAAAAAAGAGAGCATGTCCGGAATTTTTAATGGCCGTTTTTCACGTCGTTAAAAATGCTCTGGAGCCTACACACGATCATTTTTAATGGCCATTTTTTAAAATGGCATTTTTAACGGCATGAAAAACGATCGTGTGTATGGGGCATAAGAGTTACTCGCCACCACTTGCCCCCCCCCACCCTACCCTGCCCCGCCCCGCCCCGCCCCTATGTCCGATCTTAAATGATCTCATAAAATTACACTGTTAAATGTCGCCAGTCGCCACCAGTGCGGCCTCATCAGTCGCCACCAGTGCGGCCTCATCTGTCGCCACCAGTGCGGCCTCATCTGTCGCCACCAGTGCGGCCTCATCTGTCGCCACCAGTGCGGCCTCATCAGTCGCCACCAGTGCGGCCTCATCAGTCGCCACCAGTGCGGCCTCATCAGTCGCCACCAGTGCGGCCTCATCAGTCGCCACCAGTGCGGCCTCATCAGTCGCCACCAGTGCGGCCTCATCAGTCGCCACCAGTGCGGCCTCATCAGTCGCCTCCAGTGCAGCCTCATCAGTCGCCTCCAGTGCGGCCTCATCAGTCGCCCCCAGTGCGGCCTCATCAGTCGCCTTCAGTACTTTCTAGTCAGTCGCCACCAGTGCGGCCTCATCAGTCGCCACCAGTGCGGCCTCATCAGTCGCCTCCAGTGCGGCCTCATCAGTCGCCTCCAGTGTGGCCTCATCAGTCGCCTCCAGTGAGGCCTCATCAGTGCAGCTTAAGAGTGCCTCATCAGTCGCCACCAGTGCAGCTCTATCAGTGCCGCCTTATACGTGCTGCCTCATCAACATCACAGCTTATTAGTTGTATATGGAATTATTTGCGTATGGATTATAGCACTGAGCACTTTGAAGTACATTGATTTTCACTGAATATGCACTGTTTAATGAGTTTGCATTGATTTTAGCATGCATGGAGCACTTTGCACATGCTGAATTCAATGCAAACTCATTAAACAGTGCATATTCAGTGAAAATTAATGTACTGCAAAGTTTGTTTAATACATAAGTGGCACGGAACACTTTATTCATACCTGTCCTCAGGCTTCTCCTCCAGATCAGTGAAGCTCCTCTCCTTCATTATCTCCAGCCAGTCCACCTCTGAAGCAGTGGGGTGCTTGGCGCTCTGCTCGTCCATGGATGATGCCACTCTCTGTCACTGCACTGTCACCCACCGGGCTGCCCTTCAGTCACGGCCGTTCATTCATCACACGCTGATGGGACAAATGTACTTAGAGGAGTGCGCAGGAGGGCTGGGTTAGTCACCGGCCGCTCTATGGGGGGCTAGTCACCGTCCGCTCTATGCGGGGAGTCCAAAACCGATTATAGCACACACATTCAAGAATGACATTTATCCTGCAAGGCTATTTAAAAACACCTGAACATATACATAAAAATATATACGGGGGTTTGGTCACACTATATGGTCATATAGTGCTAAGCCCACAAACTGCAACAAAGTAACCCGAATTTCGTGGGTCCTACCCTAGTAATAGAATGAAAGATCCAGCGTCTCAACTATGGGAGCCAAACTCCTCTATGTGGGAGAACTGAAGGGATTCCTCCTATGAACTGGTGGCCACTAAATAAGAGGTAATGAGGAGGGGGAGGGGTGCTCCAGCCCAAAAAAACTGGTCAGGGTTTGCTACAATAAAAAAACATATTTGGGGGGCACACCCTAAAATGCGTTTAAATTCAAGATGGTGCAGCTATAAGACCAAAAACAGTACAAAACAGATTATAGCGCACACATTCATGAATGACATTTATCCTGCAAGGCTATTTAAAAACAAAAATAAATATATGTTTTTGTATTGTAGAAAACCCTGACCAGGATATTTGGGCTGGAGCACCCCTCCCCCCTCTTATTTAGTTACCACCAGTTCATAGGAGGAATCCCTTCAGTTCTCCTACATAGAGGAGTTTGGCTCCCATGGTTGAGACGCAGGATCTTTCATTCTATTACTAGGGTAGGACCTATAAAATTCGGGATACTTTGTCGCAGTTTGTGGGCTTAGCACTATATGACCATATAGCGTGACAAAACCCTGTATATATTTTTATGTACATGTTCAGGTGTTTTTAACTAGCCTTGCAGGATAAATGTGATTCTTGAATGTGTGCGCTATAATCTGTTTTGTACTGTTTTTAGTCTTATAGCTGCACCATCTTGAATTTAAACGCATTTTAGGGTGTGCCCCCCAAATATGATTGTGTCTATGGGGGGAGTCACCGGCCCCTCTATGGGCGGGGCCAGTCACCGGCTGCTCCAGTCCCTCCACCCTACCCAGCCAAGTATGTTTCATATAGCCCATAAGTGCCGCACTACAGCAAGCTGCCGGCAGCCATGGATTAAATATGCGCAGGAGGCGGGAGTCAGGAGGGCTTTTTTTCATGCGGGGGGGGGGGGCGGCTTTTGTCTTGTTGGCCTAGGCCAAGATACAGCACTGCCTCTTATGAGGAATCTTTGTTGTAAATCAGTTGATTTTCTTTCAAAATCTGAGTAATTTGTACAGTTTCTTTGAATTATCATGTATTGCCCCATGGGTATACTCTTAGCAAGGTGCCTGGGATGGACACTGTCAAAATGTAAGAGAGTTTACCGCGGTGAGTTTTCTTAAAAGATCAGTTTGTATATAGTTGTCAGAATCTTTTTTTTAATTGTGAGGCCTAAGAATGGTAAGGTGTTTTCATGCACTGATGAGGTGAAAGCGAGATTGATATCATTTTGATTAAATCTCTTCAAAAAAAGCATCAATGCATTGACGTGTGCCAGACGACAGTACAAAGATATCATCAATATGGAGTTTCAGCCTACTAATTAAGGGGAGTGGTTAATTGGTCACAGGTGCTTGAGGCCTATAAAAATTTCTGTAGAGCACATGTGAAATTGCCAGTCTTGTTGGTTGGAGGCTAGACAGTGGAGACCTTGAGTGGAGAGTGTGATCAAGTTTTGCTTTTGACTGCTGTGTTGCATTTGAGCTTCTTTTTGGATCTTTTTCCTTGCAGCTTTTTAACCACTTCAATACAGGGCTTTTATACACACTTCCTTACCAGACCAATTTGTAGCTTTCAGTGCTCTCACATTTTGAATGACAATTACTCAGTCATGCTACACTGTACCCAAACCAAATTTTTATCATTTTTTTCTCACAAACAGAGCTTTCTTGGTGGTATTTAATCACCGCTGGGTTTTTTATTTTTTGCAATATAAGCGAAAAAATTGAGATTTAAAAAAAATAAAAAAACGTTTTTTTTAGTTTCTATTGTAAAATTTTGCAAATAAGTCATTTTTCTTCATAAAATTAGGCCAAATTGTATACTGCTACATATCTTTAGTAAAAATAACCAAAAAAAGTGTATATTATTTGGTCTCTGTGAAAGTTACGGTGCAAATTATTGAAAAATGATCACATCTGATCACACCTGATGTACTCATTTCTTGAGACCCTAACGAGCCAGGAAAGTACAAATACCCCCCAAATTACCCCTTTTTGGAAAGAAGACATTCCAATGTATTTAGTAAGAGGCATGCTGAGTTTTTTGAAGTTGTAATTTTTTCCCACAATTCTTGGGAATTTAAAAAAAAAAAAAATATTTTTATTTTTTTGCACAAAATTGTCATAATAACAAGTTATTTCTCTCACACAGCACATGCATACTTGCAATGACACCCCAAAATACATTATGCTACTCCTCCTGAGTATAGTGATACCACATGTGTGAGACTTTTACACAGCCTGACCACATATAGAGGACTAACATCCAAGTAGCACCGTCAGGCGTTCTACGAGCATAAATTGCACATCTCATTTGATGACAACCTATCACACTTTTGAAGGCCCTGGAGCACCAGGACAATTGAAACGCCCACAAAATGACCCCATTTTGGAAAGCTAACACCCCAACGTATAATCTATGAGTCATAATAAGTCTTTTGAACGGTTCATTTTTTTCCAGAAGTTTTTGGAATATGTGGTAAAAAAATGAAAACGCATTTTTTTTATACAAAGTTGTCCATTTATAAGATATTACCAACACATAGCATGTACATAGCAAAAATGTCACCCCAAAATACATTCTGCTACTCCTCCTGAGTATGGCGATACCAAATGTGTGAGACTTTTACACAGCCTGGCCAAATACAGAGGCCCAACATTGAAATAGCACCTTCAGGCATTCTAGGAGCATAAATTACACATCTCATTTCTCAACCACCTATTACAGTTTTGAAGACCCTGGAGAACCAGGACAATGGAAACGCCCATAAAATGACCCCATTTTGGAAAGCTAACACACCAACGTATAATCTATGAGGCATAATGAGTCTTTTGAACAGTTCATTTTTTTCCAGAAGTTTTTGGAATATGTGGGAAAAAAATGAAAATGCATTTTTTTAATACAAAGTTGTCCGTTTATAAGATATTACCAACACATAGCATGTACATAGCAAAAAGGACACCCCAAAATACATTCTGCTACTCCTACTGAGTATGGCAATACCACATGTGTGAGACTTTTACACAGTCTGGCCACATACAGAGGCCTAACATCTAAGTAGCACCGTCACGTGTTCTAGGAGCATAAATTACACACATAAATTCCTGACAACCTATCACATTGTTGAAGGCCCTTCATATTTTTAACACATAGCATGTACTGTACATACCAATTATAAACCAAAATACATTCTTCTGAAAAAAGGGTAAAGAAAAGATTACCTGCGGTTTTAGTAGTGCAGTGGTCCAAAGAGGAGAGCATCGGTCCAGGCAGCAGGCAGGAACGTGGACAGCGACAGCAAAACAGGCAGCAGGCAGAAATAGTCAGTACAGGTAGAGGTGATGTCAGCACAGCCAAAGCATTGGTCCAGATAGCAGTCAGGGATGTGGTCAGCAGCAGCAAAAGGAACAAAGGATCGTCCATGCAGCAGGCAGGAATACTGTCCATAGTTAGTACATGCAGCAGGCAGAAGTATGGTCAGCACAGCCAGAGTATTTGTCCAGGGAGCAGGCAGGACCATCAAGCTTAGGGCATCGGTCAGGAAAGAATGGGGATAGGGGTAGAGGCTTCTCCCACCCAAATCACTTTGAAGCCTCCGGACAACCAGACCCTGTTCTGGGAACACAGAAAACCAAAAACTGGTTTTCTGAACTCAGAACACTATTCTGGAGCCCCTCACATATGTGAGACCCCTGTATAGCAGGGTGAAAGATCAGTCCAAGGGGGCAGGCAAAAACATGGTCAACAGGCCATGGTCAGTGCAGGTAAAAGGCAGAAATAAACGGTAGGCAGAGGCATAGTCGATACAGTCCAGGGTCAGTTCACGTGAAAGGCAGAAACATGGCGGATAAACAATGCAGACGGTAGGCAGAGGCATAGTCGAGAAACAGGCCAGGGTCAGTTCAGATGGAAGACAATGATATGGTTGGTTGAGGCAGGGAAATATTCAGGACAGAAATTTAAACTGTGAAATGGCAGTATTAGAAATATGGGCTAATAGTTTTCGAGAGAGTGATATCGCTTGAAGCATTGTCCGATGCAAAGGCCAGGTTGGGAGGGACAGTCGGGACAATGGAAGCTGGTATCTTTCCTAACTCCTCTTTTGGTGCACACCGACATTTTTTTTGGCGTCGTCTTCCGAATCGAGATGGTGGAATATGGTCCAGAAAATGGCGCTCATGTAGTCTGCTGACACAATCGGATCAAATGCTTTCTGGGGGGGATGTTTGTTGGTAGATCAGGGCAGTGACAATGTCTTCAATAAACTTTATGAAGGTGGTGGGTCTTTCCGTTGATTTTTGATAGATGATGAAAGAATTTAAAAGGGCCAAATGAAAAAAGTAAATTGCGACTTTTTTATACCAGAAGAGGGATTTTTGGGTTGAAAGATAGGGCTGTAACACTTGGTCATTTAAATCCACCCCCCCATGAATTTATTGTACTCATTGATGCAGGAAGGCTTGCGAATGGTACTGCGTCTTCTGTGAAGTTCCACCGAGGTGTCATCGTGGATGGCGGACATGATGTACACATCTTTCCTATCCCTCCACTTCACAGCCAACACTTCCTCGTTCCTCAAGCTTGCCGATTCCCCCCTTTGAATGGTTGTGGTGACAAGACCCTGTGGGAAACCCTTTCTGTTTTTTCTTGTTGTACCACAGGCCAGAGTTTTTTTTAGGTAGAGGTGGCGGAAAAGGGGCAGGCTGGTGTAATAGTTGTCCATGTAAATATGATACCCCTTTTGGAGGAGTGGGAATGCCAACTCCCAAACAATTTTTCCACTTATTCCCATGTATGATGGACACTCAGGGGGCTGGAGCTGGGAATCTTTGCCTTCGTACACGGGGAATGAGTGCACATAACCGGTGGCGCTTTCACAGAGCTTGTTGAGCTTCAAGCCGTTCCTCGCCCGCTTACTGGGGATATATTGCTTGATTCCCAGCCGGCCTGTGAAATGCACCAGGGATTCGTCCACACAGATGTTCTGGTCAGGGACATAAAGTTTGGCAAATCTCTCGGAGAAGAAATCAATTAGGGGGCGAATTTTATATAATTTGTCAAAGTTTGGGGTATTTCGAGGGGGGCACTGCAAGTTATCGTTGAAATGCAAGAAGCCCATTATGATTTCGTATCGGGACCTGGACATAACAGAGGAAAAAATTGGCATATGGTGGATGGGTTTGGTCGAACAATATTTATGCAATTCATTTTTTTTGTAAGCCCCATATTCAGCGTTAGGCCTAAAAATTATTTAAACTCCACCACTGTTAGGGGTCGCCATTCAAAAGGGCGGGCATAGCTTGAACTGGGGTTGTTGTCAATAAATTGTTGGGCAAAAAGGTTGGTTTGGTCCACGATGCCTTGAACCAATTCATCAGGGAAAAATAAATTAAAAAAATAAATTTCTGAAAACCCTTCAGTGTTGACCTGCACACCTGGCTGTGCTGTGAAAGGGGGGATCGTGGCTGACCCAGTGCTAGAAGGCAGCCACAATGGGTTTGCCAAGGCATCTGGTATCTGGGTTTGGGCCCTACTTCTTTGGCGTGCAATTCTGGGACTTTCCTCCTGGGGTCTAGCAGCGCTTGTACTGGGCCTCTCCTCCTGGGGTCTAGCAGCGCTTGTACTGGGCCTCTCCTCCTGGGGTCTAGCGCCGTTGGCACTGTTGGTAGCTGCCTGGTGTTCAGACCGTCGTCTTTTTGGATGGACTGCTTCCTCCTCTGATTTGGATCCTGATGTGCTGCCTTCGGGGGGCTCATATTCCGAACCAGAATCTGAATCAGAACTGTACCTGGGCAGTGAGAGCTCCCCGTTGCTCTCATCGGTCAGACTCAGTATTTGGTATGCCTCTTCTGGCGTGTATAGCTTTCTGGACATGGCTGTATGACGGGTGACACTGATGGGCTGCACGTCAGGGACTAACGGGCTGCACCTTGGTAGTAATAATTGGCTGCAGACAGGTACTCTGATGGGCTCACGGGACAGGTACTCTGATGGGCTCACGGGACAGGTACTCTGATGGGCTCACGGGACAGGTACTCTGATGGGCTCACGGGACAGGTATTCCGATGGGCTCACGGGACAGGTACTCTGATGGGCTCACGGGACAGGTACTCTGATGGGATGGATGGACAGGTACACTGATGAGCTCAGACAGGTACTGATGACAGGTACTATGACAGGTACTCTGACGGGTACTGAAGGCAGGTACCCTGACAGGTATTGATGGCGGGTACTGATGACAGGTACTCTAATAGGTACTTATGGCAGGTACTCTGATGGGTACTGCTGGCAGGTACTCTGATGGGTACTGATGGCAGGTACTGATGGCGGGTACTGATGGCGGGTACACTGATGGGTACTGATGGCAGGTACTTATGATGGGTACTGATGGCAGGTACTTATGATGGGTACTGATGGCAGGTACTGATGGCGGGTACTGATGGCAGGTACTCTGACGGGTACACTGATGGGTACTGATGGCAGGTTCTTATGATGGGTACTGATGGCAGGTACTTATGATGGGTACTGATGGCAGGTACTGATGGCGGGTACTGATGGCAGGTACTGATGGCAGGTACTCTGACAGGTACTGATGGCAGGTACTCTGACGGGTACTCTGACGGTACTGATGATAGGTACTGATGGCAGGTACTCTGATGGGTACTGATGGCAGGTACTCTGATGGCAGGTACTGATGGCGGGTACTGATGGCAGGTACTCTGACGGGTACTGATGATGGGTACTCTGACGGGTACTGATGGCAGGTACTGATGATGGTTACTGATGGTGGGTACTGATAGCGGGTACTGATGGCGGGTACTCTGACAGGTACTGATGGCAGGTACTGATGGCAGGTACTGATGATGGTTACTGATAGCGGTTACTGATGGCGGGTACTGATGGCGGGTACTGATGGTAGGTACTCTGATGGGTACTGATGACAGGTACTCTGATGAGTACTGATGGCAGGTACTCTTTATTGGGGGGGGCAATCTGGGCACAATAAAATTACAGTAACAGTAGTAACTCACAGTAAGATCGCTCTTCTCCTCACACTGGAATGGTGTGTGAGGAGGAGAGCCCAGCAACAGCGGTTACACCGCTGTTTGTTTACATTTGTGACCGGCTGTGATTGGACACAGCCGGTCACATGGTAAAGAGCCATTTCATTGGCTCTTTACCCTGATCGGAGCTGGGCTTTGTCACAGGGAAAAGCCTCAACCCCGATCGCCGAGCTGCACGCCCCCGGGGGCGCGCACGAGCGGCGTGCACGCCGCTCTGCATAGTGACCGGCTGTGATTGAATACAGCCGGTCACGCTGCCACTGGACTCCGCCACCTGGTAATTTGCCTCATCGGGGAACGGCTGTGTCCTGAGGGACACGCCGGATCCCCGACCGCCGCGCTGCGGCCCCCGGGGGCCCGCAGTAGCAGCGGGAAGACGAGGACGTCATGTGACGTCCGCCCAGGATGGGAGATCCCATCTGCGGACGTCATATGACAATGGGCGGGTATTGAAGTGGTTAAACACCTTTTTCTGGAACGTTTTAAACAGACTTTTTTTTTTCTTTTTTTCCTTTAGCCTACTAATTAAGGGGAGTGGTTAATTGGTCACAGGTGCTTGAGGCCTATAAAAATTTCTGTAGAACACATGTGAAATTGCCAGTCTTGTTGGTTGGAGGCTAGACAGTGGAGACCTTGAGTGGAGAGTGTGATCAAGTTTTGCTTTTGACTGCTGTGTTGCATTTGAGCTTCTTTTTGGATCTTTTTCCTTGCAGCTTTTTAACCCCTTCCATACCAGGCCATTGTAAAATGACGCCGGCAGGAACCCTCTCTCCCTCCGGGTGGACGTCATATGACGTCCTGGGTTTGAGGGGGGATATCTGAATGATGCCTGCAGCTAGAGGCATTATTCAGATATCCTTTTTTTAAGCCGGCGATCCTGCGCACCATAAGAATGATCATAGCGGCGGTTCCGCCGCTTGATCGTTCTTATAGGCGGCGGGAAGGGACATCCCCCCCCTCCCGCCGCCACCCGGTGCTTCTCCGGGCTCTCCCGTGCCATCGGGGAACCGGAGAGAATCGTCGGCGCTGGTGGTGGGTCACGTGACGAGCATAGAGATGTGTCAGGGAAACGGCCGTAGGAGAACTGGCAATAGTGCCAGTACTGGTAATGGCCGCTTCCAGTACATCCCTGTGCGCATTGCCGCAAGCGGCGCGAATAGGCGCACGCACATGCGCAATGGAACCAACGGGCGCACGCACATGCGCAATGGAACCAACGGACGCACGCACATGCGCAATGGAACCAACAGGCGCGCGCGCATGCGCGGGCGTGTCAATCGGCGCACACAACAGATGCAGCCACTTGTTGGCCTATATAAGACTGCCACTGAGCCCATCTCATTGCTTGATGGTCGTCAGCCTTCCTGTGTTCCTGAGACTCTGTTGAACTGCTGTTTGGATTCCCTGTTGTGACCCGGCTTGTTCCTGACCTGTCTGATCTGCTCTTCTGGTTTGACCCCCTGGCTTGCCTTACTGACCTGTTGCCTTCTCTTTCACCTGATCCCGGCTTATTCCACGGACTTTGCCACAGTCTTCTGTTCCTGCCTGTTTCCTGTTACCAGACCATTGGCTTGTCTCCATTCCTGCAACCTGCTTCTTCCTCCTGCTGGATATACTGGGTTTGACTCCCAGCCTGGCTGCCACTACTACTCCTTGAGCGGTGTCCTGCATCCACCGGTGTTCTTCAGGATCCCACCAGCTCTTCTCTCCTGGACCCATCTGGCAACCTGTGCTTCTCTGGGCACTACACCCTCTGTACCCAACCTCAGAGGTGTACTGCACTCAGCCGCAAGGGGAGCCCTCTCGGCATCTCGGCCTCCAACCAGGTACATGACAGTACCATCAAGCCATGTCCGAGGCCGACAGAGGTGCTTCCCCATTCGAGCTGATGTGCAAACAAGTCACCTCTCTTTCACAAGCCATTCAGAGACTCCAAGAGGGCTATCTTCAGCTGGAAGATCGATTGCAGCACTCACCTGATCCAGCCTCGATGGAGTCCAGTCAGCCTTCCACTGACACAGCACCAGCTTCCCTGCCTCAAGAAGCTACTTCTCCAACCTATGCAGTGATGGTGTCTTCTCCCGAACCACGGGTACCAACACCCGAACGATTCCTCGGAGATCGAAAGAAGTACAGGGCTTTTAAAAATGCATGCCTACTGTACTTGGCCCTCCAGCCTAGAACTTTTTCTTCCGAGTTCGTAAAAGTAGGATTCATAATTTCCCTAATATCCGAGGAACCCCAAGCTTGGGCCCACAACCTGCTGGAACAAAAGAGCCCCGACTTTGGATACCATGGACATTTTCTTTGAGGCTATGGCCCTATTGTATGATGACCCCCAGCGTGTGGCCTCCGCTGAATCAGCCTTAACTGCCTTACGGCAAGGAGACCGCCCAGTGGAGGACTATACCATAGAATTCTGCAGATGGTCCACCGATACAAGCTGGAATGGGGCGGCACTCAGGTTTCAGTATCGCCAAGGACTGTCTGAGACTCTTAAAGATGAGCTGGCCCGAGTTGCTGTTCCCGACACCCTTGACGAACTTATTCTCTTAGCCATTCAGCTTGACAGGTGCCTGCGGGAACGGCAGGCGGAATATGCTCAAAATTTCCAGCCTACTCAGAGACCACCTAAGTCTTCACCTACGCCTACCTTCTCTACAAATCTGAAGCAAGGACCAAAGCAAGTTGGCTTGGTCCGTTTCCCTCTTACCTTTGACGAGAGACAACATCGGCGGCAGGCCTCTCTTTGCCTATACTGCGGAGGGGCTGGACACTTCCTACGCAGTTGCCCCATAAGACCCAGTAAGGTCTAACCACGAGGTCCACACATCTCCAAGTTTCCAGATCCTCCATTTCCTACCTTGCTCTCCCCATCTCCTTACAAATGGCAGGAAGGGAGGTCCAATTACAAGCAATTATCGACTCCGGAGCTTGCAGCTGTTTTATGGACTTATCTCTAGCTAAAAGACTTGGCGTGCCCCTTTTTGAGAAGAAACAAGGACTAGAAGTTCTGCTTGCCGATGGCTCTTTGCCCAGTTCTGGACTTGTTACTCGAGAAACTATGCCCCTCTTCATTACTACTGATATCGGCCACCAAGAATTTGTCAGTTTTGACATTTTACACTCTCCCATGTTCCCTGTCATCTTGGGAATGCCGTGGCTACTGGCACACAACCCACGAATCAACTGGGTCAAGAAGGAAATCTCCCTTTCTTCGGAGTATTGCCTACAGCATTGCTTTGCTCCCAACTCCAGTGAGCCTGCTAGCTGCCTGACTGTGCAACCTGCTCTCGACAACCTCCAGCATGTTCCCCCAGCTTATCATGAGTTCATAGACGTTTTTGACAAGAAAAAGGCCGATGTCCTTCCTTCCACCTCACCGACCTTATGATTGTCCGATAGAACTGCTCCCGGGGGCTGAGATTCCGTTCGGTCGAATCTTTCCCCTATCCGAAAATGAGCTGGAGGCTCTACGTTTATATATTGATGAGAGCCTGGAAAAGGGGTTTATCCGACCCTCCTCTTCTCCTGCTGGGGCGGGCATATTCTTTGTGGAGAAGAAGGATGGCACATTACGGCCATGTGTAGACTACAGAGACATCAACTAAATTACCGTAAAGAATTGATACCCACTCCCTCTGGTCCCTGAACTCTTTCAAAGATTCCGAACCGCCCAGATTTTCACCAAACTAGATCTGAGGGGCGCCTACAACCCGGTCCGCATCCGCCAGGGAGACAAGTGGAAGACAGCATTCCGGACGAGGTTCGGCCACTTTGAGTACCTTGTGATGCCGTTCAGATTATGCAATGCTCCAGCTACGTTCCAGCATCTAGTGAACGATATCTTCTGGGAATTCCTTGACTACTTTGTAATCGTATACCTCGACGATATTCTCACCTTTTCTGCCTCTTTGGAACTCCACTGAACCCATGTAAAAAAGGTGCTCCTAACCCTGAGAAAGCATGGTGTCAGGGAAGGCTTTACCCACTGGTGGCGCTGTCGGTCCTATGGATCGCAGTACTAGTGTCCACCAGCAGGTGTCCTCCCGCAGCCTGTATCTTTGACAGAGGATCTCACCTGCTGGTGGTAATGCCTGATCCATGGGCTGTAGTACCGGCATCCACCAGCGGGGGTATTCCGGCAGTGTGGGGCAGGCAGTACTTCCTTCGATCAGCTGTGACATGAGGGCAATTATAGCAGTCCTATAAATACCCGGCGAGCCCTTACATGCTCGCCTTGGTATCTTTCTCCTGGAGCCTTGACCTTGTAGCCTGTATCCGGACCTTGAGCCTGTACCTGTACCTGCCCTTGAGCCTGTACCTGTCCTGTCCCGTCCTGATCTGATCCCTATCCTGAGCCTATCCATCCGTCTTCTCCCTGCCTGGTTTTGTTCCCTATTCCCATCTGCTGACTCCCCGTGTATGACCTTGGCCTGGCTACGTTTATGCCCCTGGAACACTCCTCTGTCAATCTCCTGATCTGCTGTGTATGACCCCGGCCTGGCTTACATTCAAGATTCTGGTACTGCCCTTTGTTGTATATATTATTTGTTGTTTGTGGGTTGTTTTGTTAGTTTGCACTGTTTGTATTTATCCATATCACCTTCTCAATAAACCCCATTATATTTCACTGTACATGCGTTTTGGTTATCTCTGTGCAGTTCACACAGTCTGGTCAATTAATTCCCTGATACATGGACTATATGTCAAGGCAGACAAATGTGATTTCGAGAAAACATCTATTCAGTTTCTAGGCCTCATGATCTCCACAGAAGGAATTGCAATGGACCCAAAGAAAGTGGAGGCAATACTCGACTGGCCAGCTCCCTCGGACAGGAAGGGTGTTCGGTGCTTCATAGGGTTTTCCAATTTTTACAGGAAGTTTGTGAAGGGTTTCTCCACCACCATAGCACCCATCACTCAGTTGACCTGTCAGAAGGCCCGTTTCCAGTGGTCCCCAGAAGCCCAGACAGCCTTTGACAAATTAAAGAGTCTATTCACTTCTGCACCTATCTTACAGCACCCAGATCCAACCTTACCTTATGTACTAGAAGTAGACGCTTCTGAAATAGCGACAGGGGCAATCCTGTCTCAACGGCGGGGTCCCAAGGCTCTTCTTTACCCCATAGCCTTTTTCTCTCGAAAAATGAGTCCACCAGAAAGAAATTACGACGCCAGAGATCGAGAGCTACTGGCCATTAAATCTGCCTTAGAAGAATGGAGGTACTTACTGGAGGGTGCCGCTCATCCCATTATGATTTTTACAGACCATAAGAACCTGGAGTACCTCAGGACAGCCAAACGTCTAAGACCTCGGCAAGCCCGATGGGCTTTGTTTTTCTCCAGGTTCAATTTCCACCTTACATATCGGCCAGGTTCCAAGAATGGGAAAGCGGACGCACTCTCCCGAATGTTTCCAAACACCCCTGAAACAACAGAGCCAAGTACGATCCTTTCCTCTCAAAATTTTTTGCTCATCCAACCTGATCTAAAGACTCTGATCAAACAAGCCTCTGCCCAGTGCTCTGAGCCAGAAGTGCCCTCACTGAGAGACCAAGATGGATTTTTGTGGCATCAGGATAAGATTTTTGTTCCCCAACCAGTTAGACTCCAAGTCCTAAAGATGTCACATGACCATAAACTTGCCGGACATTTCGGAATACGAAGAACCACGGAACTTGTTCAGGGCTCCTTTTGGTGGGCCAGCCTAAGACAGGACTGCAAAGAATATGTTAATTCTTGCACCACCTGCCAGCGCAATAAAGGTTCCAATACCAAGCCATGGGGACTTTTGAGGCCACTACCCATTCCTGAACAACCCTGGAAAGAAATATCCATGGATTTTATAGTAGACTTGCCCCCCTCTGGGGGATGTACCACCCTCATGGTAGTGGTAGACCGCCTTTCCAAAATGGCACATTTACTCCCGATGATTGGCACACCCTCCGCTTCGGATACAGCAAACATGTTTATTAAAGAAATTGTCAGGTTACACAGACTACCGGATAGCATTGTCTCTGACAGAGGAGTACAATTTACTTACAAGTTCTGGAGAGATCTTTGCAAGTCCTTATCAATTGAAGTATGTCTTTCCTCAGCTTACCACCCCCAGAGCAATGGTCAAACAGAAAGGACTAATCAGACTTTAGAACAGTACCTTTGATGCTTTTGTACCTGCTCACAAGATGACTGGATCTCCCTCCTTCCCTGTGCAGAGTTTGCATATAATAATTCTTTACATGCAGCAATCAATCAGTCTCCCTTCTGGGCAAATTATGGATTTCACCCCTTCTTCCTACCGAATACTATACCCGAAGCATCTACTCCCACTGTCCAGGATTGATTAAGGTCCATCCAAACCAACTACAAGGTACTTCAGGAGGCCATGCGAAAAGCTCAAGAGGATTATAAAAGGTTTCATGACAAGAGAAGAAGAGGGAATCCTGTCTTTAAGATTGGGGACAAGGTATGGCTTTCTTCAGTGAACCTTAAGCTCTCTTGTCCCTCCCGGAAGCTTGGACCCAAGTTCATCGGTCCCTTTGAAATTAAAAGAGAAATAAATCCAGTGGCTTTTGAGCTGGCACTACCCAATACCTACAAGATCCACCCAGTATTTCACACCTCCCTGCTCAAACCAGCGGTATCCAGTCCTTTTCCTGGAAGAGAGGAGCCACCTCTGCCCCCAGTCTTAGTAGAGGGGGAAACGGAATTCGAGGTTGAAGCCATTATGGATTGCCGGAGGAGAGGTAGGCAGATCCAGTATCTCATCAAGTGGAAGGGCTGTTGAACTGCTGTTTGGATTCCCTGTTGTGACCCGGCTTGTTCCTGACCTGTCTGATCTGCTCTTCTGGTTTGACCCCCTGTCTTGCCTTACTGACCTGTTGCCTTCTCCTTCACCTGATCCCGGCTTGTTCCACGGACTTTGCCACAGTCTTCTGTTCCTGCCTGTTTCCTGTTACCAGACCATTGGCTTGTCTCCGTTCCTGCAACCTGCTTCTTCCTCCTGCTGGATATACTGGGTTTGACTCCCAGCCTGGCTGCCACTACTACTTCTTGAGCGGTGTCCTGCATCCACCGGTGTTCTTCAGGATCCCACCAGCTCTGCTCTCTTGGACCCATCTGGCAACCTGTGCTTCTCTGGGCACTACACCCTCTGTACCCAACCTCAGAGGTGTACTTCACTCAGCCGCAAGGGGAGCCCTTTCTGCATCTCGGCCTCCAACCAGGTACGTGACAAGATGACTGGTGACCAGATGGTCACCAGTCATCTCTATGATCGTCGGAGGCCCGGGCGCGATGTGATGACGTCACGCCTGGGTCCTCAAATGTAAACAAAGCCGCTATTTCGGCTATAAGTATGAGATCAGTGAAATTTTTTTCATGATCTCATGCTTTCCAGCCTGGAGGAGAGATGTGGGGTCTTATTGACCCCGCATCTCTCCATAAAGAGGACCTGTCACACACATTCCTATTACAAGGGATGTTTACATTCCTTGTAATAGGAATAAAAGTGATCAAAAAAAAGTGTAAAAAAAAAATCAAATAATTTTTATTTATTTTTTTAAACGCCTGTCCCCAATAGCCCGCGCTTAGAAGCGAACACACACGTAAGTCCTGCCCGCATATGTAAACGTCGTTCAAACCACATATGTGAGGTATCACCACGTGCGTTAGAGCGAGTGCAACAATTCTGGCACTAGACCTCCTCTGTAACTCTAACCTGGTAACCTGTAAAAAATTTCAAAGCGTCGCCTATGGAGATTTTTAAGTACCGAAGTTTGGCCCCATTCCATGAGTGTGCGCAATTTTAAAGCGTGACATGTTAGGTATCTTTTTACTCGGCGTAACATAAGCTTTCATATTTTACAAAAAAATAGGGCTAGCTTTACTGTTTTGTTATTTTTTTAATTCATGAAACCATTTTTTTCCCCAAAAAAAGGCGTTTGAAAAATTATTGCGCAAATACCGTGCAAGATAAAAAGTTGCAACGACCATCATTTTATTCCCTAGGGTGTCTGCTAAAAAAAACATATATAATGTTTGGGGGTTCTGAGTAATTTTCTAGCAAAAGAATGATGATTTGTACATGTAGGAGAGAAGTGCCAGAATAGGCCCGGTATGGAAGTGGTATAAAAAGCCCTGTATGGAAGTGGTTAAACACCTTTTTCTGGAACGTTTTAAACAGATTTTTTTTTTCTTTTTTTCCTTCAGCCTACTAATTAAGGGGAGTGGTTAATTGGTCACAGGTGCTTGAGGCCTATATAAATTTCTGTCAAACTCATTTGAGCCTGCTCATCTTTGAGTTTGCTAGAACTCTGTCCAAGTGGAACTGGACTAATGCCCCATACACACGATCGTTTTTCATGCCGTTAAAAATGCCATTTTAAAAAATGGCCATTAAAAATGATCGTGTGTAGGCTCCAGAGCATTTTTAACGACGTGAAAAACGGCCATTAAAAATTCCGGACATGCTCTCTTTTTTCACGTCATTTTTCATGTCGTTTTTTTTAACGACGTGAAAAACGATAGTGTGTATGCTTTCACGACGTGAAAAAAAACGCGCATGCTCAGAAGCAACTATGAGACAGGAGCGCTCGTTTTGGTAAAGCTAATGTTGGAAATGGAGATGGCACATTCGTCACGGTGGAATTAATAGCATAGTTTTAATGCTGCGCATTCCGTTCTTCTTTTGATAATGCTTTAAAATTACCCTCTTTTGATAATGACATTGAGAGTTATGCCAAACTTGTTTCTAAAGTAATTCCAAATTGCTCTAATGATTCTAAAATATTATTTATAAGCCGCACCTCCCTCCTAAATAATACTAATAATAATAAAATAATGTAATTCTCCTTTTTTATTTAAATTTTATTTTACTTTTTTTTTTTTTGTGGCCTTTTTTATTATTATTTTGGCTTAAATTATTCTTGTGTAAAGTTACCACCACAACCTTCCAAATGTGTCTCATTTGGCCTCAGGGAGGTTTGTGTCCCCTGATAATAACAATAATATAATTTGAGATGTCCCTGCCTGCTCCCTAGCAAGCTCTCTTTTGAAATACAAATCACATAGTCAAGTATTTAAAGGGCACTAAAATTATTTTTATTTCAGAACATTAACAAATTAAAGTGGAAGGCAGCACTGGAGAGCCTGCTTGCATTTGTGCATCCCTTTGACCCCACAACAACCATCCAAGATGTCCAAACCAAAATAGAGATTAGATCCCCCAAAAAAATGAGCCCAATCTTGTCTTGAGCTCCCAGAGGTCAGGAGCCACAGCAGATAAGTCCTATATGTCCCCAGTCTGTGGTACTACAGCAGGCATTATTTTCTCCTCTTCCTTGTAGCCTTCTCTCCAGCCTTCTCTGCAGCCTTGGTTGGTTTCTTCCTTGGAGGCTGGGGATCAGGAGGAGAGGTTGTGGCAGGAGGAGTAGTAGGAGGAGGAGGAGGAGGTGGAGGAGTAGGGACAACCTCCGTTATGTCCGTGTACCTAGTGAGTTCACCCAGCACGCCCTTATTGATGACTTTCAATAGCAGGGTCTCACTGAATTTTTTTTGCTGCAACTCCATTTGCCCTAGTTTGTGGGCGAGGACTGCGGCAAATCCCTCATCAACAGAGGGTGCCTCTCTGAGGGCCGCTGTTGCCTCTCTGAGGAAGGCCCTGGTTTCCTCCTCCACCTGCCTACCTCTCCTTGGCCCTCGTGGTTTAACTACCAGGGGAGGCATCTGGGCTCTTGTGCTGGGCCAAGCCTCCTCCTGGGTGCCACTGGGCCCAGCCTCCTCCTGGGTGCCACTGGGCCCTGCCTCCTCCTGATCCCCAACATCACCCTCTTCCTGGCTCAGCTCTGGCTGTAAAAAAAGAAAGGGACATTATTTATTTTGCCACATCATCATTCACAGACATTGTTCACCTCTAGACATTGTTGAAATCAATGCCAAAAGTTATGTCATTTTCATTGATTCCGCATCCTGGTTTTGTTGTCTTGTGCACATAAAATTAGGCCACTACTGTATCTTGCTCTTCACAAACTTTATTGGTAGAAGTGTACATACCTTTAACAATACTAACATCTTTTAAAATTCTAGAATTTTGTACGATATAAATATAGATATCAATACTTTACCTGGCTCCATATCTCCAAATCTGCCTCCTCAAGGCCCTGATCTTGATCCTCAGAGGAAGCCAGAGCAGGGTTGACAGGAAGGCTGGAGGACTGGCTGCAGGGAAGGCTGGAGGGTTGGGTACAAGGAAGGCTGGATTGACCTCTGGGGGGAAGGGTGGAGAGAGATTCCCGCACTTCCAGCTGGTCATCCAGAAAAGCAAGCTTACTGTAGTACCACAGACTGGGTTTATAAACCTTATCTGCTGTTGCACCTGACCTCTGGGACCTCAGGACCATAGTCCTCTGGGTCCTGTATGTCCCTCTGATGGTCGCAATTTTGTTTTTGACATCTTGGAGAGTTGTTGTGGGTATCTTTGTTTGCACAAATGCAAGCAGGCTCTCCAGTGCTGCTTTCCTGGCGTCTTTATTTTTATTACCGCCACTTTTTGTTTGCCATAATATAGGGAGCTCTTGCCATTTGTCGATGAACTCCCCCATGAAGTCTGGGTTTTTAAAAGTATTCATGATATCTGTAAAAGCGAGAAACCAAAAAAAATATATATTTCAGGCAACATTCCTCAACTGTGCATTGTCTACATATGTTTTTACACCAAATAACGTTTTACTTGCAGAGTTTTCTCTGTTTTTTTTTTATTTTACCCTTTAATGACTAGCACATGTTTAGCTTTTTCAAAATTTTGACAAATATAGTTTGTTTATGCATGGCTGGTCATGCATTGTAATACACCCGAAATTAAGGGAACATCCACATTTCTAAGGAAGTTGCCCACCTAAACAAAAAAAATAAAGGTATTTTTACATAACAAATCATTGTGGCTTCATTATGTAAATGTGGTGCTGAGTGAACTAATCAATGTTTGGTGTTTACACTGACAATGAAGGCTAATTAAAAGATTGTTTAATCCACATAGCAAAACAAGTGCACTAGGTAAACCTACCAGAAACATCAAACATTATACAATAAAAAATCCAAACCAATCTTTACTCAAGATAAAGTTTTATTTTTTTGGTCTAAAATTATTATAGATTGTCTGGCATTTCAATGACCCCCCTACCCATAAAATAGTCCACATATTGGTTACGGACCTCACGTCCGGTTGGGGGGGCCAAGCCAGGACGGCCAGGTTCCAGGGCCACCAAAGTTTCTGCATTGATTAAAGAGGCCTCAGGCCCACTCAAAGATATATAACTCGTTGAATGCACCCTTAGGAAATTATGCAGCACACAGCACGTCATAACCACATGGTTCCATTTGTATGGGGCAAGGTGGATGGAGGTAAGGAAGAGGCGAAATCGGCTGGCCATGATCCCAAACGCATTTTCCACCACCCTTCTGGCTCTGGCCAGCCGATAATTGAAAACCCTCCTCTCAGGGGTGAGTGTGCGTTGCGGGAATGGCCTCATCAAATGGGGTCCCAGGCCAAACGCCTCATCCGCCACAAACACAAAAGGTAGTCCCTCCACATTCTGCTCCGCTGGTGGCAAGGCCAGCAGATCCAAAAGGAGCCGTTCTCCAAACTCCGTCTGGGCAAAAACTCCTCCATCAGACATCCTGCCATTCTTGCCAACGTCCACATAGAGGAACTCGTAGGTGGCCGACACCACTGCCAT
Source organism: Rana muscosa (assembly GCA_029206835.1). Lineage (NCBI taxonomy): Eukaryota > Metazoa > Chordata > Amphibia > Anura > Ranidae > Rana > Rana muscosa. The sequence goes on from CM055128.1 coordinate 155,014,730, forward strand.
CATAACGACGCTGTGGAACCCCTTATAATTATAATAAAAGGATCCCGAATGGGGTGGTGGGACGACCCGAACATGTTTGCCGTCGATGGCTCCTCCACAGTTCGGAAAGTTCCATCGCTGGGCAAACTCGGAAGCCACATTCTGCCATTCATGTGGCGAAGAAGGGAACTGTGGAATTAAAGAAATAACAAATTAATACTTGTAGCCAGAAACATTGAAAGCTGATTTCATACACACATTCATGGCCAACATTGGTAGAAACTGTTAAAAACATAAAAAATTGAAAACAAGAAAAAAAAAAAAAAAAACATTATGGGGGGGGGGGGGGGGTTGAAGATGAGTTGGGAATATCACACATGAAGGCTGTAGCACTCTGTATTGAAGTTAACAAAAATAAAACATTCCTAGGCAAAATTTAGGGTGCGTTTTGGGTAAAGCACTACGATGGAACATATAATAAAAAACATGGAAATGACTAGGCAAGGTAGGTATGGCCCCAGAATAGCATGCTGGAGAGGTTAGGTAATCCAAATTTACAGGTAGGCCTCAAACCCCAAACTTTAAATAATAAAACATGGGGAGAAAGGGGACATTCCCTGCAGCTAAGAATCATGTGAATTAGGGACTGCAAATAAAGCAAATTAAAAATATCCAAAAATAAAAACCATACAATGTGAATTTTTGAAGAAGAACACTTACCTTAATATAATCCTCCTGCAAAACTTGAAGGATGGCAGAACAAGTCTCTGGTATAATGATCCCCAGAGCCTGGGGGGATATGCCTGTGGAGAACTTAAGGTCCTGCAGGCTTCTCCCAGTAGCCAGGTATCGCAACGTGGCGATGAGCCTCTGCTCAGCACTGATGGCTTCCCGCATAACGGTGTCCTGCCTGGTAATATAGGGGGACACCAAAGCCAACAGATGCTGAAATACGGGGTCAGACATCCTGAGGAAATTCCTGAAATCATCAGGATTATTCTCCCTGATCTCCCGCAACAAAGGCATGTGACAGAATTGGTGCCGCTGGAGCAACCAATTCTTGGTCCATGAACTCCTCCTGACCCTGCTCATGGCATGGAGTCGGGATACAGCATGAACCCCTGCACCAACTACAGCACGAACTCTACGACGAGTACGTAGCCGCAACATGGCTAGATAACGGTCGGCTGAACAGAACGAACTAGAAGAACGCACGGAAGAACAGCAAGGCCTATGAAGAACAAGCTGAAAAACACGAACGTGCAGAGCAGGCCGCACTGAATAAACAGATACGAACTGACTACAAGCAGTGCTAAACAGATACGAACCCACAGGCGCAAACTGAACTCCCGAAAACGATCTTCAAAGCACGAAGACTGAAAAGCGCGAATCGTCTCTCACCAAACTTTTACTAACACGCGGTAACACGGAATTAGCAAAAGCGTCCCAAAGGGTGGCGTCATTCGAACGTAACTTCCCCTTTATAGTGCCGTCGTACGTGTTGAATGTCACTGCGCTTTGCTTGATCGTTTTTTTTAATGATGGTGTGTATGCAAGGCAGGCTTGAGAGGAAACATGAAAAAAAACGAGGAGAAAAACGTCGGTTTAAAAAATGACAGTAAAAATGATTGTGTGTACGGGGCATAAGTGGTGAGTTGAAATCAGAGTTTAAAACAGGAGGTAAAAACAGGGGTCATAGTACCTGTGTTGTCTGAGTAGTGTGTGTGGATCGTTAGAACTTGTGTATTGTGGGTGCAAGCTGGTCTGCGAGTACCTGTGTATTGTCTTGTTGAGTATTAGTGTCAGGGAGCTAGTTGTTAGGTAATTTGAACTGGGTATAATCTCTAATCCTCATTAAATTTAATAGGTACGATGCCCGGCGAGTGTGGAGAGGCGACTCGGTGTACATCTTGCGGCATGTATGCATTCCTTGATCATCTGATCGAGGGCAATTACTGCTGTGCAAAATGTAAGCACATTGTTTCCCTGGAAGCCCAGGTTCTGAATCTGGGGAAGCAACTGTCAGCACTGAGTAGACCCTCCACGCTAAAGGAGAGCCAGGAACGTACACGGCAGGTACCGGCAGGGGCCAGCTCAGAGGTGGGTGGAGACAAAGAGGTGCAGGCACTAGAAAATAGTAGATGGGTGACAGTCAGGAAGAGTAGAGGAGAAAGTGCCAGGGAGGCCGATCCAGGGCTGGAGCATCCCAATAAGTATGCTCCATTGAGTGACATTGGTGAAACCAGTCAGGGACCAGCACTGCTGGAGCTGAGGGACTCTCCTAGCTGCCGGGGGAAGAACTCCTCCAGTGAGAGTGGGGGGTAAGCGAAGGGAAAGGAAAGACAGATTCTGGTGGTAGGGGACTCAATTCTTTTTTTTTTTAAACAAGAAAAGGGGACTCAATTCTTAGAAGGACAGAGAGGGCAATCTGTAACAAAGACCTGAAGCGCCAAACTGTATGTTGTCTACCGGGCGCTCGGGTTCGGCACATCACAGATCTGGTGGACAGATTAGTGGGAAGGGCTGGGGAAGACCCAGCTGTCATGGTGTACGTTGGCACCAATGACAAAGTCAGAGGCAGATGGAGTGTCCTAAAGAACGATTTTAGGGACTTGGGAGCTAAATTGAGGAAAAGGACCTCCAAAATAGTATTCTCAGGAATACTACCGGTACATTGAGCCACACCAGAAAGGCAGAGGGAGATTAGGGAATTAAACAAGTGGCTGAAGAGCTGGTGTAGTAAGGAGGGGTTTGGGTTCCTGGAGGACTGGGCTGACTTCTCAGTCGATATCCAGTACTATAGAAAGGACGGACTGCACCTAAATTAGGTGGGTGTAGATCAGCTGGGAATAAGGATGGCCAAAAAGTTAGAGGGGTTTTTAAACTAGGTGACGGGGGGGAAGGTCCAGAGATAGAGATAGTCAGCGTGGAACATATTCCAGAGGGTAGTATTAGGGGCATTAGTGGTAGGGTAACCAAAGCACATAAACCCAAGGTAAGTATAGTAGCAAGTCCTAGTTGCAATCTCGGAACACCCAAGAGGATAGTATGTGACCGATCAAAATATATTAATGCATTAAAGTGTTTGTTCACCAATGCAAGAAGTCTGCCAAGCAAAATAGGTGAGTTGAAAGCTCTGGTGCATCAGGAGAGCTATGATGTAATCGGTATTGCTGAAACTGAGCTTCATTCCTCACATGACTGGGCTATTAATATTCCTGCCTATGCATTCTTTCGGAAAGACAGGGTAAAAAAGGAAAGGTGGAGGGGTCTGTCTCTATGTGAGAAGTGATCTTAAAGCAAGTGTGAAAGAGGACCTGGTGGATGGAGAGTAGGATGAGTCTGAAGAATTATGGGTGGAACTGCATACAGATGTGCGTAGTTCAAAGTTAGTCATTGGAGTTTGTTATAGACCACCCAATGTTAATGAGGAGGTGGAGACTCAGCTCCTTGCACAGATGGAAAGGGCGTATTACTAATGTTCAGATAAAGGAACACCTGGGTAACAGTGACCCTAACATGATTTCATTTGATGTTAGCTGTAAGCAAAAATCACATAAGGGAAAGATAAGAACACTTAATTTCAAGCGAGCAAATTTTCCAAGGATGAGGGCTGCTCTCCAGGACTTATGCCGCGTACACACGATAGTTTTTCATGCCATTTTTTTTACCGACGTTTTTCACGTCGTTTTTTTTCATGTTTCCTCTCAAGCCTGTCTTGCGTACACACGATCATTTTAAAAAACGTTCAAGCAAAGCGCAGTGTCGTACACCACGTACGACGGCACTATAAAGGGGAAGTTCCGTTCTAATGACGCCACCCTTTGGGACGCTTTTGCTAATTTCATGTTACCGCGTGTTAGTAAAAGTTTGGTGAGAGACGATTCGCGCTTTTCAGTCTTCGTGTTTTGAAGATCGTTTTGTGGAGTTCAGTTTGTGCCTGTGGGTTCGTATCTGTCTTGCAGTGCTTGTAGTCAGTTCGTATCTGTTTATTCAGTGCGTTCTTGTCTGCTCGTTCCTGTTTTTCAGCTTGTTCTTCATAGGCCTTGCTGTTCTTCCGTGCGTTCTTCTAGTTCGTTCTGAGCTGCCGACCGTTATCTAGCCATGTTGCGGCTACGTACTCGTCGTAGAGTTCGTGCTGTAGTTGGTGCTGGGGTTCATGCTGTATCCCGACTCCAGGCCATGAACAGGGTGAGGAGGAGTTCATGGACCAAGAATTGGTTGCTCCAGCGGCACCAGTTCTGTCATATGCCTTTGTTGCGGGAGATCAGGGAGAATAATCCTGAGGACTACAGGAATTTTCTCAGGATGTCTGACCCCGTATTTCAGCATCTGTTGGCTTTGGTGTCCCCCTACATTACCAGGCAGGACACCGTTATGCGTGAAGCCATCAGTGCTGAGCAGAGGCTCATTGCCACGTTGCGATACCTGGCCACTGGGAGAAGCCTGCAGGACCTAAAGTTCTCCACAGGCATATCCCCCCAGGCTCTGGGTATAATTATACCAGAGACGTGTTCTGCCATCCTTCAAGTTTTGCAGGAGGATTATATTAAGGTAAGTGTTCTTATTTCAAACATCACATTGTATGTATTTCTTTGTTAAATTTTTTTTTTTGGTTTATTAGCAGTCCCTAATTTCCATGATTCTTATCTGCAGGGAATGTCCACTTTCTCCACATGGTTATTTATTTTTGGGAATGTTTTGATTAGGCCTACATTTAAATTTGCCTTACCTAACCTCTCCAGCATGCTATCCTGGGGCCATACCCACCTTGCCTAGTCATTTCCATGTATTTTAATCTATGCTCCATCGTTGTGCTTTACCCTAAACGCCCCCTAAAGATTGCCTAGGAATGTAACATTTTTCAATAATTCATACAGAGTGCTACAGCCTACATTTGTGATCTCCCCAACTCATCTTCAACCCCCCCCCCCATTTTTTTTGGGGTTTGTTTTTGGTTTGTTGTTGCTTACTAATAATGTTTTAATTTTTCGGTTTCTCCCAATGTTGGCCATGAATGGTTTTCTTAAATCTGCTTTCAATGTTTCTGTCTCAAAGTATTAATTTTTTTTAAATTTAATTCCACAGTTCCCTTCTACGCCACATGAATGGCAGAATGTGGCATCTGAGTTTGCCCAACGATGGAACTTTCCGAACTGTGGAGGGGCCATCGACGGCAAACATGCTCGGGTCGTCCCACCACCCCATTCGGGATCCTTTTATTATAACTATAAGGGGTTCCACAGCATCGTCATGATGGCAGTGGTGTCGGCCACCTACGAATTCCTCTATGTGGACGTTGGCAAGAATGGCAGGATGTCTGATGGAGGAGTCTTTGCACAGACGGAGTTTGGGGAACGGCTCCTTTTGGATCAGCTGGCCTTGCCACCAGCGGAGCAGAATGTGGAGGGACTCCCATTTGTCTTTGTGGCGGATGAGGCGTTTGGCCTGGGTCCCCATTTGATGAGGCCATTCCCGCAACGCACCCTCACCCCTGAGAGGAGGGTGTTCAACTATCGGCTGGCCAGAGCAAGAAGGGTGGCGGAAAATGCCAGCCGATTCCGCCTGTTCCTCACCTCCATCCACCTTGCCCCTTACAAATGGAACCATGTTGTAATGGCTTGTTTTGTGCTCCATAATTATCTCAGGGTGCATTCCACAAATTATCTGACTTTGACTGGGCCTGAGGCCTCATTATTTGAAGCGGAAAATCTTGTGGCCCTGGAAGCTGGCCGTCCAGGCTTGGCCCCCCAAACCGGACGTGAGGTCCGTCAACAATATGTCGATTATTTTGTGGGTAGGGGGGCCATTGATATGCCTGATGAATTTTACCCTTATTATTTTTAAAATTAAAACCTTTTTTTGAGAAAATATTGTTTAGGTGTTTTCATTTAATATTCTTTTAGGTTTCTCGTCGGTTTACCTAATGCACTTGTATTGCCATGTGTATTTTGCATTCTTAATTAGCCTTCATTGTCAGTGTAAACACAAAACATTGTTTAGTTCACTTTGCACAACATTTACATAATGAAGCCACAAATTCTGGTTAAGAAAATACCTTTTTTAATTATTTTTGAGGAAACTTCCTTTGAAGTGTAGATGTTATTAAAATATTTTTGGGGTTAAAACACATGAACAGCCATGCATAAAAAAAATAACAAATAAAAAAACGTGAAAATGTAAACATGTACTATTCATTATCAAGCTTAAAACAAAAACAAACCTGCCAAAACACAGCAAGTTCAACGTTCTTTTGTGTTCAAACATTATACACGCCCAAGCACAGCTATTATTTTTTGTAGCTTTTCCTCAACCCGCTTGGTATTTTGCCTGATCTCTATCAAGTCTCCCTTTATTTTTTCAAGGTCACGACAGCAGACCATGAGGTATTGGATCAGGATCTGGACACTGTGATGTGTAAACTTTTCGGGGTCTCCGGCCAGAACTGCACCTAAACAAAAACAAATCATGTAGTATAGAATATGTAGGCCTACATCTATTAACCTGCATCTGTCTGGTTTGAGACTGACCTCTTGTGGTGCCACTTTCCACTTCCACAACTTCACGTTCCTCTCCAACATGTGGTTCTGGGGGCATTGTTGAAGGTGTTGGATTTATAGGCTCATCTGACGTAGCTTTTTGAAGCCCTATGGAGATTGCAATAAAAGGTAGAGTTTCATTAGTAACTAATAATTTTTGGGCCACAAAAAAACAAGAAAAAGAGATTTCTAAATATTATTTGGAAGTGTGGTCCATATTTAAATGTACCCTCAGTGACAACCGGAACACATGATTGGATACATTGCCAAAACCAGAGCATATACTTTTTGAAACAAAGTTTGACACATTGTAACACCCCAAAGTATATACACAGGATCACCTGTGTGTGACACCCTAAAAATGTAGGGGTTTTGTCCCACACTTGTACTACTGCGTTCAGATGTTTAAGCAGCTGCTGAGCATTCTCTCCCTTAACATTACAATGCCTACCCTTTTTCCCCCCAAAAAAATGTCATTTGGATTCTAAATATAAAGCAAATTGTTTACCAAATTTGCTCCCCAAAACAAAAAAAAACAATTGTGTGTTCACACTGGATGATCCAAAAACATCGTTTTAGGAACTAGACGGAGAAAGAGGTTTACTACGTCCGTTTAGTGTGCGGACGAACATTGAAAGTTGTTATCTTTCACTGTACTATATCAAAGTCTAAATATACACGACTTAATACAAGTAATAATCTTTAGCAGGGAAAATGAAGAAAAAGTACTTACTTTTTCCTATAACTTTCTTGATTCTTTTGTATTGGTCGGGCTCCCGCAACTTCAGATCAGACCATCGTTTTCTAAGCTGTTCCTTCGTTCTGCACACCCTGAATTTTTGGTGAAGAGTTTTGACCACTTTGCCCATAATTTTTGTCTTGACAAGATTAGGTCTTTTATATGGCCCATGCTTGGCATCATAATCCTCCCTCCTCAAAATGGCCACCATCTCCACCATTTCCTCGAATGACATGTTGGATGCCTTATATCTCCTGGATCGGGATTTGGGCTCCTCTGGAATTTCCTCCTCTGTAGAGGTAATCTCAGCCACCTGTGTCTCCGCCATGTTGTTAAGCACTACGACGAGCGAGAAGGGGCGGGGAAAGTACAATCTCGAACGTCGGGGGCGGGGAAAGCGTGCAGAGTTTCACGCATGCGCAGTGTATATCAAGTGAAGATCCATGTGTCGAAAATACGTTCATTTGGCGGGAGAGGGAGTTAGCAACGAACGTGTTGACCAAGGTACATAAGTTTTTAAGGATTTGGGTTTCATCAGAGGAGGAGATTTTGGGCTTGAAAATCTGTCAAAAATGCTGATTTGATGAATGTTGCCTGAAACATATGTATTTTCTTGTTGCTTGATTTTACAGAGAGAATGAATAGTTTCAAAAACCCAGAGTTTATGGGGGAGTTCATTGATAAATGGAAAGACCTCCCTATCCTTTGGCAGACAAAAAGTGGTGGAAATAAAAATAAAGTGGCCAGGACAGCAGCACTGGAGAGCCTGCTTGCATTTGTGCAAACACAGATACCCACAACAACTCTCCAAGATGTGAAAACCAAAATTGCTACCATCAGGGGGACATACAGGACCCAGAGGAATATGGTCCTGAAGTCCCAGAGGTCAGGTGCTGCAGCAGATAAGGTTTATAAACCCAGTCTGTGGTACTACAGCAAATTATCTTTCCTGGATGACCAGCTGGAAGTGCGGGAATCTCTGTCCACCCTTCCCCCCAGAGGTCAATCCAGCCTTCCTTGTAGCCAGCCCTCCAGCCTTCCTTGCAGCCAGCCCTCCAGCCTTCCTTGCAGCCAGCCCTCCAGCCTTCCTTGCAGCCAGCCCTCCAGCCTTCCTTGCAGCCCTGCTCTAGCTTCCCCTGAGGATCAAGATGAGGTCCTTGAGGAGGCAGATTTGGATATATGGAGCCAGGTAAAGTATTGATATCTCCATTTATATGTTACAAAAGTGATGATTTAAAATTGTTGTTAGTATTGTTAGGTATTTAATGTTAAAAAAAAAAGAGGATTTAAAGAGCAAGATACAGTAGTGGTCAAATTTGATGGGGACAAGGCAACAATATCAGGAGGCGGAATCTATGCAAAATTAATACCTTTTGACATTCAATTAAAAAATGTCTGGAGGTGAACAATGTGTGTGATTGATGGTGGCAAAAAACAGGATTTTTATAACAGCTTACCTGTAAAATCCTTTTCTTGGAGTACACCACGGGACACAGAGCCAGTCATTACATAATGGGTTAAGGGTCACCAGCGGTGATTGGACACTGGCACAACCAATAGAAGACAGTTCCCCTCCATATAACCCCTCCCATCAGGGGAGCACCTCAGTTTTTGTAGCAAAGCAGTAAGGTTCCCATAAGAAGGGGGGGACCTCTGTGTCCCGTGGTGTACTCCAAGAAAAGGATTTTACAGGTAAGCTGTTATAAAAATCCTGTTTTCTTTATCGTACACCACGGGACACAGAGCCAGTCATTACATAATGGGACGTCCCAGAGCAATGCTCAATATTAAGGGTGGGAGACCCAGATCAAATAGGCCGCTTGCGGACAAGAAGCCCTATACTGCTGCCTGCAGCACACTTCGCCCGAAGGCGGAATCCTCATGTCCTTTCACATCTATTTGATAGAATTTGGAAAATGTGTGGACTGAAGACCAAGTTGCAGCTTTACAGATCTGAGCCATCGAAGCCTGGTGGTGCACTGCCCATGAAGCACTTATCGCCCTGGTAGAGTGCGCCTTAACAGAAAAAGGAGGAGTCCTGTTCTTTAAACCATAAGCTTGAACAATTACCTGTCTAATCCACCTGGAAATGGTGGATTTTGATGCCGCTTGGCCCTTCTTGGGACCATCTGGCAAAATAAACAAAACATCTGTTTTACGTATCTGAGCGGTTGCTTGCAGACACACCTTTACCGCTCTCACTAGATCTAGAGAGTGCAACAACTTTTCCCCCGCCGTCCGCGGGTTTGGAAAAAAAGAAGGCAAAACAATGTCTTGATTCAAGTGAAAAGCCAACACTACCTTAGGTAGAAAGGCAGGATGGGGTCGTAGTACAATTTTGTCCTTGTGACAATTTAGATAAGGCTCTTTACAAGAAAGAGCTGCTGGTTCTGATACACTCCTAGCAGAAACAATAGCAATCAAAAAGGCCAATTTCCTACTTAAAATAATTAAAGGAATATGGCGAATAGGTTCAAAAGGTTGCTTTAGCAACACTGACAATACCAAATTCAAATCCCATGGACACAAGGTAGACCTGACTGGAGGATTTATCCTCAGTACCCCCTGAATAAAAGTCCGAACTACGGAATGCGATGCCAATGGTCTCTGAAAGAAGACTGATAGAGCCGATATTTGACCCTTGATGGTACTAAGGGCTAATTTCATATCCACTCCTAACTGGCAAAAAGCAAGAATCCTGCCTATTTCATATTTTTGTGGATTCCAACTTCTGGATTCACACCAGGAAACGTATGCTTTCCAGACCCTATGATAAATGAGTCTGGAGGCTGGCTTTCTAGCATTAATGAGCGTAGAAAGAGCTGGACCAGAGACTCCTCTCTTTTTCAAAATGTGGGTCTCAGCAGCCAGGCCGTCAAATTTAGCCCTTGTAAGGAAGGGTGGAATACTGGACCCTGTGACAGCAGGTCGTGTCGAAGCGGAAGCTTCCAGGGCCTTCCTTTCGCCATCTTTACGATCTCGGCGTACCAAGGCCTCCTGGGCCAGTTTGGGGCCACTAGGATTACTGGTATACCCTCCCCTTTGATCCTGCGAAGAAGTCTTTGTAGAAGAGGGATCGGGGGGAATGCATAGATTAGTGAGAACTGATTCCACGGAGCTATTAGAGCATCTACTCCGTAGGCCAGAGGATCTCTCGTCCTGGACACAAAGTTGTCCAATTTCTTGTTGAACCTGGAGGCTAGCAGGTCTACATCTGGGTTTCCCCATCTCAGACATATGGCCTGAAAGACCTCGGGGTGGAGAGACCACTCTCCTGGTAATAGCTGCTGACGACTCAGATAGTCCGCTTGCCAGTTTTCTATCCCCGGGATGAAGATTGCCGAAAGGCAAGGTACATGCTCTTCTGCCCATGTCAAAATCCGGTTCACCTCCTTTTGAGCAGCCCGACTGCGGGTGCCTCCTTGGTGATTGATGTAAGCTACTGCCATAGCATTGTCGGATTGAACCCGAACTGGGTGGCCCTGTAACCTGTATGTCCAGGTTTTGAGGGCTAGATATACTGCCCTGATCTCTAGTACATTGATGGGCAGGATCCCTTGGGTCTTGGCCCAGGTTCCCTGGGCAGAAGCCTCTTCGAATACTGCACCCCAGCCCGATAGGCTGGCATCCGTAGACACCACCTTCCAGGAGACCGGGAGAAAGCATTTTCCCTTCCGTAAGTTCTTGGCTTCTAGCCACCAACTGAAGCTTTGGCGTACTTGCGAGGACAGGTGCATGGGTATATCCAGAGCTTGGCTCTTCCTGTTCCAGGCGGCTAAAATATTGCCTTGAAGCAGTCTCGAATGAAACTGGGCGTAAGGGACAGCCTCGAAGGAGGCTACCATCTTCCCCAATAGCCTCATGCAAAGGCGAATAGACGGCCTCTTGTTTGCTTTGACCTTGTGGATCAGATCTTTCAGAGACTGTATCTTTGGCTCTGGCAGGTATACCTTGTTTTGGGCTGTATCTATGATCATGCTCAAGTATACTATCCTTCTTTGGGCCTGAAGAGAGGATTTTTGTAAGTTTATAATCCATCCTAAATGCTCCAGGTATCTTACTGTAGTGAGCACAGCGTGATCTAATCCCTCTTTTGACTGATCTATCACCAGTAGATCGTCTAGATAGGCTGTTACCGCTATGCCCTGTGTCCTCAGATTTGCCAACAGGGGAGCTAGTACCTTTGTGAATACTCTGGGCGCGGTGGCTACACCAAAGGGCAGGGCAACAAATTGAAAGTGGCGCTGTTCCACCGCAAACCTTAAGAATTTTTGGTGAGCGGGGAGGATGGGTATGTGTAAATATGCGTCCTTGATATCTATGGACGCCATGAATTCTCCGCCTTGCAAGGTGGCGACCACGGATCGGATTGTTTCCATTCGAAAATGGCGCACGTTCAGAAACCGATTTAGAGATTTTAGATCCAGGATGGGTCTGACGTCTCCATTTGGCTTTGGAATCACAAAGAGGTTTGAGTAAAAACCTGAACCCTGCTCTTTTTGGGGTACCTCTGTAACCACCCCTTGAGCCAGTAAGTGATTCAAACCCTTGAAGAAGGATCCTCTCTTTTGTGGATCCTTGGAGAGTCTTGAACCTCGGAATTGCGAAGATGGGATCTCTCGAAATTCCAGTCTGTACCCTGAGGATATTGTGGATACAACCCACTTGTCCTGGGTTTCTGTCCGCCAAGTTGCTGAGAACTGACGGAGCCTTCCCCCCACTCGGCCGAGCGGGGGCGCCCCTTCACTGAGAGGTCTTGGAGTCCTGCTTATTAGCCCTTGCACCCCACGGCTTTTTGTTCCTCTGAGCCTGATTTCCTTTGGCTTTTGTGGGTTGCTGAAAATGCCATCGCCACTGGCTAGAGGCAGGTTTCCCGGGAGCTGGGGAAAGAGAGCGTTTAAAACAAGGCCTCTTGTTTTTCTTTCTCTCAGGTAAAAGAGTCGTTTTACCACTTGATATCCTTTGGATATATTTTTCTAAATCTTCCCCAAATAGGCGTTCGCCATGGAAGGGGAAACTTGCCAACAGCTTTTTGCATGGAGCTTCCGCTGACCAATGCTTAAGCCACAGCTCCCTACGCATATGTACCAGTTGGAGTGTAAGGCGTGATGCCTGCATAATAGAATCTCTCATGGAAGATTAAGGCTAATCCGTGAAGCATAAGGCTTTTGGCAAATTCTCCCAATTTTTTGCCTGCTCTGGAGGCAGCTCCTTCAGCCCCTGCTTTACCTGTTGGCTGATGACCTGACACATACCGACTGCTGCTACTGCAGGTTGGGTAACTGAGCCGGCCAAAAGAAAGGAAGACTTAAGTAGGGATTCCGATTTCTTCTCAGAAGGATCTTTAAATACTTGCACATTGTCCACCGGACACGTCAGGTTCTTATTTACACAAGAAATAGCCGCATCTACAGAAGGCAGGCTCCATTTCTTTAAAAAAAATTCCTCCATAGGATAAAGAATGTCAAACTTTTTTGGAGGTGAGAAACGCTTATCTGGGTGTTGCCGGTCTGCGTACATTAGATCCTCTAGCAATGGATGAACCGGAAAGGAGCATGCACCCTGCAGGGATCTTAATGAACCTAGGGAGGAGACAGGTGATTCAGTTACCTCCGAAGAGGGTAACTTAAATGCAGATCGCACTGTTCCTGCATAACATTGCACCTGCGACTTCAGAATCTGGGATGCAGAGAAAGGCTCATCTGATATCCCTGATCCGTCTGACTCCTCATCCTCTGCTTGTGTAGCATCATCCTCATCCTCCTCCTCCTCAGATACTTCTGCAGGGAGGTCAACAACTGGAGGAGATCTGCTTCGCTTATTGTCCTTTTTAGAGGATTTAGCGATCAAAGTAGCAATTCTCTCCTCCAGATTATTTAGGGCTGCTGACAAAGTGTCTTCAGTGACATACGCAGGCCCAGGCTTCACTGGGGAAGCCGCCATACCTGACAGAGGTAATGGCTCATCCTGTACAGCTGCGTCCGGCAACACAGGAGAGGAAGGTACCGAGTTAGCACGGCTAGGGCCTCCTGTCTCAGGCAGCGGTGCTTTTTTATCTTTTTTGTCAGCATTCTTTCCCCTGGAAGGCATACTGCTCAGAAAAAAACACAAGGTACTCTAATGCATATATTACTGTGCTCAGTTCAGCAATTTACATGAAGTATGCAACCTTAAAAACACACAGCTATGCATAAAGTGGATGTCTTCTAGGAAGTACCCAGCCCAACCACATGGAGTCTTACGTCCCTGTATCGCTGCTGTGTATCCCTGCCAAGAGAGAGAAAAACGAACTTGCTTGTTCTGCAGCGCTTCTGCACACTGACATCTTTTTAAAATTTCACGCCGTTTCCGTGCATGCACGCGCCCTACGTGCCCGCGCACGTGTCATTTGCGGCCTCCCGCCCCCCCCTCCGATAAAGCGCGCTCCCGAGCGCGCGCGGCTCTAATGGCGGCGGTAACAGTAAGAGTGGAGCTCCCTCTCACCAGCCCTTGTTCCAACTTTACCTGCTTCTGCAGGTGTCTGGTCAGCCATCCGAGAGGAGGAGGGAGGCGCCCAAGCCAGCTCAGCAGCAGAGGGACAGACAGTGTACTTTGCCAAAGCAGACACTGAAGCAGAGCGATGTGAGCTTTACACTCAGCTCTTTACTCCCCCCAGTGGCGGAATAAGAGAAGACATCCACTGTTTTCTTTGGAAAGGTCCTTAAACCTAGTTTTAGGACCGAACCCTTACCTTATCCACGCCGCAGGTTTTTTCTGCTGAAATTTTCAGACAGATACCAAACTTCACCCCTCACGGCGGGCTATGTGTGCCAACCTTCAGGGATATGGGTTCCTATTTAAAGGATACCTCTCCCCTGGGCCTTGTACAAGACTCTTACCAGGACTTTTAGCGAAGTAGCGAAAGTGCTGGATCTTAGAGCCCAGTCCTCCGAAGAGAGACATTACAGGCGACGCCTCACACGTGAGGCCCGGATCCCATCCAGTTTTGGCTTACTTTAGGCGTCTTGGATGGGTCCAAAAGCATAGCTCTTTTACCCCCAGAGGGTCTCTTTGGCAGAGCTTTCCTTTAGCACATCCTATCATCTTCAACCCCCCCCCCCATTTTTTTTTGGGGTTTGTTTTTGGTTTGTTGTTGCTTACTAATAGTGATGAGCCGAACACCCCCGGGTTCGGTTCGCACCAGAACCCGCGAACGGACCGAAAGTTCGTACGAACATTAGAACCCTATTAAATACAATGGATGCGAACGTTCGAATTCTAAAGTGCTAATTATAACAACTATTATGCATGTTATTGTCCTAAAAAGGGTTTGGGAACCCGGGTTCTGCACCAGGGGACATGTATCAATGCAAAAAGAAGTTTTAAAAACGGTCGTTTTTCGGGAGCAGTCATTTTAATGATGCATAAAGTGAAAAAAAAAAGTCAAATATTCCTTTAAATATCGTACCTGGGGGGTGTCTAAAGTATGCCTGTGAAGTGCCACGTGTTTCCCGTGTTTAGAACTGTCCCTGCACAAAATGACACTTCTAAAGGAAAAAAAAGCCATTTAAAACTGCTTGCGGCTTTAATGTAATGTCTGGTCCCGGTAATATGGATGAAAATCTTTAAGAAAAATGGCATAGCTACCCCATGACCCCCCCCCCCTACCCCAGCCCATTACCAGCCCCTTTGGGTCTTGTATGGATATTAAGGGGAACCCTGCACATAAAATAAAAAAGGCCCTATATACTCTGAACAGCCGTATACAGGCGGTGCATACAAGACAGGGACTGTAGGTTTGTTCTTATGTAGAATCTGTTTGTAATTTTGAACAGGTACATTGTTTAAGTGTAGCTCCAGCCCAAAAATCTATTTTTAAACTTTTTGGAAAACATAGGTAAGGGTTATCACCCCTGTAACATTTGTTTTGCTGTCTGTGCCCCTGTTCAGAACATTTCACCTCACTTTCCGTCCCAATGACAACTGTTTTTGAAATGTGGTGTTTTTCTTGAAACAAGGATTGCTGATAAAGCATCAGTACAGAGGAGACACCTTTCTCCCATATTAATTCTTACAGGAGAGAATTTTCCTTCCTAGGGGTAGATTTCCTCTCACTTCCTGTTGTCTTCTTGCGTTTGCAAGTAGGAGTCGTTTGTAAGTTGGATGTTTGAAAGTAGGGACCTGCCGTAGATACTCTGCAGAAATAGGCCCCTTAGTTGTTGGTGTTGGCACAACACTGTAAGCACTCACAGTTACTCTTGGTTGGTGCTGGAACGCCCTGCTGTCAACTATTATATCAGGAATTGTAATTACATATAATTGTTGAACAGTGGTAGTAAAAATTGGGCCTTTGATGGTGGTGCTGGTGCCACAACACTGTAAGCCCTGACAGTTACTCTTGGTGGGTGCAGCAATGGGCCCTGCTGTGAATTATTAGATCAAGAATTGTAATTGCATGCCCCTGTTGAACAGGGGCTGAAAAATTGGGCCTTTGGTGGTGGTGGTGGTGTTGACACAACACTGTAAGCCCTCAGAGTTACTCTTGGTGGGTGCAGGAATGGGCCCTGCTGTGAATTATTAGATCAAGAATTGTAATTACATGCCCCTGTTGAACAGGGGCTGAAAAATTGGGCCTTAGGCACTGGTGGCACAACACTACAACCCCTCACAGATACTGTACTTGGAGCACAGCAATGAGCCCTGTTGCAAAGTATTGCTTCAAAAATTGTAATGACACGCCCCTGTTAAACAGGGGCTGAAAAATTGGGCCTTAGGCACTGGTGCCACAACACTCCAACCCCTCAAAGATACTGTACTTGGAGCACAGCAATGAGCCCTATGGCAAATTATTGCTAAAAAAATTGTAATTACACGCCCCTGTAAAACAGGGGCTGAAAAATTGGGCCTTAGCCACTGGTGGCGGCACCCATAAACAAAAATGATCTTCCAAGCTATCATCATCAATCGTATCATTGAGGACTCGGAGGAGGAGGATAGCCAGTCAACATAACAGCACAGACACTCAGCATCAGCATCAGTCTTGAAGGGATGTGACATGTTAAAATCAATTAGTCTGTTATATCAGCATCAGGTGTGTGGTAGCTGGTGGTGATCCAAGACTGGTTCATCTTGATGAAAGTCAGTCGATCAACCGAGTCGGTGGACAGGCGCACCCTGTGATCCGTGACAAATCCTCCAGCAGCACTGAATGTGCGTTCCGAAAGAACGCTGGATGCAGGACAGGCCAGTAGCTCAATTGCATACTGTGCAAGCTCTGGCCAGTGATCCATCCTCAAGACCCAGTAAGCCAGAGGATTTTCGGTGGGGAAGGTGTCCAAGTCTGACCTTGCCCCTAGATATTCCTGCACCATGTTTATCAGATGCTGGCGATGGTTGCTGGAACCAATCATACTTTGGGGCTGCGGACTAAAGAATTGTCTGAACGCATCGGTCAGACGGCCACCTTCCCCACCGCTCCTTCTTTGACTGGCCGAAGCCTCAGCAACTCGTTGTCCTGGACCAGGAGTTTGTAACCTCCCAGTCTCTGGGAACGCGTTGCACAGACCTTTCTGCAAGGCCTCCCGGAGTTGTCTCATCCTCTGCTCCCTCTGCGACGGTAACATAAGGTCCGCAACCTTACCCTTGTACCGTGGATCAAGGAGAGTGGCCAGCCAGTAATGGTCCCTCTCCTTGATCCGAAGAATACGAGGATCCTTCCGCAGACTTTGCAGGATCAGGGAGGCCATGCAGCGTAGGTTTGCTGAGGCATTCGCTCCGGAGTCCTCTGGGTCACTAAGGACGACATGATCCGCAGTCACCTCCTCCCAGCCACGTACAAGTCCACTGGTTTCTTGGGACTGTAAATCATCCCTAAAAGACTGCTGCTGATGATGCTGAGTGCCAGCCTCCACCTCCATGCTGACACAATCCTCCTCCTCCTCCTCCTCCTCCTCCTCTTCCTCTTCCTGTGCGATGGGTGGGACAGAAGGAACACTGTCTGGGTAAAGGGGGCCTTGAGAGGCAAGGAAGTCCTCCTCTTCCTGCCTCTGTTCTGCCTCAAGTGCCCTGTCCATTATTCCACGCAGCGTGTGCTCCAACAGGTGGACAAGAGGTACAGTGTCACTGATGCATGCACTGTCACTGCTCACCATCCTCGTGGCCTCCTCAAATGGTGCCAGGACAGTGCATGCATCCCTGATCATGCCCCACTGGCGTGGAGAAAAAAAACCAAGCTCCCCTGACCCTGTCCTGGTGCCGTAGTCGCACAGGTACTCATTGATGGCCCTCTGCTGCGTGTGCAGCCGCTGCAGCATGGCCAACGTTGAGTTCCACCTGGTGGGCATGTCACATATAAGGCGGTTCTTGGGCAGGTTCAACTCCTTTTGCAGCTCAGCCAGGCGAGCACTGGCATTATAAGATCTGCGGAAATGCACACAGACTTTCCTGGCCTGCCTCAGGACATCCTGTAAGCCCGGGTACCTGCCCAAGAACCGCTGCACCACCAGGTTAAGGACGTGAGCCACACAGGGCACATGGGTCAGTTGTCCCTGTCGGAGGGCGGAGAGGAGGTTGGTGCCATTGTCGCAAACCACCATTCCTCGCTTAAGCTGGCGTGGCGTCAACCACCTCTCGGCCTGGCCCTGCAGAGCAGACAGGACCTCTGCCCCAGTGTGGCTTCTGTCCCCCAAACACACCAGCGCAAGCACGGCATGGCATCTTTTTGCCTGCGTACTTGCGTAGCCCCGTGAACGGCTACGGAGCACCGCTGGTTCATAGGACAAACCACAGGAAGAGGCCATGGAGGAAGAAGAAGAGGAGGGGTGGAGGAGAGAGGTGTGTCACAACCAGTAGTAGCATTTTGGAGGCGTGGCGGTGGGACAACCTCCAACACTACTGCACCTTGTCCTGCATCCTTCCCAGCTGCCAAAAGAGTGACCCAATGGGCCGTGAAAGAAAGGTAACGTCCCTGTCCATGCCTGCTGGACCATGAGTCAGCGGTAATATGCACCTTACCGCTGACCGCCCTGTCCAGCGAGGCCAAGACATTGCCTTCCACATGCCGGTAGAGAGCCGGAATAGCCTTCCGTGAGAAAAAGTGGCGTTTGGGAACCTGCCACTGAGGAACCGCACATTGCACAAACTCACGGAAGGGGGCCGAGTCTACCAACTGAAAAGGCAGCAGTTGAAGCGCTAGCAATTTAGCCAAGCTAGCATTCAACCGCTGGGCATGTGGATGGCTGGGAGTGAACTTCTTTCGACGGTCCAGCAGCTGGGGCAGGGAAATTTGCCTGCTAGAATCGGACGTCGGTGTACTGCTAGCAGAGTGGCCGCAAGTACTTGGCTGTGACACACCTAATTCTACACCTTCATTCCTCTCAGTGCATGTTTCAGAGAGGACTGAAGTTATAGTGGGGTTGGAAATCCCAGCTGATGCGGTGCAAGGAGAGGTCCGCTTTGTTCTTTGGTGTGGGTCTTTGAGGTAGGCTTGCCAACGAGCTGCATGGCAGGTCAACATATGTCTGGTCAGGCATGTGGTACCCAAGCGGCTGATGTTTTGGCCACGCGATATACGCTTGAGACATATGTTGCAAACAGCAGCTGTGCGATCTGATGCACTAGCCTCAAAAAAGGCCCACACCAAGGAACTTTTTGAATGACGGGCAGAGGCAGCGCCCTGCACAGGCGGAGCTCTGCGGTGTGATTCCGTCGGTGTACTGCCCTTACGCTGGCCACCAAAGGGCATCCTGTCTCGTTGGAGATGTGCCTCCTCCTCATCCTCCTCCTCCTCTCTCCTATTAGGCACCCACGTGGAGTCAGTGACCTCATCATCCCCTCCCTCCTCATCACTGGAGCCAATCTGGCAGTATGCTGCAGCTGCTGGAACATGACTGCCAGATTGGTGTCCTTCTTGAGCATCCCCTCTGTCTGCTCTCACCCTACTGCCTTCCTGTAGCTGGGTTTCATCATCAGACCCTTCGAAACGCTGGGCATCCTCCTGGAGCATGTACCCAACACTGTGCTCAAACAGTTCGGGGGACTCCTCAGGAGGAGGACATGGTGGGTCTAGGGAAGGAGTGACTGATGATGAGTCTGACATTGATACCAGGGAAGAGGACGCTTTGGCAGCTGCTTTGCCAGTACCCTGAGCCTGGGTGAGAGAGGATGAGGAGGAGGAGGAGGGCTTGGTCATCCACTCTACCAAGTCTTCGGCATGATGTGGCTCAACATGTCCAGCTGCGGAAAAGAAGGACAAGCGTGTCCCATGGCCATGTGCTGATGACAATGCACCGCGTCCACGACCAGCACTGTTGCCCCCAGACACAGAGCCTGCTTGCCCTCTTTTATTGCCTCCTGACTGTCTGCCTCTCCTTGTTTGCCTTCCAGACATTCTAATAGATGGCCTGCAGGGAGATGGGAAAAAAGCAATAAGGGCTACCTTCAGGTGTCCTTCTCTGTCCATTGAAACAAGGACTTGCACAGTGAAAGAAACTGACACTCTCCCTACCTACAGTTTTCTGTCCCTAGAAAAAATGTTTTTTTTAAGCACAATATAGCACAAGGAGAATTCACTCACTGTCCTTCCAGGTCCCTAGAAACAAGGACTTACACAGTGAAAGAAACTGACACTCTCCCTACCTACAGTTTTCTGTCCCTAGAAAAAATGTTTTTTTTTAAGCACAATATAGCACAAGGAGAATTCACTCACTGTCCTTCCAGGTCCCTGGAAACAAGGACTTGCACAGTGAAAGAAACTGACACTCTCCCTACCTACAGTTTTCTGTCCCTAGAAAAAATGTTTTTTTTAAGCACAATAAAGCACAAGGAGAATTCACTCACTGTCCTTCCAGGTCCCTAGAAACAAGGACTTACACAGTGAAAGAAACTGACACTCTCCCTACCTACAGTTTTCTGTCCCTAGAAAAAATGTTTTTTTTAAGCACACTATAGCACAAGGAGAATTCACTCACTGTCCTTCCCAGTCCCTAGAAACAAGGACTTGCACAGTGAAAGAAACTGACACTCTCCCTACCTACAGTTTTCTGTCCCTAGAAAAAATGTTTTTTTTAAGCACAATATAGCACAAGGAGAATTCACTCACTGTCCTTCCAGGTCCCTGGAAACAAGGACTTGCACAGTGAAAGAAACTGACACTCTCCCTACCTACAGTTTTCTGTCCCTAGAAAAAATGTTTTTTTTAAGCACAATATAGCACAAGGAGAATTCACTCACTGTCCTTCCAGGTCCCTGGAAACAAGGACTTGCACAGTGAAAGAAACTGACACTCTCCCTACCTACAGTTTTCTGTCCCTAGAAAAAATGTTTTTTTTAAGCACACTATAGCACAAGGAGAATTCACTCACTGTCCTTCCCAGTCCCTAGAAACAAGGACTTGCACAGTGAAAGAAACTGACACTCTCCCTACCTACAGTTTTCTGTCCCTAGAAAAAATGTTTTTTTTAAGCACAATATAGCACAAGGAGAATTCACTCACTGTCCTTCCAGGTCCCTGGAAACAAGGACTTGCACAGTGAAAGAAACTGACACTCTCCCTACCTACAGTTTTCTGTCCCTAGAAAAAATGTTTTTTTTAAGCACAATATAGCACAAGGAGAATTCACTCACTGTCCTTCCAGGTCCCTGGAAACAAGGACTTGCACAGTGAAAGAAACTGACACTCTCCCTACCTACAGTTTTCTGTCCCTAGAAAAAATGTTTTTTTTAAGCACAATATAGCACAAGGAGAATTCACTCACTGTCCTTCCAGGTCCCTAGAAACAAGGACTTGCACAGTGAAAGAAACTGACACTCTCCCTACCTACAGTTTTCTGTCCCTAGAAAAAATGATTTTTTTAAGCACAATATAGCACAAGGAGAATTCACTCACTGTCCTTCCAGGTCCCTAGAAACAAGGACTTGCACAGTGAAAGAAACTGACACTCTCCCTACCTACAGTTTTCTGTCCCTAGAAAAAATGTTTTTTTTAAGCACACTATAGCACAAGGAGAATTCACTCACTGTCCTTCCAGGTCCCTAGAAACAAGGACTTACACAGTGAAAGAAACTGACACTCTCCCTACCTACAGTTTTCTGTCCCTAGAAAAAATGTTTTTTTTAAGCACAATATAGCACAAGGAGAATTCACTCACTGTCCTTCCAGGTCCCTAGAAACAAGGACTTGCACAGTGAAAGAAACTGACACTCTCCCTACCTACAGTTTTCTGTCCCTAGAAAAAATGTTTTTTTTAAGCACAATATAGCACAAGGAGAATTCACTCACTGTCCTTCCAGGTCCCTAGAAACAAGGACTTGCACAGTGAAAGAAACTGACACTCTCCCTACCTACAGTTTTCTGTCCCTAGAAAAAATGTTTTTTTTAAGCACACTATAGCACAAGGAGAATTCACTCACTGTCCTTCCAGGTCCCTAGAAACAAGGACTTACACAGTGAAAGAAACTGACACTCTCCCTACCTACAGTTTTCTGTCCCTAGAAAAAATGTTTTTTTTAAGCACAATATAGCACAAGGAGAATTCACTCACTGTCCTTCCAGGTCCCTAGAAACAAGGACTTACACAGTGAAAGAAACTGACACTCTCCCTACCTACAGTTTTCTGTCCCTAGAAAAAATGTTTTTTTTAAGCACAATATAGCACAAGGAGAATTCACTCACTGTCCTTCCAGGCCCCTAGAAACAAGGACTTGCACAGTGAAAGAAACTGACACTCTCCCTACCTACAGTTTTCTGTCCCTAGAAAAAATGTTTTTTTTAAGCACAATATAGCACAAGGAGAATTCACTCACTGTCCTTCCAGGTCCCTAGAAACAAGGACTTACACAGTGAAAGAAACTGACACTCTCCCTACCTACAGTTTTCTGTCCCTAGAAAAAATGTTTTTTTTAAGCACACTATAGCACAAGCACAAAACACACTGACACTCTCCCTACCTATCCTTCTCTTTCCCTAAACTAAAGGAATCCAGGTTAAGCAAGAAAGAAATAAAAGTCACTGTCCCTGCCTATGCTGCTCTATCCCTGCTCCGGAACACACTACACTAGGCCGCCGTGCTGGCGGCCTTTTATAGTGTGGGGCGTGTACTAAACACCCTCAGCAATAATTGGCCACAGGCATCCTGCCTGTGGCCAATCATTGCTCTCCTCGCTGCCGGCGCTGTGATTGGCCAAGCATGCGGGGTCACAGTGCATGCTTGGCCAATCACAGCGCCTGGATGACACTGCGATGGCGTAGTGCATTGTGGGCCGTTCACGTCACTCGAATTTGGCGCGAACGGCCCAAATCGTTCGATCTTCGTCGAACGATCGAACAGCCGATGTTCGAGTCGAACATATGTTCGATTCGAAAACGAAGCTCATCCCTACTTACTAATAATGTTTTAATTTTTCGGTTTCTCCCAATGTTGGCCATGAATGGTTTTCTTAAATCTGCTTTCAATGTTTCTGTCTCAAAGTATTAATTTTTTTTAAATTTAATTCCACAGTTCCCTTCTACGCCACATGAATGGCAGAATGTGGCATCTGAGTTTGCCCAACGATGGAACTTTCCGAACTGTGGAGGGGCCATCGACGGCAAACATGTTCGGGTCGTCCCACCACCCCATTCGGGATCCTTTTATTATAACTATAAGGGGTTCCACAGCATCGTCATGATGGCAGTGGTGTTGGCCACCTACGAATTCCTCTATGTGGACGTTGGCAAGAATGGCAGGATGTCTGATGGAGGAGTCTTTGCACAGACGGAGTTTGGGGAACGGCTCCTTTTGGATCAGCTGGCCTTGCCACCAGTGGAGCAGAATGTGGAGGGACTCCCATTTGTCTTTGTGGCGGATGAGGCGTTTGGCCTGGGTCCCCATTTGATGAGGCCATTCCCGCAACGCACCCTCACCCCTGAGAGGAGGGTGTTCAACTATCGGCTGGCCAGAGCAAGAAGGGTGGCAGAAAATGCCAGCCGATTCCGCCTGTTCCTCACCTCCATCCACCTTGCCCCTTACAAATGGAACCATGTTGTAATGGCTTGTTTTGTGCTCCATAATTATCTCAGGGTGCATTCAAGCAATTATCTGACTTTGACTGGGCCTGAGGCCTCATTATTTGAAGCGGAAAATCTTGTGGCCCTGGAAGCTGGCCGTCCAGGCTTGGTCCCCCAAACCGGACGTGAGGTCCGTCAACAATATGTCGATTATTTTGTGGGTAGGGGGGCCATTGATATGCCTGATGAATTTTACCCTTATTATTTTTAAAATTAAAACCTTTTTTTGAGAAAATATTGTTTAGGTGTTTTCATTTAATATTCTTTTAGGTTTCTCGTCGGTTTACCTAATGCACTTGTATTGCCATGTGTATTTTGCATTCTTAATTAGCCTTCATTGTCAGTGTAAACACAAAACATTGTTTAGTTCACTTTGCACAACATTTACATAATGAAGCCACAAATTCTGGTTAAGAAAATACCTTTTTTAATTATTTTTGAGGAAACTTCCTTTGAAGTGTAGATGTTATTAAAATATTTTTGGGGTTAAAACACATGAACAGCCATGCATAAAAAAAATAACAAATAAAAAAACGTGAAAATGTAAACATGTACTATTCATTATCAAGCTTAAAACAAAAACAAACCTGCCAAAACACAGCAAGTTCAACGTTCTTTTGTGTTCAAACATTATACACGCCCAAGCACAGCTATTATTTTTTGTAGCTTTTCCTCAACCCGCTTGGTATTTTGCCTGATCTCTATCAAGTCTCCCTTTATTTTTTCAAGGTCACGACAGCAGACCATGAGGTATTGGATCAGGATCTGGACACTGTGATGTGTAAACTTTTCGGGGTCTCCGGCCAGAACTGCACCTAAACAAAAACAAATCATGTAGTATAGAATATGTAGGCCTACATCTATTAACCTGCATCTGTCTGGTTTGACACTGACCTCTTGTGGTGCCACTTTCCACTTCCACAACTTCACGTTCCTCTCCAACATGTGGTTCTGGGGGCATTGTTGAAGGTGTTGGATTTATAGGCTCATCTGACGTAGCTTTTTGAAGCCCTATGGAGATTGCAATAAAAGGTAGAGTTTCATTAGTAACTAATAATTTTTGGGCCACAAAAAAACAAGTAAAAGAGATTTCTAAATATTATTTGGAAGTGTGGTCCATATTTAAATGTACCCTCAGTGACAACCGGAACACATGATTGGATACATTGCCAAAACCAGAGCATATACTTTTTGAAACAAAGTTTGACACATTGTAACACCCCAAAGTATATACACAGGATCACCTGTGTGTGACACCCTAAAAATGTAGGGGTTTTGTCCCACACTTGTACTACTGCGTTCAGATGTTTAAGCAGCTGCTGAGCATTCTCTCCCTTAACATTACAATGCCTACCCTTTTTCCCCCCAAAAAAATGTCATTTGGATTCTAAATATAAAGCAAATTGTTTACCAAATTTGCTCCCCAAAACAAAAAAAAACAATTGTGTGTTCACACTGGATGATCCAAAAACATCGTTTTAGGAACTAGACGGAGAAAGAGGTTTACTACGTCCGTTTAGTGTGCGGACGAACATTGAAAGTTGTTATCTTTCACTTTACTATATCAAAGTCTAAATATACACGACTTAATACAAGTAATAATCTTTAGCAGGGAAAATGAAGAAAAAGTACTTACTTTTTCCTATAACTTTCTTGATTCTTTTGTATTGGTCGGGCTCCCGCAACTTCAGATCAGACCATCGTTTTCTGAGCTGTTCCTTCGTTCTGCACACCCTGAATTTTTGGTGAAGAGTTTTGACCACTTTGCCCATAATTTTTGTCTTGACAAGATTAGGTCTTTTATATGGCCCATGCTTGGCATCATAATCCTCCCTCCTCAAAATGGCCACCATCTCCACCATTTCCTCGAATGACATGTTGGATGCCTTATATCTCCTGGATCGGGATTTGGGCTCCTCTGGAATTTCCTCCTCTGTAGAGGTAATCTCAGCCACCTGTGTCTCCGCCATGTTGTTAAGCACTACGACGAGCGAGAAGGGGCGGGGAAAGTACAATCTCGAACGTCGGGGGCGGGGAAAGCGTGCAGAGTTTCACGCATGCGCAGTGTATATCAAGTGAAGATCCATGTGTCGAAAATACGTTCATTTGGCGGGAGAGGGAGTTAGCAACGAACGTGTTGACCAAGGTACATAAGTTTTTAAGGATTTGGGTTTCATCAGAGGAGGAGATTTTGGGCTTGAAAATCTGTCAAAAATGCTGATTTGATGAATGTTGCCTGAAACATATGTATTTTCTTGTTGCTTGATTTTACAGAGAGAATGAATAGTTTCAAAAACCCAGAGTTTATGGGGGAGTTCATTGATAAATGGAAAGACCTCCCTATCCTTTGGCAGACAAAAAGTGGTGGAAATAAAAATAAAGTGGCCAGGACAGCAGCACTGGAGAGCCTGCTTGCATTTGTGCAAACACAGATACCCACAACAACTCTCCAAGATGTGAAAACCAAAATTGCTACCATCAGGGGGACATACAGGACCCAGAGGAATATGGTCCTGAAGTCCCAGAGGTCAGGTGCTGCAGCAGATAAGGTTTATAAACCCAGTCTGTGGTACTACAGCAAATTATCTTTCCTGGATGACCAGCTGGAAGTGCGGGAATCTCTGTCCACCCTTCCCCCCAGAGGTCAATCCAGCCTTCCTTGTAGCCAGCCCTCCAGCCTTCCTTGCAGCCAGCCCTCCAGCCTTCCTTGCAGCCAGCCCTCCAGCCTTCCTTGCAGCCAGCCCTCCAGCCTTCCTTGCAGCCCTGCTCTAGCTTCCCCTGAGGATCAAGATGAGGTCCTTGAGGAGGCAGATTTGGATATATGGAGCCAGGTAAAGTATTGATATCTCCATTTATATGTTACAAAAGTGATGATTTAAAATTGTTGTTAGTATTGTTAGGTATTTAATGTTAAAAAAAAAAGAGGATTTAAAGAGCAAGATACAGTAGTGGTCAAATTTGATGGGGACAAGGCAACAATATCAGGAGGCGGAATCTATGCAAAATTAATACCTTTTGACATTCAATTAAAAAATGTCTGGAGGTGAACAATGTGTGTGATTGATGGTGGCAAAAAACAGGATTTTTATAACAGCTTACCTGTAAAATCCTTTTCTTGGAGTACACCACGGGACACAGAGCCAGTCATTACATAATGGGTTAAGGGTCACCAGCGGTGATTGGACACTGGCACAACCAATAGAAGACAGTTCCCCTCCATATAACCCCTCCCATCAGGGGAGCACCTCAGTTTTTGTAGCAAAGCAGTAAGGTTCCCATAAGAAGGGGGGGACCTCTGTGTCCCGTGGTGTACTCCAAGAAAAGGATTTTACAGGTAAGCTGTTATAAAAATCCTGTTTTCTTTATCGTACACCACGGGACACAGAGCCAGTCATTACATAATGGGACGTCCCAGAGCAATGCTCAATATTAAGGGTGGGAGACCCAGATCAAATAGGCCGCTTGCGGACAAGAAGCCCTATACTGCTGCCTGCAGCACACTTCGCCCGAAGGCGGAATCCTCATGTCCTTTCACATCTATTTGATAGAATTTGGAAAATGTGTGGACTGAAGACCAAGTTGCAGCTTTACAGATCTGAGCCATCGAAGCCTGGTGGTGCACTGCCCATGAAGCACTTATCGCCCTGGTAGAGTGCGCCTTAACAGAAAAAGGAGGAGTCCTGTTCTTTAAACCATAAGCTTGAACAATTACCTGTCTAATCCACCTGGAAATGGTGGATTTTGATGCCGCTTGGCCCTTCTTGGGACCATCTGGCAAAATAAACAAAACATCTGTTTTACGTATCTGAGCGGTTGCTTGCAGACACACCTTTACCGCTCTCACTAGATCTAGAGAGTGCAACAACTTTTCCCCCGCCGTCCGCGGGTTTGGAAAAAAAGAAGGCAAAACAATGTCTTGATTCAAGTGAAAAGCCAACACTACCTTAGGTAGAAAGGCAGGATGGGGTCGTAGTACAATTTTGTCCTTGTGACAATTTAGATAAGGCTCTTTACAAGAAAGAGCTGCTGGTTCTGATACACTCCTAGCAGAAACAATAGCAATCAAAAAGGCCAATTTCCTACTTAAAATAATTAAAGGAATATGGCGAATAGGTTCAAAAGGTTGCTTTTGCAACACTGACAATACCAAATTCAAATCCCATGGACACAAGGGAGACCTGACTGGAGGATTTATCCTCAGTACCCCCTGAATAAAAGTCCGAACTAGGGAATGCGATGCCAATGGTCTCTGAAAGAAGACTGATAGAGCCGATATTTGACCCTTGATGGTACTAAGGGCTAATTTCATATCCACTCCTAACTGGCAAAAAACAAGAATCCTGCTTATTTCATATTTTTGTGGATTCCAACTTCTGGATTCACACCAGGAAACGTATGCTTTCCAGACCCTATGATAAATGAGTCTGGAGGCTGGCTTTCTAGCATTAATGAGCGTAGAAAGAGCTGGACCAGAGACTCCTCTCTTTTTCAAAATGTGGGTCTCAGCAGCCAGGCCGTCAAATTTAGCCCTTGTAAGGAAGGGTGGAATACTGGACCCTGTGACAGCAGGTCGTGTCGAAGCGGAAGCTTCCAGGGCCTTCCTTTCGCCATCTTTACGATCTCGGCGTACCAAGGCCTCCTGGGCCAGTTTGGGGCCACTAGGATTACTGGTATCCCCTCCCCTTTGATCCTGCGAAGAAGTCTTTGTAGAAGAGGGATCGGGGGGAATGCATAGATTAGTGAGAACTGATTCCACGGAGCTATTAGAGCATCTACTCCGTAGGCCAGAGGATCTCTCGTCCTGGACACAAAGTTGTCCAATTTCTTGTTGAACCTGGAGGCTAGCAGGTCTACATCTGGGTTTCCCCATCTCAGACATATGGCCTGAAAGACCTCGGGGTGGAGAGACCACTCTCCTGGTAATAGCTGCTGACGACTCAGATAGTCCGCTTGCCAGTTTTCTATCCCCGGGATGAAGATTGCCGAAAGGCAAGGTACATGCTCTTCTGCCCATGTCAAAATCCGGTTCACCTCCTTTTGAGCAGCCCGACTGCGGGTGCCTCCTTGGTGATTGATGTAAGCTACTGCCATAGCATTGTCGGATTGAACCCGAACTGGGTGGCCCTGTAACCTGTATGTCCAGGTTTTGAGGGCTAGATATACTGCCCTGATCTCTAGTACATTGATGGGCAGGATCCCTTGGGTCTTGGCCCAGGTTCCCTGGGCAGAAGCCTCTTCGAATACTGCACCCCAGCCCGATAGGCTGGCATCCGTAGACACCACCTTCCAGGAGACCGGGAGAAAGCATTTTCCCTTCCGTAAGTTCTTGGCTTCTAGCCACCAACTGAAGCTTTGGCGTACTTGCGAGGACAGGCGCATGGGTATATCCAGAGCTTGGCTCTTCCTGTTCCAGGCGGCTAAAATATTGCCTTGAAGCAGTCTCGAATGAAACTGGGCGTAAGGGACAGCCTCGAAGGAGGCTACCATCTTCCCCAATAGCCTCATGCAAAGGCGAATAGACGGCCTCTTGTTTGCTTTGACCTTGTGGATCAGATCTTTCAGAGACTGTATCTTTGGCTCTGGCAGGTATACCTTGTTTTGGGCTGTATCTATGATCATGCTCAAGTATACTATCCTTCTTTGGGCCTGAAGAGAGGATTTTTGTAAGTTTATAATCCATCCTAAATGCTCCAGGTATCTTACTGTAGTGAGCACAGCGTGATCTAATCCCTCTTTTGACTGATCTATCACCAGTAGATCGTCTAGATAGGCTGTTACCGCTATGCCCTGTGTCCTCAGATTTGCCAACAGGGGAGCTAGTACCTTTGTGAATACTCTGGGCGCGGTGGCTACACCAAAGGGCAGGGCAACAAATTGAAAGTGGCGCTGTTCCACCGCAAACCTTAAGAATTTTTGGTGAGCGGGGAGGATGGGTATGTGTAAATATGCGTCCTTGATATCTATGGATGCCATGAATTCTCCGCCTTGCAAGGTGGCGACCACGGATCGGATCGTTTCCATTCGAAAATGGCGCACGTTCAGAAACCGATTTAGAGATTTTAGATCCAGGATGGGTCTGACGTCTCCATTTGGCTTTGGAATCACAAAGAGGTTTGAGTAAAAACCTGAACCCTGCTCTTTTTGGGGTACCTCTGTAACCACCCCTTGAGCCAGTAAGTGATTCAAACCCTTGAAGAAGGATCCTCTCTTTTGTGGATCCTTGGAGAGTCTTGAACCTCGGAATTGCGAAGATGGGATCTCTCGAAATTCCAGTCTGTACCCTGAGGATATTGTGGATACAACCCACTTGTCCTGGGTTTCTGTCCGCCAAGTTGCTGAGAACTGACGGAGCCTTCCCCCCACTCGGCCGAGCGGGGGCGCCCCTTCACTGAGAGGTCTTGGAGTCCTGCTTATTAGCCCTTGCACCCCACGGCTTTTTGTTCCTCTGAGCCTGATTTCCTTTGGCTTTTGTGGGTTGCTGAAAATGCCATCGCCACTGGCTAGAGGCAGGTTTCCCGGGAGCTGGGGAAAGAGAGCGTTTAAAACAAGGCCTCTTGTTTTTCTTTCTCTCAGGTAAAAGAGTCGTTTTACCACTTGATATCCTTTGGATATATTTTTCTAAATCTTCCCCAAATAGGCGTTCGCCATGGAAGGGGAAACTTGCCAACAGCTTTTTGCATGGAGCTTCCGCTGACCAATGCTTAAGCCACAGCTCCCTACGCATATGTACCAGTTGGAGTGTAAGGCGTGATGCCTGCATAATAGAATCTCTCATGGCATCCACCGTGAAGCATAAGGCTTTTGGCAAATTCTCCCAATTTTTTGCCTGCTCTGGAGGCAGCTCCTTCAGCCCCTGCTTTACCTGTTGGCTGATGACCTGACACATACCGACTGCTGCTACTGCAGGTTGGGTAACTGAGCCGGCCAAAAGAAAGGAAGACTTAAGTAGGGATTCCGATTTCTTCTCAGAAGGATCTTTAAATACTTGCACATTGTCCACCGGACACGTCAGGTTCTTATTTACACAAGAAATAGCCGCATCTACAGAAGGCAGGCTCCATTTCTTTAAAAAAAATTCCTCCATAGGATAAAGAATGTCAAACTTTTTTGGAGGTGAGAAACGCTTATCTGGGTGTTGCCGGTCTGCGTACATTAGATCCTCTAGCAATGGATGAACCGGAAAGGAGCATGCACCCTGCAGGGATCTTAATGAACCTAGGGAGGAGACAGGTGATTCAGTTACCTCCGAAGAGGGTAACTTAAATGCAGATCGCACTGTTCCTGCATAACATTGCACCTGCGACTTCAGAATCTGGGATGCAGAGAAAGGCTCATCTGATATCCCTGATCCGTCTGACTCCTCATCCTCTGCTTGTGTAGCATCATTCTCATCCTCCTCCTCCTCAGATACTTCTGCAGGGAGGTCAACAACTGGAGGAGATCTGCTTCGCTTATTGTCCTTTTTAGAGGATTTAGCGATCAAAGTAGCAATTCTCTCCTCCAGATTATTTAGGGCTGCTGACAAAGTGTCTTCAGTGACATACGCAGGCCCAGGCTTCACTGGGGAAGCCGCCATACCTGACAGAGGTAATGGCTCATCCTGTACAGCTGCGTCCGGCAACACAGGAGAGGAAGGTACCGAGTTAGCACGGCTAGGGCCTCCTGTCTCAGGCAGCGGTGCTTTTTTATCTTTTTTGTCAGCATTCTTTCCCCTGGAAGGCATACTGCTCAGAAAAAAACACAAGGTACTCTAATGCATATATTACTGTGCTCAGTTCAGCAATTTACATGAAGTATGCAACCTTAAAAACACACAGCTATGCATAAAGTGGATGTCTTCTAGGAAGTACCCAGCCCAACCACATGGAGTCTTACGTCCCTGTATCGCTGCTGTGTATCCCTGCCAAGAGAGAGAAAAACGAACTTGCTTGTTCTGCAGCGCTTCTGCACACTGACATCTTTTTAAAATTTCGCGCCGTTTCCGTGCATGCACGCGCCCTACGTGCCCGCGCACGTGTCATTTGCGGCCTCCCGCCCCCCCCTCCGATAAAGCGCGCTCCCGAGCGCGCATGGCTCTAATGGCGGCGGTAACAGTGAGAGTGGAGCTCCCTCTCACCAGCCCTTGTTCCAACTTTACCTGCTTCTGCAGGTGTCTGGTCAGCCATCCGAGAGGAGGAGGGAGGCGCCCAAGCCAGCTCAGCAGCAGAGGGACAGACAGTGTACTTTGCCAAAGCAGACACTGAAGCAGAGCGATGTGAGCTTTACACTCAGCTCTTTACTCCCCCCAGTGGCGGAATAAGAGAAGACATCCACTGTTTTCTTTGGAAAGGTCCTTAAACCTAGTTTTAGGACCTAACCCTTACCTTATCCACGCCGCAGGTTTTTTCTGCTGAAATTTTCAGACAGATACCAAACTTCACCCCTCACGGCGGGCTATGTGTGCCAACCTTCAGGGATATGGGTTCCTATTTAAAGGATACCTCTCCCCTGGGCCTTGTACAAGACTCTTACCAGGACTTTTAGCGAAGTAGCGAAAGTGCTGGATCTTAGAGCCCAGTCCTCCGAAGAGAGACATTACAGGCGACGCCTCACACGTGAGGCCCGGATCCCATCCAGTTTTGGCTTACTTTAGGCGTCTTGGATGGGTCCAAAAGCATAGCTCTTTTACCCCCAGAGGGTCTCTTTGGCAGAGCTTTCCTTTAGCACATCCTATCGCGTCCAACACCTTTAGACACTGGCGAAAAAAGTGAGGTGCTCCCCTGATGGGAGGGGTTATATGGAGGGGAACTGTCTTCTATTGGTTGTGCCAGTGTCCAATCACCGCTGGTGACCCTTAACCCATTATGTAATGACTGGCTCTGTGTCCCGTGGTGTACGATAAAGAAAATAAAGAATGTCCCTTTCTTTTTTTACAGCCAGAGCTGAGCCAGGAAGAGGGTGATGTTGGGGACCAGGAGGAGGCAGGGCCCAGTGGCACACAGGAGGAGGCTGGGCCCAGCACAAGATCCCAGATGCCTCCCCTGATAATGAAACAACGAGGGCCAAGGAGAGCTAGGCAGGTGGAGGAGGAAACAAGAGCCTTTCTAAAAGAGGCTACTGTGGCCCTCAGAGAGGCACCCTCTGCTCTATAGTGAGAACCTTCTGCTGAAGGTGATTAACAAGGGGTTGCTCGGTGAACTGACCAAGTTCACCGACATCACTGAGGTTGTCCCTACTCCTCCACCTCCTCCTCCTTCTACTCCTCCTGCCACCTCCTCTCCTCCTGATCCCCAGCCTCCGAGGAAGCAACCAACAAAGGCTGCAGGGAAGGCTGCAGAGAAGGCTGGAGAGAAGGCTACAAGGAAGAGAAAAAAATAATGCCTGCTGTAGTACCACAGACTGGGGACATATATGACTTATCTGCTGCTGTTCCTGACCTCTGGGAGTTCAAGACAAGATTCGGCTCCTTTTTTTTTTTTTATTAAATAGTTTGGTTTTGACATCTTGGATGGTTGTTGTGGGGTCCAAAGGATGCACAAATGCAAGCAGGCTCTCCAGTGCTGCCTTCACCTTTAATTTGTAATGTACATAAATAAAGGATTATTTTTTTTGGCTTCAAATACTTGACTATGTGATTTGTATTTCAAAAGAGACTTTGCTAGGGAGTAGGCAGGGACATTTCAAATAATATTATTGTTATTAACAAGGGACACAAACCTCCTTGAGGCAAAATGAGACAACTTTTGAAGGTTGGTGTGGTAACTTTACACACCAATAATTTAAGCAAAATCACAAAAAAAAAAAAAAGCCTACATATATCAAAGAAGCCCATCAAAAATAATAAAGCTAACTTAATTACTAAAATAAAAAATAAAAAATAAAAATAAAAAATTATAATTATTGTGATCTTTACATTTAGTTATGAATTTATGAGGGAGATGTGGCTTCAAAAGAATATTTTACAATCATTAGATCAATTAGGAATTACTTAAGAACCTAGTTTGGCATAACTCTCAAATGTCATTAGCAAAAGAAGGTCATTATTTAAGCATTATCAAAAGAAGAACGGAATGCGCAGCATTAAAACGATGCTATTAATTCCACCGTGACGAATGTGCCATCTCCATTTCCAACGCTCCCGTCTCATACTTGATTCTGAGCATGCGCGTTTTTTTCACGTCGTTAAAGCATACACACTATCGTTTTTCATGTCGTTAAAAAAAACGACATGAAAAACGACGTGAAAAAATAGAGCATGTTCGAAATTTTTAATGCCCGTTTTTCACGTCGTTAAAAATGGCATTTTTAACGGCATGAAAAACGATCGTGTGTATGGGGCATTAGACTGGGAGGGAATATTGGCATCAATGGGCACAGAACAGAAATGGGAATTCTTCAAAAAGACTGTTTGTGAACTCACTGCAAAGTATATTCCCATGGGCAATAAGTTTAAAAGGCTAAAAATAAAACCTATGTGGCTCACGGCCAAAGTTAAAAAAGCTATAAACTATAGGAAAAGAGCTTTTAAAAAATATAAAAATGAAGGAACACTAGTGTCATTTAAATGTTACAAAGCATATAACAGAATATGTAAAAGGGAAATCAAGGATGCAAAAATTCAAAACGAACGACAGATGGCAAAAGATAGTAGGACAAACCCCAACAAATTCTTCAAATATATTAATAGTAAAAAGGTGAAGTCTGAGCATTTAGGCCCTTTACAAAATAATCTAGAGTGGGTGACTTATGAAATACTGTATTTATTGGCGTATAACACTCACTTTTTTACCCTGAAAATAGAGGGAAAACTGTGCCTGCGTGTTATACGCAGGGGGCTGTGGAAAGTTTTTTTCCTGAAACTTCCCTCTTAAAGTTAAGGTGCGTGTTATACGCCTGTGCGTGTTATACCAAACAATAAAACAAATTTCTATCAGCGCAAAAAATAATAATAGAATAATATCCTTAAACATTTATGCACCAACAATAATCATTGAAGTCCACATGAAAGTTCATAAATAGTAAAAAATATATAGTGATAATAAAACGTCCAGTGATCCAGTTAAATGAAGAGAAGCTGCTGTCACCAGGAGAATAGAGGGAAAAAACACCTTCACTCATGTGCTGCAATCAAATAGAGGGGGGTGTGTGTATAGGACCCCCTCCTAGATGGACTCTTACCACAAAGTAATGAGATAACAGCCTGTATGCAATCAAAGAAAATGCTTCTCAACAGAGGATTCCACACTCCTGGTCCATGGTTACAGCTCTCATCAATCACCATAGGAAAAACAAAGGTGCAGACATAGTGTAACTCCGTTTTAAAACCTTTATTTTAAACTATATAAACTCCCTTACAAATTTGCACTCACATGTACGAAATAATTTCAGGCTTATGTTCTCATTTAAACAGTGTCAGAACCAGGCTCTTATATGTGCACTTCTGTTTCCTACCACACTCGCCGCTGTCCGTGCTGCGGGGATGGAAGTAACAAAATTCCCAGCTGGCTGGCGTCTCCTCCTGCGTGTCTTGTTCTCACCCTGACTAGTTTCGTCTGTATGACTTCATCTGAGGGTAGAGACAAGACACGCTGTGCTTACTCTTATGCTCATTTCCTGTGCTCCGATTGGACGCACCGCATCAGCTGACTTAACTCTGTGTACCTCGGCTCACCATTCAGTGAGCCGTAGGTCACATGAGGACCAGGCGGAGCTCCACTTAGACAGCGCATCACTCTGCTGGTCACCGATGCGCGTCTCGCGTGTCTCCTGAGCTTCCGATCGTCTCCCTGGCAACCACAGCCAAGGTAAACAAACGGCCACAGGATCTCGCGAGATCTCGGCAGGCAGATGCTGTGATGTGTACAGTATTTATTATCCTAAACACAGCTACACTGAGAGCAAAATAAACCACATTGCACTGTGTTACAAATAATCACATATGAATGCATTAGTACATTTTTCAATGTCATCCTAAAATATGCTATACATTCGTAATATACACAGAAAAAACAGTATTAAAATAAATAATATATATGGCTCATAAAAATTAAAATTTGAATAAATTAATATATAATCAAAAAAGTGGTTACCAATAAAACATCCCTACAACAGTTTATTCACCTATGCTTAATTAGATAAAAAAACTGGAATAATTAAATTAATTAAAATAATCAAACTAATTAATTCATATCCCTGTCATTGCAGCAATACGGTGCATTATATGTGCTGCATTGTGGGTATGGACAAGGGTAGCATAGGAATAGTGATTGAATTCAATTAAATTAAGTTAGATATCAACTGAATGGACCTAGAGTATACACACCCCAATCTTATTTATAAGGACAACCTACTAAAAAGTCAAAAGGTGGGTTCCACCAATCTTTCCATTGATAATGGAAAACATCACAATAAATGCATACAAAGGACTCCCTATTATCGCACACCAATATTGCTTCCGAAACTTCTTTAGTAGTGACAGAATCCATGATAACTATTAATCCCAATATATACAAGAGATATAGCTTGGTCCTTTACTATCTGAAATCATTAAAAATAATATATAGACTAGGTTCCAGCTGATATTAATTATTTGCATAAGACTAGCTGCAGTACAACTAATCCATTACACTAATACCCCTTAATTCTCATACGAAAAAAGTGAGGAGATTCATTCACCATAAGGCCGTCCATGGAACGCAGGCCTGAAAAACTAGGGATGGCCCACTAAATATTCTCAAGAAATGCAGTATATAAATAAAATAAAATGAAATAAATAAATATAAAATCTATCCGTGTATAAAATACACGTCAAAAGGTTGAAGTAGAGACAAGCACCAGGTCTGATAAACTTAATAATAGATCTGATAAACAAATAGGTAAACAACGTAATATCCACATATTACTAAAAAAGATATTATAAAGAGAGATGTTTATAAAAAGATACCACAAAAAGATATTAAGAAACATCTTTATAAAACTAGTAATAAAATTAATTAATTAATAATCGCTAATGAAACAGTTTACATCTAGTTCTATGTTTAATCCTGAAGGCGTCAGGATTAAACACCCCCCTCTATTTGATTGCAGCACATGAGTGAAGGTGTTTTTTCCCTCTATTCTCCTGGTGACAGCAGCTTCTCTTCATTTAACTGGATCACTGGATGTTTTATTATCACTATATATTTTTTACTATTTATGAACTCTCATGTGGACTTCAATGATTATTGTTGGTGCATAAATGTTTATATGCATTAGCGCTATCTGGGTGATTTTATTCATATTTTATTATATCGTTTATATCCACCTCTTTTTTACAGTTTCTAGTTTAAAGTATTTATTACTTTTAAGATAGAAGCTTTTTTCCACTTATTTTATATACATATGTCTGTGTGTGTATAGATTTTCATATAGACATATGCATTTATATCTAGTCTGTATCATTCACTTTCCAGGAGCGCTTGTTTTTGTTTATGAGGGTAGGCCTACCTCAAGTACAAATTTTGATTGATATTTTATTCAAGCAGCTATGGAAGCTATTAAGTTTTTAGCAAACAGACAGATAGATGTTGGCTTATTGTTTACCTCTACTACCTCTTTAGATTTTAAGGATGACCACAAAACTACATTATCAGCTTTAGGCAATGCACTTGAAAAGCAAGTTAGAACTTGGTGGGATGTGTGCACCATGGAACAGTATTTGAAAGATAAAATTATAGTGAGAAGCCTTAGATGGGATGTCACCCCCCCCAAGATGGGCTAGATGATCAAGCCTCCATGACAGAATGGACCGATTTTTTTAATGGCGTCGGGTTTAAACTTCAACAACTAGTTCTCAGAAGAAAGCAGAGAAAAATGCTAAAAATTGAAAAATTTATTGAAGATTTATATGGGAAGTTAGACACAATTAAGGACACTCAACAATGGACAGATTTTAATAATATAATCAATAAAAAATTAGATAAAATAGACAAGGACACGCAGAAGAAAAAAGTAAAGAAGTTTCATAGAGACATGAATGACTTCAAAACTGAGAATGTGTATACGTGGCAGAATAAAATCAATTGAGAATCAAGGTGAACCACCTTCTACACCTATAATTAGACAAGCAGAAAGGCAACCTATTCCGGTAAAACACTCTACCCCGTATCAACCACCCCAGAATTGGGGACATATGCCACCCCAAGGCAAAGGCAAACGAGGTAAAGGGAAAGACATACGGGGCCGTAATAAAGGCGGTAACCAATACTCCCAATATACACAATATCAACCTCCAGATATGTATAAGGAGTATTACGCCAATATGCCTACCTCCAACAGATTTGAACCGCTAATAAGGCAGGATGAATGGAAAAATTATAGTCCCCCACGTCCTTTTTTAGAGAGAGGAAGGAGAGGAAACTGTGGACATCAAGGGAACAGACAATACGGGCATCACCCCCCCGACTTGTCTCGTCCTTATCCACCCCTGCCTCCACAGCCACGTTGGTGGAAACCTCCACAATCAGAGAGAGAATACCATCAGCCCACAGACCCCCCACCAAGGGAAGGAGGGGATGTAGGGCAGGCAGGAGAACCCAACAAAAAAAGAAGGTTGGATCAGGATCTGTAGGCATTTACAATTTAACAAATACAGAATTGACCATTAAGGAACTAAACATTCTACAATCGGGTTTAAAATGTGCTCCCAAAAGATCTATAAATAAGTTTGACATTTATATGGATATCCATAAATACATTCGGAAGATAAACATCAAAAAATACTTCATAAATAGCGGCCCAGCAGCACCTAAGATAATAAACACAAACATAATCGGCGTTGATAGCGGTTTAAAAAATCGTTCTCTCTTCAACCCTTTGAATATAGCTAATCAGCACATAGAAGTGTTTAAAAATCTTGTACTGAGAGACCTGGAACAGGTGATTCCAAAGAAATTTGTGAACCACCGTTGTGTTTATGATGGAAATAAACAACTGGAAGAAAGAAAGAATTTAATTATCAGACCCGCCGATAAAGGGGGAGGAGTCATGATTTTAGAAAAAAGTTTTTATGATGATCAGCTTAAAAATATGCTGGCGGATGAAACCACATATGCTAAATTACAATCAGACCCTACTGGTCCATACCAAAAAGATCTTCAGAAACTTGTAGATCTGGGATCGCAAAGTAGAGTACTGAACAAAAAGGAGACCAAATATTTAGTTCCTAGTTTCTGTAGAGTTCCAACAATTTATACCTTACCTAAGGTACATAAAAATCCTACTGTGCCACCTGGTCGTCCAATAGTAAACAGTATAGGATCAGTGTCCTCGAGGTTAGGACAGTACCTAGATACTTTTTTTACAGGCAAGCGTTGTAAAAACCAAGGCATACTTAAAAGATACAAAAAACTTGTTACAATATATCAATGAGGTAGATTTGACAAATAAAAGAGATGTCTTCTTGGTAACAGCTGATGTCTCTTCTCTATACACGATAATCCAGCATGACGACGCTCTTTTGGCCCTTAATTGGGCATTATGCCAAAGAGAAGACATCCCATTCGAACAGAAAGTGTTTTTGAGACAGGCTTTGGATTTCTGCCTGTCTCACAATTATTTCTGGTACGACCAACAGTTTTTTTCCCAACGGAAGGGCATTGCCATGGGGGCTAAATTTGCCCCTAGTTTGGCAAACTTGTTCATGGGGGAATGGGAAGATAAAGCTGTCTTCTCATCCCAAAGGGACCAGTTGCTCTTCTATAGGAGGTATATCGACGATCTCCTGTTTATATGGGAAGGAACTGAGGAGTCATTACACAATTTTATGAAAGAGCTAAATACTAATAATAATAATATTGTGCTGGATTATGAATTTAGTAAAAATCAAATTCATTTCCTTGATGTAAATATTATAAGACAAGAAGATAGACTGATTACGTCCGTGTATTTTAAACCTACAGATAGGAATAGCTATCTTCCAATTTCCAGCGGCCATCACCCTCATTGGCTTAAAAACATTCCTAAAGGCCAAATAATGAGGGTGAGGAGGAATTGTACAACAGATGTCGATTTCCAAGCACAGTCTGAGATACTCAAATCTAGATTCCTCCAAAAAGGGTATACCGAGGAGAACCTGAATCAGATTATTACTGAAGTAGCGAATACTCCTCGGGAAGTATGTTTGGCCGATAAAGTCTCTGTGAAGAACTCCAAGCATGAATGGGGCTTCATCTCTAACTTTCACGACCAATATAGAGATATTGAACAGATTTTTAAACAACACTGGAACATATTGTGTATGGATAAATCCCTGAGCTCTATTTTACCACAAAATCCTCCTTTTATATATAGAAAAGCCCCCAATTTTGGGGACAAGGTGGTGAAGAAAGTACTTGACCCACCTAAGAGACCAACCATGTTTTGGAACTTTGCCAGTTTTTATGCATGTAGGAAATGCAAAACATGTGCCAAAGTCTCAGCACCTATGCGAGGCATCACTGAATTCACTTCCACTGGCAACAATGTCAATTTTAAGATTAAAGAGTTTATTACTTGTAATACTACTCATGTAGTTTACGTTCTACAATGCCCATGCAACCTGATGTATGTGGGTCGCACCAAAAGGAACCTGAAGAAACGTGTTTCAGAACATATCTATAATATTGAAATAGGTTTTAAATATCACGGTGTTTCTCTCCATTTTAAAAAATACCACAACCAGGACCCGTCCGGTTTGAAGTTTTGGGGTATAGATAGAACTTACCCAAACTGGCGTGGAACAAACCTGGTAAGAGAGATCTCAAAAAATGAAACCCGATGGATATACCTAATGAATACTCTGACGCCTTCAGGATTAAACATAGAACTAGATGTAAACTGTTTCATTAGCGATTATTAATTAATTAATTTTATTACTAGTTTTATAAAGATGTTTCATAATATCTTTTTGTGGTATCTTTTTATAAACATCTCTCTTTATAATATCTTTTTTAGTAATATGTGGATATTACGTTGTTTATCTATTTGTTTATCAGATCTATTATTAAGTTTATCAGACCTGGTGCTTGTCTCTACTTCAACCTTTTAACGTGTATTTTATACACGGATAGATTTTATATTTATTTATTTCATTTTATTTTATTTATATACTGCATTTCTTGAGAATATTTAGTGGGCCATCCCTAGTTTTTCAGGCCTGCGTTCCATGGACGGCCTTATGGTGAATGAATATCCTCACTTTTTTCGTATGAGAATTAAGGGGTATTAGTGTAATGGATTAGTTGTACTGCAGCTAGTCTTATGCAAACAATTAATATCAGCTGGAACCTAGTCTATATATTATTTTTAATGATTTCAGATAGTAAAGGACCAAGCTATATCTCTTGTATATATTGGGATTAATAGTTATCATGGATTCTGTCACTACTAAAGAAGTTTCGGAAGCAATATTGGTGTGCGATAATAGGGAGTCCTTTGTATGCATTTATTGTGATGTTTTCCATTATCAATGGAAAGATTGGTGGAACCCACCTTTTGACTTTTTAGTAGGTTGTCCTTATAAATAAGATTGGGGTGTGTATACTCTAGGTCCATTCAGTTGATATCTAACTTAATTTAATTGAATTCAATCACTATTCCTATGCTACCCTTGTCCATACCCACAATGCAGCACATATAATGCACTGTACTGCTGCAATGACAGGGATATGAATTAATTAGTTTGATTATTTTAATTAATTTAACTATTCCAGTTTTTTTTATCTAATTAAGCATAGGTGAATAAACTGTTTTAGGGATGTTTTATTGGTAACCACTTTTTTGATTATATATTAATTTATTTAAATTTTAATTTTTATGAGCCATATATATTATTTATTTTAATACTGTTTTTTCTGTGTATATTACGAATGTATAGCATATTTTAGGATGACATTGAAAAATATACTAATGCATTCATATGTGATTATTTGTAACACAGTGCAATGTGGTTTATTTTGCTCTCAGTGTAGCTGTGTTTAGGATAATAAATACTGTACACATCACAGCATCTGCCTGCCGAGATCTCGCGAGATCCTGTGGCCGTTTGTTTACCTTGGCTGTGGTTGCCAGGGAGACGATCGGAAGCTCAGGAGACACGCGAGACGCGCATCGGTGACCAGCAGAGTGATGCGCTGTCTAAGTGGAGCTCCGCCTGGTCCTCATGTGACCTACGGCTCACTGAATGGTGAGCCGAGGTACACAGAGTTAAGTCAGCTGATGCGGTGCGTCCAATCGGAGCACAGGAAATGAGCATAAGAGTAAGCACAGCGTGTCTTGTCTCTACCCTCAGATGAAGTCATACAGACGAAACTAGTCAGGGTGAGAACAAGACACGCAGGAGGAGACACCAGCCAGCTGGGAACTTTGTTACTTCCATCCCCGCAGCACGGACAGCGGCGAGTGTGGTAGGAAACAGAAGTGCACATATAAGAGCCTGGTTCTGGTGCTGTTTAAATGAGAACATAAGCCTGAAATTATTTTGTACATGTGAGTGCAAATTTGTAAGAG
This sequence comes from Rana muscosa, assembly GCA_029206835.1. Lineage (NCBI taxonomy): Eukaryota > Metazoa > Chordata > Amphibia > Anura > Ranidae > Rana > Rana muscosa. The sequence continues at coordinate 155,056,515 of CM055128.1, forward strand.
AGTTTATATAGTTTAAAATAAAGGTTTTAAAACAGAGTTACACTATGCCTGCACCTTTGTTTTTCCTATGGTGATTGATGAGATCTGTAACCACGGACCAGGAGTGTGGAATCCTCTGTTGAGAAACATTTTCTTTGATTGCATACAGGCTGTTATCTCATTACTTTGTGGTAAGAATCCATCTAGGAGGGGGTCCTATACACACACCCCCCTCTATTTGATTGCAGCACATGAGTGAAGGTGTTTTTTCCCTCTATTCTCCTGGTGACAGCAGCTTCTCTTCATTTAACTGGATCACTGGACGTTTTATTATCACTATATATTTTTTACTATTTATGAACTCTCATGTGGACTTCAATGATTATTGTTGGTGCATAAATGTTTATATGCATTAGCGCTATCTGGGTGATTTTATTCATATTTTATTATATCGTTTATATCCACCTCTTTTTTACAGTTTCTAGTTTAACCACTTGTCCCCCGCCCACTGTCAATAGACGGCGGGCGGAGGATACTCTCGTTCTGGGAGGACGTCATATGACGTCCTCCCTTTAAAACGAGCTAGGAGGCGCGCGCCCGCCGCGTTCACAAGGCCCCGCGATTGCCCGGGAAACGAGCAGGAAAGTGGATCTCTGTGTGTAAACACAGAGATCCACGTCCTGTGAGGGAGAGGGGACCGATGGTGTGTCCCTTGTACATAGGGACAACCATCGGTCACCTCCCCCAGTCAGTCCCCTCCCCCCACAGTAAGAACACTTTGAGGGAACATATTTAACCCCTTCCCGCCCCCTAGTGGTTAACCCCTTCCCTGCCAATCACATTTATACAGTAATCAATGCATTTTTATAGCAGGGATCGCTGTCTAAATGTGAATGGTCCCAAAAATGTGTCAAAAGTGTCCGATGTGTCCGCCGCAATATTGCAGTCACAATAAAAAATCGCAGATCGCCGCCATTACTAATAAAAAAAAAATGCTATAAATCTATCCCCTATTTTGTAGACGCTATAACTTTTGCGCAAACCAATCAATACGCGCTTATTGCGATTTTTTTTTTTACCAAAAATATGTAGAAGAATACATATCGGCCTAAACAGAGGAAAATGTTATTAAAAAAAAAAAATGGGTATTTATTATAGCAAAAAGTAAAAAATAGTGTTTTTTTTCCAAACTGGACGCTCTTCTTTTGTTTATAGCGCAAAAAATAAAAACCGAAGAGGTGATCAAATACCACCAAAAGAAAGCTCTATTTGTGGGAAAAAAAGGATGCAAATTTCGTTTGGGAGCCACGTCGCACGACCGCGCAATTGTCATTCAAAATGTGACAGCGCTGAAAGCTGAAAAATGGTTCGGGCAGGAAGGGGGTTTTCGTGCACAGTAGAGAAGTGGTTAAAGTATTTATTACTTTTAAGATAGCAGCTTTTTTCCACTTATTTTATATACATATGTCTGTGTGTGTATAGATTTTCATATAGACATATGCATTTATATCTAGTCTGTATCATTCACTTTCCAGGAGCGCTTGTTTTTCTTTATGAGGGTAGGCCTACCTCGAGTACAAATTTTGATTGAGAATAATATCCTTATTCACTAAATAGTGATATGTGTAGTGGGTGATTTAGCAAAATCCCACAAAAAAAAACAAGAAGTGAAAATTTTAAAAAAATACCCCCCCACCTGGCTGCTGCACACACAGAAAATGCGTTCACTTCACATGTAGAATATATAAAACAAAACAGTGTTGCGCTTCTTAAATACAAAATAACTCCCCATAATCCTTAAATGAGAATAAGTGATTAACTTGCAATATAGCAAGATACTGAGTGCACAATCAAATATTCGTGTTCCCTGACTGGGAATAGTAAACCAAAAATGAAAAATAGGTGTTCCCTGAATGGGAATAGTGAACAATAAAACAAAACAATAAAGTCCACACACTAAAAAGAAATTAAGAGTCCAAATGCACAAGTATTGTCCTCAGAGTCTTCTGCATAAAAATGCACAACACACCAATTGTAGATGAAGAGTGGGGCTACATGTGTGCCAGGATTGGGGTCCAGGGGACCTAGGGCCGGCCGGTACCGGGTTCCCAAAATCACCGGAGAATTTACCGTTTAACATGGGAGTCTATGGAAGGGGTGCCCGGCTTTGAAAAATCGGTGCTCCCGGGCCGTAGGTCCCCCGGACAACAAACTTTTGCACACTTGTGAAACCATGCTGTCTGCTGCTTAAAATGTTTTCCAGCAAGAACTCGCCTATGTGGTCTTTTATTAATCTCTCCAGTATCTTCCCATTTATAGAAGTTAAACTAACATGTCTATAGTTACTTGGTAAAGACTTTGTTCCCTTTTTAAATATAGGCACCACATTGGCCCTGCGCCAATCCAGTGGTACTATTCCTGTCATTAATGAGTCCCTAAAAATTAGATACAATGGCTTTGAAATTACAGAGCTCAATTCTTTTAGGATCCGTGGGTGTATGTCATCTGGTCCAGGTGCTTTATCCACCTTTATTCTATCTAAATATTGCTGGACCATATCACTTTTGAGCCATTGTGGATTTGGGGCTGTGTCACTACCACCCCCATTATGCACATAAGCTCCCCCATGAGCTGAAGAAAGTACCGTATTTATTGGCGTATAACACGCACATATAAAACAAAATAGTGTTGCGCTTCGTAAATACAGAATAACTCCCCATAATCCTTAAATGAGAATAAGTGATTAACTTGCAATATAGCAAGTGCACAATCAAATATTCGTGTTCCCGAACTGGGAATAGTAAACCAAAAATGAAAAATAGGTGTTCCCTGAATGGGAATAGTGAACAATAAAACAAAACAATAAAGTCCACACGCTAAAAAGAAATGCACAAGTATAGTCCTCAGAGTCTTCTGCATAAAAACGCACAACACATCTCTAGTGCCTGAATGTTGAAAATGCAACTGCTATCCTCCACCTCTATATCCTAGCCGCTCACCTCACGTTCTGACCCCTGTTTCACCAGCAGGTCAGAAAAAGCAGGTTCCCTCTCAGGGATATAAACGGATCAACTGGTCATGGAGCTCCTATTCCTTTCGTGCTGCCTCTGGCTGATTAGATGGATACTAGCCAGTACAGATTCCCTCAATGGGGTCCGGTGCACATAGGAATAGAAAAGGCAAAATCTAGTGCTCTCTGATTATAAAAACGGTTTATTTGCTCATTAAAACTTTAAAACGTTGCTCACAAACGCAGCACTTAAGCAGTGCGGGCTCAGGATGCATAGAAACGACAAGATGCTCGCGGGATGACGTAGCCACTGCGGCTCCTTCCCCCCTATACGCGTTACGTTGAATGACTTCTTCAGCAAGGGGTAGAGATTGGATGTATCACCGCTGTTTAAATAGACTAATATTCTCTACTCTGGTGCACTGCATCATCACTCCCCGGTCCCGCCCACCATGCTGAGCCAGGCCACATGGCACACCCATTCGGGCTGACACAGGAAACAGGAAGTGGTGAAAACTGGCACCAATACACATGGGGACATCTGACAAACTGAATTTTTTTTTATTTTTTCTTTCGAAATCAGATTTTAAAGGAAAAAACTTTTTGTATATATGACCATTACTTAACCTACCTCTGGCGCCCCCATCCTGCAAGCATCCTGATCACATGAAATATAATGCAATTACATAAATACATAAAAAACAATAAAAAGCATGTTAAAAAAAATAAATAATAGTCATATATATATATATATATTTTTTTTTTTAACTACCCATAGGGGCTGATTTACTATTAACAGTGCGCCGCGCTGGTTCTAACCTTAATTGGTGCACCGGATAACTCCTTCACTTGGCGCAGGAACCAGCGGCGCACTGTTATAGTAAATACAAATGTCAGCGGCGCTCTATTGAAAATGAATGGTTCCCTATGGGAGCCCATTGATTTGAATAGAGGTCGCCCGGGAAGTCAGATGAAGCGTATCCGACTCGCGGGGCGACTCGTGTGCCGGCTGACACAGGGACAGCGCGACTTTGCGAGGCAACTTGGACACGACCTGAGCGCGTGAAGCAGCCGCTCAAGTCGTGTCCTAGAGGCGACTAGCTGGCCGAGAATGTCTCCAGCGCGATGGCATCGCGCTGGTTCTCGGCAGCCTCGCTGTCCCATGTTTGGTATGAATCATGAAGGGGAACTCCACACCAAATTTTAATGAGAAAACGGCGTGGGGGTTC